>CM069149.1:26763600-27363600 GCA_035221665.1 Okamejei kenojei | reverse complement strand
TGAAGCCTCCAAAGAAGGAGTCTCAATAAACATCTAAAAGGGAACGTTCTGCATGAAGAAAGTAGGTGGTGGTATTAACAGGCAAAGTATGGCGTCAGTCCACGAGAGAGCTGAACCCTTCAGAGTAACCTAGGCTATCTTCCTTCACCATTCTACCCAACAATGTTAACTTTAGACTTTAGAGATAGTGTGGAAACAGTTCCCTCGGCCCACCGAGTCTGCGCCGACCAGGGATCACTATCCTACACACTAGGGACAATTTACCATTGTACAGAAGCCAATTAACGTAAAAACCTGCACACCTTTGGAGCGAGGGATGAAACTAGAGCACCAGGAGAAAACCCACGCAGTTCACAGGGAGAACGTGCAAACTCGGTACCGACAGGATCAAACCCAGGTCTCTGGCGCTGTAATACTGAAACTCTGCGGCTGCCCCACTGTGCAGCAGCTGATTTTTTTTATCCAAGACAATGAAAGAAATGTGAAGGAGATTAGCTCATGATGCAGCTTTATATACTTTGGTTATGCTGCGTCTGGAGTATTGCGCGCAGTTTTGGTCGCCCCCATTACAGAAAGGATGTGGAGACGTTGGAGAGGGTGCAGAAGAGGTTTACCAGAACGCTGCCTGGATTAGAGGTTGTTAGCTATAAAGAGAGATTGAACAAACGTGGATTGTTTTCACTAGAATGTATCCGACCATCACTGCCCATGCAACCAGATTTCTGTCCTTAGCTCCCAGCTAGGGACAGGCCGTCACAGTTGGCACTTTGCGATCAGGGTGGTGGAGAGCTTCACACAAGAACAGGGGTCTGGGCGTTAACTCACGGCAACTGGATAGCACGCAACAAAAGCTTTTCACTGTACCTCAGTACACCTGACAACGAACAAGACTGTAAACTCTGCAAATGGCCCACCACTGGAAGCAAGGCCTGAGTTCAGATGGGGAGAGCAAAGTGGAGCTGGCACCATCACTATGGAATGCCTTGGTGAGGATGGTCCTTGTGCTTGGTTTCAAAGTCCACTCTATTTTGAAAATAAATGCACTTGACAAATCATGAGTGTTTCCTGATTCTGAAACGCTGGGGTCTCTCGGTCTCAGGTCTCTCGTGCACCGACTCCACACTTGGCCTGTTAACACCACCACCTAATGAACAGTGGAACTGCTGCTTTATCTTATGTAGGAAGGAACTGCAGATGCTGGTTTACACTAAAGATACAAGCAACAGTGGCATTTACTGCCTATTCCTAATGGATCTGAGCTAGGGTACCATTGAGTCTTCCAAAAGACATTTGGACATATATGGTTAGGATGGGTTTAGAGGGCCATGGAACTTGGCTGGCATGGATAAGTTGGGCCAAAAGGCCTGTTTCTGTTCTGTATAGCTCTATGACTAATCAGGCTTGAATATAAAACTATTGGTAGAAGAGAGAGGTACATTTTTGTAAGATCAGCAAACTGAGGATTACTGGAAACTGGAGTTGAGGCCTGGGACAGATCAGCCATGATCGTATTGAATGACAGCGCGAGGACAGGCACTTCAGCTAACTGAGTCTGTGCCAACCAGCGATCACCCATGCACTAGCACCAACCTACACGCTAGGGACAATTGACCTACAAACTTGCACGTCCATGAAATGTGGGAGGAATCCAGAGAACCCGGAGAAAATCCACGTGGTAACAGGGAGAACGTACAAACTCCGTGCTACAGACAGCACCTGAGGTAAGGATCGAATCCGGGTCTCTGGCGCTGTAAGGCAGCAAATCTACTACTGCGCTTTATTCAATGTCTTTACTGGGCTGTATTCAACATCCCTCTGATAGTATGCATTTGGCTTCACAAATAAGTGGAGCCATTCGTGATCTTAAAATCTTCCCCCTGTGTGTAGCCATCGAGGAGTATCCCCCCCCCCCCCCCCCCCCCCCCCTAAGGATAATGGTCGGTATTCAATTCAACCCTCTGCTCTGCTTTTCTAATGACAGTGGCTTTGTCAGACAGAGGCAGGGATGAAGCACGGTGAATAATTCACAGCCTTGGCAGCAGATCGCTCACCTTACACGGGCCATATCATCTGACAAGGCCCGGGATAAACCAGTGTCAGTGACCGGCTAGACACGACAAACTGCAGATGTTGGTTTACAAAAAAAAAAATAAAGACACAAGGTACTGGAGTAACAGCGAGTTGGGCAGCATCTCTGGGGAACATGGGTCAGGCAACATCTGTGGAGGGCATGGACGAGTGACGATTGGGGTTGGGACCCTTCTTCAGACTGATGGAGTGGGTGGGAGAAAGCTGGAAGAGAGGTGGGGGGCAGGGCAAAGCCTGGCAAGTGATAGGTGGATACAGGTGCGGGCTTTTTTTTGAGAGACAGAAGGTTGGACAAAGGCCAGATATGAAAATATGAAAAGTGTGAGATAAGAGGAGAG
The DNA here is from genome assembly GCA_035221665.1 of Okamejei kenojei. Lineage (NCBI taxonomy): Eukaryota > Metazoa > Chordata > Chondrichthyes > Rajiformes > Rajidae > Okamejei > Okamejei kenojei. Next base: position 27,361,174 of record CM069149.1, on the reverse strand, counting down.
GAGACATGAAATACGAGGTCAGAGAAAGGAATACAAGTGGAAGGGGACCAGGAAGGGAAACAGGGGTGGAGGGGGAAGGGGAAAAGGGAGGAAATTATTGTGCATCCTGGTGGGGCACTGGGAAGAGGGGGGGAAATAAAGGGGAGATGTTTGTAGGTTAGTTACCTAAAATTGTACCTTTAGAAAGGCGATGAGGAGGAATTTCTTTAGTCAGAAGATGGTGAATCTGTGAAATTAATTGCCACAGACGGCTGTGGAGGCCAAGTCATTGGGTATTTTTAAGGCAGAGATTGACAGATTCTTGATTCTTAGTAAAGGTATCAGGGGTTATGGGGAGAAGGCAGGAGAATCAGGTTGAGAGGGAAAGATAGATCAGCCATGATTGAATGGTGGAGTAGACTCGATGGACTAAGTGACCTAATTCTGCCCCTATAACTTATGGACTAATTGGAGAACTCAATGTTCATACAATTGGGTTGTAGGTCACCCAAGCAGAAGTGGCTACAGTGAATGAGCATATCCTCTCCCGTGTACAGAGCCAGCCGTTAGAACCCAGACAGAGGCATGGCAGCCTAGCAGTTATGCAGCAAGATTGGGGATTCACAGCCCAGATCACTGAACTGGAAATAAGAGTTAAATTCCCAAAGTGGCAAATGAGAAATGCAAGTGTGGCTAATTAAATAAATCTGGAGCGGATAAGCTAGTGACCGTGAAATGACTGGATTTTGGAAACAAAGAACTGCAGATGCTCCTTTATACCAGATAGAGACATGAAGTGCTGGAGTAACTCAGCAGGTCAGGCCGCATCTCTGGAGAAAAAGGATGGGTGACATTTCAAGTCGAGACCTTTCTTCAGGCTAGAAGAACTCAGTGAGTTCTGTGGAGGGAACGGACAGACAATATTGCGGGTCGGGATCCTTCCTCAGTTCTAATGGGGAAAGCTGGAAAAGGGAAGCGGGACTAGACAAAGCCTGGCAAGTGGATACAGGTGAGGGGGGAGCGTTGGTTGCAAGATGGGTGGAGTGAGTGACACAAAGTCTGAAGGTGAAATGGAGACAAAAGGGTGTCAAAAATGTAAAGAAGGGATGTGGGTTGATGGGGATGGGAGAAGGGGAAAGAGGGGAGCTATAAGGAAATGGGGAGCCTCAGGAGTGTTCAGTGGGGGGGAAAGAACAGGGGTGGTGGGAGAGAGCAGGAGATGGGCGCACAATGGGCTGGGGAGGAGGGGGGAAGAAAGAGGGGTGGGGAGAAGAAAGAGGGGTAGGGGGTAGATGGTGCCCATCCATTGTAAATTAGTTGCCTCTGTACACAATCAATTAAGAACATTAACAAAAAATAAATATAAAAATAGTGACTGAAGCCGGCTAGCTGCAGTTTTCCCAGTGCAGCAGGCACACCTATATTGCAGGGAATCTCACGCGGTGGAGAGATAAGATCTCACTGATCTTTTACAAGGTTGGAAAATGGTGACGTCCCTCTCAGACAATGAGCTCTTCAAACCCTTCATGCAGCAGGGGGAGAGAGATTGAACACGGCCTCATTTAAATTTGCAAGGCTGTGTTTATCGCATTCCCCTCAAAGTGAGATGTGTCAAAAGAGGTGACATTTCCATTCCAAAGGCTCCACTCCAGAGGTTTCAGCTAATAATCTCGGCTGATGCTTCAGTGCGATACGGAGGGGGCGTTACATCGTCACCGCCGCTGATCAGACGCTTAAAGCAAAGACCCTTCCCCGACCTGGGATTCCTACTCATCCTTCCACCAACAACCCCTAAACAGAGGCCCCGGCCCTTTGCTCAGCTGCTCGCTGATAGCAGGCTTGCCCCAAGTAACATAATGCTGAATTAACTGCTGCCTCTTCTGGGGAGAAAGACCTCACCAGCAATGAATACTTGACTTTATAAAGCTGAATACTTGACTTTATAGCGTTGAATGTGTGGGGATGAGTGGATGTGGTGGCTAATATTCTCAGAGCAAATATTTCCCCTTCTTCACCCCCATCATATCCCTCTCTTGCTCTCCGAACCTTTTACCTATTTCTGTCTGCCTTTTTAAAAATCTGCATGTCTCTATTTTTGAATCTCTCTCTCTATTTTAGAAAATTATTTCTTTGTCTCCAACACTTTGTCTATGTCTCTCCATATCAATCTGCTTTTCCATTTGTTTCTATATATATATCTCCATCTTTCTGTCTTTCCATCCATCTCTCTCTCCATACGTCTCTCTCTCTCTCTTTCCATCCGTCTCTCTATCTCTCTCCATCCCTCTCTCTCTCCCCGTTGTATAGTTTCCTCTGTCAACTCATTCCAGATGAGTTTAACATCAAGGAGCTCTCGGTCTCAGATTGAGACAGGAGGTCGGGAAGCTCCAAAAACCACACAACGTTCCGGGGTAGATCACTCGGCGCGGGGGAGCTGAGATTCCGCCCCGACAAGGAGGCCCGCCGCCGGCTACGGGTGTAAGATCGTCCCGTCAACGGAAGGTTAGGGATCCCTGACCGCTGGTGGACAAAGAAGGGAGAGTGTGAACTTTTTTTCACCTTTGGAATGCAGAGGAGTCACTGTGGTGGATGTTCATGTTGAAATGTATTCTGTGTGTTCTGTTGCTTTTTATTGGTATGACTATATGGCAAATGAAATTCCCCACATGTTGCAAAACATGCTTGGCTAAGAAAGCATGATTACAATTATAATTATTATGTTTATTATGATGATATGGACCACTCTGTTGACCTTGAGGTAAATTAAATTTATCTCCTCTCACCTTAAGCCTGTGCCCTCTACTGTCTAGCCGGTTACAGACACTGGCTTATCCTGGTCTTTATCCGTGCCCCTCATAATCTTGTACATCTCAATAAGGTCACCCCACTGCCTCCTACGCTCCAAAGAAAAAAGTCCCAGTCTATCCCACTTCTCTCCCTGGGACTCAAGCCCATGAGCCCAGGTAACGTCCTGGTGAATCTCCTCTGCACCCTTTCAAGCTTCATGGCATCCTTCCAGTACCTGGGCCGGGTTCACTGTGGTCGCTTGAGGAACTTCAGCTCCACCACAAAGCTCCTACCTGTTTGCAGCAAAATTGTTGGAGATGAATCCCCCTGGGATTTGAGTCACAATGTAACCCCAGAAAAAGGAGCCATGGATCAGACCCACAATCTCTGGGTTCCAGTTGAACTGAGGCTTCTGAAAAGAGAAAGGAGGAGGAACAGGGTGTTACAGTCCTCATTATATCTGACCATCATATTATTCGGCATCCTGATGAGACAGGGGTTCATGTGCACCTCCTCTAACCTCATCTACTGCATTGGGTGCTCCTAATGTGGCCTCTTTTACATTGGTGAGACATGCGTAGACTAAGCGATCACTTAGTCTCCAAGGCCTGCTGGATCTTCTGATTACTAAACATTTTAACTCCCCATTCCCATCTGAAGAAGGATTCCGACCCAAAATGTCACCTAACCATGTACTACAGAGACGGTGCCTGTCCCGCTGAGTTACTCAGGCACTTCCTGCCGTTAAAAAAAAAAAAAAGACCTGCATCTGCGATTCCTTGTGTCACCACACAGACCTTTCTGTTCTGAGCCGCCAGAATTGCCAGAGTGGGGCCGGATGTAAACTGGAGAAATAGCACCTAATTTTCCACGTGGATACCTTACAACCCAATGGTATGAACATTGAATTCTCCAATTTTAAGTAACGTCCCCCTTCCCCACTCTCTTTTCTGTTCCCCCCACCCTCTACTCTGCAGCACGTCTGTTTCTCTCACTATCACACTCTGTCCCCCTCCCCCCGTGCCCCTCCCCCTACTCCCACAACCCCCTCGTCCCCTTCCACCCAGATCCCTCCTTCTGGCTTTACATTTCACCCCTCTCCTCACCTTATCCCTTTTGTTTCCTGTGCACCTCCTCTCCTTTGTCACTTTTTCTCCATCCATCTGGCAATCAAACCCCCCTCACCTGTATCCACCTATCACTCTGACCTACTGGGTCCGAAGAAGGGTTCTGACCCGAAATACCACCCATCCTTTTCCTCCAGAGATGCTGCCTGGCCCGCTGAGTCTATCTCCCCCTGTCACTTACCAGGCTTTGGCCCGACCCCAGCTCTTTTCCAGCTTTCTCCCCGTTACTACAATGAGTCTGAAGAAAGGTCCCGGCCTGAAACGTTGTCTACCCATTTCCCTCCACAGATGCTGCCTGACCTGTTGAGTTCCTCCAGCACTTTGTGTTTTGTTGCATATTGCCCAGCTTCGTTAGATCATAGATTGTTGGAGTAAACTATCGCACTGTCAAAGAGCTCCATCTGTACATGTCCCAGCTGCAGCCTATGCTTTGTGCCTGTTAAGACTCAACAATTCCCACCGGGCATTCTCTAACATCTCAGTAAATCTTATTACGGCTCGAGTAAACACATTAAAACCTCGGTGACATTTACCATCAGTGCCGAGTCCAGATACCTACAGCCCCTCACCTGTACATCTGCCCACCCAAAAAGCTCAGACACTGGGGGGGGGGGGCTCTCTCGCTGATACCTTTAACTCATCATGAGTTGACGTCACTCCGTGTCATGCCTGGCAGGGCGCAGGGTGTCCATTTTGAAACCTCTATTACATTCCGCAAATTAGATTGCATGAATCACTTCCCAAACAAGCTAAATTGGGAATGTTCTCCGATATGTTTCAGTAACAAGCTGTCAAGGGAGTTTAATGTAATTTTTTTAATTCGTTCCTGGGATTATGGCAAGGCTGGATATATCAATCGCCCATCCCCACGTGCCCTGGAGAGGTTGGCGGTGAGCTGCAGCCTTGAACCGCTGCAGTGTGAGGAAGGAAGGAGCGGGCGGGTCGACCCCGGCTCCTCCACTGACGGGAGAACAGGACATATCCAACACCCGTCATACCCGTCAGTCGGAAGACCCAAAACGGCACCCGCACACTCCCTCCGCAGATGCTGCCTGACATGCTGAGTAACCCCAGCACGTTTTCTATCCTATTACTTTGTACTATATCTGCTCCCCTTCCCACTTTCTCCTTTGTTAGCCAGCCTTTCCCGGAAGAAGATGCAGAGAGGATTTACGAGGACGTCGCCAGGACTTGAGGGACTGAGCTGTCGGGAGAGATTGGGCAGGCTAGGACTTTATTCCTTGGAGCGCAGGAGCATGAGAGACCAAGACCAAGAGGTGTATACAATCATGAGGGGGATAGGTTAAAAGCACAGTCGTTTACCCAGAGTAGAGGAATCAAGAACCAGGGGACATAGGTTTAAAGTAATAGGAAGATGAGGGGAAATATTTTCACGCTGAGGGCAGTGTGTATATGAACGAGCTGCCAGAATGTGTAGCTGAGGCAGGTACAATAAGACAGTTGGACAGGTACGTGGATAGGAAAGGTTTAGAGGGAGATTGCCCAAATGCGGGCAGGTGGGACAAGTGTTGATGGGGCATCTTGGCCAGCATGGGTATGTGGGGCCGAAGGGCCTGTCTGGGTGCTGTGTGACTATGTGCGAGACCCACCTCTATCTCTGCCCGGCCATTGATGTAGACGGTGCTGTTGTTGACCATCTCCACGATGGCCACGCCCAGGTTGCAGCGGATGCCGAAGGAGATGCAGAAGCCCAGGCCGCTCATGACGGCGATGACGTAACGCTTGGGCATCCCGAAGCATAGGCAATCGCACAGGGCCCGCTCCCTCAGCACCCCTGCCTTCACCGGCTGCCCATCCTCGTTCAGCTCCATCTCCTCTTCCTCCTCCGCATTCGTGCCATCTACAGCCCTGCGTGGGGGGTGAGCATCGGTATTAGTATCAGTTTATTGTTGTCATGTGTACTGAGATATTTTGTCCGTGTGCTATCCAGTCAAATCATACCATACACATCATACCTTACATGAACCTAATGAAGCCATACACAAGTACAGCAGATAACGCAAAGAGACATATACTAGTCGGCAGAATATAGTGTTACAGCGATAGGTTTAGGTTTAGCTTGGTTTTGCATGTTATCCAATAACATCAGATATACCATCCATAAATTCAATCGTCAAACTCAAGTACAATAGGTGGAGCAAGGGGGGAGATACAGAATATAGAGTGCAGAATGCAGAATGCACAGAGTGCAGAATATAGTTCTCAGCATTGTAGCACGTCAGTTCCAGAGACAAAGTCCGATGTCCGCAATGGGGTAGAGGTGAATCGGACAGTACCCAAGTTTAAGGAATGACCGTTCAGAAGCCTGATAACAGAGGGGAAAGATGCTGTTCCTGGATTATTGCATTGCAGTTACAGTGAATAAATCCAAGGTCAATAACAAACTAGGTTGACCACCCCCTGACTACACCCTAGCTGCTGGGAGGTCCATTCAGTAGTCTGCTAGCAGTGGGGAAGATGCTGTTCCTGAATCTGGTGGTACGTGCTTTCAAGCTTTACAACCTTCTGCCCGATGGGAGAGGGGAGAAGAGGGAATGACCGTGGTGTGAATAGTCCTGGATTATGTTGGCTGCTTTCACGAGGCAGTAAGAAAGGTAAATGGAGTGGATGGTCGGGAGGCTGGCCTGTGTGATATGGAGACAGCAAGCAGAAAAGATTCGCCTGTTCATTCCCTGTGTTTTCCCTGCGAGGAGAGATTCAGCAGACTGAGCAAGGTGGGGGGGTGGGAGATTGCAACCTTCACGTGGCCCGCCCTGTTTCGACTAATGCAATCAACTCGACGTGCACAAACGGAAGATCAAATAGAAGAAGTTGTCCAACAACTTTAGGCTGTGCACGCCACACGAAAGAACAAGAAGAAGCAAGGGGTCTCGGCTTCAGAAGGATGGAAGCTGGGAATGCAAGGGGCTTGACAGGACAGACAGGAACGACATCTCCCTGACTGGGACAATCAGGGATCACAGACTCAGATATAAGGGCGGCAGAGTGGTGCAGCTGGTAGTACTGCTGCCACACGGCACCAGAGACCCAGGTTTGATCCTGACCGCGGGTTTCGTCTGTGTGGAGTTTGCATGCTCTCCCTGTTTTGTCCAGGTGCTCCGCTTTCCTCCCATATCCCAAAGACATGGGGGCATGTAGGTTAATTGGCACCTGTAAATTACCTCTCGTGTGTAAGGAGTCGATGAGAAAGAGGAACAGCATAGAACTAGTATGAAAGTGTGATCGATAGTCAGCGTGGACTCTGTGGGTGACGTGCATGTTTCCACGTCTAAACCAACCGAAACAAAATTAAATTCAGAAGTGAAATTATAAAAAAATATCTTCACCCAGTGGGAGGTGAATTTTCCGAATTCTCCACCCAAGGGAGCTGTGGAAGCTTGGTCAGAGTCCAGTCAAGGCATGATCAATACTTGTGATTGAAGAGAATCAAGGGGCATGAGGTTAGTGCAAGAAGGTAGCACTGAGTCGAGCTGTGCTTTTAGTGGACGGAGCAGGCATGGGAATGAAAGAGCTACCTCTGCTTCAAAATATAAAGAGCACTTCATATTCACCTCAGTAGTTTACACCACCACGGCATGAAAAGAGCTCCCTGACCTGCTGAGTTAGTCCAGCACTGTGCTTTTGTATGTCCGGCATCTGCAGTTCTTTGTTTCTACCTCATTGTCAGTGAATAATAAATTCATGTTCATGAGTTATTGGAGCAGAATTTGGCCATTCGGCCCATCAAGGTTACATGGCCATTCAATCACGGCAGATCTATCTTTCCCTCTCAAAACCATTCTCTGGCCTTCTCCCCATAACCCTGACACCCGTACTAATTGAGAATCTGTCAATCTGCGGCTTAAAAATACCCAATGACACAGGTTCACCACCCTTTGATTAAATAAATTCCTCCTCATTTCCTATCTAAAGGTATGTCCTTTTATTCTGAGGCTCTGACCTCTGGCCCTAAACTCGCCCACGAGTGGGAACATCTTCTCCCCGTCCACACGGTTCACTATTCACTGTTACCTATGAGGTCCCCGTCATCCTTCTAAACTCCAGCGAGTACAACCCCTCATCATATGTTAACCCAATAATAACTGGAAGAGCAGATCAGGTGTGAATATATCAGACTGAGGGGCTGACTGACCCCTGCCCGGTTTATTTGTCATTCTCTGACGGCCCCTGGTGCGATCATCAGGGAACAACTTGCAGAGACATTTCGCAAGTGCATCCCGACCCTTGGACGGCAGAACGTCAGCAAGTGAACAGTACACGAGAGCTTCGCTGTCACATGTACCGGCAAGGGGACAATGACATTTGTACTTGCTGCAGCTTAACAGGCCCATTCGTGCAACAAAACACAGATAAAGCTATAATAATGAATAACCCAAACAATTAATATCCGTAATACCAGGGAACCATAATAGTGCAAAGTTGAAGTCCGTAGTGTAACCAAAGACACAGTCCATAGAAGATCATAGTTGCTGCTAATGCAAAGAGGCTGGGTAATGGAAGGCCATTCCAACACCATCCTATCTGTCCAGGGCCTCTTCCATTGCCGGAGCGAGGTCACATGCAAACTGGAGGGACAGCACTTCATAAAATAGACACAAAATGCTGGAGTAACTCAGCGGGACAGCAGGAATGGGTGACGTTTCGGGTCGAGACCTGCCTGCCCCGCTTAGTTACTCCAGCATTTTGTGTCTATCCTCGGTGTAAACCAGCATCTGCAGTTCCTTCCTACACATTCGAACAGCACCTCACCTTCACTTCAGTAGCTTACAACTCACCGGTATTAATTTTGAATTCACCAACTTTAGTTATCATCTTCCCCCGTCCCCTCCCCTCTATCTTTACTATGATTAAAATTAAACATTAAATACATAAGAGCATGGATAGAGAAATGACTACGTGACAGGGAACAGAGAGTTGTCACTTCTCATAAGCTATGGCCATGGGGCAGAGGGGACTGTGTGGAGAATGGTCATAGTGCTCAAGGAGATATGGACAGGCTGGTGGAACGAGCTGACAAGAATTTTAACACTGAGGAATACAAAGTATGGGAAATATTTAGAAATACAGAGGGGGAAAAGTTTAAAGGGGCAAGTCTTTTTTTACACAGAGGGTGTACATGCCTGAACATGCATAGGCACATGGATATGTTGGGAATAGAGGGATAGAGATCACATGCAGGCAGAGGACATTAGTTTATGCTCAGCATAGACATTGTGAGTCATAGGGTCATGGAATTATACAGCACAGAAACAGACCCTTTGGCCCAATTTGGCTATGCTGACCAAGATGTCTTCCGAGGCTAGTCTCATTTTCAACAACGGGCCCCATAAAGGCACCACACTGCCCAAGGTCATTTGTGGCTGTCCCTGATTAGTCCTGGGCTTTTCTCACCTCATGTTCTTCACACCCCCCATCCCCTACTTTCAGTCTGAAGGAATGTCCCAACCCGAAACATCACCTATCCTTTCTTTCCAGAGATGCTGCCTTACACGTTGAGTTACTCCAACACTTTGTGTCTATCTTTGGTATAAACCAGCATCTGCAGTTCTTTTGTTTCACCATTTTCTTATATTTAGCCTACATCCCTCTAAACCTTTTATATATGGGCACCTGCCCAAATGTCTTTTTAGCATTGTAACTGCACCCATCTCTACCACCTGTGCTGTACTGATCTGTGGGCCATGTACGCATCTTGTTCCCAAGACATTGTAAGCTAAAGGACAGGTTTGGGCAGAACAGAGTATGGGTGTGCAGGAACTGGGACATTTTTGACTGCAATATTACACCCAACCAAACACTTGTGTACAAACTGCCGAGGGGTAGTTTGGACTGAAGTTTGACCCGAGCCCCTCAGTGTCAGGTCAGAGCTTTGAACCCAGTCCAGAGCCAGGGGCATGTCACAGCCTCGGGGAGAGGGGCAAGAGGAACCAGCAATCACACGCAAACGGTTTAATAAATATTAAAATATTTGCGGTGCACCTGAAGCCACTGATTGAGGCTGTTAGCAGTCCCCAGGAACCCCTGAGGACAGCCCCAACCCATTGAAAGGAGCAGTCTGTGAAGTCCTCAGGTGTTTATGGGGGGTGGGTGTACTGCATTCAGTGTGACCGGACAGGGCTGTCAATTACAAGGCGGCCAGTGCACAGCTGATAGAGTTGCTGCCTCATTGCGCCAGAGACCCTGGGTTTGATCCTGACCTCGGGTACTGTCTGAGTGGACATTTTCCCTGTGACCGCAGGGGTTTCCTCTGGGTGCTCTGGTTTCCTCCCACATCCAAAGACATATAGGTTTGTAGGTTAATCGGCTTCTGTAAATTGTCCCTGGCGTGCAGGGTGTGGATGAGAAATTGGCTTAACAGAACCAGTGTGAATGGTGATCGATGGTCAGCGTGGACTCTGTGGGCTGAAGGGTCTGTTTCCATGTTGTATTTTTAAACAGATCAATCTTTCAAGAGGCAGACGGAAGAAACTGCAGATGCAGGAATCTTTAGCAAAACACAAAGTGCTGGAGGAACTCAGAGGGTCAGGGAGCATCAGCCTGAAGCAGGGTCCCGACCTGAAACATAATTTGTCCATTCCCTCCACAGATGCTGCCTGACCCGCTGAGTTCTTCCAGCACCGTGTTTTGCTATCAATTAAAAGGGTTGCAACTACCTCGGCGAGGCTGCTGTGGAGGCACACAGGGATGCATCAACCATCCAAAGCTCATATAAATTATAAATGTTGCAGATAGGAGCAGGTTTCACTGTGTAAAACAACCCTGGGCTCGGATAGCAATGAGGAATTACTGCAATTTTATTTCAGCCCACCTCGACCATTTGGCATATCAATTTCTCCTTAAATATTCAAATCTCTGTGTGGCATTATCTACAACCACTTTACACACTAACATTGGGGAAATATCACCAAGAGCTTCACAGAAGCCCCATATTGGTACAAAGCTGGGAAATCTTAGAGGAAGAGGGAGAGGTTGCAGAGGGACTTCCAAAATGCAAGGCTGCCAATCGGATAATGGTTCGATTTGGAAGGGATCAAAGATTGGAACAGGAGGAACTCAGAAATAATAGATTAGTACAGCATGGCCCAAATGAACTTCCCCCCCCCCCCACCCCCCCCCCCCCCCCCCCCCCCCCCCCCCCCTCCATGTACTTAGGAGCAGAATTAGGCCATTCAGCCCATCGAGTCTGCTCCACCATTTAATCACGGCTGATCTATCTTTTCCTCTCAACCCCATTCTCCTGCCTTCTCCACATATCCTTTGATACCCTTACTATTCAAGAAATGCCCTTACTAATCAAGAATTCTGATTATGTTTTTGCGCTAATGTCTTCTTTTTTTGCACAGTCACCTTTCTTTTTGAAATTTTACGGGTAACTTGCGTATAATTTGTCTTTGTGAGTGTTGGTCTGAGTCTGTGTGCCTGTGATGTTGCTGCAAGCAGGGTTTTTATTATACCTGTACCTCACCAAATTGTGTCTGGATTTTCTTCCTGAGAAGTCATGCCCTGATTTGTAGACTTCTAATGTTCACATCAGTCAACCAAATCGGTGAAGGAGCAACACTGATACAGCTGAGGATGGTGGAGTTTTGAACAGGCTCTCGACCCTGAGTGGGGATCATTCGCCATCACCAAGCATTCTTTGTCAGACGAAGAGTCCCGACCTGAAATGTCAGGTCCTTTCTCTCCACTAGCCTAGAGAACCCCCCCCCCCCCCCCCAAGTTACTCCCGCACTTTGTGTTTTCACTGGATGTTTATCGCATTCCCCCTGTTTAATTTTCTTCCATTGCCTTTGAGAGGGCACATTACAACTCACTGTGCAATTTCAAAAAGGAAATCTTTTCAATTCCCATCTGCCTCATTGGAGACCCTCGGACTATCTTTAATTGGAATTTACCGGGCTTTATCTTACATTCAACATTATTCCCTTTATCGCATATCTGTACACTGTCCATGGCGCAATTGTAATCATGTATAATCTTTCAGCTGACTGGTTAGCACGCAACAAAAGCTTTTCACTGTACTATGGGACACGTGATAATAAACTAAACCCGCTTGATTCTTTTGCCCATTCTCCAAAACCTGCCTCTCTTTGCTTCCTTCCTCTTCTATCACCATTTTCTCCCAATCCCTTCCATTAAAAACAACCAGGTTGACGAAATGCTCCCACAAAATCTCCCCGATCCATCCCTACTCCAAGGAAAGGTCCACTGGCCTCTCTGCAGGACTGAAATCTCATTCAGCTCACAGCATTCACTGAAGAACGGGGTTGGGTTTCCTTTTCAAATGCCTGATCCATTGGCCATGCATGAAACATGGAATATAGAACTGTATAGGACAGGAACAGGCCCTTTGGACCACAATGTCTGTTCTGACTAACTACTGTTGTATTTGTTTCATTTTAAACTTGTTATCCTGGTGACAGGAATGAATTTATAAAAACATAAAAGGCACAACATAAAAGCATGAGAATATATATATATATTTTTTTTTAAAAACAGAAGCAAGAGCAGACCAATCTCCTCAGTGACACCTGATAGAAGTTTATAAAATTATGAGAAGCATAGATAGGGTGGACAGTCAGAAACGTTTCCCCAGCGTGGAAAGGTCAAACTAGAGGGCATCGTTTTAAGGTGAGAGGGGGAGGTTTCAAGAAAATGTGCGGGGCAAGTTTTTTTTTTTTTTACATAGAGGTACTGGGTGTCAGAGGTGGTGGGGGAGGCAGATTATGATTGTGATATATTCCTCCCCTAAGAAACATGCTGCCAGAGGTGGTGGGGGAGGCAGATTATGATTGTGGCATTTAAGATACTTTGTGATAGACACATTGGTATGTAAGAAGTTGAGGTATATGGATCAAAAGCAGGTACTGTATATGGATCACAAGCAAAAGATGAGTTTATCTTGGCATCATTGCCGGCACAGGCATTGTGGGCCAAAGGGCCTGTCCTTGTGCTGTACTGTTCTATGTTCTATGATTGTGTCTGTTCTGCCATTTGTGGCTGACCTTTGACCTTGGCACCATTTCCTAGCATTATTCCAATATCTGTTGACCCATCTGGATGGAGAATTCCAAATATTAGTCAGCCCTCTACGAATACATCTCTATTGACCACTGCCCTGAACAGCCAACCTTATCATGATAGTCTGTTTTTTTCCTGGGCTATTGTAGCTGATCTCTGTGAGTCTTTGTTGCAGCTAATGATATTCTTGAAATAAAACTATTAATACTACCCAAAACTGAGTCTAATCACGAAATAATCGACATGGTCAGATGATAAATATTTTGATGCATTTTAGTGGAAGATTATTATCGTGTAATCTTTCTTACAAGATATTTTAATGAGGAAAAGTGTAAGCATGTCATCAATAATAAAATGGGGATGTTTGTTCAATGTAATATTACTAATTAACTGCCAGTCTGCTAGGGGATTCCACAGATCTGTCCATCTACGTTCAAATACTATTATTTTATTCATCTAAGGAGGCGCAGTCCACAAATATTTTTAATATATTAATCTATATATAACCAGATTTGCTGTTTACATTTTCTCTCTAAATTAAATAATAAAGTCTAGTCCAAGTTAAATGTTTGGAGTCTGACTGCTTCCAATTACCCGAACCTTGCTTAAAGGAAATGTGTGTAGATGAGATACGTTCGCTTTTCTTTAAAGTTTATACGAAATCGGCAGAGTTAATCTTCGGTTTTTTAAGGTAAAACGTGTGAAAAAAGGATTAAAATGGCCGAGAGGTTCGGCAAGGTTAGAATTGAACCCAAGTTAGACACAAAAAGCTGGAATAACTCAGCGGGTCAGACAGCATCTCTGGGGTAAAAGAATAGGTGATGTTTCGGGTCGAGACGCTTCGTGGAACCTGGCTACTTTCCATCATTTTGTCTCAATTTTAAAGAACACTGTGGATTGTGGCGAACATTGGCAAAGGGATAACGACCCCATACATTTGCACTAGTCATAGAGATATGCAGCAAGGAAACTTGCCCTTCGGCCCACCATGTCCATGCCGGCCAAGTTGGCACACTGCGCTAGTCCTATTTGCTTCCTTTGCCCCATATCCTTCAAAACCTTTTTCTATCCATGTATCTGTCCCAATGCATTAAAAAAAATATAATTCTACCTTCCATAGCTTCCTTTGGCAGCTCATTCCCGATACCAACTACCCTCCGAGTGAAAATGTTGCCCCCGAGGACCACTCTATCCCCTCTCGCCTTAAACCTGTGCCTCTGGTTTTAGACGCCTTCTCCCTGGGGAAAAGACTGTGAGCGTTCATTTTATCCATGCCCCTCACGGTCTTGTGCACCTCAAAAAGCCACCCCTCAGTCCCAGCCTATCCAACCTGTCCCTATAACTCGAGCCTGCAAGCCCCACTGTGTTCTGACTACAGATACAGAAAGGCGTCGTTCAAAAACACGCGAACAGTGCGCTGTCTCGACATGAAACGGGGGGGATTTATTGACATTATAAACTTTGTTTTAAACTCTCAGTACCTTCGGAGATGTCCCAGAGAGTCTCCCACGGCGTACTTGGCTTCCTCCTTGGCTGGTTTGAAGAATTTGTTCTTCAGAGTTGCAAATCCATCGAAAGGCATCGTTGCCGCTTCGGAGGAGGTCAGCCCTCGTCTTCACAACTAATACTTGTGATGAATCGACAGTGTGAAAGCGGCGAGAGCGCTGTCCATGATCCCCCGAATGTAAACCGGATCTCGCTGAGATAGTCTCCTCTCTCTCTCTCTCTCTCTCTCTATCTATCTCTATCTCTCTCCAGAGATGCTGCCTGACCAGCTGAGTTACTCCAACGTGTCCTTTAGTCCTCTCTCCTCCTCCTCCTCCCCCCTCTCTCTCTCTCTTGCTCCTCTCTCTCTCTCTCTCTCTATTTTCCAACCAGTTGCTTTGGGAAGTGAGGATGGAGTGGAGATCCTGGCGAGACGACCCCGGCGGCGAAGTTCCTGCAGATTTTAACCATCTAACGGGGATTGTTGGAGATGTACTGGGTTTCACACCAGTCCCAACCCGCCTCCTTCGACAGAACACCCAGAGGAACCAACTCTACCAAGCGGAATGCAGGAATCCTTGTACCTCCTGCGATCACTTCTCTCTAGCTGTCCCAACGAGGTAAGAGAGCGGAGGTGGACGGGGTGTTCATTAAAAATTGACGGTCATGTAGTCCGCGTCAAGTTGACGCGGGCGGCGGTCTAATGTTAGCAACACTCGGCTCACCTCTCTTTTGTCAGTGTAACCGATAGTCAGGATGGAAACGCGCTGTAAAAGCCCCCACCCCCGCCCCCCTGGAAGCGGAAGGTCCATGAATCTTTTAAGAAGTTGCATTCACAGAACATCTCATCAACCTCCCAGACACACCCAACGCCGCTCTGCACTCCATCAATTATTTCACACCGGAGTCCCATTAACCATTCCATCCGCCTGCCCCGTATTTTTTATTCATGCATCAGCTTGCAAAGATGTTCCGTGTAAATGAACTAAAAATACACATTCTAATAATGATATCTGATCGTTTTTAAAAAGAGTATGAAGTAAACCCCCTCTCAGGATCATAAAATCTTAAGATGGGAGCAGAATTGGGCCATTCGGCCCATCAAGTCTACGCCATTCAATCATGGCCGATCTATCTCTCCCTCCTCACCCCATTCTCCTGCCTTCTCCCCATAACCTCTGACACCCGTACTAATCAAGATAGTTACGGGAAGCTTTTATTTCAAGAGGACACAATGAACTGCAGATGCTGGAATCTGGAACAAGAAGCGCTGGAGGAACTCTGTGCGAGTCAGGCAGCAGAGAAAGGGCAGACATTTCATAAGTTCATGACTTCTAGGAGCAGAATTAGACCATTCAGCCCATCAAGTCTACTCCGTCATTCAGTCATGGCCGATCTATCTTTCCTTCTCGACCCCATTATCTTGCCATCTCCCCATAACCCGGCACCCTTGCTGATCAATAAAGTGTCAATCTGTGGCTTAAACATACCCATTGATTTGGTTCTCTCAGCTGTCTGTTGCAACGAATTCCACAGATTCACCACCTTCTGACTAAAGAAATTCCTCGTCTCCTTTCTAAAGATACATCCTTTTATTCTGAGGCTGTGCCCTCTGGTCCTACACTCTCCCACTAGTGGAAACATAATGGAAACACAGGCATTCTATCCAGGCTTTTTCACTATTCATTAAGTTTCAATGAAGTCCCCCGTCATCCTTCTAAAATCTTCAGACTGATGGGTATGGAGTGGAGAGTGTCTCCAACATGAAAGCAATGTCCAAAATGGGAGCCATGGTCATTCTGAATAAGAGTCCATTCCCTACACTGATGCTGCCTGATCCGCCGAGTTCTTCCACAACTTTGTGTTTTTTAATCAATATTCCAGCATCCGCAGTTCTCCGTTGTTCAGGGCAGTTTGACCTCGGGTGCAGGGGTCAAATTTGGGTTGGCTATCCCGAAATTCAATCTTAAATTTCACAAGAAATCCCTGTTAAAGAACCACTTCAAGAAAGAGAAGTAGGGGTGGGGCTAAACCTGGCAAGTGATACGTGGAGGGTACACAAAATGCTGGAGAAACTCAGCAGGTGCAGCAGCATCTATGGAGTGAAGAAGATAGGTAACATTTGGGGCCGAAACCCTTTTTCAGACTGATGGGGGGGGGGGGGGGGGGGAGAAAGGAAAAAGGAGGAGGAGGAGGAGGAGCCCGAGGGCTGAGGGAGAGGAGGGAAGGGGAGCAGACAGCAAGGGTCAACAGAATTGAGTGAATTCAATGTTCATGCCAAGAGGATGCAGACTCCCCAAGCGGAATATGAGGTGCTGTTCCTCCAATTTGCGGTGTTGCTCACTCTGGCCATGGAGGAGACCCAGGACAGAGAGGTCGGATATGGAATGGGAGGGGGAGTTGAAGTGCTGAGCCACTGGGAGGTCGGGTTGGTTATTGCGGACCGAGCGGAGGTGTTCGGCGAAACGATCGCCAAGCCTCCGCTTGGTCTCACCGATATAAGATCAGCTGACATCTAGAGCAGCGGATGCAATAGATGAGGTTGGAGGAGGTGCAGGTGAACCTCTGTCTGACCTGGAAGGACTGCTTGGGTCCCTGAATGGAGTGGAGGGGGGAGGTAAAGGGACAAGTGTAGCATCCCTTGCGGTTGCAGTGATACGTTGATATAGGTGATGGGGGTGATGGGGGAGTGAGTCATTGGCAGATAGATGGTTGACCCCCTCCCCCGCTCACCTATATCCACCTATCGCTAGTCAGGCTTTGTCCCACCCCCACCTCTCTTTGCCAGCTTTCTTTCTCCACTCCACCAGTCTGAAGAACGGTTGCCTGTCCATTCTCTCCACAGATACTGTCTGACCTGTTCAGTTCCTCCAGCACTTTGTATTTTGCTCTATATTTTATTTTAGCTGTACTGTAACTTACTGGTTCATTTGATAATGCAGATCTTGTTTGGGTTTTGTGAATGTTTCTCTACAATTTGGAAGTTAGATGCAGGACGTATCAGATAGAACTAGAATATTCTCTGTGTGGGATTAACTCTTATGCAAAGATCATAATCATACTTTATTAGCCAAGTATGTTTTACAACACATGAGGTTTTTTGTTTTTTTTTCCAAAAAAAACCAACAGGACACACAAAATACATTTTAACATGAACATCCACCACAGTGACTCCTCCGCATTCCTCACTGTGATGGAAGGTGAAAAAAAAGTTCAATCTCTCCCTTCTTTGTCCTCCAGCGGTCGGGGGCCTCTAACCTTCCATTGATGGGACGATCTTACTCCCGTAGCCAGCGGCGAGCCTCCTCGTCGGGGCGATCAAGCCCGGCTCAGGGCTAGTCGAACGTCGTGTGGCTTTTGGAGCTTCCCCACGTCGGTCTCAAACCGAGACTGCGAGCTCCTTGATGTTAAAGTCCACAGTCGGAGCGTCGATCCCAGGCAAGGAATCGGCTCCAATGGCAAGTCCACGTCCCCGTGGTGGGGCTCAAAGTCAGTCTCCAGCAAGGCCTCCAGCTCCATGATGTTAGGCCGCAGAGCGACCGGAGATACGATCCGGAAAACAATCGCATCTCCAGCAAGGAAAGAGATTGAAAAAAGTTTCCGCCGACCCCCTCCCCCACATAAAACAAACCAGAGAACATTAACAAAAAACTTTTAAAACACACTAAAAATAACAAAAAAACCCGAAAAGGACAGACAGACTGTAGGCGAGGCTGCCATCGAAACGCCACCTAGTGGATACAACCAGTTTTGAGCAAACTCCATCTTTTCTCTCGATGAGGGTGAATTTCTTTAGCCAGAGTGTGGTGAATCTGTGGAATTCAATGCTACAGATAAATGTGGAGGCCAAGTCATTTGGTATTTTTAATGGTGATTGATAGGTTCTTAATGAGTAATGGTGTCAAAGGTTAAGTAGAGCCTCAACAGGCTGAATGGCCTAATTTCCATAAGTTCATAAGTCAATTAGGCCATTCTGCCCATCAAGTCTACTCCTAATTCTGCTCCTATATCTTATGGTCTTATGTAAAAAACTCATTGTCTACCCCTATGAAATTACAGAGTGTGATGGTATACGACAATTTGAAAATGAGTTAGGTAATGTGACTGCTGGATCTCAGAACTATGACCTGCAGGTTCAAGACCAGATTCTGCCCATCAACCATGAGGCCCTTGAACCAGCCTTCACAACACTAATCACAGCCCTCCAAAAGCACCAGGTACCTGGTTGCACTAGGTACTTCCGCTTATACTATAATGGTTATCTTGCCTGATTGATTATTCGTTGTATTCTTGATTATTGCATATTTACGTGTTGTCTTGTTGCATTTATGGGTTTGTAAAGCTGCAGTAAGTAAGAATGTCATTGTTTTGTTCCTGGTGCGACCTGAATAAATCACCTATCCACGCTCTCAAGAGATGTTGTCTGACCAGCTGAGTTACTCCAGCACTTTGTGTCCTTTTTTTGTAAACCAGCATTTGCAGTTCCTTGTTTCACCAAAGTGAAGAAGGTCCTTGTCTTAATTATCTGGGGTTTAGATCTAAGAACTCGGGGACTTCATTCAGTCTGATGAAGAGTCTCAACCCGAATCCAGCGTCTGCAGTTCCTTCCGCTGGTTTTAGTACAACTTTACAGCTAATGTTGGTTAGCTCATAGCTGAAATACCGCATGCTGTTCTGATCACACCACAGGAAGGATGAGATTGCACTGGAGAAGGTGTAGAGAAGATTCACTAGAACAGTGGTTAGGAGCATTTCACTCATGTGGATGGAGTGGGTTGGTTTTCCTTGGAGCAGAGTTGAGAGAAAGAGGACCTGATAGTTATACAAAGTTAGGAGGAGCATTTAATCTACACTTATCTACATTCTATCTAGTGTAGATAAGAGGAAACCTTTGCCCTTGGCAAAGATGCCTAAATCTTACAGGCATATGTTTAGCAAGGATTTAGAGATATAGGGGGATCTGAGGATGATTTATATTTCATCCAGAGGGTAGTTGGAATGTAAAACAAACAGCCTGAGGGGGTGGTATAGGCAGCTACTATAATTACGACCACTGGAAATGCCTAAGCACCGGAATAGAAGTCTGCAAATTCTGGAATATGGAGCAAAGAGCAAACTGTTGGAGGAACTCAGCAGGTTGTGTCAGGATCCTGCATCAGGACTGAGGGGAACAGACAGACGGCTGAGGTCCAAGTGCTGGTACAGATTATTATCTAGAGCAAAAGTATTTATTTTTCAAATGCACAGATCTGAACCAGAACAATTAAATTCGTACCTCCTTCACTTTTAAGTCAGATTAGAACAACAATAAATGAATTGTATATTACCAGTTATTCCAAATAAACTAGATAGTGCTGAAGAACCTGTTTCTGTGCTGTGGGACTCGATGACAATTGCATCTGAAGGAGAGGCCATACCATTGAGCTGGAGAATGGTGCACAGACACTGGAAAATAATGTAGTTGGAGGATGATGGACCATGGTGAGAAACATAACCAAGCTAAGGTAATACTCTGACTCAGCATAGCTGTTACACATCTTTCTCTCTGCCCTGCCTGGTGCCGAGGATTATGTTCCAATGCACACAAACATAGTCTTTACAGGAACACTTCCTTCACATGGCAATCCTGTTTTACCGTCCACATTTTGCTCTCAGAATTACCCCAACAAATTGCAGAATCAAGGGGAAGTCTGTTCGAAGATTATTTGTGTCCAAAGTGATGTGCTCTTATGGATAACCTGCACCTCCACAAAAACTTGAATGAACACAAGATGTCCCAAAGTACTCAGCAGCCATTCCTTGTCCATTAAGCCACAGCACTAAACACGTGCTCATTGCCATATTACAGTTTGTGGGATCTTGCTTTGCTCACACTGGCTGCTACACATCCCACGTAACCACGGTGGTTGAAAAGTGAGGAGCAAAGACTTTGATTCAATTCACACTTGTACTGGGCTTTTCGAACAGCAGTTCCATGATATTTCTTGGCCAAGCAGGTTGTGTCTACCGCAGCAACTCCAATGAAGTCCACACACATTTAATTTGTGATGGTCAGACCTCTCCAGAGATCTGAGTTAAATTCCCACGCAAGCTGCTGAATGTAAATACATTCTACAAATAAAATGATGACCATAAAAAGACTGGATTGTTATAAGGACCTCTCAGTTGTTATAAGGCCTCTCAGTCTGGCTTACATTTGAGTCCAGAGCCTAGACTCCATTTCACTCTGAGTCACTCCCTGGGTGACTGACAGCTGACCCGCTGCCCGCAGCGCCGTCTGTGGCCGGGAGGACCAGGCTGCCCGCAGCGCCGTCTGTGGCCGGGAGGACCAGGCTGCCCGCAGCGCCGGCTGTGGCCGGGAGGACCAGGCTGCCCGCAGCGCCGGCTGTGGCCGGGAGGACCAGGCTGCCCGCAGCGCCGGCTGTGGCCGGGAGGACCAGGCTGCCCGCAGCGCCGGCTGTGGCCGGGAGGACCAGGCCGCCCGAGTCTCCTCCCTCCCCACCCCGACGTCTCAGCGAGCGGCTGTGAACTACAATGCCCACAACGCACTGCGCGACGAGTGCGCAGGCGCAAGCCCGGGCCTTTCCGCTCGGCGCTGTGGGTGCCGGGAGGCGGATGGAAGCGGCGGTTCGATGAGGTGAGAGCTGCGGCGACGGCAGGCGGTTCGGGAATGAGGGGAGGCCCGGAGTCACCCCCGGCTGGGGCTAAGGGAGGGCTCAAAGACTTGGTGTCGCCGCTCGAGGTGTCCGCGGAGACCGGAGCTGCAACATCCGGTCCCGGTTCCCCCCCCCCACCATTCTGCCCTCGCCCACTCCCCCATCACCCTTCCACTTTCTCCTCCCTGCCCCCCCTCATGTTTCCCCCTTCCTCCACCCACAGCCATCCAGTTCTCACTCCCTAATACCTCTACCCCCTCTGCCCTCCTCCAATTCCTCCTTCCACCCGTCCTGCACTTGACACTTCACCTCTGTAAAGTTCCCCCCGTTCCTGTCTCACCCCAATACCTATCCCTCCTCACGTTCCCCCCAATCCTTGAGTCTTGGGTATCTGTGTCGGTTGTTGTTTGCCAGTTGTGTTGGTTGAATTAATCAGAGTTCGATAGCCTTTTCATTACTGAGGGTATGTCTTAAGATAACAGATGGATGGAGTAAACCATGACTGTTAGGCAGGCTCAGGACTGATCACCTCCTCTTGCATCAATGTGTGCATTTTCTCAGGGTTCTTCTGGTCAGAAACATTTGAAAGTTCAATATTATGAATTCACAAAATTGAGTATTTTTGACTCCACGGAAAGTTTGACCTTTCAGTAAATCTCTTTGGTTATAAATATGTCCTGCGTTACACGTTCCTTGTGTATAGTTAATTGGTGAATCCCTTGTCCTGGTTGTCACCAAGTGTAAGGTTAAAAATAAGAGCAGAATGTCTGAGTTTAAAATGAGCAGTACCCTACATGACACAGATGAGTGCTGTTTATATCCTGAGATAATTGCCACAGGAGATCACCTTGTGATTCATCAACATTATAAGTTGTTGTACAGAAGCAAGCTGATTCCTTAAACTAATCCAACTCACTCCCCTGCCTTCCTCCTCAAAGCCAAGCAAAGAGATGGTGGAACACAGCAGGCTGCAAATGCTGTCTGTCCATTTTCCTCCAGAGATGCTGCCTGACCCTCTAGCAGTTTGTGTTTCAATCAAGATTCCACAACTGCAGGTCCTTGCATCTTGCTCTTTAGACTTAATTTTTTTGTTTCTCAGGTCTGTGATCTGCATCAATTTTTTTTCCACGTTTCACTTGCCAGGCTGTACCCCACCCCCACCTCTCTTTTCCAGCATTCCCTCCCATACTCCCATCAGTGTGAAGAAGGGTCCTGACCTGAAATGTCATCTGACCATCCCCCCCCACAGATGTTGCCTGACCCACTGAGTTCCTCCAGCACATTGTGTATTGTTCTGTGAATAATTCCCTGTCTTTCATCTCTGACTATTGAAGGGTTCCAGAACACAGCACTGTGAACACAAGGTTAAAGAATAGTGAGCAGGAGAATCATTTTCACAAAGAGCTTCAAGGGCCTGTGGGGTTAGTGGTCGGGTCAAGTCTGTGCACCTCTCCTCAACAAGACCATCTCGCCCTGCTGCTCGGTGTGCAATCAGTGCTGCGTGAAAATGGTTCATAAAGTCCTTCCAGTGTCTTTGGTCTTGAGCTGGTGCTTATGCGAGCAAAACACCAAAAACCATCTGTTTCACTGATCTCCTTTAGGGATTTAAATCTGCAGTCATTCCCTGCTTTATGTACTCCAGGCCCACAGAATTGTGGTTGACGTATCAACATAGCAGGCTGTTCTGTTCAAGGACTTTGCGTAATACTGCAAAAAGCAAAAAATAAAGGAAGCATATTGCATAAGAGTACAGCACGGGAACAGGTCCTTCGGCCCACATTGTCCATGCTGAACATGATGCCGAGTTAAACTAATCTCCCCAGCTTGCACATGATCCAAATCCCTACATTCACTGCATATCCATGTGCCCGCAATGCTGATGACTATATTCAGCACTGTGTATCTTTCCCTTTGCTCAGCCTATTGTGGTTGATTTTGGCTTGATTGTATTTATGTATAACTTTATCTGATTTAATTGGATATCATGCAAAACAAAGCTTTTCACTGTACCTATCGCAATAATAAACTAAACCAAACCTTTCTAAAAGCCTCTTAAATGCCGTCACAGTATCTGCATCCCCCAACACCCCCCCGGCACTATGTTCCACATACCCACTACTCAGTGTGGGAAAAAAAACTTGCCCCAGACCTCTCCTTTAAACTTTGTCCATTTTACCATAACATTATGCTGTACAATCTTTAACGGCATACCTTGAAGAAAATGAATGGGGAATATCGTTCTTGAGGGTTGTTGGCCCCTTGGTGAAGGACAGCCATTATTAAACTTGTACTATACAGACTGTGAACCACTCAGTCCGCAGGTTTCAGACCTGATACAAAATAGCAGCCTCGGCAGCATGAAATGAAAGCCCACTCAAATGGAACGCTCGTGTGTGACAGGCTGGTAATGAGTGTGGCAATGAAAGTAGTTAAATACAAGAGTGCTGCTGCAGTGGAGTCTTGTTTCCTTCAGTTAGATGTTTCGCAGAAGCAGTTGAAAGATTGTGTTTACATCCATGATCCCGCCTGTCTGTACAGTTCAATAGGCAAGACTCCTTCACGTTAAATTCCTCCGCAGGATGAGTGCAATGCTGGCCACCACTCCAGCTCAGCACCAGGGAGCAGTGCAGTATTTGAAGTGTTCTTCATTGATATTGACTTGGGCCCAAACTGCCTGTGATTCTGCGACTCATCAAAGATCCTCTTACTCAACCATTATTTCTCAATCAAGCTTTAATAATGTGAACCAACTGGCAACGAATCATAAAGTGAGCGCTCATTGTTGATTCACTATGCTTGCTGCACCGTACGACATGAAATGCTGGAGTAACTCATTGGTATAGGCAGCATCTCTGGAGAACATGAATAGGTGACGTTTTTGGTCGGGACTCTTCTTCAGACAAATTGTAGATGGGGGGGGGGTGAAGAAGAAAGCTGGAAAGGTGAGAGGCAGGACAAAGCGTGGCAGATAGACAAAGGCGAGGGGGGGGGGGTTGACAGGCAGATGGTTAAAACAAAGGCCAGAGATAAGAACAATAGATGTGAAAAGGGTTTGAAGAATTATGGATTGTGAAGTCGGGAGGGGGTGGAAAAGAAGAATATTCTATGGAGAAAGAATTAATAACTTACAGGAAGCATGGTGGAATGCATGCCCCAGTCAACACTAATGTGGCTGAAGTGAAGATGGTCGAGCGCTTCAATTCTTAGGCGTACATATTAACTACAAAGTGTCCAGAAATACTAGAGAATCATGGTTCTAGTGGGAGGGAGGAACTGAAGGAAATCCACATTAGTCAGGAAAGGGTGTTAGGTCGACTGAAGGCAGATAAATCCCCAGGGCCTGATGGTCTGCATCCCAGAGTAAAGGAGGTGGCCCTAGAAATCGTGGATACACTGGTGGTCATTTTCCAATGTTCTATAGACTCTGGATCAGTTCCTGCAGACTGAAGGGTAGATAATGTAACTCCACTTTTTAAGAAATGAGGGAGAGAGAAAACAGGGAATTATAGACCAGTTAGCCTGACGTCAGTAGCGGGGAAGATTCTTGAGTCGATTATTACAGATGTTTGGAAAGATAACATCCGCTAGTTGGGACCTTGTCAAATTTGCACATCTGACTTTGACTGATCCTGTCAAAGTCAGCGTGGATTTATGAAGAAGAAATCATGCTTGACTAATCTTCTGCAATTTTTTGAGGATGTAACAAGTAGAATGAATAAGGGAGAACTAGCGGATGTGGTGTATCTGGACTTTCAAAAAGTATTTGACAAGGTCCCAGATATAGACTCGATCTCCCAACCTACATCATTGTGGAGATCGAACCTCTGCACCTGTAGTGCTACAATGCTTTAACACTATTTTCTGCACTCTGGTATTTTTTTCAGTGTTCTACCGAAAGTGCTTGTGTCTGGCTTGATGGTACTCATGTACAGTATGATTTGATTTGACGGGAGAGCATGCGGGCAAGAGCTTTTCCCTGTACATTTGTGCATGTCATAAACCAAACAACTGGTTCAGTTGTTCCCAAAAGCCAATAGAGGAGCAGTGGACTGAACGCCACCACCAAATAGCAGTGCAGTTCTTCACCACAGTGATTTTTTTTGTGTGGGAAGTACACTATTTTTGGGATGTTTTCTGAGTCATTTTGTCAGGTGTAAAGTAACATGATCTATTCTTCCTGCAGCAATGAGTTGCACCATAGAGAAGGTTTTGGCAGATGCAAAAGCGCTGGTGGAACGGCTGAAAGAACATGACAATGCGGCGGAGGCTCTCATCGAGCAGACCACTGCACTCAACAAGAGGGTGGAGGCCATGAAGCAGGTGAGATGGGAATTCTTCCTACCTCTGCTACAAAATTACTTGAAAAGGAAAATACAAACTTCAGAAACCTGAAACACATAAGAAATGTAAGTGGTAATATGAAGTTATGTGCTCAGAATCCCGAGTAAATTGTAATCAAGAGCGTTTAGTTGTCATACATGTACCATCAACAGGACAATTAAATTCTTACTTGCTAAAACTTAACACCAATTTATGCAATAACACACCGATGAATTATAATAATAACACGACAAATTATTAACTAAAATCAGGTCACTAGAACAGTGCAAAAACCAAAGTCCGTAGTGCACAGACCTTAGAAGTTCATAGTTGCTGAGGTTAGTTTTCTGTAGTGTTCACGAGGCTGATAGTTGCTGGGGAGAAGCTGTTTTTTGAATCTGGAGGTCATGGATTTCAGGCTCCTGTACCTTCTTCCCGATGGTTGCAGCGAGATAAGAGTGTGGTCAGAGTGATGTGAGTCTTTGATAATCTTGGATTGTACACGGCCAAAACAGATGTTGACACATCCAAAGCAATGCAATTAAATGGTTCTCGGTAAATTGTGTCCCACTCCCCTTAAAGCTCTGCCCTCTAGTCTTTGACATTTCCACCCTGGGGAAAAATGTTCTGACTGTCTACCCTATCTATGCCTATTTGATGGGCTTCGGTCTCCCCTCAACCTGTGCCGTAAATACCTTGAATACAGGACATCTTTGCTTTGTAAACAGCAATACTGCGTAATGCACAATCCACCAGTTTGTTAATGCCATAATAGTCAGAGCTCATTTACTCACCTTTGGCCTTGGCCCCACAGGTTTGGACATTTCTGTGTGCAGCAATTATATGGATATCGTTCAGGTTTTCCTGAATAGAAATAAGTGAATTCCCAGGGAAGGGGATTCTAAAACAAGGGCATAGTTTTAAGGTGAGAGGGGAGAGATTTAAGAGGGACCTCCGAGGCAACGATTTCATTCGGGGGAATCTGTATATGAAAAAGCTGCTGCTCATAGTATCTGGAAAGCGCTGGAGGAAGCTATAGAAGTGGATACAATTATACTTTTGAAAAGCTATTTAGCCAGATGAATGGATAGGAAGGGTTTAGAGGAATATGGGCAAAATGCAGGCAAATGGGACTAACCCACTATATTAACGGTTGGCATACATGAGTTGGGCCGAAGAGCCTGTTTCCATACCATACAGCTCATTGAGATTGAAGATATTTTAGTTCTGAAGTGTGTTATTTGATCCACCATTTCCCAAATGTAATTGTTGAGGGTTGCTCTCTTTAAGAGCAGCAGTTGCTCGATGACCAGCTCATAAACATGATAAGCCTTTTGAAAGGAAATGAACTCGACATAAGTAGCATAATGTTGAATATATTGAAAGATCGTCACTAGAGGGACTTGAATCTTTATAGTGTCAATCAACCATGACATATACACGGAAATCCACTTCCATGGAAAGTTATCAATTTAAGCATGCCTTTAAATGTTTGCAAGATTGTTTTTAAGCTCACAGTGCCACAGCGCTAAATAATAAATGTTTAGAATGTGTAACCGTAGAGTTGGAACGCACCCACAATACGATCCCAGAATAGAAAGGTGTTATATAAGCCTGTTCTAATGTAGAATTAGTTCTATAAAGTAACATCCACTCACAAAATTAAAGCATTAAAAATGACAAATAGGTGGAGTTAGGAGACTGTTGCTAGGGTATCATCAAAAAACAATGGGGAGTATTTAAAATGCTCGAAACTGTTTTCACTCGTCCAACGGGATAAATCTCTCATTGTGTGTGCATTTAATTCTCGAGTGCTTTTTCAGCTGTACAACAACAAGGGTAAAGTACTGATGGATGGTGCCTTCCGATTAATAGTGAATATGGGAGCCATTTGGTGTAATACAATGAAATTAATAACGTCTGCCGAGTCCTGCCATTTCCTTCATAAAGATTCCAACGCACTTAATATCTTCTGATTGATTATTAAGTGCAGTTTTCTACTATGCAGCCATAGTGAGATCTTGCAGTCAGTAACAAGGTGACCAAAAGCAGGCTATTTTAGACTGGGTTTTGAGTAATGAGGAAGGGGTAATTAGCCGTCTTGTTGTACGTGCCCCCTTGGGCAAGAGTGACCATAATATGGTTGAGTTCTTCATTAGGATGGAGAGTGACATTGTTAATTCAGAAACAATGGTTCTGAACTTAAAGAAAGGTAACTTTGAGGGTATGAGACGTGAATTGGCCAAGATTGACTGGCAATTAATTCTAAAAGGGTTGACGGTGGATATACAATGGAAGACATTTAAAGACTGCATGGATGAACTACAAAAATTGTTCATCCCAGTTTGGCAAAAGAATAAATCGGGGAAGGTAGTGCATCCGTGGATAACAAGGGAAATCAGGGATAGTATCAAAGCAAAGGATGATGCGTACAAAGTAGCCAGAAAAAGCAGCATACCAGAGGACTGGGAGAAATTCAGAGACCAGCAGAGGAGGACAAAGGGCTTAATTAGGAAAGGAAAAATAGATTATGAAAGAAAACAGGCAGGGAACATAAAAACTGACTGCAAAAGTTTTTTATAGATATGTGAAGAGAAAGAGGTTAGTTAAAACAAATGTAGGTCCCTTGCAGTCAGAAACAGGTGAGTGGATCATGGGGAACAAGGATATGGCGGACCAATTGAATAACTACTTTGGTTCCGTCTTCACTAAGGAAGACATAAATAATCTGCCTGAAATAGCAGGGGACTGTGGGTCAAAGGAGGAATTGAGTGAAATCCAGGTCAGTCGGGAAGTGGTGTTGGGTAAATTGAATAGATTAAAGGCCGATAAATCCCCAGGGCCAGATAGGCTGCATCCCAGAGTACTTAAGGAAGTAGCTCAGGAAATAGTGGATGCATTAGTGATAATCTTTCAAAACTCTTTAGATTCTGGAGTAGTTCCTGAGGATTGGCGGGTAGCAAATGTAACCCTCTTTTTAAGAAGGGAGGGAGAGAGAAAACAGGGAATTACAGACCAGTTAGTCTAACATCGGTAGTGGGGAAACTGCTAGAGTCAGTTATTAAAGATGGGATAGCAGCACATTTGGAAAGTGGTGAAATCATTGGACAAAGTCAGCATGGATTTACGAAAGGTAAATCATGTCTGACGAATCTTGTGGAATTTTTCGAGGATGTAACTAGTAGCGTGGATAAGGGAGAACCAGTGGATGTGGTATATCTGGACTTCCAGAAGGCTTTCGACAAGGTCCCACAGAAGAGATTAGTATACAAACTTAAAGCATACGGTATTAGGGGTTCAGTATTGATGTGGATAGAGAACTGGCTGGCAAACAGGAAGCAAAGAGTAGGAGTAAACGGGTCCTTTTCACAATGGCAGGCAGTAACTAGTGGGGTACCGCAGGGCTCAGTGCTGGGACCCCAGCTGTTTACAATATATATTAATGATCTGGATGAGGGAATTGAAGGCAATATCTCCAAGTTTGCGGATGACACTAAGCTGGGGGGCAGTGTTCGCTGTGAGGAGGATGCTAGGAGACTGCAAGGTGACTTGGATAGGCTGGGTGAGTGGGCAAATGTTTGGCAGATGCAGTATGATGTGGATAAATGTGAGGTTATCCACTTTGGTGGCAAAAACAGGAAAGCAGACTATTATTTAAATGGTGGCCGATTAGGAAAAGGGGAGATGCAGCGAGACCTGGGTGTCATGGTACACCAGTCATTGAAAGTAGGCATGCAGGTGCAGCAGGCAGTGAAAAAAGCGAATGGTATGTTAGCTTTCATAGCAAAATGATTTGAGTACAGGAGCAGGGAGGTTCTACTTCAGTTGTACAGGGTCTTGGTGAGACCACACCTGGAGTATTGCGTACAGTTTTGGTCTCCAAATCTGAGGAAGGACATTATTGCCATAGAGGGAGTGCAGAGAAGGTTCACCAGACTGATTCCTGGGATGTCAGGACTGTCTTATGAAGAAAGACTGGATAGACTCGGTTTATACTCTCTGGAATTTAGGAGATTGAGAGGGGATCTTATAGAAATTCTTAAGGGGTTGGACAGGCTAGATGCAGGAAGATTGTTCCCGATGTTGGGGAAGTCCAGGACAAGGGGTCACAGCTTAAGGATAAGGGGGAAATCCTTTAAGACCGAGATGAGAAAGACTTTTTTCACACAGAGAGTGGTGAGTCTCTGGAACTCTCTGCCACAGAGGGTAGTTGAGGCCAGTTCATTGGCTATATTTAAGAGTGAGTTGGATGTGGCCCTTGTGGCTAGGGGGATCAGAGGGTATGGAGAGAAGGCAGGTACAGGATACTGAGTTGGATGATCAGCCATGATCATATTGAATGGCGGTGCAGGCTCGAAGGGCTGAATGGCCTACTCCTGCACCTAATTTCTATGTTTCTATGTTTCTATATTTGGTCAATGACTACAGAATCTATTCTTTACATGGCCTTATGCTGCATTAGAAAAGAACATATTGGTGAGGCTGCACTTGGAATACCGTGTTCAGTTTTGGTAACCATGCTATAGGAAAAATGTCATTAAGCAGGAAAGAGTACATACAAGGTGCCGGGTGGAACAGATGGTGGTGGGTATATGGAATGGGCTGCTCAGGGAAGTGGTTGTGACTGGTTTGATTACAACATTTAAAATACATTTTGGACCTGGGTAGGAAAGATTTACAGGCCAAACACAGACAAATGGGTCGAGTTAGATGGGACATCTTGCTCGGCATGGATGAGTAGGGTCAAAGGACCCATTTCCGTGCTGTATGAATCTATGACTCTTTCTAACCTACTTTACTTTCTTGAGTACCAGAGTAGGGAGGTTCTACTGCAGTTGTACAGGGTCTTGGTGAGGCCACACCTGGAGTATTGCGTACAGTTTTGGTCTCCTAATCTGAGGAAAGACATTCTTGCCATAGAGGGAGTACAGAGAAGGTTCACCAGACTGATTCCTGGGATGGCATGTGTTGCATATGATGAAAGACTGGATAGACTCCACTTGTACTCGCTGGAATTTAGACGATTGAGGGGGCATCTTATAGAGACGTACAAAATTCTTAAGGGGTTGGACAGGCTAGATGCAGGAAGATTGTTCCCGATGTTGGGGAAGTCCAGAACAAGGGGTCACAGTTTAAGGATAAGAGGGAAGTCTTTTAGGACCGAGATGAGAAAATCGTTTTTCACACAGAGAGTGGTGAATCTGTGGAATTCTCTGCCACAGAATGTAGCTGAGGCCAGTTTATTGGCTATATTTAAGACGGAGTTAGATGTGGCCCTTGTGGCTAGAGGGATCAGGGGTTATGGAGAGAAGGCAGGTACAGGATAATGAGTTGGATGATCAGCCATGATCATATTGAATGGCGGTGCAGGCTCGAAGGGCTGAATGGCCTACTCCTGCACCTATTTTCTATGTTTCTCTCTGAGGTAGACACAGAATGCTTGAGTATCTGAGCGGGTCAGGCAGCATCTCTGGAGAGAAGGAATGGTCGACGCCTCAGGTTGAGACCTTTCTCCAGACTTCTCCGACCCGAGGCGTCGCCCATTCCTTCTCTCCAGAGATGCTGCCTGACCCGCTGAGTTACTTCAGTGTTTTGTGTGTACCTTTGATTTGCAGTTCTTTCTTACCCATCTACCTTACTTTCTCTCTCCCTCAGTTCTGATGAATGGTCTTTGACATGGTTTCTCTTCCACAGACGCTGACTGAATGGCTGAGTTCTTCCAGCATTTCTACTTTTTTTATTTTTAAAGGGAATTGAAGGGGCACTAGGAGAAAATGACTGGTTTTGTAATAGGGAAAGAAGACTAATGAATTGTCTTGGGGAAGAGTGGTTTGATTATCCCCTCCTGCTGTGCTCTGTTCTCTGTGACCTATTTTTGAGTGCCGACTAATTTGAGAATAACGTCTGTTTTCCGTTAATTATCTCCCAGGGGAACTATGATTTATGTTTTCTCTTTGGCTTGATTACAGTACCAGGAAGATATTCAGGAGCTGAATGAAGTGGCCCGGCACCGGCCTCGCTCCACGCTGGTGATGGGAATCCAACAGGAGAACCGGCAGATCCGGGACCTGCAGCAGGAAAATAAAGGTGAGTGTGCACTGTGCCCGTACCTGTCTCCCGCACCGTCAGCGCCAGGAAACTCAGCACAACGCATCAGAGTTGTTACCAGCTGACTGCCGAGCGGTATGAGCATTGATGTCTCTAATTTCAAGTAACTCCTGCATTCCTTTACCTGCCTCTCTTCTCCCACCCTAGTTGTTCTACTAGTTCCATCTTCACATCCTTGTATCCCTGTAGTTAGCACATCTTCCCCAGCCATTATAGACTCCACTCTTCTTGAGGTCATCTGTTTTGTTTCAGCCCTGTTTTCTTCTGACCTCCTCTATCTTTCATCTGAAGAAGGGTTCCTAACGAAGAAAACGTTACAGCTCAGGTTCCTATGAAATCTTCCCCCTCCTTCACCGTAAACCTATGTCCTCTGATTCCCGATTCCTCTACTCTGTGCGTCTACCCTGATCTATTCCTCTCATGATTTTATACACCCCAATAAGATCACCTCTTATCCTCCTGTGCTCCAAGGAATAGTCACAACCTGCTCAACCTCTCCCTATAGCTCAGACCCTCGAGTCCTGGCAGCATCCTTGTGAATCTTCTCTGTAGTCTTGCCAACTTGACAACATCTCTCCTATAACATGGTGCCCAGGACTGAACACAATACTCTAAATGCGGCCTCACTAATGTCTTATACAACTGCAACATGACTGCCCAACATCTATTGCCTGATTACAGCTGGGAAGAAACTGTCACTGCACCTGGAGGTATGCATTTTCACACTTTGGTACCTCTTGCCTGATGGGAGAGGGGAGAAGAGGGAGTGACCAGGGTGCGACTCGTACTTGTTTATGCTGGTGGCCTTATTGAGG
The DNA here is from genome assembly GCA_035221665.1 of Okamejei kenojei. Lineage (NCBI taxonomy): Eukaryota > Metazoa > Chordata > Chondrichthyes > Rajiformes > Rajidae > Okamejei > Okamejei kenojei. The sequence continues at coordinate 27,328,855 of CM069149.1, read as the reverse complement.
CAGCGTGAAGTGTAGATGGAATCAATGGAAGGGTGGTTGGTTGGTGTCATTGTCTGGGCTATTAGACCAGTGTTAGCAGACGGCTTCCGTTCTCATGGGAATGTTCTGTTTGTAGAGTTGCGCACGTCTTTGGAGGAACATCAGTCTGCGTTGGAGCTGATCATGAGCAAGTACAGGGAGCAGATGTTCCGGCTGCTGATGGCCAGCAAGAAGGATGACCCGGTGATGGTCACCAAGCTGAAGGAGCAGCACTCCAAGGTAGGGGGCAGCACCTTCTCCCTCTCCAGCTCCCTCTGCTTCATCCATTGCTCCCTCGCTTTGCGCATCTTAACTGCTTCGTATGAATGTTTCACTGAAGCAAGGCACACTTCTGGAGTGCACCAAAGTTGCCTGCTGGTCCCTGCCTCATCCGACCAGACGACATAAGTTTAAGGTGAGGGGGAAAGATTGAATAGGAAACTGAGGTCAATTTTTTTTTACACAAAGGGTTGTGGGTGTATGGAATGATCTGCTGGAAGAGATAGTTGAGGCAGGTACTATCGCAACGTTTAAGAAATATTTAGTCAGGTACATGGACAGGATAGGTTTACAGGGATTTGGGCCAAACACAGTTAGTTGGGATTAGTGTAGCTGGGACATGTTGGTCGGCATTGGCAAGTTGGGCCGAAGGGCCTGTTTCCACACCATATGACTGACACCCTTCCACTCTCTGCTCTATTCTGGCTCTTTTCTCTCGCCGCTCTTCGTCCAAGTTCTTGACCCAAAGCACCATCTGACCATTTCCCTCCATAGATGCTCTTCGATCCACTGAGTTCTTCCAGCAGTTTGTTTTTTTGTTTTGTTTTAGTCTATTCCATAAACACTTGCTTGTTCCAGCGAAAGTGCAGATTAAGCCCGTGATAGAGATCTACACAATAGACAACACATATCTCTGGGAGTCAAGGCCAGCATTTATTACCCTTTAGAGATACAATCTGGAGACAGGCTCTTTGGCCCACTGAATCCACACCAACCAGTAATCATCACATAGACTAACACTAACCTACACACTAGGGACAATTGACAATTTTTACCGAAGCCAATTAACATACAAATCCGCACACCTTGGAGATGTGGGAGGAAACCGGAGCACCTGCAGAAAACCCACACAGTCATAGGGAGAATGTACAAACTCCACACAGACAGCACCTGTTGTGCTTGTTAATAGTAGCACAAGTGCTATGCAGAATTGATGTCCTGTCTTTGTTCCCCACAGGAGCTGCAGGTCCATGTGGATAAGATCAATGAGATGGCCACGGTGATGAGAAAAGCCATTGAAATCGATGAACAGCGCCTCTTCAAGGAGCAGGAGCGGATTGTCCAACTGGAGGTGGGTGCATCGCCTCAAGTACAACTGAACCTTCTCATTCAGAGAGGCTTAAACCGCTCTTTCCTCACTGAATTTACGCCATACCCTCCCTGTATAAACAAGGAACTGCTGATGCTAGTTTATAAGGAAAGGCACAAAGTGCTGCAGTGGGTCAGGCACCATCTCTGGAGAACATGGACAACAGGTGACATTTCGGATCAGGACTGGGGATTCCGAAGAAGGGACCCAATCTGAAACATCACCTATTCATGCTCTCCAGAGATATTGCCTGTCCTGCTAAGTTACTCTAGCATTTTATCATTTTCTACACCTTACCCCAATGTCTAATTCAAAAAAAACATTGACAAAAAATACAGCCACCATTCCCACAACTACCATGATGTGTTAGTTTTTAATAATGTTTATAAGTCTATATGTCTACAATAAATTCAGATTGTGTTTATTATTATTAGAGGTCTGTTTAAGACCAATTTGAAAACTTGCCTAACATTTCCTTGGAAGTAAAGAGTATTTGAACGGCAGAAAGGGCCTGAGCATCATCCAGAAAGATGACAGGTTAACCTTAAAGGTTCTTTTTACAGAATTAATTTTACTTGACAGCAGCTTGCCTTTCCATTTACAGGTTTGGTAGATTGCTGATGTTTTATAATTATAGCACAGCAGGCCATTCAGCCTTTCGTGTCTGTGCTAACTTCCAGCTGAGCACTCACATCTCAACAGCTTTTTACTATACCATGGTACTTGTGACAATATAACCCTCAGCCGTTAGTCCCATTTTCCCCATCTTATTTCCCTGTATCCTTGTTGCTTCCCCGCACAACAATCATCTTTCCTTTCATTCTCTTTGCTGTTGACATACAACGGGTGCAATTTACATCAGCCAGGTAACCTACCAGCAGCTCTTTGGAAGTGTGGGGGGTGGGGGGGGAGAATGCCACATGCGGTCACAGGAAGATTGTGCAAATTCCACACAGACGCCGCCCGAGATTAGCATCAAACCCAGGTCACTGGAGCTGTGAGGCAGATACATTAAATACTGTGCTGCCCTGATAAATGTCATCCTGCTCCCAGAGTGGACAGTGGGTGCTCCCAGGGCAGCTCCAGAGGACCACACTCCAAAACTATATCCAGCGTGGGTGTCAGGCATATCCAGGATAGGGAGCAAGAAAACAGAATTTACATCATCCTGACAGAGCACGCGCACTTTAAACGCTGAAAAGATAGCGAGCACTCAATTGTAAACAAAACAAGTGGAAATAAGCCAGTATGAATGACAGGATGCTGTTGTTTTAGGATGCCAACCTGTTGCTGGCATCTCACAGTTGCTCTGGAATTGGCTCTTGAACAACCACACAACACTAACCTCATTAACTATGATCTTCTATTGGCTGTGTCCTTGGTTGCACCATGGACTTCGGTATTGCACTACTACCAATCCCTGGAATCATTTTATGTGTGTTTAAAAAAAACATTTAGATAGGCACATGGATAGGATAGGTATAAAAAGGATATGGGTCAAATGCAGGCAGGTGGGACTAACTAGGATGGGGCATCTGTGTTGGCATGGGAAGATGGGCTGAAGGGCCTTTTTGCATGCTGTATATGTATGACGTATTAATTTATTGTATTATTAATCATATATTGTCTGTTATTGCATTTACAGATCTGTAAAGCTGTAGCAAATTCATATTTCATAGTTCCGTTGCAGTTACATATGATAATCTAAATGTTAGAATTATTATATGGACCTGCAAATACATATGAGAACACACTTGACTGATGTAATTCACTGTCTAAAGCTCTCATTTCTTTGCAGTTTGAAAATAAAGGTTTGAGGGAGGTGCTGCAAGTAAATAAAGAATCATTCCACTGCTTGAAGGAAGACATATTGGAAGGCAGGTCGTTATCTGGTTTAGTGACAAATGCCAACCTCAGCATGAGGAAGAGCTGAGGCAGTGTGCAGACCCACCACTTGCCCTCACTGACCCACTGTCCTGTGGACATTTTATCCCGGCGCATTGAGCCAACGCCTCAACTGTACAGGTCACCGTTCATCTCTGGAACTAAATGAGTTTCGTGGCTAGTTAATTAAACTGACAAACGTACCTTATTTTACGTTGTATGTTCCGACTTTGTTCTTTTAGAGAAGACAAAAAGAATCTGTACACATTTAGTGTGATGTGGCCAGCATCTTATATTTAGTCCAGGGATCTCTCTGGACTCATTCCTACCTGCCCGTTTTCCAGAGAGCAAGTTAAAAAGCATAGGCCTCAGGGAACAAAGCAATCTCCAGTTCACAAGTAGATTTTGTAGCTATTGAACCCTTGGCTATACATAAAAAATAACAATTTGTAATAAAGTGTGGGCAGTAGTAAGGGAGGGAGGGGGAGGGGGGCAAGGTTCAAGAAGCTAATCAGAGATTGTGTCAAACTTTACTATTACACAAATTGGATAAGTATTTATTGAACTGACCAAGGCTGGAATTGGTTGCATTTGTGATAAATGGATGGTCATAGCAAAGTTTATACGGAATGCAATCTTTCAGATCTATAGAATGTTCTATTTTTTAAACCAAGTTTATTCACAATGTGAGATTGTTGACTTGGATTGGGTTGTTAATCCTACAATATCTGTACAATAGGCTGTCTGTGGATGTGTATATTTTTGCTTAATAAAGAGTAAATATATTGTCACGCTGGTTGAATAAATTGTTGTGGACTGTATTGGCAGAGACATTGAGGGGGCTTTCTGCGCAAGTAGTGGAATAGTGTTGTTACACCTACACTCTGCCCATTTTGTCTGGCCCCCAATGAAAACACTAGATGCTTGAAAACAGGGACCAAATCTTTTCATGGAAGATACTAAGAGCTGGAATAACTCAGCTAACATGGACAGGTGATGTTTCGGGCTGGGATCATTCAGAATGAACTTTGGGTTGCACAGGGTGTTCAGTTCCACGTGTTGGAGTTTTGTTGGCCATTATTATGCAAAAGGAACAAGTCTGCCCTCTGCTGGCGATTGCCCTGATCGCTGAAAGCACCAACTTCCCTGAACTTTGCATGGATTTGCAAGCACAATCCATTATTTCTGGCTAGGGTGAATAGCAGCACATAGAACCACCAATTCAAAAGTAGTTGACACGATTCAAAAACTTGGACTAATGGCAGTTTAGTTTATTGTCACATGTACTGAGGTACAGTGAAAAGCTTTTTGTTATGTGCTAACCAGTCAGCAGAAACTATACACAATTACAATCAAGCTGCCCTCAGTGTACAGCTACAGGATATAGGGTACAATGTATAGTGCAAGGTAAAATCAGATTATAGATAGTCCAATGGTCCTCAATGAGGTAGATGGGAAGTCAGGACCACGTCATTTGGTGATAGGATGGTTCAGTTGCCTGATGACAGCTGGGAAGAAGCTTCCTGAATCTGAAGGTATCACATTTCTGTACCTCTTGTCTGATGGAGAGGGAGTGACCAGGGTGAGACTGGTCCTCAATATGAACACAGGCAGTGTTTACATTATGTTCAACAGCACAGAATTACCAACCGATACGATAAACATCCACTAGTTCTTGATTCCCCTTCTCTGTAAAAGACTATATTCACCCTATAAATTCCCCACTTGTTTTATACACCTTCAGGTGAAAGTCACAAATCACATTTGGAATATTCTGAGGGGACCCAGAGACACTATAATCAAATTTTATTAATATACAGTATAAAATCTATACAAACTAGAAATTCCTTCAAGTGTTAACAATATTCCAAACAAGATTGTAACATTCACATACATCAATGCTAGAATTACTCGGGTAACTCAACAACTAAACCAAATCTATGAAGGAAAGGCCGCATTCCTCCCCACCCTTCCAAATCAATTGTAGAACAGGGGCCTTCAATTGGGATAGAGGGCAAAGTCAACATAACTGCACCCTTAGAATCCCTCTCCTTCCAAGCCAGTCGTGGGCTGTGCTCAACTTGTACGGAACACATTGTAGAAACAAAAGACTGGAGATGCTGTTTTATACTAACGAATAGACAAACTACTGGAGTAACTCAGTGGGTCAGGCAGCATCTCTGGATGCCTGGAGTCTGAACCTGCTGAGCTACTCCAGCACTTTGCGTCCTATCGTTTGTACAGAACACGGTTGGGTTTGGATATTAACTGGAGTGGATTGAAGAAAGGACTGCTCCAAGGTGCAGGTATTGTGGGCAAGAAAAAGGTACTGCATTGTTTCAATATTTTAAACAGTTATCTTTTATGGAACATTCAGACTAAATCTCTAATGCAAACATTTAAATTGATGCCAAAGTTAAAGATCAAAAATATCTCATAACTTGTAGTATATAACTGTATTAGTACTTAGGTCAGAAATGTTCTAGAATTAATTGAGGTATTAAGTGTCCATTGCACTGTGTGTCTTTAATGTTATCTTTGTACATCACTTGGCCTGACAACTTTGACAAACATTAGAAACACATTTTCACTTTCCAAGGGTAGTATTAGTACCAATATTAACAGTGTGCAAAGTAGCCATCTAATTCAGTCTCTGGTGATGCTATACCACCAATACTTTGGTTCACTAACATTTTTTTTTAAGAACCTGCTGAACTTCAAGCTTCACGGGACAAGTGTCAGTTTCATCCTCGCTTGCCAGTTAATCAGTCTCTCGGGATAGTCCAAAGAAATTTAGCAAATCGTAAACATGCAATAGCTTCTTCTTGGAGACAGCAAGTCGGCGTGAAAGTCCGCCTACCGTCTGGTTATACAAGATATAGAATTGCCAGGTCTTGTTCCAAGAGCAGCTGATTTTTCACAACAGTAGTCTAGAGGAGCAGCGGCGTTTGTTCACCCACAGGCTGTTGTTTGATGAAGAGTTGTTTACAGGTAGCCAGTGCATTCCTCACCCGCTCCTTGATGGGTGGAACGTGGTGACTGGGGTCCAAGACGTTGGTTTTACGGCGCTCCCGATCCCGTTTCCAGGTTTGGTATGGATGAGGTGGGAAGACTAGTTCATCCTTCTCACGGGCAAACTGGAATATCACTCCACTTACCAGCAAGACCATCCACACCGATATCAAGATGAAGTCTGCATTGCATATAAAAAAGGAGAAATAAAAATACACACAATTGCATCTGCGATTATACAATTCATAGATAACTATGCTGCAATAGTACTCTCACCTTAAACAGCATGGAAACAGGCCCTTCAGCCCAACACATCCCTACCGACAAAGATGTCCCATCAAAGCTGATCTTATGGACAAGTTGAGCAGAAGGGCCAGTTTCCGGTCTGTATGATACTATGACATCCAGGTTCAGGAGTCGCTTCTTTCCAAAAACCATCAGGTTATTGAACACGGTGAACACCCTCAGAATGCCAAACCATGAACTGCCTTGGTTGCACCAGGGACTTTGGACTTTTCACCACTGATTTTCTGGCACCTTTGTGTCCAGAGCCTGGCTTTATCCGTTTTGCTGACCAGAGGTCATGGCATCAGAGGACCAAGATACTGGCCCACAAAGTTGGCCTCGAAAGTTGGCGACTGGAACGGATGGCGTTCCAGAGCTGCGACTGCTTGGAGCAAATTCAACCTGCTGTTCGGTCGCAGAAGACCCTTTAAATCAGAGAGCAGCCGCCTCACCCAGCCTGGGTGCCACACTTTTGGGATATTTCTGGGGGGGGGGGGGGGGGGGGGTAGATTTGAAGTGCACTCTTGTAATTTTGTCCAGATTAAAAAGCAGATGCTGAACCCGAGATAAAAAGTGGTGGGCCTACATCTTGGGTTTTTATTTATTGAACTTTGTTTGTTTATATATCATCTATTGAATTCGGTCACAAACCTATTGCTCCAACTAATAATGTGACATGTGATAATAAACCCCTCTCGACTATGATGCAGTTGAGAAGATGGTAAAGGAAATTCTGTAGACCTCCTCTTCATACCCATCTCTCAATCACACGTTAGTCCCTCAAAGTTCAACCCAGGATCCCAGTGGATCTCACTCCAAGCTTACCATTTTTCTGGAAAGGAACGTTTGAGTAGGCGACTTTGAAGTCATCATTCAGAGCTCGTTTGAGGATGTTGAGTGTGATGTAGGCAAGGCTGGTGAACACAAAGGTGTGGATTGCAAGGATCACTGCATAGGAGCCAATAATCCCACACGCCAATATATTCAACTTAAAACAGAACAGAGAATTGTGGACATGAATAAACTCTCAGCTTAGTTTAGAGATACAGCATGTAAACAGGCCCTTCAGCCAAGTACACACTAACCATCGATCAACTGTTTACACTTGTTCCATGTTATTCCACTTTCCCATCCACACTATACACCGAGGGACAACTTATAGAAGTCAATTAACCTACAAAAACCCCGCACATCTTTGGGATATATGAGGACACCAGAGCACCCGGAGGAAACCTATGCAGTCTTAGGGAGAACATGTAAACTCCACACAGACAGAACCCACGTTTAGGAACAAACATGGGTCTCTGGCGTTCTAAGGCAGCAGCTCTACCGCTGTGGCCACCTCTTTGTTTGCATGCTATCCAGCCAAATCATACCATTCATGAGTGCAGCAGATAGTGTAAAATACGTAAACGTTCCTGCAAACTCCAGACAGCAGCGGTAACCGGGATCGAACCCAGTGCTCTGGAGGTGCGAGGCAGTGGCTCAAACAGCTGTGCCACCCCTTTGCCAACTTTAGAAGACAAATCTTTACATCAGATATGCAAAAATATCATTTATTTGTTATTGTGTTTGTGGTGACCTCATTACCCATATGAATGATCAGGTTCTTGACCCAGCCTGCACAACCCACATTCAGTACTGAACCATCGCAGGCTTTGATTTAGCACTATCATGGTCTAGTTTACCAAGAATAACTGATATTTTATTATACATATTTTGTTGAGGTACACAAAAGTGCAGATGTTGGAATCTTGCAAAAATACAAATGCTAGATGAGTTAACAGGTCAAGCAGCATCTTTGGAGCGAATGGACAGTCGCCGTTTTGAATTGGAACCCTTCTTCAGCCTTTAAAGAAGGCACCTGAAATGGTGCCTCTCCATAGACCAATTGAGTTTCTCCAGCACTGTGTATTGCTTATGAAAATAATATATCCAAGATGGAGCCCAACCCAGGCGACTCTCTGCGGCTGGTCCCAGAAGTTATGTGCAATCATTCATCACAGTCGCTCCACTCTTAAACCTCTATTCCAATGGCAGCATTTCATACTCTAAACGTTACTCCCTTTATCCTACATCTGTACACCATCATTAGCTTGTTTGTAATCATGTATAGTCTTTTCGCTCACTGGATAGCACGGAACAAAAAAGAATTTTCACTGTACACGTGACAATAATAAACCTAACTAAAACTAAACTAGAGTCCAGCACCTGCAGGTCCTTGTGTCTACTTCAGTCATTAGTTCTGTTGACAATGAGTGCAACTCAAGTGTCCTGTTTTCACTTCATGGATTCTAACATTCTTCTCCCCCCCCCCCCCCCCCCCCGGACAAAATCAACTTATTTTTGAACGATGGCCTAGAAGGCCCCAGCACAACACTCACAACTCGTGGGCAGCAGAAGAAAAGGAGGGGAACGAGCAAAGCCAGACCCATAAACGTCACCCAGAAGACAGAATCATCCTGGAACACCTTGAGGTTTCCTGAGATAGGCAGAAAAAGCAAACGCTCATCAGCATTAAACTTTGAATTCGCAATCTAATCTTATAATGTTAGACTTTAAGCTTTAGAGATACAGCGTGGAAACTAGCCCTTCGGCCCACTGAGTCCATGCTGACCATCGGTCACCCGTACACTAGTTCTCTCCTACACACTAGGGACAGTTTGCAGAAGCCAATTAATCTACAAACCTGCACGTCTTTGTAGTGTGGGAGGAAACCGGAGAAAAGCCCCACGCAGTCACGGGGAGAACGCACAAACTCTGTAGACAGAACCCCTAGTCAGGACTGAACCCAGGTCACTGGCGCTGTGAGGCAGCAACTCTACCGTTGCGCCAATGTGCCGCCCATGTTGTTACGGTAATAACATTCGAGGATTTGTCATTACGATTTGTCTTAATTGACAAACCAGAATTATTTGTTAGAACATGTTCTCCATTTATTGAATTCTTAAAAAAGTGAATTGGTTTAACACAAAATCGGGGTTGAATCTTAAGTTTGATACTTAATCATACTTAATGTCTCCTGGATCTATCTCCACAATCTTGTTATTTGAAATTTATTTTTTTCGTCTTCTTTTTTCTCTCTATTAGTTTATAGTTTCTCTTATCTTTTTCTCTCTTTATCTTTATTCTTTAAAAAATAATTAAAAAATTGAAGCTATGTAAGAAATCTGTAATTAAATTGTTACTTATTACTATTTGTATACTTGCTTCTAATAAAATATATTTACAAAAAAAATGAATAACATTAGAGGAAGGCTGAAGGGATTTCACCACGCAAAGATTCAAATTTGTATTAACTCCGCAATAACTCACCCACGGGTGTGAAGATGACCATGGATGAGAGCAGGAATCCAAGCACTAACCCGACCAGCAGCATGGACAAGGGCACCAATCCAAAGCGCCACCAGATAACCACCATCAAAACTCCCCCAACGAAACCCAAGGCACTCGTCAGACTCAGAACCACTGGGTGAAACAAGAAGACCATGTTCAGGAAGACCATGCCAAAAGTGTGGTTCTATTGACACAAAAGAGGTTCAAACATCCTTGGACCACCATAGCATTATGGTCATAACTTTAAAAATTTTTTTTTTTTTAAATAAAAGAGACAGTGCTGGAATAACTTAGCATCTCTGGAGAATATGGATGAGTGACATTTCTCCCTGGCTTTATCCTGCCCCTCCTCTCTTCCAGCTTTCTTTCCCCCTACAATCAATCTGAAGGATTCCAACCCAAACCATCATATTCTCCAGAGATGCTGCCTGACTCACTGAGTTACTCCAGCACCTTGTGTTCCTCAGGTTTATTATTGTCACATGCGCCAAGGTATAGTGAAAAGCTTTGTTTCGCATGCTATCCAAATAGATCAGATAAAACTATACATAAAAGCATTCAAGTCAAACTCACATACCAAAGGGCAGAGCCAAGGGGAAAGATACAGAGTGCAGAATATAGTTCTTGGCATTGTCATGCTTTATGTTTTACTTTAATTCTAGATATTAGTCCAGTACTGTACTTTAATATTTTTGCACTACTTCAGATCACACTATAATCTTGAACCATATTGCTGTTTTGTACACTTAGTCATTGCTGATCTATCATTTTCAGTACATATACAATTTACTCTGGGCTTCAGGTGATCAATAAATTTCATTGCATCCCAGTCTATGTGGACTGATCTGAAATCACAATACAGACCTGAGGAAAATGAAGTGGACTCAGAAAAACAATTGCAAGGACATTCCTAGGTGCATCAGTCTTTGAAGGAGGCAGGTCAGGGTTAAAACAATTAAGCTAGTTGATGAATTATGCTTTCGAGTCGATGTTTGAGAAAACACAAACCTTTAGGTGCACTGCTTAGAGCAAGGCCTCCATTTCTGGTCTCTCTCCTTTAGGACATACCTTTAGAAAGGAAATTAGGAGGAATTTCTTATAGGGAGTGGTGAATCTGTGGAATTCATTGCCACAGACAGCGATGGAGGCTGTGAATGGATATTTTAAATGCGGAGTTTGGCATGTTCTTGATTAGAACGGGTGTCAGGGGCTACGGGCAGATGGCAGGAGAATTGTGCTGACATGGAAAGATGCATCAGCCTAAACTCCAATAACCTATGAACATGAACTTTGCCCATGCTGACCTTTGCCTGCATTTGGCCCATATCCCTCTAAACTCTTCCTATCCATATACATGACCAAATTTCTTTCAAATGTCCTAATTGTGTCTACTTCTATAGTATCCACTGACAACTCATTCCTGATACGGACTACTCTCCAAGTAAAAAAGTTGCCCCTGAGGTCCCTCCTAAATCTCTCCCCCTCACCTTAAGCCTGTACATTTGAGAGTCTGGATCTGGAGGTGATTTCTGAGAGTAATGAATCTTTAGGGCCTGTTTCCACTTTGTATCTAAAGACCAACACTGAACTCCTCAGTTTAAGGCCCAATAATGGAGACTGTGCAGCGAGTGGTTTTCATTTCACATTCGCTAGATTCAAGGTCTGCACTGGTTATTCACTGACTTACCGCTGTAACCCAGGGAAGATGTCCGCATGATCAGAACGAAGGAGAGAAACGCCAGGATTATAAATCCAAAGAAGAAGAGACCTGCAACACAACACAAACAGACCCTTCAGCCAACAGAGTCCACGCCAACCAGCGATCCCCCTCACTGACACTATACTACACACACTTGGGTTAATTTACAATTTTACCATGCTAATTAGCCAACAAACGCGTACGTTTTTGGAATGTGGGAGAAAACCAGAGCACCCACAGAAAGCCCATGCAGGTCACGGGGTGTACGTGCTAACTCCGGAGAGACAGCATCCAAAGTCAGGATCAAACCCAGGCCTCTACCGCTGCACCACCAAATTGCCGTGTGCAAGACAATAACAGTGGAGTCCTGCCTCTGTTATCTTGCTCTACCAACAATGCTCTGTCCTGACCCTCCTCTCCTCCAGCTTTCATCTCCCCCCATCTTCACAATCAGTCTGAAGATGGGTCCCCACTCAAAAGGCCCCCTTCTCCAGAGATGCGGTCTGACCCGCTGAATAACTCCAGCACCTTGTGTACACCAGCATCTCCAGTTCCTTGTTTCAGCAACAGCAGAGCAATTTGGTATTTAAAATACCACGTTTCACTTGTATCCTCCACACCTTTCCTATCCTCTACAGAGAAGATGTTGCCAGGACTCAAGGGAGAGGTTGGGCAGGTTTGGATTTTATTCTTTGTAGCACAGGAGGATGTGGGGTGATCTTATGGAGGAGCACAAAATCACAAAGGGAATAGATAGGGTGAATGCACAGAGTCTTTGGGGTAGAGTAGGGGAATCAAGAACATGGGGAAATAGGTCGAAGGTGAGGGGGGAAAGATTTATTAAGAACCTGAAGGGCAACTTTTTCCACACAGCAAGTGGTGGGTGTACAGAACAAGCTGTCAGAAGAGGTAGTTGAGGCAGGTACAATAAGGTCATTTAAAGACACTTGGACAGGAAGGGCTTAGAGGGTTATGGGTCAAACATGGGACTAGCTTAGATGGGGCATCTTGATCAGCTTGGACAAGTTGGGGTGAAGGGCCTATTTCCACAAGGTATCCTGGCTGGTCAGGTCGGGGGTAGTTCCCACCGCCACGGGTACCATGTAATCCCGTGCTACCTGCTCCATGGTCGGTTAGTCGGTGACTAAACCGTCTCCCTATCTCCCCTGGTTTTTGATTCCCCTACTCGATGAAAAAGACTCTATTCACCCTATCTATACACGCCCCAAGCTCAACATAACCTGCCCTTTGACGCCTACCCAATAACAAAGCTAATGTAACAAAGACCAGTGTCCTTTCTTTAGATGAGGGGCTGCAGCAGTTAGCTTTATATCAATGCTCATCATCAACAAAGCAGAAAAGTGTAGACAAGATCCCTGGAGCAGCACAAGAGAGAAGCCTACTCTGGACCCGACACAAACTCACCCGTTTTCAGGTATTGGTGGCCAAAGAAGCAAATGAACAATCCATAGAGTCCGACAAGTACAAAAAATATCCTTGTTGAACTGCTTCCTGGAAAGAAAAGACATTCAGGGGTGAATATCCAAATGCAATAGTTCCAATTACTCAGCGGCAGCTTTGGAGTGTGTGGACAGAGGCCAAGCCCATCTCCAAGGTGCCTGGGTCTGTCCACAGTGTCAGAGTCATTGTCTTCACCTCCTTCCCCAACTCCCAGCCCACTGTAGACTGATGGCCATCAGCAGCCTAAACATCTATGGTGGCAGGACTCAGAGCAAAGCGAGATGGGCAAAATGATCAATCCTTTTGTCTCGCCATCTGTCTTTTCATCTCTGGCTTTTGTCCAACCATCTGCCTAACACCCCCAAGGAATAGGTGAAGTTTCCCAAAATGTCACCTGCTCCTTCTCTCCAGAGATGCTGCCTGACCCATTGAGTTATTCCAGCTTTTTTGTGTCTATCAAAGTTTAAAGGAGATGCACATGACCATTTTTATTTTTTTTTAAACACACACACAGGACAGCAGGTGCTTCATAGCACCAGATCCCGTCTACTGGTGCTGTCTGTACAGATTTTGCACATTCTCTCTGTGACCAAATGGGTTTTCTCCGGGTGATCCGGTTTCCACCCACGCTCCAAAGGTTAATTGGCTTTGATAAAGAAGTTCTAGTTCAAGTGAGGTTATTGTCACGTGTCCCTGATAGGACAATGAAATTCTTGCTTTGCTTCAGCACACAGATCATAGTAGGCATTGACTACAAAACAGATCAGTGTGTCTATATACCATTATATAAATATATGTGCACATGAATAAATAAACTGATAAAGTGCAAATAACAGATAATGGGTTATTAATGTTCAGAGTTTTGTCCGAGCCAGGTTTAAATGCCTGATGGCTGTGGGGAAGTAGCTATTTCTGAACCTGGTTGTTGCAGTCTTCAGGCTCCTGTACCTTCTACCTGAAGGTGGCGGGGAGATGATGTGTGGCCAGGATGGTGTGGGTCTTTGATGATACTGCCAGCCTTTTTGAGGCAGCGACTGCGATAGATCCCCTCGATGGAAGGGAGGTCAGAGCCGATGATGGACTGGGCAGTGTTTACTACTTTTTGTAGTCTATTCCTCTCCAGGACGCTCAAGTTGCCGAGCCAAGCCACGATGCAACTGGTCAGCATGCTCTCTACTGTGCTCTTGTAGAAGTTAGAGAGAGTCCTCCTTGACAAACCGACTCTCCGTAATCTTCTCAGGAAGTAGAGGCGCTGATGTGCTTTCTTGATAATTGCATTAGTGTTCTCGGACCAGGAAAGATCTTCAGAGATGTGCACGTCCAGGAATTTGAAGCTCTTGACCCTTTCAGCCATTGACCCATTGATAAACGGGACTGTGGGTCCCCATCCTACTCCTTCCAAAGTCCACAACCAGTTCCTTGGTTTTGCTGGTGTTGAGGGCCAGGTTGTTGTGCTGGTACCATATGGACAGTCGCTCGATCTCTCTTCTATACTCTGACTCATCCCCATCAGTGATACGTCCCACAACAGTCGTGTCGTCAGCGAACTGGATGATGGAGTTCGCACTATGACCGGCTACGCAGTCATGAGTATAGAGCGAGTACAGCAGGGGGCTGAGCACGCAGCCTTGAGGTGCTCCTGTGCTGATTGTGATCGAGGCTGACACATTTCCACCAATACGAACAGACTGTGATCTGTGAATGAGGAAGTCGAGGATCCAATTGCAGAGGTAAACTGTTGCTAGTGTGTAGGGTAGTGCTAGTGTACAGGGTGATCGCTGACCGGCGCGGACCCGTGGGCAAAAGGGCCTGTTTCCGCGCTGTATCTCTAAAGTGTAAAATGAAATCGATCCTATTTTAGGAGTGATACGTACTCAGAGTGTAGCAGTTGTCCACTTTGGCGGTGAAGCTACACCCGTACATGTGAACGAGGGTGTAGGCCGCTGATGTGTTCATCTCTGGATCCTTAACAATAACATTGTAAATCACCCCTTGCCCGCGGATGGAGGTCACCCTGATGCTGGTCTCGTCTTGGCCACCCAGCTGGAACAGCTGGAACGGAAGGGAAGTGGTTTAGTGAAAGGGCAGGTGGATAGGAACAGAACTCGAGTCACAGAGTCATCCAGCGTGGAAACAGGCCCAGCAGCCCAACATTCCCACACTGACCATCATGGCCCATCTACACTGGTCCCACCTGCCCACGCTTGGCCCATATCCCTCGAAACCTATCCTATCCATGTTGCTGTCTAAATGTTTCTTAAACGTTGCGATAGTACCTGCCTCAGCTAGGTCCTCCTGCATCTCCTTCCATACACCCACCACCCTTTATGTAAAAAAGTTATCCGTCAGATTCTTATTAAATCTTTCCTCCTTCACCTTAATTCTATGTCCTCTGGTTCTCGATTTCCCTAACTCTGGGCAAGAGACTATTGGCATTTACCCAATCTATTCTTCTCACTATTTTGTACACCTCTAGTGATCACCGCTCGTCTTCCTGCACTCTAAGGAATGGAGCCCTAGCTTGCTTAACCTCTCCGTCTGGTCATCGAGTCCTGGCGACATCATGCATTTGATAATAAACAAAACTAAACCATAACTTTAACTTTAACATATTATTGCAAGCATTACAATCTTCTAGAGAGCTTGCTAATTTTTCAAATAGAAAACCAAAGTCTGGCAGTTCCATTATTTGTTCTACCAAAAAGTGTTTAGAATTTTCTTGGAGTTCAGACTGTGGGCCATCTACACAATCATTAAAACATTGTTGGACCGCCTTGCTATCCATGACACCAAACAGATGGTGGGTGAATTCCATTTGGTCATCAGGGCAAGGGATGACAAACACACACCAGACCTTCAATCCGTTGGCTTCCACCTGATGAACCTCAGCCATCTTCTGAAGAGAAGCAAAAAGGACCGTCTCTGACAGGTCTCCCTCAGGAAGAAAATACTGGTAGATGTTGTACTGGAGCCGCCAGTGGGGTGCTTGTCTAGTGGCCTCGCATGTAGGTGGAGCCGTTCCCCTGCACACAACAAATGATCAGTTCATCAGTTCTGCTCCATTCCAAGAACATCCATTTGGCGAAGCTGCACTTGGAGTGTTGTGTTCAGTTTTGGTCATCCTACTATGAGAAGGATGCAGGCCAAAAACAGTCAGTTAGGACCAGCTACTAGGGTTGCCAATTGTCCCGTATTAGCCGGGACATCCCGTATATTGGGCTAAATTAGTTTGTCCCATACAGGACCACCCTTATCCCATAGAAACATAGAAAATATGTGCAGGAGGAAGCCATTCGGCCCTTCGAACCAGCACTGCCATTCATTGCGATCATGGCTGATCATCCCCTAATCAATAACCTGTGCCTACCTTCTCCCCATATCCCTTGATTCCACTAGCACCTAGAGCTGTATTGAACTCTCTCTCTTAAATCCATCCAGTGATTTGGCCTCCACTGCCCTCTGTGGCAGGGAATTCCACAAATTCACAACTCTCTGGGTGAAAACGTTTTTTCTCACCTCAGTCTTAAATGGCCTCCCCTTTATTCTAAGACCCTGGTCCTGGACTCGCCCAACATTGGGACCATTTTTCTTGCATCTAGCTTGTCCAGTCCTTTTATAATTTAATATGTTTCTGTAAGATACCCCCTCATCCTTCCAAACTCCAGTGAATACAAGCCTAGTCTTTTCAATATTTTCTCATATGACAGTCCCGCCATCCCAGGGATCAATCTCGTGAACCTACGCTGCACTGTCTCAATCACAAGGATGTCCTTCCTCAAATTAGAAAACTGTACGCAATACTCCAGATGTGGTCTTACCAGAGCCCTATACAACTGCAGAAGACCCTCTCTGCTCCTGTACTGAAATCCTCTTGTTATGAAGGCCAACATTCCATTAGCTTTCTTCACTGCCTGCTGTACCTGCACGCCAACTTTCAGTGACCGGTGTACAAGGACACCCAGGTCTCGCTGTACCTCCCCCTTACCCAACCTAACCCCATTGAGATAATGCCACCAAAGTGGATAACCTCACGTTTATCTATATTATACTGCATCTGCCATGCATCTGCCCACTCACTCAACCTGTCCAGGTCCCCCTGCAACCTCCTAACATCCTCTTCACAGCTCACACTGCCACCCAGCTTTGTGTCATCCGCAAACTTGCTAGTGTTGCTCCTAATTTCCTCTTCCAAATCATTAATATTTATGGTAAACAGTTGCGGCCCCAACTCCGAGCCTTGCGGCACTCCACTCGCCACTGCCTTCCATTCTGAAAAGGACCCGTTCACTCCTACTCTTTGCTTCCTGTCTGCCAATCAATTTTCTATCCATGTCAACACCCTACGCCCAATACCATGTGCTCTAATTTTAGTCACCAGTCTCCCGTGCGGGACCTTATCAAAGGCTTTCTGAAAATCTAGTATTTGACAGCTACTACTCGGGTCGAGGGGGCTGTTGGGTCGGAGTGCCGCGTCCGGCCCCGCCTCACCCATCCCGACGTAGTGCAGACCATGGAGTGCAGCCGTGACTCGCCTGTGGCCCCGTCGGTCGGCATCCCGGCCAGCTGTCCAAACTTTGCTTACCGCCGACACCACCAACCCTCCTTCTCCTGGCCGATCGTCGATCGGTTCACGAGTTGGATGGGGGGCCGGACTTTGTGCACAATGTTGCCCGGGCCAAAACTCCTCAGCTGGCCCACTGGCTAGGCTTTGTGTGCAGTCCAGCACCTGGGCCAACTCATCATTCACCCAGCCACAGCAAAGTCGGTCAACGAATTGCCGTCAGGAATTTGTCCCTTATTTGGGAGTGAGAAGGTTGGCAACCCGACCAGCTACAGTTGTACAAGACGTTGGTGAGGCCACACCTGATGCATTGTGTTCAGTTATCCTTGTCCAAGCCAACCAAGTTGGGATACCTGGCAGTCCAATTTGCCTGCCTTTCCCTCTAAACCCTTCATTTCCACATATCTACCCAAATCGCAGCTGTATTAGTGGATACCATTTGCTCTGGCAGCTCATTCCAGATACGCACCACTGTCTAGTGAAAAAGGTGCCCCCGAGATCCCTCTTAAATCTCTCCCCTCACGTTAGTGCCCTCTCGTTTTAGAATCCTCTAACCTGGGAACAAGACAATGACCGTTCACTTTATCCATGTCCCTCATGATCTTGTACACCAAAGATCCTATAGCGGAGGATCTTTGCTGTACACCTCAGTAAGGTCACCCCTTAGCCTCCTACACTCCAAAGTTTAAAAAGTCCCAGCCTATCCAACCTCTCCCTATAACTCAAGCCCACATAACAACCTGGCAAATCTCTTCTGCACCTTTTCCAACTTAATGACATCCTTCCTGTTCAGGTGGATGACCTGAACTGAACCATCCAAGTGTGGTCCCTCCAACGACTTGCGCAGCTGCATCAAGATGCCCCAGTTGAGAGTTGATGGCAAACCGTGGGTAGCCTTGGCTGGCTGCTTGCTTGACTGAGGCATCAGGGGACAGCTCTGCTGTTTGAACAGTGGGGCAGGACAGATGGGCAGCACGGGTCCTCATTCAGGCAGAGGTTGCAATCCAGGAGACCAAAAAAAAAAGTACTGCGACCATCAGTGTGTAAAGGAATGAGTTAATAATTACAATCAAGTCAACCTAGAGTACAATAGTTAGAGCAAAGGGGAATGTATTATTGTAAACATTGTAGTCTTCAAAACCAAAGTACCTAGTGATTTATTTTTAGCTTAGAGATAGAGTGCAGAAACAGACCCTTCTGATAGCCCCCATACTTTAGCACTATCCTACACCCTAGGGACAATTTACAATTTGACCCGAAGCCAATTAACCTGCAAGTCTTTGGAATGTTGGAGGAAACCACGCGGTCACAGGGCGTACGTATAAACTCTGTACAGACAGCACCCATAGTCAGGATCGAACCCAGGCATCTAGTGCGGCAAGGCAGCAACTCTACCGCTGCACCACTGCGTCGCCCCACGCATGAGGGCGAATTTCAAGGCAACCGCTGGTATGTGTGTCTGTGCTGAATCTTCCAACCATCTTCTGCACCGCTGGCAGCGTGGCACTCCCTCTGGGAATCGCCTGGAGCAGCTTTAGGCAATGGGTGATTAGTCCACAGCTTGAGACTCGGTGAATGATCTCGCCAATAACCTTGTGCAGGAATGAACAGCTTGGGGCAAGAATTGCAGCGATACGGGGCAGGACAGGTACATGGATAGGAAGGGTTTAGAGGGATACAAGCCAAAATGGGACAGCTTAGATGGGACATCCTGGTCAGCACAGATGAGTTTGGCTGAGGGGTCTGTTTCTATGCTGTATGACTGGCAGGCTTCCCGACGGGCCGCGGTTGTGGACTGGGAACGCGACCGGAGGCCTTTATCGAGGCGCCAAGGTCTTAATGCCTCCCGGATCGCCGCAGAGAAGCTCGGGTCGGGACCGAGCCAGGGATGCTCGTGGGTCAGAGTCCGGGGTCAGCAGAGCGGCCGACGGAGCCCACGGCCGGGGCCGGGGTCGGCACCATGGAGGCGCAAAGTGGGACGTCAACAGCGGTGAGGCCTCGGCAGCGGTGAAGCCTTGCGGGTCGACGAGAGCGTGGAGGACCGCCACGAGAGGGGAGGGGAAGAACAATGGACAATGGGGGAGGGGGGGGGCAAAGGACAATGGGGACCCGGCGTGGGGGAACCGCTGTGTGTGGGGGGACCACTGTGTGGGGGGAGAACCAAATGGAGGAGCCTTTGTTGCTTTGTAACTTTGTCAGCATCGCAGGTGGCTGCTATTTGTATGCATTGTGTATGCAAGCAAAGAATTTCACTGTGCCGTCACATGTGACAATAAGGTATGCCTATTCCCGGCTCTAAACGGGACCAGCCCACATCTGTCATTGTGCGGTCTGAAGGAGAGATGACATTCTTAAGAGATGAATCATTAAAGAACATCTTCCCACCCACCCTTCACAATTAAACTCACAACATCTGCTGTCATTTATTTTATAGCCACAGCTTCATTGTCCAAGGGTTAGTGGAGGGGAGTTTCCCATCCCCTCCCCATTTTCCTTTCACTTCCAGAGCTCAAGGCTGTCAACGTCAGCTATTCTAACAAAGCACAAAGTGCTGGAGCAACTCAGCGGCTCAGGAAGCCTCTGTGGAGGGAATGGACAGGCAATGTTTCAGTTCAGGGCCGATCTACAATCTCCCCACTCTCTCCACAGATCCATCATCTGCAGTTCCTCGTGTCTCCCCATTTGTAGCTCCTGCTCACTTTCAGTCAGACTCGCCGTCTATTCCTCACCTCCACTACTGGCAGCTTTGTGTCATTAACACATGGAGCGCATGGGATGCTACACAAATGCAAGATCCCTTTTGCAAAGCAGCATCGATGATATTCTATTAGTGAGGAGCAAATTCACCACCAGAAAAGTGACAAAGGTCTTACTTCAATTCTTTGTCTCTCACCATCTGTCTTTGCATCTCTGGCCTTTGTCCAACCATCGGCCTATCAAAGCCCCCCCCCAAACCTGTATCCACCTATTACCTAATGTAATAAAGGAACTGCAGATGCTGGTTTATACCAAAGATAGACACAAAGTGCTGGAGTAACTCAGTGGGTCAGGCAGCATTTGCTGGAGAAAAGGGATAGGTGATGTTTCAGGTCCAGACCTTTCTTCAGTCTGAAGAAGGGTCCTCTCTGAACTATCGCCTATCCATTTTCTCCAGAGATGTTGCCTACTCACTGTTACTCCAGAATTTTGGGTCTATCCACTGAAGGCTTTGTGTTGCCCCTCTTCAGTCTGAACGATCCCGACTCAAAACATCATCTGTCTATGTTCTCCAGAAATGCTGCCTGACCCGCTAAGTTACTCCAGGCACTTGGTATCTTTTTTTTTTTTAAACCTGGAAAGTGACCATACCTTGTGTAGCCAACGTTCGCTGGAGCAAAACTGATTGTGGCTTCATACATGTTGTACTCCAAGTGTAGGTTTGGATCATTTGTCAAGTTGGACCCCAGGCTGCATCCACCGGGTACAGGATCTGCCAAAGGAGTGAAAGATGTTAGTGAACCTTGCCTTTCACACAGCAATAACCAAACACCACACACAGCATGAGCAAAGATGTTCTCGACAAACAATTTGATTTGTTGTCAAACACTACACAGCAGGATGTTACTTTTTATGCTGGAACATTTTCTTTGGAGCACAGTGGCGCAGCGGTAGAGCTGCTGCCTTACAGCACCAGAGACCCAGTTTCGATCCTGACTATGGGTGCTGTCTGTGCGGAGTTTGCTCCTGTGACCGCGTGGGTTTTCTCTGGGTGCTCCGGTTTCCCCCCCCACACTCCAAAGATGTGCAGGTTTGTATGTTAATTGGCTTCAGTTAAAAAAAAAAAATTATTGTAAATTGTCCGTAGTGTGTAGGATAGTGCCAGTGTAGGGGATGATTGCAGGTGGATGCGAACTTGGTGGGCCAAAGGGCTTGTTTCCGCGTTGTATCTCTAAAGTCTGAAATAAAGTCACAGGAGGCCGAGGCGTGACCTTATTCAGGTGTACAAACTCATGAGTGGCATGGATAAAGTGAACACTCAGCCATGATAGAATGGCAGAGTAGACTCGATGGCCCATTACTGAATGGCCTAATTCTGCTCCTACGTCTAAAGGGCCTGTCCCACTTGAATGCGATTGCGTGCGTTTGGCGCGACCAAACGGAAGCGGAGTTCACGCGAAGATGCATTTGCGTCATGCTTACCGATCAGCTCGGCAGGAGGCGGGCCGACTGAATTTGGGCGTCGCACGGCGTCGGGCGGTGACGGCGTCACGCAACGGTGGGCGGTGACATCATCGCGCAATGCCACGCGCTAGGCGTACGCCATCAAGACGCTGCGTACGACGTCAAGACGCTGCGTACGACGTCAAGACGCACGAAGATTTCGGCCACTGCCAGAATTTCGGAGCCCCACGCGATGTCGGGACCAGCCCCGCACAACTCCGCGCTTCTAAGTGGGACCAGCCCCGCACGGCCATACAGTGCCCGTAAGCGTAATTTGCGAGCCAAGGTCACGCAAGTGGGACAGGCCCTTTATGGTGTTGATTCGGTCTCTGCTTTGAGTGCTTTGTTTCCAGTCTAAATGCATGGAGAATGTTAATCAAGACTCCACTTCAAGCAGTCCACAAGACTATAGCCCCACGTTTAAAAAACAGATGAAACTCATGATCCCAACGACAAACCGGAAGCCAATTTATGTTCTAGTACTGGAGCAATATTCTAGTGTGCAATGAGATACACAATGTTGGCTGCCCTGGCAAAATTATTTAACTTTTAAAAACAAGGTAAAGTGTGCCAACCTCGTGATGTGTAGGGCAGAATGATGGACATTGCAGTGACATTTTGGGCCTGGGTCTGAAGGTGCCACGTGAACATACTTTCTCTTGGTGTTAGGCCGAGCAGCAGGCTTGGGTCAGGACCCAATGTTGAAGATACATTTGCAGGAATCTGGAATAAGAAAGGATTAGACAGTGAAATAGGATATTCAGACGAAGGATCTGGACGCAAAACGTTGTGTTCATTTCCCCCCCACCCCCAAATGCTGCCTGACCTGCCAAGTTCCTCCATTTTGCCCGAGTGAAATGGGACTGTTGGCGTGTGGAAATTAAGTCAGCATCACATTAATGTCCGTGAGAGTTGGCTGCTCCAACCAGGCTGCTTCACATTTCTTGCAGCAGTCAGAACTGTGGAGCACGGTAACAAGCCCAAAATGCTGGAGTAACACAGCAGGTCAGGTAGCATCTCTAGAGAAAAGGACAAGGTGACGTTTCAGGTCAAAACTCTTCTTTCGACCCGAAACGTCACCTATTCCTTTTCGCCAGAGGTGCTTGACCCACTCCAGCATCTTGTGTCTATCTGTGGTGCAAACCAGTATCTACAGTTCCTTCCTACACAGAAACAGGCTCTTTGGCCCAACTCGCCCATGCCCACCATGATTCACATCGGTATGAATGCTATTTGTCCAAGTTGGGTTTGTATTCAAGTACCTGTCCAAACACAATGCATCAACTTTGACCACTTCTGGCAGCTCATTCAATATAACCACCACTCTGATAAAACCTGATCCTCGATCTCCTTAACATTTTTCCCCTCTCACCTTCAACCCACTTCATCTCGTTTGGTGCTTCATAACTTTGTTGGTGCCAGACTGGTGGCAACAATTGAATACGGCCCAGGTTGCATTCAAAACAAAGCATTTCACTGTGCCTAGGTACATGTGACAATAAGTATAATTCATAAAGTATCACTCATTCATTCATTAGGGTCCTCTATCCTGGGAAAAAGACTGACTATTCTACACTTCTCATTGTTTTGTGTCTTTCGTTGCACTAGGTTTAAGGTGAGAGGGGCAAAGTTTAAAGGAGATGTTTGGGGCATTTTTATTTCCCTCCCACGCACAGAGAGGGTGGTGGGTGCCTGGAACACACTGGCGGGGGTGGTGGTGGAGGAGGCAGGTACGATAGTGGCGTTTAACAGACTTTTGGACGGGTACATGGATATGCAGGGAATGAAGGGCTATGGATCAGGTGCAGGTAGATACGAGTTAGTTTTGGTTTCATGCTCTACACAGACATTGTGGACCAAAGGGCCTGTTTTTGTGCTGTGCTGTTCTATGGACTCATGGTTTGCACTATTATGGTTATTAATTTATTGTATTGTTGGTTATTACAGATCAGTGTGCTGTTGTGTTAATGGGCCTGTTAAGCTGCCAGAAGTAAAAAATTCATTGTTCCATGGATGGTATATAGGACATTTAAACACACTTGACATATAAGATCATATACCACTATAAGATCAAATATTAAGTCATAGGGGCAGAATAAGGTCATTCAGCCCATCAAGTCTACTCCACCATTCAATCACAACTGATCGATGTTTCCCTCTCAACCCCATTCTCCTTCCTACTCCTCGTAACCTTTGACGCCCTTACTATCAATCTCCGCTTTAAAAATACCCAATGACCTGGCCTGCACCACCGTGGATGTGCTGTATAGTTTCATGTTCCAATAAAACCCCACAAGTCAGACTGTCGTGTGGTCCTCCCACTCAGCCAAAGCCACACTGTTACAAAGCTACCGGCTTGCAGGTTGTGGCTTCAAATTGTTAGCATCAAAGGGCAGCAGTTAATGCTGGAAAGGGTGCGTTGCCAGAACAAGTCTGCCTGATCTATAGGGAGAGGTTGGGCAGGCTAGGACATTTTATTCCTTGGAGCACAGGCGGGTGTGAGGCGAATGCACAGAGTCTTTTACCTAGGGTAGGGGAAATCAAGAACCAGATCAAGAACATAGGTTTAAGGTGAGAGGGGAAAGATTTAATACGAAGCTGAGGGGCGACGTTTTCACACAGAGGATGGTGGGTGCATGGAATGAGCTGCCAGAGGAAGCTGGAGAAGCAGATCTAATTATGACAGAACATAGAAGAGTAAAGCACAGGAACGGACCCTTCAGCCCACAATCTTTGTGCCAAATATGCTGCTAACTTCTAAAAGACATTTGGTCATATATATGGAGAGGAAGATATTTAAAGGGCCAAGGGGCAAATGCAGGCAAATGGTACAAGGCCAATACGCCAACTTGGTCGGCATGGACAAAGTGGGCCAAAGCTGTACAGCTCTATGACTGTAAGTAGCAATGGGCAAATGATAACGAGTTGGCATGTGCCAAGGATCGAGATGAGTTAGGGAGAAGCAAGTAATGATACA
The DNA here is from genome assembly GCA_035221665.1 of Okamejei kenojei. Taxonomy (NCBI): domain Eukaryota; kingdom Metazoa; phylum Chordata; class Chondrichthyes; order Rajiformes; family Rajidae; genus Okamejei; species Okamejei kenojei. The sequence continues at coordinate 27,304,053 of CM069149.1, read as the reverse complement.
AGCTGGATACAGAACTGTTAATCCAGGCTGAGGAAGATGAATTTTCAGTGTTCCTACAATCCAAACGTACCTTGATGGAGAGAGTCATGTCCGCATACAGGGCGTGGACTTGAATGGTGATGAATGTTACGTTCTCAGGAATGTTCAACATAATGGCTTCCAACGACATGTTCCTAATTAAAGTTATCTCCTGAAACCTTCCGAGTTTAAATTCGGTTTGACCTGCACAAGAGATTTACAAAGTGGGATGTGGTTACAAGGAACTGCAGTTGCTGGCTTACAAAAAAAGACACAAAGTGCTGGAGTAACTTAGCAGGTCAGGCAGCATCTCTGGAGAACATGTATAGTGACATTTCGGGTGGCGACTCTTCTTCAGAATTAAAGCAACTGGTTTAGAGTCCACCTCAGACAGCACTCAAACAGGCCCTTCTGTCCAACGGCTCCATGCCAATCAAGATGCCCCTTCTAAGCTAATCCCTTTTGCCTACAATTGGCTCATATCCCACAAAATGTTTCCATTCCATCTAACACATAAATGTTATTATACCTGCCTCAACTACATCCTCGGACAGCTCATTCCATATACCTACCACCCTCTGTATGAAAAAGTTGTCTCTCTGGTTCCAATTAAATCTTTCCCCTCTCAGCTTAAACCTATTCCCTTTAGTTCTTGATTCCCCTACTCTGGGCAAAAGACTATGCATTCACTCTATCTAGTCTCCTCGTGATTTTATACAAACTTGTGACAGATTTTTACATATTTGGATTTCACTACATCTTAAAACATTTTAAAAATTGAATTTGGTGAACAATGTCCTTGTCTCAGTTTTACAGCCTGAAACTTCTAGCACTGTGAAGCTGAGATATCACAAGCCAACACTGGATCATGTGCCTTTGGATGACTGCACAAGAGGATGCTTTATCTTCAGGTCACACTGCTTCGGGGAGAGTTTACTATTTTGAAATTAGTTTTACATTTCCACATAGTCATAATCGGCAATCGATTTCACACTAAAAGCAAAGCAATAGTTTAATAAAACCAGGGCATGTTCAACATTTCAATATTAGTTAGGACCCATGGGTTCACTGGGCAAGTTCTGAATTCAATCTCGTTTTAACAAGGGGAATATTAATAGGTGTAGTTTCAGGTCGAGTTACTTCTTCGACCCGAAATCTCACCTATTCCTTTGCTCCAGAGATGCTGCCTGGCCCGTTGAGTGTCTCCAGCATTTTGTGTCTATCTTCTGTGTAAACCAGAATCTGCAGTTCCTTGGTAGACACAAAATGCTGGGGAAACTCAGCGGGACAGGCAGCATCTCTGGAGAGAAGGAATGGGGGATGTTTCGGGTCAAGACCCTTCTTCAGATCTTCTGCAGTTCCTTCCTACACACTTGTTCTAAAAAGTCCAGCAAGTCTAAGCTGACAGTGTGAGGTGTACAGTAATGAGCAACCATCTATTAAATGAAACATGAAAACTAGAGCCTAATCTTATGATTAGGAATTACACAAAGAATGAGCAAGCTGGCTCTGGATTTCCAAGTAAGTCCAGATGCAACCAGACTGAGCTCTGAAGAGGCAACGGAAACCCACTCAGGCACAAGCACGGCAAGCGACTAGCCCAAGCACAAGACAATGCTGCAAGATTAAGGAATACACACCCTCCCTTCCCCCTCCCCACCTAATTAGGGCACATTAGACTTCCAGAGGATCCGAGCTATAGGGCGAGGTTGGGCAGTCTAGGACTTTATTCCTTGGAGTCCAGCAGGATGAGAGGTGATCTTATAGAGTGTATAAGATCGTGAGAGGAAAATAGTCTTTTTCCCAGGGTAGGGGAATCAAGAACCAGAGGGCATAGGTTTAAGAGAGGGGGAAGATTTTATATGAACTTGAGGGGTAACTTCTCCTCCCTACTCTCCCCCTCCCATAAAGAAGGTGGTGGGTGTATGGGTGGAGCTGCTAAATTGTCCTGACCCAAAACATCACTAATCCATGTTCTCCAGGAATGTTACCCGACCTGCTGAGATACTCTAACACTGTATTTTTTAGCTGCCAGTGGACAGGTACAGCAACAGGACTGAAAATACATTTGAACAGGTACATGATAGGAAATATTTAGACGATATGGGCCAAATGGGGGCAGGTGAGAATGGGGAATCATGGTCAACATTGGCGAGGGCATGTTGGGCCGAAGGGTTTGTTTCTATGCCGCATGACTCCTCGTTCACAAACTCAATCAATTTCAAGTTGGCAGCTCAATGGCCAAAAACCGCTGCAAGATTAAGGAATGCATACTATTACAAATGGTTTCAGATATTACACCCGTGGCATGAAGTCAGTCAACAACCCAAAAACAAGATGCCATAGCGTGAACAGCACATTGAGCCTTTTCTCCCCCTCAGGCCCACTTCCCCATCACTGCAAGCCCTCCAGGGATGTCACAGTAAACATACACAGAGCTCCCAACTGGAGCTTGCAAATACATTGGATGCCTTTAATAGAGGTCAGACAAACCACCTCCCTGGTTAAATGTCAATGGCGCCAGAGCAAGCTTACCCAATGAAGCTTACAAATGCCCCATTTTATACGTTCTGCTGTGGAATGTGTCGCCTAATGGGGTAGAAATGAGGGTTTATATAGAGGCATTCAGCATGGACAATGCATAGACATCCATTTCTAGGGCTGGGTGGAAGGACTGTGCGGTAATTGGATCACGATGGCCTCTGTCACAGGACTTCCTACTGCGTCCTTTTCACAACAAACATGGCATCATTTTGTAATGTGCCGTGAATGCCCAGAGCAGCTTTCCCTCCGTACTCAGATTGAGGTGCTCCATTTTGCAAATCAAAACCAGGGAAGGACCCTTGCAGTCAATGGTAGGGCCCTGGTGAGTATTATAGAGCAGAAGGATCAAGGAGCACAGGTACATAGCCCCCTGAAAGTGGAATCACAGGTAGATAGGGCGGCTCAGAAGGGTTATAGCATGCTGGCCTTCATCAGTTAGGGCAATGAACATAGAAACAAGGAACCACAGATCTACCTCATTGGAGACTCTACCTTGCACGAAATGTTACTCCCTTTATCATGTATCTGTACACTGTGGATGACTCGATTGTAATCATGTATTATCTTTCTGCGGACTGGTTAGCCCGCAACAAAAGCTTTTCACTGCACACGTGACAATAAACTAAACTACACAGACACAAAAAGCTGGAGTAACTCAGCGGAACAGGCAGCATCTCTGCAGAGAAGGAATGGGTGGCGTTTCAGGTCGACCCAAAACGTCACCCATTCTTTCTGCCCAGAGATGCTGCCTGTCCCACTTAATTACTCCAGCTTTTTGTGTCTATATTCAGTTTAAACCAGCATCTGCAGTTCCTTCCTACGCAACACTAGATGCTGGTTTACAAAAAAAAAGACCCAACGTGCTAGAGGACATCACATGGACAGATTCGGCCTGAAGGATCCCGACCCTAAATGTGACCAATCCATGTTCTCCAGAGATTTTGCCTGACCCACCAAGTTACTCCAGCACTGTGTCTTTTTGTCATCGAGTATAAAGTTATAGTCATATTACAGTTGTACATTGTCGAGGCCGCACTTGGAATTACCCATTCAATTTTGGTCACCTTATTTTAGGAAGGATGTCATTAAACTGGAAAGGCTGCAGAGAAGATTTACAAGGATGTTGCCAGGAGTTGAAAGCTTGAGCTATAGGGAGAGGCTAGGCTGGCTTGGAATTTATTCCTTGGAACACAGGAAAGATGAGGCGTGATCTTATAGAGGTGTACAAGATCACGTGGCGAATAGATAGGGTGAGCACACAGAGTCTTCTAGCCAGGGTAGGGGAATCAAGAACCAGAGGACTCATATGTCAGGACTGTTATTCATTGACTACAGCTCGGCATTTAACACAATCATCCCCTCCAATCTGGTTACCAAAGTCGCAGAACTGGGTCTCTGCGCATCCCTCTGCAATTGGATCCTCGACTTCCTCATTCACAGACCACAGTCTGTTCGTATTGGTGGAAATGTGCCAGACTCGATAACAATCAGCACGGGAGCACCTCAGGCCTGCGTGCTCAGCCCCCTGCTGTACTCACTCTATACTCATGACTGCGCAGCCGGTCACAGTGCGAACTCCATCATCAAGTTCGCTGACGACACCACTGTAGTGGGACGTATCACTGATGGGGATGAGTCGGCGTATAGAAGAGAGATCGAGCGACTGTCCATATGGTGCCAGCACAATAACCTGGCCCTCAACACCAGCAAAACCAAGGAACTGATTATGGACTTTGGAACGAGTAGCATGGGGACCCACAGTCCTGTTTATATCAACGGGTCGATGGTTGAAAAGGTCAAGAGCTTCAAATTCATGGGCGTGCACATCTGTGAAGGTCTTTCCTGGTCAGAGAACACAGATGCAATTATTAAGAAAGCTCATCAGCGCCTCTACTTCCTGAGAAGATTACGGAGAGTCGGTCTGTCAAGGTGGACTCTCTCTAACTTCTACAGGTGCACAGTAGAGAGCTTGCTGACCGGTTGCATCATGGCTTGGTTCGGCGACTTGAGTGCCCTGGAGAGGAAAAGACTACAAAAAGTAGTAAACACTGTCCAGTCCATCATCGGCTCTGACCTTCCTTCCATCGGGGGGATCTACCACAGCCGTTGCCTCAAAAAGGCTGGCCGCATCATCAAGGACCCACACCACCCTGGCCACACACTCATCTCCCTGCTACCTTCGGGTAGAAGGTACAGGAGCCTGAGAACTGCAACGACCAGGTTCAGGAATAGCTACTTCCCCACAGCCATCAGGCTATTAAACCTGGCTCGGACAAAACTCTGAACATTAATACCCCTCCATCTATTATTTGCACTTTATTAATTTATTAATTAATGTGTGTATTTAAGTATATAATTGTAGTCAATGCCTACTATGTTCTGTTGTGCTATGCAAAGAAAGAATTTCATTGTCCTGTCAGGGACACATGACAATAAACTCTTTTGCCTTTGACTTTGGGTTTAAGGTGAGAAGGGAAAGATTAATCGCAATCCAATAGGCAACTTTTTTCCCCACACGGTGGATGGTTGTGGAGGCAAGTATTTAAATAGAACATTGATTGGAAAGGTTCTGGGAGATATGGGTCAAATGGAGGCAAATGTGATTAACTTAGATGGGGCATCTTAGTTGATATGGACAGGTTGGGCAAAAGGGCCTCTTTCCATGCTGTATGACAATGGCTCCAACCTCCATTCTCCACGAAGGATTCACAAAGCAGCTCCCCAAGCGTTGGTTAAGCCACACCACCAGAACATTTCATTCAATCTAAAACAACACAAATTGACCTGCGGACAAGCCCTACGCCAGGCCATCAAAGAAACATCACGGGTGGCAGAGCGGAGTAGCCAGTGGCTCTGGCTGAAGAGGAAAGACCCCATTTGGTCTCCCAAATAACCGACTAGACAGATGCAGAAGGGGGCGGTTCTGGGATGCCAGAATGCACTGCTGAGCCTACTGGAGACGTCGTGGGTTCAATCAGCGAAACGTAGATGAAAGGAGCTGCCCACTTGATAACCCCAATGACATGTCTGCCTAGCCTTTCTCAACATCGGAGGAGCATAGATGAGTGCAGAAGGCTCCCATCACTATCGGGAGTAAATTGATCTTTGGCACTTTGGACTTTTAACATCTTGTCCTGTGTATTTGTAAACATGTAAATTTTGCCCCTGTTGTCGAGTAATTAATGAATTTCTGTCATAAAGCAGGAAGAACATGGTTCTAGTCACCATGCACAAAGGTGGGTAACAAAGATACCCGCATGTGGCCGAGACCAGTGTTTTAAATGAGAGCATGGAGGGGAAAATGAGCTCCAGGTCAATATTGGTGTTGATTTATTAATGTCATATGCGCTGAGATACAGTGAAGAACTATCTAGCCACATCATACTTTACACAAATACAATCAAGCCACACCAAGTACAACAGTTGGAGCAAGGAGAAAAATATCAGAGTATATTAAAAGTACCTTTAAAATATTAAAGTATTAAATATTTTATCAGAATTTACTGGACTTTATCTTGCACTAAACATTATTAACTTTATTGTGAACCTGTACACAGTGGATGGCTCGATTGTAATCACGTATAGTCTTTTCACCGACTGGTTAGCAAGCAACAAAAAAAACGTTTCACTTCTTAAACTCCATCACCTTGTACTCTGTGCGTTGCCAAAAGAAGAAAGGATTTCTTTCAACCATCTCACGCTTTTACCTTTAGAGATCAATTAAGATCATAAGTGATCAGAGCAGAATCAGATCATTCAACGCATCAAGTCTAGTCCACCATTCAATCTTGGCTGATCTACCTCCTCCGCTTCACCCTATTCTCCTGCCTTCTCCCCGTAACCTCTTGACATCTGTACTAATCAAGAATCTATTCATCTATCTCTGCCTTAAATATATCCACTGACTTCGCCTCCACAACCTTCTGTGGCAAAGAATTTCACAGATTCGCCACCCTCTGACTAATGAAATACATCCTCATCATCTCCTTCCTAAAAGAAAGTCCTTTAATTCTGAGGCTACGACTTCTAGTCCTACACTCTCCCACTAGTGGAAACATCCTCTACACATCCACTCTATCCAAGCCTATGAATTAACATTCATAGAACAGTACAACACAGGAACAGCCCACGACATCTGTGCCAAACAGGATGCCAAGACCACCTCTTATCTCCTGTAAGCCTTGATACCTTTACTAATCAAGAACCTGTCATTCTCTAGCTTAAAAATGCTCAATGACTTGGCCTCCACCGCCATCTGTGGCAATGAATTCCACAGATTCACCACCCTCTGGCTAAAGAGGTTCAACTCACGCATGCTGTAAATTACCTGTATGCAGTTGCCTCCTCGCCCAAGGGCATAGAGTTATCTAACCTGTGAGAGGGACCTTGCCAAATGCCCCCAAACCCATGTATTCAACATCAAATGCGCTGCCCTCAACACATGATAAAATGAACAAAGGAAGATTAATTATTATAATAATTAGGATTAGAGAAAGAACAGCACAGTGGTGTAGCTGTAGGGTTGCTGCCTTCAAGCAGCAGACACCTGGCTATGGGTGCTGTCCATATGGAGTTTGTACATTCTCTCCGTGACAGCGCGAGTTTTCTCCGAGTGCTATGGTTTCCTCCCACACTCCAAAGATGCGAAGGTTTGTAGGGTAATTGGCTTCTGTAAATTGTCCCTAGTGTGTAGAATAGAATTAGTGTACGGGTGATCGCGGATTGGCATGAACTCTGGGCCGAAGGACTTGTTTCCACACTGTCTCACTAAACTAAAGATTCCCCCCCTCCCCCACCCTAGTTTTTTTTTGGGGGGGGGGGGGGGAGAAAGCAGGAACAACAAATTTACATGATAAGGGAATAATTCTGATTCAAAGAATAATTCAAGAGATTCTGAAAAGGGAGGGAGAGGAGCATGATGTTGTGGTACACATAGGTACCAATGACATACGCAGAAAAAGAGATGAGGTCCTGAAGGGAGAATTTAGGGAGTTGGGGGGGAAAGTTAAGGAGAAGGACCAAAAGGGTAACGATTTCAGGATTACTGCCTGTGCCGCGTGACAGTGAGAGTAGGAATGGAATGAGGTGGAGGATAAATGCATGGCTGAGGGACTGGTGCAGTGGGCAGGGATTCAAGTTTCTTGATCACTGGGACCTCTTTTGGGGAAGGCATGATCTGTACAAAAAGGACGGGTTGCACTTGAACCCGAGGGGGACCAATATCCTGGCAGGGAGATTTGCAAAGGCTACTGGGGAGACTTTAAACTAGAAAGGCTGGGGGGAGGGACTCGGGTAGAGGGGGCTAGGGGACAGGGTGTGGGGCAAGAGGCAGAGAAGGGAAGCACTCGGACCCAAAATGTAGACGAGAAAGAGGAAAAAGATAATAGACAGAGAATAAGGGATGGTGGGTTTCTAAAATGTGTATATTTTAATGCTAGGAGCATTGTAAGAAAGGTGGATGAACTTAGAGCCTGGATTGACACCTGGAAATATGATGTTGTGGCAATCAGTGAAACATGATTGCAGGACGGCTGTGATTGGAAACTAAATATTCCAGGATTTCGTTGCTTCAGGTGTGATAGAATTGGAGGGACCAGAGGTGGAGGTGTTGCATTGCTTGTCAGAGAGGATATTACAGCAGTGCTTTGGCAGGATAGATTAGAGGGCTCGTCTAGGGAGGCTATTTGGGTGGAACTGAGAAGTGGGAACGGTGTAGCAAAACTTTTAGGGGTGTATTATAGACCGCCAAATGGGGAGCGAGAATTGGAAGAGCAAATATGTAAGGAGATAGCAGATATTAGTAGTAAGCACAAGGTAGTGATTGTGGGAGATTTCAATTTTCCAAAAATAGACTGGGAAACACATTCTGTAAATGGGCTGGATGGTTTGGAGTTTGTAAAATGTGTGCAGGATAGTTTTTTGCAGCAGTACATAGAGGTATCGACCAGAGAAGGGGCAGTGCTGGACCTCCTGTTAGGAAATGAGGCAGGTCAGGTGACGGAGGTATGCGTTGGTGAGCACTTCGGGACCAGTGATCACAATACCATTAGTTTCAATATAATTATGGAGAGAGTCAGAACTGGACCTAGGGTGGAGATTTTTGATTGGAGAAAGGCTAACTTTGAGGGAATGCACAAGGATTTAAAAGGAGTGAATTGGGACACTCTGTTTTATGGGAAGGATGTAGAAGAGAAATGGAGGACATTTAAAGGGGAAATTGTAAGAGTACAGAATCTTTATGTCCCTGTTAGGGTGAAAGGAAATAGTAAAAATTGGAAAGAGCCATGGTTTTCAAGGGAAATTGGACACTTGTTTCAAAAAAGAGATATCTACAATAGTTATAGGAGGTATGGAGTAAATGAGGTTCTAGAGGAGTATAAAGAATGTAAAAAGAATCTTAAGAAAGAAATTAGGAAGGCTAAAAGAAGATATGAGGTTGCTTTGGCAAGAAAGGTGAAAGTAAATCCAAAGGGTTTCTACAGCTATATTAATAGCAAAAGGATAACGAGGGATAAAATTGGACCATTAGAGAACCAGAATGGACAGCTATCTGCAGAGCCAAAAGAGATGGGGGAGATATTGAACAATTTATTTTCTTCGGTATTCACCAAGGAGAAGGATATTGAACTCTGTGAGGTAAGGGAAAAAAGTAGAGTAGCTATGGAAACTATGAGATTCAAAGAGGAGGAAGTACTGACGCTTTTGAAAAATATAAAAGTGGATAAATCTCCAGGTCCTGACAGGATATTCCCGAGGACATTGAGGGACGTTAGTGTAGAAATAGCAGGAGCGATGACAGAAATATTTCAAATGTCATTAGAAACGGGAATAGTGCCGGAGGATTGGCGTACTGCGCATGTTGTTCCATTGTTTAAAAAGGGTTCAAAGAATAAACCTAGCAATTATAGACCTGTTAGTTTGACATTAGTGATGGGTAAATTAATGGAAAGGATACTTAGAGATAATATATATAAGCATCTGGATAAACAGGGTCTGATCAGGAACAGTCAACATGGATTTGTGCCTCGAAGGTCATGTTTGACAAACCTTCTTGAATTTTTTGAAGCGGTTACTAGGGAAATTGATGAAGGAAAAGCAGTGGATGTTGTCTATATGGATTTCAGTAAGGCCTTTGACAAGGTTCCCCATGGAAGGTTGATTAAGAAGGTTCAATCTTTGGGTGTTAATGGCGGCGTAGCAAGATGGATTCAACAGTGGCTGAAGGGGAGATGTCAGAGAGTAATGGTGGATGGCTGTTTGTAAGGTTGGAAGCCGGTGACCAGTGGGGTGCCTCAGGGATCTGTGTTGGGTCCACTGTTGTTTGTCATGTACATCAATGATCTGGATGATGGGGTGGAAATTGGATAAGTAAGTATGCAGATGATACTAAGATAGGTGGTGTTATAGATAATGAAGTAGATTTTCAAAGTCTACAGAGAGATTTGGGCCATATGGAAAAGTGGGCTGAAAGATGGCAGATGGAGTTTAATGCTGATAAGTGTGAAGTGCTACATCTTGGCAGGACAAATCAAAATAGGACGTACATGGTAAATGGTAGGGAATTGAGGAATGTTGTGGAACAGAGAGATCTAGGAATAACTGTGCATAGTTCCCTGAAGGTGGAATCGCATGTAGATGGGGTGGTAAAGAAAGCCTATGGTGTGCTGGCCTTTATAAATCAGAGCATTGAATATAGGAGCAGGGAAGTAATGTTAAAATTGTACAAGGCATTGGTGAGACCAATTCTGGAGTATGGTGTACAATTTTGGTCGCCTAATTATAGGAAGGATGTCAACAAAATAGAGAGAGTACAGAGGAGATTTACTAGAATGTTGCCTGGGATCCAGCAACTATGTTACAGAGAAAGGTTGAACAAGTTAGGTCTTTATTCTTTGGAGCGCAGAAGGTTAAGGGGGGACTTAATTGAGGTCTTTAAAATGATGAAAGGGATAGACAGAGTTGACGTGGATAAGCTTTTCCCATTAAGGGTAGGGAAGATTCAAACAAGAGGGCATGACATTCGAATTAAGGGACGGAAGTTTATTGGTAACGTGAGAGGGAACTTCTTTACTCAGAGGGTGGTGGCTGTGTGGAATGAGCTTCCAGCAGAAGTGGTGGAGGCAGGATCGATTTTAACATTTAAAAATAAAGTGGATAGGTATATGGACGGGAAGGGAATGGAGGGGTATGGTCTGAGTGCAGGTAGATGGGACTAGGGGAAAACAAATGATCGGCACGGACTGGAAGGGCCGAGAGGGCCTGTTTCCATGCTGTAATTGTTATATGGTTATATGGTTATAATGTCTAGTGCAATGTAAAGCCAGTAAACCCTGATCAAAGATAGCCCAAGGGTCACCAATGAGGTAGACAGTAGATCAGGACTGCTCTCTAGTTGTGGTAGGATGATACATTTGCCTGATAACTGCTGGGAAGAAACTGTGGCTGAATCTGGAAGTGTGCATTTTCACACCTATGCCATTTGCCTATGGGAGAGGGGATATCAATCAGTACAATTAAAACATACGCAAGTACAACAGGCAGTGCAAAGGGAAAAATACCAGAGTGCAGAACATAGTGTTACTGCATTAGAGCATTACAGAGAAAATGCAAGTAGAAAAAGTACAAGAGCCCTAATGAGATAGGTTGGAAGATCAGGCCAACACTCTTCAATACTGAGGAGAGGGGAACAAATGGGAATCAGGGATGGGAGATGCATGTAGAAAGGAGGGGGGAGGAGCAGGGTGACTGGGTTTGGTGGAAGAAATGTGCGCGTTGAAAAGGTGGATGTTTTAAAGCAGATACAAGGAACTATAGATGCTGGTTTACAAAAAGACAAAGTGTTGGTGTAACTCAGCTGGTCAGGCAGCATCTCTTGAAAATATGAATAGGTGATGTTTCAGTTCGGGACCCTTCTTCTGAGCCAAAACATCACCTATCCATGTTCTGCAGAGGTGCTGCCCGACCCTCTGAGCTGCTCCAGCACTTTGTCTTTTTTTAAATTTTTATAAAAGGTTTAGGTCATCCATTACCTTCTAGAATCATGAACTTGACCAGAGCTTAACATCTAGTTTCAGCTCTATGGTTAGTTGAATGGTTAGTTTTGGTATACCCCTGCCCAGTTAACTCCCACTAGATGACTGCAGTTGTATCAGTTTCCACGAAGCAAGACCCGGTGAGGCATTGGCAAAGATCCAGCGGAGAGTCAGCAGCCACGGACTCGAAGAGCAGGCAGTAGGAGAGGGACCGGTATCTTACCTTCAGCACCCTCAAGATCAGCTACAGGAGACGCACCCGGGACACAGAGGCGGTAGAGAATAGAAAATAGGTGGAGGAGTAGGCCATTCGGCCCTTTGAGCCAGCACCACCATTCAAAGTGATCATGGCTGGTAGGGCAAGGAGAGGGATGTCGATTCACGGGCTGAGCCGGTCGTGGGCAACGGAGGAGGTGATTGGCACGTCACCAACAACCGTCACCAACTTCAACAGATGCGCCGCAGAAAGCATTTTATCGGGATGCATTACAGCTTGGTTTGGGAACAGCTCCATCCAAGACCACAAGAAATTGCAGCAAAATGTGGAGGTAGCCCAGATCATCACACAAACCAACCTCCCTTCCATTGCCTCCATTTATACCTCACGCTGCCTCGGCAAGGCCACCGGTGTAAACAAGGACACCGGTGTAAACAAGCCCCAGCCGCCTCCTCTTCTCTCCTCTCCAATCAGGCAACAGGCATAGCAGTGTGAAAACGCACACCTCCAGTTTCATGGACAGTTTCTTCCCAGCATGTAATCAGGTAACTGAACCACCCTACGCACCACGAGAGCAGTCCTGAATTACTATCTATCTCATCGGGGACCCTTGGATTATCTCTGTTCGGACTTTACTGGCTTTACCTTGCACTAAATATTAATCCTTTATCTTGCATTTGTAAACAATGAATGGCTCGATTATAATCATGTATTGTCTTTCCACTGGCTGGTTAACACGCAACAAAAGCCTTTCACAGTACCTCAGTACACATGACAATAAGTTGAACTGAACTGCAGCAGCCTGGGGCAGTATATCCAGCACGTGGCCCGGGCTGTGGACTTTTTTTATTTTGGTAAATAGCACCAACATATGGCGACTCATGCACGTGTGATCTATGCAAAAAGAATTTCACTGTGCAGTGCACACGTGACAATAAAAAAAACATTACTCCTCGTTGTCCCTTTTAGATGTGTTTGCACAACTCTCGCTGCCCATTAAAGTCTCCTTGCATTGCTAGAAACTGCTCACAGTAGATAGAGCCTACCATCTACCACTGCCTCACATACACTACGCAGGATTAGTTGCAAAGGTGTCAGACCACAAGTTGGTTTATTATCAGTACTTGCAACCAAGATACAGCGAAAAGCTTCAGTTCATGTGCTATTAAACCATACTATGTGTTCAATCGAGCTAAGACACAAGTGCAACAGATCGTGTAAAGAGAAAAATACCAGATTGCACAATATAATGTCACTGCATTATAGTGTTGCAGTTACAGAAAAACAACTGGCATCCACAACGCACACCACTAGCACGGAAGAGTCTGCCAATGACTGGATGCCTTGACAATTACATTGAATAGCTGATGTAGAGATCCTTAGACAATAGGTGCAGGAGTAGGCCATTCAGCCCTTCGAGCCAGCACCACCATTTCTATATGATCATGGCTGATCATTCCAAATCAGTACCCTGTTCATTTACAGGGCAAAATGTACAAACCACATTTTCAGTTGGGGCCCTTATTCAGACTGATGGAGAGGGGAGGACATGATGCCAAGTTAAACTAATGATCCATATGCCTATCTAAAAGGTTCTTCAACACCATTGTTGTATCTACCTCCACCACCCCTGGCAGTGCATTCCAGCCACTCACCGTCCTCTGTGTGAAGAAGCTGCCCTGCACATCTTCTTTAAACTTTGCCCCTCTCACCTTCAAGCTATGAACTCGAGTATGTATTTGACATTCCCACCCTAGGGAAAAGGTTTTGATCATCTACCTTATTTTATACACTACTTCCACTGGGTTTCCCTACATCCTGCCAACGTTCAGTATTATGTGCTTATAATTTCACAATGCAGCCTCTGGCAGTAGCACACTAAAATCACAGCCCACACACAATGTTAGACCAATCACCTATCCCAGTGCTAACGACAGTATACAGCAAGATAGTCACAAAATGCTGCAACTCTGGGGTCAGGCAGCATCTCTGGAGAAAAGGAATAGATGACGTTGCAGGTCGAGACCCTTCACCAGATTCTAGTGATGGTGAGTATGCTGAAGGGTCTCAACCCGAAGTGTCACCTATTCCTTTTCTCCACAGATGCTGCCTGACCCGCTGAGTGACTTCTACACTTTGTGATGGAAGGAACTGCAGATGCTGGTTTGAACCGAAGATAGACACGAAAAGCTGGAGAATGTGTCTATGTACACACTGTAGGTTTGATACTGTGTGTGTGTGTGTATACACACCCACACACTAAACTTTTTTCCTCGTTCATTATATTGTTTACAGTGTTCAATTATTACATATTATGTTGCGCTGCTCCTTTCCTTGCAAAAAAAAAATCTAACAATACAGTCAGGCCTCCGCTAAAAAAAAAAAATAAACAGATTAAAGCTGGGTTCGATTGTCCGCAGAAGTTTGTTACCTACAAACTATTTGCGAGTGTAGAGTAAGAAATTATCTCATGTCCAGACACTTACTGAGAAGTTATTGGGCTCGTTAACAAATAATTGGCAGAGAGTTCCCTTTCAGCTGCGTGGATCGAGTTCTGTATCACAGCGGGACGGGGCTTCAACTATTCGGGCTCAAAGGGTCTGTGGTCAGTCTGAAGAAGGGTTTCGACCCGATGCGTCACCCATTCCTTCTCTCCAGAGATGGTCCAGCATTTTGTGTCTCTCTTCAGCGGTAAATTTGTTTAGAGCCGCGGCGGTGCCGGCGAATATATATATATATATAGAGAGAGATAGATATACAGAGAGAGAGAGAGAGAGAGACAGACAGAGTGAGAGAGACACTCACCTGGCAGAGTTTGTGGCAGGGCGAGCTGGAAGAAGAAAAGACCGACCCAGCCCACACTCCCCGGCCCCAAAGCGGAGTCCATGTCCCGGCTCTTACTGCCACCTAAAACGGCTTCTCCGCCGGCCGGCTGCAGGAGGAAACCTCACCCTCAAACTATTTGTGTTCGGGAGCCGACTATCCAGCAACTTTGAACTCTAACTCGCTGTCCAGTCCCACCTGGGTTAGCCCGGGTTTAACCCCCCCCCAGACGCCTGCACCCAGCTAAATTTAAAAAAAAGCAAGACTCGACCGGCTCTGTCTAGTGGGAGCTTCTTTATACAACGCTTCACTGGCATTATCCGGTATATATGCTCCCTGCCCTCCGGCCGTTCGTTTGATTCGCTGGCGAATTGCCACCAATGTTACTGCTGCTCAGAAAATTGCAATGCTTTTTGTTTTTAAATCTTTCCCACCAATTATGAAGCCTTATATATAACCTTTAGTCCCCAAACTGTATTAAACCAAAAGATAACGTGCAAATGTCGGAAACGCAGAATAAATCCTGAATATAAAATTCAGAGGCATAGATAAGGTAGACGGTTAAAACCATTTCGCCAGGGTGGAAATTGTCTAACGCTAGAGCCCATGGATAGATATAAGATGAGAGGGGCAAACTTTAATGAAGATGTGTATGGCACGTTTTTTCCCCACAGAGAGTGGTGGGTGCCTGGTGGTGGAGGCAGATACTATAGTGGTGTTTAAGAGGCTTTTGGATAGGCACATGGAAATGCAGGGAATAGAGGGATGCGGATCATGTACAGGCAAATGAGATCTGTTTAACTTGGCATTGTGTATGGTGCAAAGATTATTGGCCGAAGAGCCCATTACTGTACTATGTTCTAAAATGTTTGCAGCAGACAATCGGTCAGTATATGTTCTGAAGAAGCGTCTTGACGTGAAAGGTCATGTATCCATACTCTCCAGAGATGGTGCCTGCCCTGCTGTTACTCCAGCATTTTGTGTCTATCTTCAGTAAATACCAACAATGTTCCAGCTTACACAAGGCTCCGGGCCAGAGAATTCAGGAGATTCAGCACCCTCTGTGTGAATAATCTGCACAAATCATGTTATCTCTAGGTTGCTGTGTGATCTGTACGGGTGGAACTTTGGTAAACTGCACTGGTTGTGACTTTACATAGGGACAGGGGAAAGGACAGTATATGAGTTTGATGCAACCACAAGAAATGCTACACTTGTCATTTTACCTCCCCCCTTGACTCCATTCAAGAACCCAAGCAGTCTTTCCAAGTGCGGCAGAGGTTCACCTGCACCTCCTCCAACCTCACCTTTTGTTTCCGCTGCTCTAGATGTCAGCTGCTCTACATCGGTGAGACCAAGCGTAGGCTTGGCGATCGCTTCGCCCAACACCTCCACTCGGTTCGCAATAACCAACCTGATCTCCCGGTGGCTCAGCACTTCAACTCCCCCTCCCATTCCAAATCCGACCTTTCGGTCCTCGGCCTCCTCCATGGCCAGAGTGAGGACCACCATAAATTGGAGGAGCAGCACCTCATATTTCGCTTGGGCAGTTTGCACCCCAGCGGTATGAACATTGACTTCTCTAATTTCAGGTAGTCCTTACTTTCTCCTCCCCTTCTCAGCTCTCCCTCAGTCCACTGGCTTTACTTCTTCCTTACTTCTTCCCTCCCCACCTGCCTCACATCAGTCTGAAGAAGGGTTTCAGTCTGAAACGTTGCCTATTTCCTTTGCTCCATAGATGCTGCCTAACCCGCTGAGTTTCTCCAGCACTTTTGTTCCTTCTTAAACATATGAGTTTGATTGATTGTCACGTGTACCGAGGTACAGTGAAAAGCTTTTGTTGCGTGCTAACCAGCCAGCAGAAATACATGATTACAATCCAGACATCCACAGTACAGATATATGAACATGGGAATAACGTGAATAATGCTTAGTGCAAGATAAAGTCTAGTAAAGTCTGATCAAAGATAGTCTGTGGGTCTCCATGGAGGTAGATAATTGCTCAGGACTGCTCTCTAGTTGTTGGTAGGATGGTTCAGTTCCTTATAACAGCTGGGAAGAAATTGTCCCTGAATCTGGAGGTGAGCATTTTCACACTTCTATATAATTTTTTGGGTGGTAGAGGGGAGAAGAGACTGGGGTGAGACTTGTCCTTGATAATGCTGGTGGCCTGACCCGAGCAGCATGGGGTGTAAATTATGTCAATGGAAGGGAGGTTGGTTTGTGTGATGGTCTGGACTGCATCCACAATTTTCTGCAATTTCTTGCCGTCTTGGATGGCGCTGTTCCAAACCATGCTGTGATGTATCCTGATAAAATTCTTTCAGCAATGCATCTGTAGAAGTTGGTGAGAGTTGTTGCAGACACTCCAACATTCCTAAGCGTTCTCAGGAAGTAAAGGCTTTCTTGGCCATTATCTTCAATATCCTGAATGACCTCAGGGACTCTCGTGGGAGTGAACGTAAGTAATACCATCGGTGGCGTTGAATTCTCAACAATTGAGTCCAAAATGATTAAACACCGGAGGAAAGACACAAACTGCTGGAGTAACTCAGCGGGTTATGGAGCGCCCATCAAGAACATGAATAGGTGGCGATTCGGGTCGACACCCTTCTTCTGCTACTAGGGTGGCAGTGGGCAGAAAGTGACTGAGACCAGGGGGACTGTGGTGGCACTCGACCCTAGGGACACCATCAGTGGTGGTTCTGCCATGATTTGCCCTTTGTTGCTGAATGAAGATCCAATCCTCATCCATCGACCAAACAAGGTCAGGACAAAGGCCAAAGGTCACACCCAAGGTTTAGAAGCCACGTGACAACCTGGAACTGGCTGATTCTCATTGGCCGATTGGCTGCTTGGCTCTTCCCTCTGATTGGACAGATCGGCGTGATGCCGTGCAGAATACCCATCGCTGATTGGATCATTGCGAGAGCGCCATTGTGATTGGCTGAAAACATCCGTACGGGCGATTTGCTTCGGGCGATTTGGTCTCGACCCTTCTTCAGCCTGAAGCCGGGTCTCCAGCCGAGACGCCGGCCACTCCTTTTTCCCACCGATACTGCCTCACCCCGATGAGTTTGTCGAGCATTTGTTGTCTACGGGCGATTTGATTGGATGACCGGGCTCGGCTCGCTTTGGTTAGCGGTCGCTGATTGGCCGCCCGTCCAGTCCCGGACTGCGGAGTGCGCCGGCCGCGGGTTGGCTGTCCGTTGCTAAGCGCGTGGTCCAATGGCGGGGCGGCTTGTTGCTGCTGCTGGAAGATGGCGGATCGGCTGACCCAGCTGCAGGATGCGGTCAACTCGGTGAGCGGCTTCTCCTCTTTCCCTCCCCGCTAACCAACGGAATGAACGTAGAATTCTCCAATATCAACTCCTATCCCCTTCATCCTATCTCCTGTTCCTTCTCTCTCCTCCCCCCCCCACCCCTAAGGAGCGAAGGAGATAGGCGACCCGAGACCCTTCTTCAGTCATGGCTGAGTTCTCGTACCGATCTGGCAAATCACTTCTTCCACTAGGAATGTTAAACAAGACCCTGCAACACAACGCAATGCAATGCAATGTGTAGGAAGGAACTGCAGATGCTGATTGAAACCGAATATAGACACACAAAATGCTGGAGTAACTCAGCGGGACAGGCAGCATCTCTGGAGGAAAATATATCGGGTGACGTTTCGGTTCGAGATCCTTCTTCAGACTGAAAGTCACGGGGAATGGGAACGAGAGATATAGATGGTGTAGTAGATGTAGAGAACAATTAATGAAAGATGCTAAAAATGAATAATGATAAAGGAAACATCATCAAAAGCTGGTGTGACTTGGGTGGTGGAGGGAGAGAGAGAGAGAGAGAGAGAGGGGGATTGCAGAGGTTACTTGAAATTGGAGAAATCAGCATTCATACCACTGGGCCGTAAGCTGCCCAAATCAAATCTTACATGCTGTTGCTCCAATTTGCATTTAGCCTCACTCTGACAATGGAAGAGGTCTAGGACAGAAAGGTCAGTGTGGGAATGGGAAGTGGAATTAAAGTGTTTAGCAACCAGGAGATCAGGTAGGTCCAGGCGGACTGAATAAAGGTGTTCAGCGAAATGATCTCCCAGTCTACATTTGGTCTCGCCAATGTATGAGGCCACATCTTGTACAACTGATACAGTAGATGAGGATGGAGGATGTGCAAGTGAACCACTGCCTAACCTGAAGAAGACTGTTGGGGTCCCTGGACAGAGTCGAGGGAGGAGGTATAGGGACAGATTTTGCATCTCCAGCGGTTGGAGGAGAAGGTACCTGGAGAGGGGGTAGTTTGGGTGGGAAGGGATGAGTTGACCGGGGAGATGTGGAGGGGACGGTCTCTGCAGAAGATGGAAAGGGATGGTGATGGGAAGATGTGACTAGTGGTGGGATCCCGTTGGAGATGATGTGACTAGTGGTTGGATCCCATTGGAGGTCCTACATCAGCACACTGTTTCCGCTGTTTGATTGCTGACGTTTGGAGGACATCCAGCACAGGAACAGGCCCTCTGACCGCTGCCTTACACATATTCAAAAACATGGTGACACCGTTTCCCCTCCTCCCAACTCGTCCATGCCGACCATCTAAGATAGCCCCATTTGCCCTCATTTGATCATGGCTGATCTGTATGGTCGTTGCTTTATTACTGTAACCCATAATACCCCTTGTATAACAAAGTTTGCAGCAATTTAATTATAAATTCTCTTTCTTTAGCTCGCAGACCAGTTCTGCAATGCCATTGGCGTCTTGCAGCAGTGTGCTCCTCCAGCATCCTTTACAAACATTCAGACTGCCATAAACAAAGACCAGCCATCTAACCCGACAGAAGGTAAGAGCCTCTGTGAGTAAGGGTGCATGAAAATAGCTTTCCTCAAAAACTGAGATGGAATATACTGTGGGGATTTGTGTGATTATTAATTTTGGTTGAAAGCAGAAAACAAAATGTTTTTTTAAGAGTCAGTGTGGATTGCTGTGAGGGGTGAATCTGACTGTTGTACATAAAACATGCCTGGCAAATGTAGGATGTGGTTAGGAAGGCAATCTGTAAAAAAAAAAATCCATAATAATTTGTTGTTGAGGTAGGGTTGTGGTTTATTCTGTGCAGGGTGTTTTAAGAGCCTGATGGTTGCTGGGAAGTAGCTGTTCTTGACCCTGGAGGTCACGGTGCTCTGGCTCATGTACTGTCTTTCTGATGGTAACAGCGAGATGAGAGTGTGGCCCGGGTGGTGTGGGTTTTTGGTTTTGCTTGCTGCCTTGAGCAGCACCTCCTGTAGATCCCTTCGGTGGTAAGGTAGTCAGTACCCGTGGACCATGCAAATCATGACATATTTGTCAAGACTGAGATAAATCAAGAGTCGTCTTTCCAAATCTGATGCAAAAAGTAGTTGTATTTAAGTTAGTTGTTAAATATACAAGGGGAAATTCAGGCACTCTCTTTGTGGCAGTGATTGTAACCTGGAAAGCTGTCTTTGAAAAGCTGGCCACAGATTCATTTGTAACTTTCACAAGGAAATGTGATAATGCATGAAGGGGATAAATGTTGCGGCTGTGGGGAATGGGCTGGGGTGGGACTAATGGGAAAATTGGGAGGACACAAAGTGTTGCAGTAACTCAGCGGGTCAGGCAGAAGCCCTGCAGAACATGCATTGGTGATGTTTTGGGTCGGGACCCACCTTCAGACTGGGACTGTTTGCAGCACTGATGTGGACACATTGAGTCAACAGCCCTGCTTTGAAAATCCATGCAAATTTGGGGTGACAAAGGGGGCCATTTTATAACCACGTCATTTTTATTCGCCATTTCATGTCATTATGAGACTTTAAACAATATTTTTGTAATTGCCTAATTCTGAACTGTCCCCAGAATATGCACAGCTCTTTGCTGCACTGATCGCAAGGACTGCTAAAGACATTGATGTGTTAGTCGACTCACTACCGAGTGAAGAATCAACAGCGGCTCTGCAGGTAGGAGTGGCTGCCTGAGCGATTCTGTCAGTAATGGGGCTGTTGCAGATTAATTGGTGCACAGAGTGACTATTTGGATTAACCAATCTAAAGCAACAAATCAAGTGGGCTAGATACAAAGCAGTGGGTCAGGCAGCATCTCTGAAGAAAATAAATAGGTGAACTTTCATGTCGAGAACCTCCTTCAGACCCTGATGAAATCAAGTGGGCTGCTTTGCCAAAATGGAAGTGTGCAGTTTGTGTGTAGTTGAAGTATCACTCCTCTGGCATGTTTATGTAAAGATTAACTTCTCCAAGGGAGTTGGGTTGTGAAACACTTGTGGCAGAATAACAAGCTTCCTATTTCAGGTTGCCTGCTTTCCCCCCCTTTCCCCCTTTTTTTTCTGATCCATCCAGTTACCCTCTAACACACATCTTCCTTTTAAACCTCAGCCCACTATCGCCCTGTTTTTTCCCCCTGCACCACTACCCACTCAATCTGTCCAACACTACATCCACCTCCTCCCCCTCAGGGTCCTTTACTGTGGGGGAGGAGGTGGGTTCCATCTGATTCCATCTCCCTCTTCCCCCACCCCCCCCCCCCCCCCCCCCCTTCGTATTTGGTTTAGTTTGCCATCTGTTTAGTTTAAAGACACACCGTGAAAACAGGCCCTTTGGCCCACCGAGTCTGCAGCGACCAGCGATTCCTATGGATTAACACTATCCTATACACTAGGGAAATTTACACTTGTACCAAGCCAATTAACCTACAAACTTGTACATCTTTGGAGTGTGGGAGGAATCCGAAGAGCTCGCAGAAAACCCATGCAGGTCATGGGGAGAATGTACAAATTCCGTACAGACCTCGCCCGTAGTCTGGATCGAACCCGGGTCTCCAGTGCTGCAAGCGCTGTAAGGCAACAACCCTACTGCTGTGCCGCCCAGATTCCAGAATCTGCAGTCCTTTGCTGCCTCCACCTCCAGCAGATTTTGTTGCCCAAGATTCCAGCATCTGCAGTCTCTTGTGTCTTTAGCATCTAAGCCACTCAAACTGCTATTTTATGGCAGGTGCAAATACAATGGCTACAAGACCAAGTCGTAGAATGGGTAAAAGGACACAAACTCAGTGGGCCAGGCAGCATCTCTGGAGAGTATGGATAGGTGACATTTCGGGTTGGATCTTTCTTCAGGCTGAGCTGAAGAGAATGGGTAGCTTGTGACAAATTTCTTGCCACCTTACATATTAAAATCCTTTTTAGTGTTCATGTGGGTTAGAGTGTGTGTGAGATGGAGAACTATCCGTTGTCTCGATAAGGTTTAGTTCTAAGAACTCTCATGAAGCTCAATACCAGGATTAAAATAACCCGCTTGTGTTGTACGTCACACTACATCTTACCTTCCTCGCCGCAGTGTGCCATCTTCAATATGCATTAAAGTTACTTGCCCAAGCTACTCCAAAAATACACTCACTCTTCACCTACGACTGCACACCTGTACATTGTTCTAACACCATCATCAAGTATGCAGATGATACAACGGTGATTGGCCTCATCAGCGACAACGATGAGTCGGCCTATAAAAACATAGAAATTAGGTGCAGGAGCAGGCCATTCGGCCCTTCGAGCCTGCACCACCATTCAATATGATCATGGCTGATCATCCAACTCAGTATCCTGTACCTGCCTTCTCTCCATACCCCCTGATCCCTTCAGCCACAAGGGCCACATCCAACTCCCTCTTAAATATGGCCAACAAACTGGCCTCAACTACCTTCTGTGGCAGAGAATTCCACAGATTCACCACTCTGTGTGAAAAATGATTTTCTCATCTCGGTCCTAAAAGACTTCCCCCTTATCCTTAAAATGTGACCCCTTGTCCTGGACTTCCCCAACATCGGGAACAATCTTCCTGCATCTAGCCTGTCCAACTCCTTAAGAATTTTGTAAGTCTCTATGAGATCACCCCTCAATCTTCTAAATTCCAGCGAGTACAAGCCAAGTCTATCCAGTCTTTCTTCACATGGGAGGAGGTTCAGCTCCTAGCAGCATGGTGCACTGACAACAACCTGGCCCTTAAGACCAAGGAGCTCATTATGGACTATAGAAGGTCTAGGGGCTGCACGCACACCCCCATCCATATTAACGGGACGGAGGTGGAACGTGTTTCCAGTTTCAGGTTACTGGGGGTCAACATCTCTGATGACCACTCTTGGACCCACAATACCTCTACACTGGTCAAGAAGGCTCACCAGCGTCTCTTCCTCCTGAGGAGACTAAAGAAGGTCCATCTGTCTCCTCAGATTCTGGTGAACCTCTACCGCTGCACCATCAAGAGCATCCTTACCAACTGTATCACAGTATGGTATGGCAACGTCTCTGTCTCTTGACCGGAAAGCACTGCAGAGGGTGGTGAAAACTGCCCAACGCATCACCAGTTCCTCACTCCCCTCCATTGAGTCTGTCCAAAGCAAGCGATGTCTGCGAAGGGCGCGCAGCATCGTCAAGGACTGGTCTCACCCCAGCCACAGACTATTTACCCTCCTCCCATCCGGGAGGCGCTACAGGTCCCTCCGTTGCCGGACCAGCAGGTTCAGGAACAGCTTCTTCCCTGCGGCTGTTACAATACTTAACTCTGCACCTTGGTGATTGCCAGTCACCCCCCCCAGACACTCCTCCCCCCAGTATAATTGCACTACTGATACTGTTTGTACATATATATATATATTTTACCGTTCATTATTCTAAGTTCGCTCATCTGGGGAGATGCTGACTGCATTTCGTTGTCACTGTACTGTACACTGCACAATGACAATTAAAGATTGAATTGAATTGAATTGAAATTTCAAACCCACAACCTCTATCACCAAGAATGAGTGTTCAGGGCATGGGAGCACCACCACTGGCATGTCCCCTTCTAGGTGACACCTCATCCTGACTGGGAACCAACTTCATTGTCACTAGGTGTAAATCTGCCCTCCCAACAGTGTAAAGGGAATGCCCACCAAAAAAACGGCAGCAGTTCATGTCGTTGAGGGCAGTTAGGGATGGGTAATAATGTGATTACAAGCTGCATGTTCAACGATTGAAAAAACGTGAAGAGTAAAACCACTTGGCAAACTTTCTTGTGATGTGGTCGTGTATGAAGAAATACAGTTCTCATACTTCATCCGGTTTCATAACAATTTTACGTTGCAGTTAAAATGTGCAATGTGATTTATGCACATGATGTAAAGTGGAATGATCACTTTCAAAGTGAAATGTGTTTTTCCCCTGCAGAGGAAACTTAAAGTCTGTTTAATTTCAGTTTAGATGTGGTTGGTGAAGACAATTAATTGTATTTAGCTCTTACAACAGCAGATTGGCATTCTGAGTCTTGTGTCCATACCATTACGTTTGATATAATCATTCTGTAGAAGCAGGCATGTTTCTGCCCTCGTGTGTCCCGGACTCCCAAAATTCTCATGCCTCGTGTTATGTTCGGCTTCAACGTGGAGGCTGAGCAGTGATATGCTAAGTCAAAATAAGGTCTTAGTAGTAACTTGGGGGGTAGAAATGTGAACAGAGTGGGATGCTCGTCCTGTGAAATGTGGCCAATCAGGGAGATGTTGAGTGTGCCCAACGACTATATTTGCAGGAAACCTGTTGTAGCTCCGGTCAGACTGCATGGATCAGTTGGACTCGCCAAGGAGTATTTGGGAGGAGAGAGTAATGTAGATGAGATACTTGGGAAGTGGTCACACCAAAGTTCAGCCAGGTAGTATGTGGGTGACCATGAGGAAGGGCAGAAGTCCCCTGCAGCTATTCATTTCTCTGCCATCTTCAGAAGTTGATTATGCAATTGTGGGCTGCATCAGTGAGGGGAGGGAAGCTGAATACAGAGGTGTAGTTAATGACTTTGCTGAGTGGTGTGGGCTGAATCACCTGCAGCTCAACACCGACAAGACTAAGGAGTTGCTGGTGGACTTTAGGAGGAAAGGAATATCTCTGTCCCTTGTCTCCATCAATGGTGTGGATGTGCACTTTACCAGGGAGTACAAATACCTTGGAGTGTTCTTGGACAGTAAACTGGACTGGTCCAGGAACGCTGGGGCCCAGTACAAGAAGGTACAGGCGGCTGTACTTTTAGAGAAGGCTCTGCTCCTTCAACGTCTGTAGTAAGATGCTGCAGATGTTCTACCAATTGGTGGTAGCCAGTGCTGTCTTCCCCACTGTCGTGTGCTAGGGCGAAGGTGGCGGATGGCAATAGGATTAACAATCTCATCAGGCAGGCTGGCTCCGTCCTGGGGGTGGAGTTGGTTTCATGGGAGGTGGTCTTGGAGGAGAGGATGCTCCTCAAACTGCGGAGTATCCTGGACAATACAGCTCACCCCCTCCATAACCCTGGGCAACCAGAGGAGCACCTTCAGCAACAGACTGGCTCCACCAAGATGCAGGACAGAATGCATCGGGAGATCCTTCTTCCCTGAGGCTATCAAGCTGTACAACTGACTCTTTTCCCCCCCCCCCCCAAAAAAAATCTTTAAACATCCCCAATCCTTTCTGCTCGTCACTTTAATTTCATGTATTTTGTGTTTTATGACTGTTGGCATATCAATTTCCCTCCTGGGATAAATAAAGTTCCATTGTATCGCAGTACATATACTGCTTCGGATACTTAGTGAGGCAGGGAGTTTGGACCCGGAGTGATAGTGCAGTTGTGGATTTGGAATCGTATATCGAAATTAGACCAGGCAAGTCCAGTGGGCAGAGCATATAGACAGGTGTGGAATCATGAATGGGCTGCGTTTACTTTTATGCAGGGAGCCTTGCATGTAAGACAGATGACCTGCGAGCATGGATCAGCACGCGAGATTATTGGTCCTAATATGTGCTTTTACGGCATGTTTGTGGGTGGGGGGAACCTGAAATCTTTGCCCTAGTTGAGCAAACTCAAAGGTCGAATACTGAAATGTACTTTGCAAGAAATGTACTTTGTATCTGAGACTCGAGGCTCCAGTAGATGCTGCCGATCCACTGAGCAATGCTATCTGGGCCACTGTTTGAGGTTGGTGTATGCTTCTGGTCACAACATTACAGGAGAGGTATGATTGCATTTTAGAGTGTGCAGTGGAGATTTGAGGACATTTCCAGATGTAGAACATAGTGGCTATGGGTTGTTTTCTGTTAAACAGAACAGAGGCAGCACAGTGGCGTAGCAGTAGAGTTGCTGCCTTGCAGTGCCAGAGACCTGGGTTTCATCCTGACTATGGGTGCTGTCTATATAGAGTTTAAGGATTAGAAGAAACATAACATTCTCAGCTTGTCAGGTTGGTTGATGTAGAAGCCATATAAAAATGTTTAAATGCTTGCAAATGCAAGTGAAGAACTGACCTATCGGGTAATGTACTGGAAGGTGGTGCAAAGTTAGTGAGCTTTTCATCCAGCACAATCCTGATGGACAGAAGGGCCCCACGTGCCATACTTTGTCTTTTCTGTTAGCTTGTCGTCCAAGATGTGAACCAACGTGATGAGATTGCCCTTTCCCTTTTCTGTGCTGGAGCTTGTGGGTTTGCCAGGCACTGCAGAGCATAAGTTAATCTATTCAGTACAAAGCCACATCCTACTTTACACCTAAATTTTAACACTAAATGATAGTGGCAGAGTTTTGTTTTCCGTAGGCATCAGTCCACATCCTGTTGTGCTCAGAGACCTTTCTCTCCCCCCCCCCCCCCCCCTCCCCCCCCACAAGCATGTTTGTGAAAGCCCCTCCGCTCTCTGAATTCAAAATCTCTATGTGGAAATCTCTGTGGTTTCTCAACCTTTAAGATAAATTTACTGTTCTTTCTTCCTGGGCCAGGCCTCATTTTTCATCAACTTTACTTCAAAAACATAAAATGGTTGGCATGTGTATATGTGAAAGAGTTAATGTTTCAAGTCATAATCAAACAGCATGGAAACAAGTCCTTTGGCCCAACTTGCCCATATTGACCAAGATATCCTATTTGCTCGTCCCATTTGCCCGTGTTTGGCACAAATTCACCTAAACCTTTCTTATGCATGTACTTGTCCAAATGCCTTTTACATGTTGTATTGTACCTGCCTGAACTATTCCTCTGGCAGTTTGTTCCATATACCCATTATTGTATGAAAAAGTTGCTAATTTATCTTTCCCTTCTCACCCTGAATCTGTGCTCCCAGGTTCTTGATTTTCCTACCTTGTGACAAAGACTGTGTATTCGCCCTATCTATGCCGCCTTGAGATTTTATACACCCTTATAAGATCACTCCTCGTCCTCATTAACTGCAAGGAATAAAGTCCTAGCCTGCCCATCCTCTTCCTATAGCTCGGGCCCTCGAATACTGGGAAAATCTTTGTAAATCTTCTCTGTACTGTCCAGCTTAATGGCATCTTTCCTGCAGCAGGGTGACCCAAACTGAATGTAATATTCCAAGTGCAGCCTCGGCAAGATCTTGTACAATTGTAACATAACGTTGTAACATATTGCATACAGTTTTGGTCTCCTAATCTGAGGAAAGACATTCTTGCCATAGAGAGGGTACAGAGAAGGTTCACCAGACTGATTCCTGGGATGACAGGACTTCCATATGAAGAAAGACTGGATAGACTCGGCTTGTACTTGCTGGAATTTAGGAGATTGAGGGGGGATCTTATAGAGGCTTACAAAATTCTTAAGGGGTTGGACAGGCTAGATGCAGGAAGATTGTTCCCGATGTTGGGGAGCTCCAGAACAAGGGGTCACAGTTTAAGGATAAGGGACCGAGATGAGAAGATCTTTTTTCACACACAGAGTGGTGAGTCTGTGGAATTCCCTGCCACAGAAGGTAGTTGAGGCCAGTTAATTGGCCATATTTAAGAGGGAGCTAGATGTGGCCCTTGTGGCTAAAGAGATGAGGGGGTATGGAGAGAAGACAGGTACAGGATACCGAGTTGGATGATCAGCCATGATCATATTGAACGGCGGTGTAGGCTCGAACGGCCAAATGGCCTTCTCCTGCACCTATTTTCTATGATTCTATGACCAGAAATGTTCTCTTCAGAGATGCTGCCTATCCCGCGGAGTTACTCCAGCATTTTGTGTCTATCCCAAATTCTATAGTCAATTCCCTGCCTGATTAAGGCCAGTCAAAGTCAAAAGTCCAAAGAGTTTATTGTCATGTGTCCCTGACAGGACAATGAAATTATTTCTTTGCCTAGCACAACAGAACATAGTAGGCATTGACTACAATTATATACGTAAATACACACATTAATTAATAAATTAAATTAATAAAGTGCAAATAACAGATGAAGGGGTATTAATGTTCAGAGTTTTGTCCGAGACAAGTTTAATAGCCTGATGGCTGTGGGGAAGTAGCTATTCCTGAAACGGGTTGTTGCAGTTCTCGGGCTCTTGTACCTTCTACCCGAAGGTAGCAGGGAGATGAGTGTGTGGCCAGGGTGGTGTGGGTCCTTGATGATGCTGCCAGCCTTTTTGAGGCATCGACTGTGGTAGATCCCCTCGATGGAAGGAAGGTCAGAGCCGATGATGGACTGGGCAGTGTTTACTACTTTTTGTAGTCTTCCTCCCCAGGGCGCTCAAGTTGCCGAACCAAGCCATGATGCAACCGGTCAGCAAGCTCTCTACTGTGCACCTGTAGGAGTTAGAGAGAGCCCTCCTTGACAGACCGACTCTCCGTAATCTTCTCAAGAAGTAGAGGCGCTGATGAGGTTTCTTAATAATTGCATCTGTGTTCTCGGACCAGGAAAGATCTTCACAGATGTGCACGCCCAGGAATTTGAAGCTCTTGACCCTTTCAACCATCGACCCGTTGTTATAAACAGGACTGTGGGTCCCCATCCTACTCCTTCCAAAGTCCATAATCGGTTCCTTGGTTTTGCTGGTGTTGAGGGCAGGTTGTTGTGCTAACACCATATGGACAGTCGCTCGATCTCTCTTCTATACCCTGACTCATCCCCATCAGTGATACGTCCCACAACAGTGGTGTCGTCAGTGAACTTGATGATGGAGTTCGCACTATGACCGGCTACTCAGTCATGAGTATAGAGTGAGTACAGCGGGGGGCTGAGCACGCAGCCTTGAGGTGCTCCGGTGCTGATTGTTATCGAGTCTGACACATTTCCACCAATACGAACAGACAGTCTGTGAATGAGGAAGTTGAGGATCCAATTGCAGAGGGATGCGCAGAGACCCAGTTCTGCGAGTTTGGTAACCAGCTTGGAGGGGATGATTGTGTTAAATGCCGAGCTGTAGTCAATGAATAACAGCCTGACATATGAGTTTTTGTTGTCCAAGTGGTCCAGAGCAGAGCGGAGTGGAGGGCCAGCAAGATCGCGTCCACCGTTGATCTGTTGTGGCGGTAAGCGAACTGCAGTGGGTCCAGGTTTTTGTCGAGGTAGGAGGTGATTTGCGCCATGATCAACCTCTTGAAGCACTTCATCACCACAGGCATTAGTGCCACAGGTCGATAGGCACGTCACCTTGCTCTTCTTGGGCACTGGTATTATTGATGCCCTTTTGAAGCAGGTGGGAACCTCAGACCTCAGAAGTGACAGGTTGAAAATGTCTGTAAAAACTCCAGCCAGTTGGTCCGCACAGGTTTTTAGAACATGACCAGGTATGCCATCAGGTCCAGACGCTTTTCGAGGGTTCACCCCTCTGAAGGATTTCCTGACGTTGGCCTCTGTGACTGAGACTGAAATACCATCACAGCGAATGGGGGTTCGGGAAGGCACATCGGTGTTCTCCCTATCAAAGCGTGCGTAAAATGCATTGAGCTCATCAGGGAGTGATGTATCGCAGCCATCCGAGCTGCCTCCTCGTTTCGTCTTGTAGGAGGTGATTGCATTCAGTCCCCGCCACAGCTGCCGAACATCTGTCTCATCCTCCAGTTTGGAGCAGAACTTCCTTTTGGCCTTTTTGATGGCCTTACCAAGGTCGTATCTGGACTTCGTGTAGACCACTGTATCATCAGACATGAATGCCCGGTGTCTGGTCTTCAGAAGAGTGCGGATCTCACAGTTCATCCAAGGTTTCTCATTGGGAAACACTCGGAAGGTTTTTGTAGGGATGCAGTCCTCCACACATTTCTTAATGAAGTCTGTAACGACTGTGGCGTATTCATTCAAGTCCGTTGTTGAGCCCTTGAACATTTCCCAGTCTACAGACTCCAAACAGTCCTGTAGTTGTTCCTCTGCCCCCCCCCCCCCCCCCCCGACCAGCTCTGTACTGTCCTCGCCTCTGGGGGTGCGCTCTTTAATTGCTGCCAGTAGGCAGGAAGAAGCAGCACCGCAGTATGGTCGGATTTACCGAAGTGAGGGCGAGGGATAGAGCGGTAGGCTTTCTTGATGGTGGTGTAGCAGTGGTCGAGGGTGTTTGGTCCTCTGGTGCAGCAGGAGACATGTTGGTGGAGTTGGAGTGATTTCTTCAGGTTTGCCTTATTGAAGTCCCCAGCAATGGTGGTAAATGCCTCGGGGCAAGACGTCTGGTGTTTGTTGACCACGGCATGCAGCTCCTCCAGTGCCAGACCAACGTCTGCCTGGGGTGGGATGTAGACCACGGTCAGGGTGATGGAGGTGAATTCCCTCGGAAGGTAGAAGGGACGGCACTTCACCGCCAGATGTTCGAGATGTGGAGAGCAGGAGTTGGACAGGACTGCCACGTCTGAGCACCATGCAGAGTTGACCATGAGGCAGACGCCCCCTCCTCTCCCTTTCCCCAATGCCAGTGTACGGTCCATGCGGTGGATGGAGAACCCTTCAGGCTGGACTGCTGAGTCTGGGGAGCTGGGGGTGAGCCATGTCTCTGTGAAACAGAACAGAGCATTCCCTCAGCTCCCTTTGATAGAGCAGCCTTGCCCTTAAGTCCTCCACTTTATTTTCAAAGGACTGTACATCGGCCAGTAGGATAGTAGGGATAGGGGGCCGAAGTCCCCTGCGCTTCATTCTGACCTGAAGTCCTGCCCGCCGGCCATGTTTCCGGACACAATGGAGGCTTCCCCTTTGTTTCCAGGTACTGTGTTTCCTGTTTCTGCGGACCTGCGCTGGAACGGGAATTCCCTCACAGACGGCAGCTCCAGCTCCATAACGAACGGGGGTTCCCTCAGAGTCAGCAGCTCCAGCTTCTTTTTTTCTGGGAAATCCAGCCCGTCGGCTCTGGAGGTCATCCCGGGGTTTCCAGGTGCCGTACCTGGGTTCCTCAGTCGGGTCGGGAGTTTCACAGCCAGCGTGGGAAAGTTTAAAGTCCGGGGCTCCCGCAGCTGCGGGAGATCGCGAAATTTCCAGCGCTTTCAGCTGCCCAAACAGCTTGTCTGAAACGGCACCGATTACTGCCGTTTTCTGTTCTGGTGCTCCGCAAAGTCGCCGCAGGCAGGCGCCATCTTGCCAGTCCGTGTAGCATGCCAAACTTTGCCCTTGTCAGCTTAGACTGTGGTGCCACAGGAGGCTGAAGACCCTTCTGATTCTTGTAATATTAATTCATCATGTTTGTGGGGCTTGCTGAGTGCTGCCACAGTCTCATTAAACAGTGCCCACACTTTCAAAGTTGACCACTCGGAAGCACTTTGACCGTCTGAAGTCATGCAAGGTGCTAAAGGATTGCGCTCTGTGACTAACATGCAATACCATTGTTATTGATTGTAAATGAAGCTGGAACGATGCCGTTTTTAAGAGGATGAAGAAATAATTCTGTCTACATCGGTTTGTCGATTTGGTGAGCAGAGAAAAATGTGTCGGCTTTTCAAGATGTTTCTTATAGGTTTCTGGAATTTTTTTCTCTCTACTATCCCTTTGTAAGCAAAGCTAATTACTTTTTTTAAATTAAAACCAAAATCCACTTGACAGAGCAGGACATGCATGTAACTTGATGTCATGGGATGGAAATGGGTTGTGTTAAGGTGGGGTACATCTCACCAACGTTCCACCATCCACTGTGCCGATCCCACACATGCTTTCCCTCATTCTAAGCTCGAGAGAAGGCAGACCAGATTATCCAGATCTCACTTCAATCTTTAATTATCATTTGAACCGAAACAGAATAATGCAATTCTTAGTGCATTGATTCTAATTACAAAGAACTGCAGGTGTTGGTTTATATCAAAGATGGACACAGTGCTGGAGTAATTCAGTGGGTCAGGCAGCATCACTGGAGGAAATTCTTACTTGAAGCAGCACTTCGGGTTTGTAGGCACTGTTATCAATAGGTAACATCATTGTTTTTAAAGTTCAATTTATAACAAAACCAATATGGTGCTAAACAAAACAAATCCTGAAGTTTCTAGTGCAACTAGGACAATTCCATAGTCTGATGGTTGTTGAGAAGAAGCTGTCAAATGTCAATGCTGGCAGTTGTACCATTTCTCATTGTAACACCTTACTGTACTTGCAAGCTTTTTTTTCATCGAAGCCATTCTTGCTGCACCTCCCGATTTCCTAATCCCTTGCCATTTAGATGGAAAACTTTTTCATTGTGTCTGAGCATCTTTGTTTTCAAGTTCTTTGTGTCCTACCAGTTCCTGATGAAACCACAAAATGGCAGTGCCTCCCTGTGAATGCTTTGTTTGCTTCTGAGTGATTTCAGAAACTGCAGATGTCGGGGTGTGAGCCTTTCTAGACGGGGCAATGGAGGCTGAAGGCAGCGTAGCATGGGGTGTTGGGTCTCTGCCAAGGCTGCCATCTTGTGGAAGAGGTGATAAACAGAGGCTGTGTATGCACTTCCACCTGCTGATGGATGTTGAATATGTTATGATGTTGTTTGAAGTAACATGGGGAGGGCTTGCATGCCAAATCCCACATTCTTCCTCGACTGACAGAATAATTAAGTGTTCAAAACATTGCTGTTCATGGAAATATCTCTGCAAACTCTGGCCGGCTGCCTGTCAAATATAGGTGCACTACAATGTTTGAGACACACACACACACACACACACACACACACACACACACACACACACACACACACACACACACACACACACACACACACACACACACACACACACACACACACACACACACACACACACGCTGCACATATTTGCTTTGGATTTTCAAGGAAACAAGAATTATTTGAGTCATTAAAGTACACAGCACAGAAGCTGGCCCTTTGGCCCATCTTGTCAAGTTTCTAAACAAAGCTAGTCTCACTTGCCTGCACTTGGTCCATACCCCGGTGAAATGTTTCTATCCACATGTCCTAAATGTCGTAAAAATAGTACCCGTCTATACTCTTCCTCTGGTAGCTCATTCCATATATCCTTCACCCTCTGTGTGGACAAAGTCGTTCCCCCTCCCCCCCCCCCCCCCCACCAATTATTTTTAAATCTCCTCCCCCGCATGAAAAACTGACTATTCACCTCATCAATGACATTCATGGTGTTATAAAGTCTCCCCTCGGCCTCATGTTCTCCAGGAATAAAAAAGACTCCCACCTCTCCTATAACGCAAACCTACCAGACACGGAAACATTGTTGTAAATCTTTACTGCGCCCTTTTCAGTGTAATTGAAAGGGTGGGGTTGCGAGGCAGTTGGTACAGTTGCCATGGGCTAAAGGCTTCCTGTGTAAGATTTCTACACTAATTTGCTTTTAAAAATATTTGAGTGGGAACACCGGGATAAATTTACAGTAGAAAGGTGTTTGGGATTGTGTCAGCAGTGTGCAAAGTGCAAGGGGGGGTATGTGAATTGGGTATATTACCATGTCTGGCTACAGTGAGCTGATTAGAGTTAATTGATTGCGTTTGGGAAGTGAGTGTCACTAGTAACACAGAGAGTGGTGAGTTGATTGATTGGTTGAATGGCGGTGCAGGCTCGAAGGGCTGAAGCACCTAATTTCTATGTCACTAGTAACCTAATGATTACACTTTGATCTGAGACTATGTGTACCAACGCAGCTTTGTTGCCTGAGAGGGTGTTTTCAATAGAGCGGCACATTGCAAATGAAGACGCAAGGAACTGCGGATGCTGGAAACATGAGCAAAACACAAAACTGCCAGAGGAACTCTGGGTCAGGCAGCATCTGTGGAGGGAATGTACAGACGACGTTTCAAGTCTGCACCCATCTCTATTTCCCCCTTGCCTGACCTTCACAGTTCTTCTAGAACTTTGTGCGCTGCAAATCCTTGTGGATTTTTCATTGGTATCGTGAAGAGGCATTCAGATAGACGATTCAACCCTAGAGATGTGTAGAACTGTTCAGGCAGGAAGATTGCGAGTCTGTTGGCAAGAAGCTGTCAATTGATTAGTACAGGTGTCAGAGGTGATGGTGAGAAGGCAGGAGAATGGGGTTGGGAAGGAGAGATAGATCAGCCATCAGACTTGATGAGCCGAATGGCTTAATTCTGCTCCTATCACTTATGATCTTATGATCATGTGAAGATCTGATACCTGTGGGATAAAGGCACATGAATTTAAATGATCCAATGATACTTTATTGTCACATACCTTGGTACAGTGAAATTCTTTGTTTTTGCACATAATACACAAAGTACAGAGTTGCCATGTTTCTGACGCCAACAAAGTCACAAAAGTACTCATTAAAGTCATGTTGCTCCCTCTTTATTCTCTGCGACCCCCATACCCCTCCCCCCATCCCTCACCGGGGCCTCTTTGTTCTTGGCATCCCACCCCCCTTCCCTGCCAAGTCCCTCTTTGTTCCCCATGGCGTGGCCCGTCCTCCTCGGCACGACTGCATCTCCGTTGCCTGTTATGTTTGAAAGCATTTTGAAGGAGCAATGAGGCAAAGAGCTTGGGATTTGAAAATCGGAGTGATGATGTTTAATGGATGTGCCCAGCCCATAAGCTGTTCTAGGTCAGTAAAGACAAGGGAATAGGAAGTAGAGACTGGGTGAATAATATATTGGATCCAAGTTAAGAGCAGGAGAACAGGCATGCTGTTAGCAGTACGGTGACGCTCTAGTTAAATGACTAGCAGAATACTTACTGGGGATTGCAAGTCCATACTATTCAAGTATATCAACCATCCTCACAAAAAAAAAACATGCTAGGGGTTGTTGCAGAAGTAGAAAGTACATCACCCAGTGGTTTTAATATATTAGCTAATCTAAAGCAATGTGTTTCCGGGGAATACAGTTCCCTTCTCGATTTTAAAACTTGTTTTATGTACTACTATTGCAGTCTCGGCATTGCTTGTGAATTATTTTATGAAGAGTAAAGAAAAATGATGAGTGATTTGTGCACAGTAAGCCCCCATGCAGTTTGAGACCCTTGCAGACAGATTAATTTTTAGTTGTTTAATCTAATTTAATACAACCCAATAGTATGGACATTGAATTCTCCAATTTCAAGTAATATCACTGATCGCCACTCTTTCCCTCCCCCCCCCCCCACCTCAGTGCGCTTATAACTATCCAGCTACCAATATCAGCTCTCCTTTCCACTCCTTGTGTTTATCTCCCATCCTTGAGTCCGCCACTTTTTATCCCTCCTCTTTCTCATCCCTGTCTCCTCCTACCCATATATCTCCCTCCAGCTTTACATTTTTGAGTTTAGTTTATTGTCACGTGTACTGAGGTACAGTGAAGATGCATTTGTTGCATGCTAACCAGTCAGTGGAGAGGGTAAGCAAGAGTCACTTGAAGTTAGAGAACTCTTTATTCATACTGCTGGGTTGTATGCTGCACAAGCCAAATATGTTAAGTTCTCTTGTTCATTTGTTGGTGTTCTTCCAGTGTTTGTACTGAGCGCCCATTCTTTGCACCCTGGCCTCATCCTATTGTGTCTTCCAATGTCTAGGCTGCAAGCCTGCGTCAGCTGGAGGAGGAGAACCATGAGGCAGCAGCCCGCCTGGAGGAAGTCGTGTACCGGGGAGATGTGCTCCTGGAGAAGATTCAGTGCGCGTTAGCAGACATTGCCCAGTCACAGCTCGGCACAAGAAGCAGTGATTATAGCCACCGTGCCTCTGAATCTTAGCACTGGCAACTGTTTCTGCTGCTCAGACCAGCATGCAAAGAAACCACAGACTTTTGCTTCAATGCAGATGGACGACGGAAAAGATTTTGGTAAAATATTTAACCATCATTTTGATTGTGGCTGAGCCAGAAAGAAAATTTCCTGCCTATGGCAGCAGGTAGTAGAGCTGCTGTCTCACAGAGCCAGAGACCCGAATTTGATCCTGACCTCGAGTGCTGTGTGTGTGCGCATTTTGTTTGTTCTCCCTGGATTTCCTCCAGGCACTCTGGTTTCCTCCCACATCCCATGGAGATGCAGGTTTGTAGATTGCCCCTAGCGTGTAGGGAGTGTTGCAAAAGTGGGATAGCATAGAACTAGTGTGAATGGGTGATCGATGGTTAGCATCGATGGTGGTCCTGTTTCCATGCAGTATTTTTCAATCAATCTGTCAAAGTGAATATAGAATTTCTTCCCTCCCCTTCATACACTCTGTACAATATCACTACTTCCACTGTTCAACTAAGCAGACTGCTCTCTGTAAGATGTTGACCAGTTTCATTCAAAAACCTGTCCTGCCAGATGTTGCATCCATTTCAACATCAGGAATGCTGTCTGGTGAGAAATGTTTTATCACTGGGTTCTGAAACCATGACCGGTAAGTGAGTGCAGGGGTAAAACCACAATTACTGCTGCTCTTGGATTGGAGAACAGTCAAGGGGGGAAAGTGACAGAGTCACTATATAACCCTCCTGCGCACCACTTGCACGTTTGAGGCAGAGAGCCTTGCCTCCTTGCAAGGGTGGGTGTATCACGCACACTGCAATATGGTGAGCTTGGTCTATTGGGCAATGCAACAACAGCAATGCGTGGCTGGGGCAGTAACCATGCCTGCTACCAATGAAGATGTATCTGTAAAAGACTTGGTGACCAGCTCTTGTGGTGTACAAAGCATCATAACCACCTATTCTCCCACCCCCCTCCCCCCAACCAGCAGAAGGCAGATTGTACTCTCTCTTCCCTATGTATTTTATTTAAAGTTGTGACTGAACTTTGAGGGACTTGCTGGGGCTGCAGTGAGTCATAGGGATGTCTGCTGTCAGGAAGCAGACCTGCCGTGAATCCTACTCCCTCTGCATCATCACGCTGCTAACATGAGAATAGTTCCTCTTGGGCTACAGTGCACAGTTGAAGTGTATTCTGTATTCCGTGATTGGTGTCCAATTACCTGTGACATTGACAATTCCTCATGGGAAAATAAAATCGCAAAGATTTAACGAAATTGCACACAATCTCATTACCTATTTGTTTTTTTGTGACGGTCTGCGCCACTATGGTGTATCAGCACCTCCGACGTGACATATGTTTATTAATCATACTTGACTAATATATAACAAGTCAAAGAATTAGATTTATTTGTTCAGAATTATTATATTACAAGTTGATGGCCCCAATATTGGGAATGTTAATGGGGAAAAAAATGCTAGATGTAGATTAATTTATAATTTATTTGTATACCTGCATCTCTTTTGTCTGCAAAAAACAGCAGTTTTAGTGTTTCCATGGATACAAACTTGTTCACCTTGTAGGCTAGGTTCATCTCACTCAATGATTGAAGTAGATTGTGTGAGATGAACAATATTGTTCTGTGGAAATTGAAAAAAGGTGAGTATGAACACGTTAAACACATGGCAATCTTGTCTGCTCTGCGCACGTTACTGTCTGCTGGAAGATGTCTAGATTTGAATATAATTTGCATCAAGGTGAGTTCATAGAGGGCATTTTAGGATAAAGTAATGAAATTATAATGATTGTCTAACCTACGTGGAACTTTCAATAGTTTGACCATTCAATAGTTTGATCACAATGGGGATCATGCTTTTCCTAACTGGCCAATCTCTACTGAGTGAATGTCTAAGAAATAGGCCCTTTGGCCCATGCTGCCCATCAGATATCCATCCACACTGACTAATCCCATTTTGCAGTACTCAGTCTGTGGTCTTCTATGCCATGAACTGCGGATGCTCATTGAAGTACCTAAATATTGTGAGAATCTCTACTCCTCCCATCCCTGAGGCAGTGCATTGCAGCTTTCAACTATGAGAAAATACTTCAAACGCCCACTAATTACCGAGCTCCCCTGAAACATATTCATAGATATCTCTGCCAAGGGGAAAGATTTCTGACATTCTACCCTATCTATGCTCATAATTTTGTGTACCTCAGTCGGGTCTCGCTTGAGTCTGTTCCAAAGAAAACAAATCCAATTTATCCAACCTCTCCTGAAGCTCTTCACCCCAGTCAATACCTTTGTGAAGATACAAAAAACTGAAGTTGTGGAATCTTGAGCAAAACACAGTGCTGGAGAAACTCAGTAGGTCAAACAGTATCTGTGGAGGGAAGGAACAGATGACATTTTGGGTCGAGACTCCTCTTTGGATTTGGACTGTCTAATATCCTGGTAAATCTCCTGTGCCCGCTGTAGAGCAATGACATCCTTGTACTGTGGTGACTAGAACTCATACAGTGCCATAAATTTGCCCTAACAATCTATGTACCTGTACCACAATCTCCCAGCCTTGTATTCTGTGATAAGCATATGGAGGGATACGGAGCATGTGCAGAGAGACAGGATTCATTTAACATAGCATGTTTGGCACAGGCATTGTGGTCAGAAGGGCCTGTCCCAGTGTTGCACTATTCTATGTTTTATTCCTGGCCTAATGTAGATAAGGGTCTCAACGCTGATTTTGCATGCAGGTCGCAGAGCGAGAACAAACTTCAACCCACACCCCATCTCTTCTCTCACCCAGAAAACTTTAGATCTAATTTCCCTAGATCCTATGAGTTCCTTTTTTGACCTTGTCAAATGCCTTACCAGCTTGTGCTCGTGGAAGCAGTCCATTACTTAAGATAACACTAAATCAAATTAATTGGGCAGGATCTCCAGTGTAAAAAGCCACGCTCATTATCCTTGATTAATCCCTGTCTTCAAAAGACAAGGCCAGTGCAGCCACCCGTTGTAAGATTAGATGTTAAGCTTGTGATCATTCTAGTTTATTATGAGGAACTTTCATTTATATTGCCCCTGACTCCAGACTGCTTTCCTGTCATAACGAACTTGTGGCACCTTCCTCTGAAACCCCAGGTCAGTTATCTGACCGGTTTGCATGGCTGAGTAATCTTTTAAGAGGTGTGACGGATTATCTCGTGCTCAGAGGAATGTGTTAATTTGAATTTGTGTCTGGTTTTATAAAGGAGTAACTCCAAGATTGAACCTGCAACTTTACCAGCCTTTTACCTGTACTTCACCAAACTTGTACATAAGACAACTAACTCAACTTTGCACCTGCAAATAGTTAAATTATTATTTTTAGAAATTTAAAGCTATTTGTTAGTTTTGCATCCC
Organism: Okamejei kenojei; assembly: GCA_035221665.1. NCBI lineage: Eukaryota > Metazoa > Chordata > Chondrichthyes > Rajiformes > Rajidae > Okamejei > Okamejei kenojei. The sequence goes on along the minus strand of CM069149.1, from coordinate 27,265,160 downwards.
ATCAAAATGGGCTTTGTGCACACCAAATTTGCGCTTACAATGGGGTATATACGATACAATACAATAAAACTTTATTCATCCACGGAGGGAAATTGGTCTGCCAAACATTCACAATACACAGGGTACACAAAAGGCTGGAGAAACTCAGTGGGTGCAGCAGCATCTAAGGAGCGAAGGAGATAGGCGACGTTTCAGGTCGAGACCCTTCTTCAGACTAGTCAGGGATCCGGGAAACGAGAGATATAGACGGTGATGTGGAGAGATAAAGAACAATGAATGAAAGATATGCAAAAAAGTATTTATTCCCTGGGCAGTGGATTCTAAACTAGAGTGCCCCCCTCCCCCACACCAGGTCCCCATTGTTCTTGATTGCGGGTTGATTGCGATGCCTTCCGGCCGCCAAAGTTACTGCTGAGGCTCAAGCTGCCACCGAGGCGCCCATCACTGCTCCTTCGGCCCAAACAGACCTCGCCGCCAGGCTTCTCCGGCGAGTCGGCGTCTACCGGGGCGCGATCCGGTCGGCGGCGCGGTTGTTCGGGCTGGTGGATTGGGCCCACGGAGTTCCCCGTCACTTGGTCCAATCTTTCCCTATCTGGTAACCAACCCGACCTCCCAGTGGCTCAGCACTTCAACTCCCCCTCCCATTCCGTATCCGACCTCTCCACGGCCAGAGTGAGCAACACCGCAAGTTGGAGGAACAGCACCTCATATTCCGCTTGGGGAGTCTGCATCCTCTGGGCTTGAACATTGAATTTTCTCAATTCTGTTAACCCTTGCTGTCTCCTCCCCTTCCCACCTCTCCCTGAGCCCTCGGGCCCTGGCATTCCCTCTCTCTCTATCTCTCCCCCACCCTAGTCGCACTAGCTTCTAATTTTCACACTACAGGTAATTGAGTGAAATCCAGGTCAGTCGGGAAGTGGTGTTGGGTAAATTGAATAGATTAAAGGCCGATAAATCCCCAGGGCCAGATAGGCTGCATCCCAGAGTACTTAAGGAAGTAGCTCAGGAAATAGTGGATGCATTAGTGATAATCTTTCAAAACTCTTTAGATTCTGGAGTAGTTCCTGAGGATTGGCGGGTAGCAAATGTAACCCCTCTTTTTAAGAAGGGAGGGAGAGAGAAAACGGGGAATTACAGACCAGTTAGTCTAACATCGGTAGTGGGGAAATTGCTAGAGTCAGTTATTAAAGATGGGATAGCAGCACATTTGGAAAGTGGTGAAATCATTGGACAAAGTCAGCATGGATTTACGAAAGGTAAATCATGTCTGACGAATCTTGTGGAATTTTTCGAGGATGTAACTAGTAGCGTGGATAAGGGAGAACCAGTGGATGTGGTATATCTGGACTTCCAGAAGGCTTTTGACAAGGTCCCACATAAGAGATTAGTATACAAACTTAAAACATACGGTATTAGGGGTTCAGTATTGATGTGGATAGGGAGCTGGCTGGCAAACAGGAAGCAAAGAGTAGGAGTAAATGGGTCCTTTTCACAAGTGGCAGGCAGTGACTAGTGGGGTACCGCAGGGCTCAGTGCTGGGACCCCAGCTATTTACAATATATATTAATGATCTGGATGAGGGAATTGAAGGCAATATCTCCAAGTTTGCGGATGACACTAAGCTGGGGGGCAGTGTTAGCTGTGAGGAGGATGCTAGGAGACTGCAAGGTGACTTGGATAGGCTGGGTGAGTGGGCAAATGTTTGGCAGATGCAGTATAATGTGGATAAATGTGAGGTTATCCACTTTGGTGGCAAAAACAGGAAAGCAGACTATTATTTAAATGGTGGCCGATTAGGAAAAGGGGAGATGCAGCGAGACCTGGGTGTCATGGTACACCAGTCATTGAAAGTAGGCATGCAGGTGCAGCAGGCAGTGAAAAAAGCGAATGGTATGTTAGCTTTCATAGCAAAAGGATTTGAGTACAGGAGCAGGGAGGTTCTACTTCAGTTGTACAGGGTCTTGGTGAGACCACACCTGGAGTATTGCGTACAGTTTTGGTCTCCAAATCTGAGGAAGGACATTATTGCCATAGAGGGAGTGCAGAGAAGGTTCACCAGACTGATTCCTGGGATGTCAGGACTGTCTTATGAAGAAAGACTGGATAGACTCGGTTTATACTCTCTGGAATTTAGGAGATTGAGAGGGGATCTTATAGAAACTTACAAAATTCTTAAGGGGTTGGACAGGCTAGATGCAGGAAGATTGTTCCCGATGTTGGGGAAGTCCAGGACAAGGGGTCACAGCTTAAGGATAAGGGGGAAATCCTTTAAGACCGAGATGAGAAAGACTTTTTTCACACAGAGAGTGGTGAGTCTCTGGAACTCTCTGCCACAGAGGGTAGTTGAGGCCAGTTCATTGGCTATATTTAAGAGTGAGTTGGATGTGGCCCTTGTGGCTAAGGGGATCAGAGGGTATGGAGAGAAGGCAGGTACGGGATACTGAGTTGGATGATCAGCCATGATCATATTGAATGGCGGTGCAGGCTCGAAGGGCTGAATGGCCTACTCCTGCACCTAATTTCTATGTTTCTATGTTTCTAAACAGCTTACAATGGCTTGTCCCCTTTATCATCGATACTTTTTTGCATATCTTTCATTCATTGTTCTTTATCTCTCCACATCACCGTCTATATATCTCGTTTCCCTGATCCCTGACCAGTCTGAAGAAGGGTCTCGACCCGAAACATCGCCTATCTCCTTCGCTCCTTAGATGCTGCTGCACCCGCTGAGTTTCTCCAGCCTTTTGTGTACCCTTTCCCTATCTCTGCTAGTTACGGGCATGCAAATTGTTCTAGCTAATCTAATCACCAATGTTGACACAGTTCTTGTGGCAATGACGAATCAAGGAAGCACGTTGCAATTTTTTTTATGAATCCTCACTCTGCACATTTGTTATGGTGTTGGTTAGCAAGGAGCAAGCTTGAAGAAGGCACTTAATTGGGTGCACACACTCTGAATTAATGTATGCATGAGTGGTTTCACCTGTTCTATTCGTTATATCGCCTTTACTTCCTTAAAAGATTGAGGAGATTGGTATATCGATAAATATTCTATTGAACTTTTACAGTTGCACAGTAGAGAACATACCGACCGGTTACATCATAGCCTGGTTCGGCAACTCGAATACCCAGGAATTAAGAAGATAATGGAGAGACACTGCTGGTCCATCATGGGTACATACTTCCCCACCATCGAAGGGATCTATAGGAGGTGCTGCATCAAAACGCCGGCCAGTATCATCACAGATCCACACCATGCTGGCCACACTCTCGTCTTGCTGCTACCATAGGGAAGAAGGTTCAGGAGCCTGAGAACTGTGAACTCCAGGTTCAATCAAGTCAAGTCACATTTATTTATATAGCACATTTGAAAAACAACTCTCGTTGGCCAAAGTGCTTTACATTTGTTTTAAGAATAGTATATACAAACAAACTACATACATATATACATATAGCCCTCGCTCGGAGGATGTGAAGAAAGGCTTGGGAGTATAGACATGTTTTTAGTCTTCACTTAAAGGAGTCGATGGAGGGGGCAGTTCTGATGGGAAGAGGGATGCTGTTCCACAGTCTAGGAGCTGCAACCGCAAAGGCGCGGTCGGCCCTGAGCTTATGCCTAGACCGCGGGACATTCAGCAACCCAAGTCGGCCGATCTCAGGGACCTGGAGGTGGAGTGGTGGGTGAGAAGACTTTTAATGTAGGTAGGGGCCATTGAGGGCTTTGTAGACATAGAGGAGGGTCTTGAAATTCATACGGAACCGCACAGGGAGCCAGTGGAGAGAGGCCAGGATCGGGGTGATGTGGTCCGTTTTTCGGGTGCCCGTCAGGAGTCTTGCTGTGGCGTTTTGGACCAGTTGCAGGTGGGACAGGGAAGATTGGCTGATGCCAGTGTAAAGGGTTGCAGTAATCTAGGCGGGAGGAGATAAATGTGTGGATGATCTTTTCGAGGTCATCAAACTGGAGGAATTGTTTTATTTTAGCTATCGTCCGAAGCTGAAAGAAGCTAGCTATTACCACGGCATTGACTTGTTTGTCAAATTTCAGTGCTGAGTCAAATATCACGCCAAGGTTTTGACGTGAGGTTTGAGTAGTGGGGTAAGGCTTCCAAGGCTGCTTGCTTTCATTTTGATTGAGTCCGAGGATGACCTTCAGACTTACTCTCGTTTAGTTGGAGGAAGTTCTGGGCCATCTAACACTTTATATCCTCGAGGCAGCAGGTAAGGTTAAGCAGATTTGATTGGTTTTTGGGCTTCTGGCGGAGATAGAGTTGTGTATCGTCTGCGTAGCAATGGAAGGAAATGTCGTGCCTTTCAATGACTTGGCCTAAGGGGAGCATATACAGGGAGAAGAGAATGGGGCCAAGGATGGAACCTTGTGGAAACCCCACAGCAGAGGCTAGCTGGGGAGGAGAAAGAGTTGCCTATGTTGGTCGAGAAACTCCTACCTTTGAGGTAGGAGATGAACCAGCTCAGGGCAGTGCCATCAATACCAACCCCGTACCAGAGACGGTCAATTAGGATGGTGTGGTCGACAGTATCAAACGCTGTGCTGAGGTCAAGAAGGAGCAGGATTGCAGTCGCCGGAGTCAATGGTGAAAAATAGGTCATTATGTACCTTCAACAAGGCAGACTCTGTGCTGTGGTGAGCCCTGAAACCTGATTGGAAAGTTTCCAAGATAGTATTTTGGTGAAGGTAAGGCATAAGTTGACTTAAAATTACCTTTTCAAGGGCTTTTGAGAGGAAAGGCAGTTTAGAAATGGGTCTTTAGTTGCTTGGCAAGGTGGGGTCGAGGTTAGGTTTTTTCAGGAGTGGCTGGACCACCGCATGCTTGAAGCAGATAGGTACAGTGCCAGTGGCCGGAGAACTGTTGAAGATGGCGAGGATGCTGGGACCGGCTGTTGTAATTACGTCCTTTAGGAGGGCAGAGGGGACAGTGTCGAGGGGGAAGGTAGTAGGTTTCATGGTGATCAGTTTTACAAGGGAGGGTAGAGTAACGGGTTGGAAACAATCTAATTGTGAAGAACCGACCAAAGAGACAGGCGGGTCACGGGTGGGAGGGGAAATATTAGTTTCCCCTCCCACCCGTGGGAGTTTCAGTTTCTTCCCAGCAAATATCAGGCTCTTGAACACCGCACAACACGAACTCAGCAACTATGGACTGTTTACCCGTTTGCTGCTAACTGCTCCTGTTCTGTACATACCATATGGCCCATCAGCTGCTAATATATTCCTCCCCCAATCATTAGTCACGATTAATACAGCACAGAAACAGGCCCTTTGGCCTAACTCATCCATACTGGCCCAGTTGCCTAACTGAGCCAGTCATACTTTAGACTTTAGTGGTACCTTGCAGAAACAGGCCCTTCAGCCCACCGTGTCTGTGCCGACCAGTGACCAACACATCTGCTAACACGATCCGACACACAATTTACAGAAACCAATTAATCTACAAACCTGTACATCTTTGTGGAGTGTGGGAGGAAACTGAGGAGTACCCGGAGACAGCCCATGCAGTCACAGGGAGAACGTACCCTTAGTCAGGATCGAACCCGGGTCTCTTGCTCTGTAAGGCAGCCACTCTACGGCTGTGCCACTGTGCTGCCCTCTTGTCCATGCCTGGTCTATATCGTTCCAAACCATTCTTATCTAAGTACCATTGAAATGTAATTGTACCTACCTCTAACACTTCCTCTGACAGCATGTTCCACATGTTTTCTCACAACCATCAGGTTCTTAAACTGACCCGCACAAACTCAATCTTACCTCAGCAATGGAACACCGTGAGACTATTTTCTAAATGGGGAGAGAATCCAGAAATCTGAGGTGCGAAGGGACTTTGGAGTGCCGGTGCCAGATTCCCTGAAGTTTAAGGAAGACAAATGCAATGCTAGCAATTATTTCAAGAGGGCTAGAATAAAAAAACATGGATGGAATGTTGAGGCTCTAAGGCACTGGTCAGGCCAGATTTGGAGTAATGTGGGCAATTTTGGGCACGATATTTGAGGAAGGCTGTGCTGGCTCTGGAGAGGGTCCAGAGGAGGTTTACATAGAAACATAGAAATTAGGTGCAGGTGCAGGCCATTTGGCCCTTTGAGCCTGCACCGCCATTCAATATGATCATGGCTGATCATCCAACTCAGTATCCTGTACCTGCCCTCTCCATACCCCCTGATTCCTTCAGCCACAAGGGCCACATCCAACTCCCTCTTAAATATGGCCAACGAACTGGCCTCAACTACCTTCTGTGGCATAGAATTCCACAGATTCACCACTCTCTGTGTGAAAAACGATTTTCTCATCTCGGTCCTAAAAGACTTCCCCCTTATCCGTAAACTGTGACCCCTTGTCCTGGACTTCCCCAACATCGGGAACAATCTTCCTGCATCTAGCCTGCCCAACCCCTTAAGAATTTTGTAAGTAATAATGATTCCCAGAATGAGTGGGTTAACATGTGATGAACGTTTGATGACAGTGGGCCTGTACTCTTTAGTATTTAGAAGGATGGGGGGGGGGGGGGAACCTCATTGAAACTTACTGAATAGTGAAAGGCTTGAATAGAGTGGATGTGGAGAGGATGTTTTCACTAGTGGGAGAAACTAGATGTCATAGCCTCAGAATTAAAGGACGTTCCTTTAGGAAGGTGATGTGAAGGAATTTCTTTAGTCAGAGGGTGATGAATCTGTGGAATTCTTTGTCACAGAAGGCTGTGCTCTGTGAAAACCACTTATTGCTCTGCCATGCACTTGTCTTTTTTATTTTTTTTTGATGCTCTTTATTTTAGAATCTTATATGTAAGTTATGCTTTTGATTGTCTGAGTCTGTGATGCTGCTGCAATTTTTTTCTTTGTACCTGTACCTCCCTGCACTCGTGCATATGACAAGCTTGAACTTGGAAAGGTAATTAGATAAATGCTGGGAAATGAAACCTGGCAGTTCTATCATAAATAAGGATCTATTGTATCATATGTCAGGGGGTACAGGAGATAAATATGAGGGTTTATGGATAGGGGCTGCACAGGGTAGAGTCGATGCTTTACTGTGCCAGAAACCTGGGTTTGATCCTGAATATGGGTGCTGTTCTCCCTGTGACCATGTGGTTTTCTCTGGGTGCTTCAGTTTCCTCCCACACTCCAAAGACATACAGGTTTGTAAGTTAATTGGCTTCAGTAAAATTGCTCCAAGTGTGTAGGATAGTGTTAGTGTACAGAATGATTACTGGTCGGCCGCAGGACCTCTTTCAACGCTATCTCATGCCTAAAGTAAAGTGTAGAGGGCTTTATATGGGCCAAATGCACACAAATGGGATGGGTCCAGAATGCTAACTTGGTTGCATGGACCAGGTGGCTGAAGGGCCTGATTCAATGTTTCCATGACCCTGAGTGGAGCTGAGCTGATGGTTAGCTGTGATATGATTGAATAGTAGGGCAGTCTCAAGTGGCAGAATGGCCTCCTCATGCTGCTTACTTTGTCCATTGTGTGAGGTTGCAACCAACTATAGTCACACCAGAGATGCCGAGATTTTGGTGCAGGTGAAAAGCAAAAATACCCAAACTGTATGCATTCATTCCGATGGTATAAGTTCTAGGAGCAGAATTTAGCCATTCGGCCCATCATGTTTACTCTGCCATGCCTGATCTATCTTTCTCTTTCAACCCCATTCTCCTGCCTTTGCCCCATAGCCCCTGACTAGTCAAGGATGTGGCCCTTGTGGCTAAGGGATCTGGAGAGAAGGCAGGTACGGGATACTGAGTTGGATGATCACCATGATCATATTGAATGGCGGTGCCTCCTGAATAGCACCCTATGTTTCTATGTTTCTATGTTTTCTATGTTTGACTAGTCAAGAATCTGTCAATCTCTGCTTTAGAAAATATCACTTGATGTGCTCCTCAAACTTCTATGGCAATGAATTCCACAGATTCACCACCGTAAATGTTCAGTCCAAATCTCTGGAGCAACTTTCAGTTGCACAAAAGTGCAATGCCCAATATAGTTGGCAATAAAATTACTGCAACTTTAATTGATCGCAACATGCATTGGGGAAGTGAAGCGTGTCAAAGGAAAACAAATACACGTAGCAGGAAAAGGAAGAACTTTTGTTTGCACGTTTTGCAGCCTCTGTTTTGGAGAGGAGAGGGGTGCAAGTGCAGGAGAAAGGCGGTTGAGGAATGAACTAAGGCTGAAAACTAAAAACTAGTTTGAAGAAAGGTCGCGACCCGAAACGTCACCCATTCCTTTTCTCCAGAGATGCTGCCTATCCCGCTGAGTTACTCCAGCTTTTTGTGTATATCTTCGACTGAAAACTAACATCCAGGTGAGGAACAGCTTCTTTACAACAATCATCAAGCTCTTGAACATTGCCAACTGCAACTTAACTACCAATTACCAGAGTGGCTCTGGGGACTACTTTTTTTTGGTACTATATATGTTTTTTTATTTATTGACTTTTTTGTTTGTTTATCATCGATTGAGTGCTGGAGACAGATCCAAAATGTTGGAGTAACCCAGCAGGTTCTTCAGCATTTCAGGAGCAAATAAATGCGTGACGTTTCGGGTCGGAACCCTTTTTCAGACTTGAGTACTGTGTGTTGCAAACCTGTTATGCTGCTGCCGCTGCAAGTCAGAATGTCTGTCTACAGTCTGAAGAAGGGTCTCGACCCCCCCAAACGTTACCTATTTCTATTTCCCAGATATGCTGTCTGACCCGCTGAGTCACTCCAGCTTTTTGTGTCTAATTCAGAATGCCTTTGTTCGGTTTCGCAGCATATGACAAAAATCGCTATTTTTAAAATTTTCCAAAAGTAAACATTATTCAGAACTAAATATAGAAGAGTGCAAAAACGTGACTGCTGCCTAGACTCTTGCAAAGCAAGTGCATGCGTTAGGAAACACATGGGGGGGGGGAGTGAGAGCGGGACTGGGGCATGGAGGCGGGGATGAGGTACCCGGGGCGGGGGACCATCACCTTCACACCCGGCCCCTCCCTCCCTCCCACCCTCTGCCCGCATCTCACTGGCTACAGAGAAGAAGCGCCGCTGTCCCATCCGTTTCTGATTGGCTGGTCTGTTGCCAGGCTGGGCGGCTCCGACGCTGATTGGCCGGCTACCTGAGCGGCTCTATTGTTCCCCGAGCCCGGAAGCAGCGATGAGTCAAAGCGCGGCCGCTACGGGCTGGGGCCGGGCCGGGCCGGGCCAGTGGGCACCGACCGCACTGTGAGCAGCACAGGCAGGAGACCCTCTCGGGCAGCCCGGCTTGTGAGGCGGGCCGGGCCGGGCCGGACTACTGGGTTGAGTTGACAGAGGGTCGGGTTTAGGTTGTCTTGCCGCAGGGTTTGGATTGGGGAGTGTTAGAGTTGGGTTGACACATGGGTTTAGGTTGCGTTGACAAGGGGGTTTGCGTGAAGTTTGGTTGAGTTGACAAGAGAGTTTGGGTGAGTTGATTAAGGGGGTTTGGGTGAGTTGATTAAGGGGGTTTGGGTGAGTTGACTAGGGGGGGGTTGGGTGAGTTGACTAAGGGGGTTTGGGTGAGTTGATTAAGGGGATTTGGGTGAGTTGACTAGGGGGGGGATTGGGTGAGTTGATTAAGGGGGGGTTTGGGTGAGTTGACCAAGGGGGTTTGGGTAAGTTGACTAAAGGGGGGGGGGGATTGGGTGAGTTGAGTTCATCGGCTTGGCTTTGATTGAGTTGGGTTGAGGGCGGGCGGGCATCACTGAATGGGCACCCTATCGGGGTGAGCCCGTTGTACCCGGAGGAAGATCCAAGCGACGAGGAGACGAGGATCCAGCTCCTCCCGGAAGGAGCCAGCAGCCGGACCAAGAGGCAGCAGGTGCGTGTGGTCCGGCCAGAGGCGTGTAATCCACCCTAGGGCGACCGGGGAGTGCCGACATCCCCGGCAGACCAAGCGATGCTTGACTGCCCCGGGATCCATGGGCACAGCCAGCTGTTATTGCACATCTGGGCAGCTCTTGCAGCTGGATTCCGTACAGAAGCGGCCAGCGGTGCTACAGGGTGTCCAGATACAGTCTGATTCAGTCAGACGCTCCCCGTGTTAGAGTTTTTCTCTTTAGGTGTGGATATTGTTGTTCTTTATTTATATTGTGAAGGCAGGGTTTCCCCTGAGACGTTGAAGCGAGACTCTCTAACTACCCTGGGGACCTCCTGCTATTTGAGGAGAGGCGCCACCGACCACGGCTCCTTTGCGCTCCGCTTCGCTCTGTCCGTGTGAATGAGTTTATGCTACAATACCATTCACCAATCGCCCTCGCTGGGAATCTAACATTGAAGCCGTACCGATATCGGCGCCTCGCCGCCCCCGGCAGCCCCTTGGGTCTCTCTCTCTCTCTCTCTCTCTCTCACTCTGGTCAAACATCTGTTCCCATAGAACAATACAACACCGTGGACCCTTTCCCTGTAACTGTAACACTATAACACTGTAACACTATATTCTGCACTCTGGTATTTTTCTCTTTGCACTACATATTGTACTTGTGTGTGTGTGACTTGATTGTACCCGTGTAAAGCATGATTTGTCTGCATAGCACCAACGTGTTTCACCACCTCAATACACGTGACAGTAATAGACCACACCAAACCACAGGAACAGGCCCTTTGGCCCACAATGTTCCTGTCCAACATGATTTGGGCGACACGGTGCTTCAGCGATAGAGTTTGCTGCCTCACAGAGCCAGAGACCTGGGTTTGATCATGACTCCATGGGCTCTCCGTACGGAGTTTGCACGTTCTCCCTGTGACCCCATTGGGGTTTCCTCCGGGTGCTCCGGTTTCCTCCCACACTCCAAAGACATACGGTAATTGTCTTCTATAAATTGTCCCTAATGTATAGGGTAGTGCTAATGTACGCATGGACTCCATGGGCCGAAGGGCCCGTTTCCACACTGTATCTCTAAAATTATAAAGCTAATCCCAAATTAAGCTAATCTCCTCTACCAACACAATGCTCAATCCCCTGCATTTCTGAGGCCATCTAAAAACTTGGACAGGTTAGGGGAGTGGGCAGTGAAGTGGCAGATTAAATTCAGTAGAGCAAACTGTGGGGTCATGCATTTTAGTATTAAGAATAAAGGCGTAGATTATTTTCTAAATGGGGAGTGAATCCAGAAATCGGAGGTGCAAAGGGACTTGGGAGAGCTGGAGCAGGACGCCCAAAAAGTTAATTTGAGAGTCGAGTCAGTAGTAAGGAAGACAAATTCAATGCTGGCATTTATACCAAGAGGATTGGAATACAAAAAACAGGGATGTAATGTTCGGGCTCTATATAGCTCTGGTCAGGCCACATTTGGAGTACTGTGAGCAAATATGGGCCCCATGTCCGTGGAAGGGTTTGCTGGCTCTGGAGAGGGTCCAGAGACGGTTAACAAGAATGATTCCAGGAATGAGTAGGTTAACATATGATGAATGTTTGACAGCACTGGGCATCTACTCGCTGGAGTTTAGAAAGTTGAGAGGGGACATTGAAATTTATAGAATAATGAAAGGCATAGATAGAGATGGATGTGGAAAGGATGTTTCCACTGGTGGGAGAGTCTAGGACCAGAGGTCACAGCCTCCGAATTAAAGGGTGCTCTTTTAGAAAGGATGTGAGAAGGAACTGCTTAAGTCGGGTGGTAGTTAATCTGCGGAACTCATTGCCACAGAGGGCTGTGGACGGCAAGTCAGTGGATTTTTTTTAAAGCAGAGATAGACAAATTCTTGATTAGACAAGTGTCATAGTTATGGGGAGAAGGCAGGAAAATGGGATTAGGATGCAGAGATCAGCCATGATTGAATGGTGGAGTAGACTCGAATGACCGAATTCAACTCCTGTAACTTGTAAAAAGCTTCTTAAATGTCACAATCTTATCTTTCTATCGCCACCCCTGCTGTGCATTGCAGGCACCCACCCGTCTGTTTAAAAACAAATAAACACCCCCTACACACTGGCAATTCTCTCACCTTAAGGCTCTGCCCTCTAGTATGTACCTCCATCACCACCCTTGGCAGTGTGTTCCAGGCACCAACCACAATCTGTGTAAACCATAAACTTGCCTCTCCAGTTTAACTTCTGAGTAGTACTAGTAAACCTCCGTGCAAGGATATTGATTCCTCTCCAGTTCAGATGCAACCCGTTGCTCTTGTACAGGTCACCTTTACCCTTGAAGGGATCCCAATGGTCTAACATTCTGAAGCCCAGTTCTCTGCACCAACTCCCGAGCCACACATTCATCTGTCTTATCTTCCTGTTTCAACGCTCACTAGTACGTTGCACCAGGAGTATTCCGGAGATCACTACCCTTGAGATCCTGCTTGCAATGGTCTGGGTGGTCTGTTGGTCTAACACCTCAAAGTGCCGCGGGCGCCGGACTATCGGAGCTCTACCGTACAGAGGGAAAATGGAAAAGGAGGACCTAAACGAGTGATAGACTTTCTCAGTCTGATGGTCGGCCGCTGAGCTGAATGTTGACCGTCTCCCTCCGTGGCTGCTACCTGACTTACTGAGCTTTGTAAATGCCATTGCCCTTGTCCATCTTCACAGCTTCCTCTCCAACACCCCCACGTCCATTTTTTCACGTGGCAACTTCAACGTTGTTTAAAGATACAGCGCGGAAACAGGCCCTTCGGCCCACTGAGTCCCTGCTAACCAGCGCTCATTCTGTACACTAACACTATCCTGCACACTAGGAACAATTACAGAGGTCAATTAACTAGCAAACCTGTACGGCTTTGGGGGAGAGGTAGGAAACGGGAGCACCCAGAGGGAACCCACGGGGTCACAATGAGAATGTACAAACTCTGCATAGATAGCACTGGTAGTCATGATCATACCTGGGTCTCTAACGCTGTGAGGCAGCAACTCTACCACTGTGCCACTCCTAAACTTTGACAGAGTTTATCACAATCTGACCAAAGTTTAGCAACATCTCCCTCCATTCCAGTTCGACTTCTTTCTGCTTATTTTGCTTTAGTGATGACCTTATTTACCTGCGGCGCTCTATTTCTATTTAACTCATTTTTCAAGATGCCTTTAATCCACTACCTCACTATTGATATGTATTGGAACTGCTGACGTATGATTCCAACATCTGCAGTTGACTATCCATGTTCTCCAGAGATGCTACCTGACCTACTGAGTTACTTCAGCACCTGTGTCTTTATCTGCACTTTCTTGTGTGTCCAGTTTCCTGCTTCACATTGGCTCCTCAAGGTATGCCCAGCTTGAAGAAGTTCCTGGAGGTTGTTGGGAAGGAACTGTTCTCGAACCTGCAGGTCACAGTTCTCAGGCTCCTTCACAGGCTCAGGCTCTTTCCTGTACCTTCTACCCGATGGTATTAGTGAGATGAGAGCATGGCCAGGCTGGTGAGGGTCTTTGATAATGTTGCCTGCCTTTTTGGCTGCAGTACCTCCAGCAGATCCCTTAGATGGTGGGGAGGTCAGTACCGGTGATGGACCGGGCAGTGTCTATCACTGTAGTTTCCTTTGTTCCTGGGTGTTTGAGCTGCTGAACTAGGCTGGGTTTGGGAAAGGAAGAAACATTAAGTCTTCAGAGATTGAGATACAGCGCTAAAACAGGCCCTTCGGCCCACCCAGTCCGCGCCAACCAACGATCACCCTATACGCAAGCATTATCCTACACCCAATTTGTAATTTGTAGACGCCAATTAACCTACAAACATGTACATCTTTGGGATGTGGAAGGAAACGGGAGCACCCAGAGGAAACCCACGCGGTCACAGGGAGATCGTACAAACTCCGTACAGACAGCACCCGAAGTCAGGATCGAACCTAAGGCAGCGACTCTACCGCTGCGCCATTGTGCCGCCCTAATGCCACCTTTGACGATGCCATTTTGAGGCAGTGCCTCCTGTAGATCCTGTCAGTGGTGGGGAGGCCAATACCTGTGATGGACCAGGCAGTGTCCACAATTCTCTGACGTCTCCTTCATTCCTGGACGTTTGAGCTGCTGAACCAGGCCGTGTCTGGGAAAGAAAGAAAGATAGAGTCAGGCTGAGCCAGGAGAGTGAGCACCACTCTGTGGGCATCCCCACTGTCATGATCTAAGGCTGGGTCTTGACCCGAAACATCACCCATTCCTTCTCTCCAGAGATGTTGTCTGACCCGCTGAGTTACTCCAGCAATTTGTGTTTTATCTTCATTGTAATTCCGCATCTGCAGTTCCTTCCCATACATAATACATTGTTTTTTGCATGAATTTTCCATTAATTATCCATGACGTGGAGGTTTTGTCAGCTGGAATGTTTTGTGAAGGAGTGTGATTAAGGAGTGTAATCAACCACACCTTTTGCTGATGGGACTGGATAAACAACCGTGCAGGGCAGCAGGGAAGGAGGGGGGGGGGGGGGGGAGAGGGTGGGTCAGGAACTGGGCGACGAGAGTCAGAAGATGCAGAAACTGAGGATGGTGGGACCATCAGCGGAGTCAAGGGATATGGGAAGAAGGCAGGAGCGGGGTACTGATTGTGGATGATCTGCCATTATCACAGTGGATGGTGGTGCTGGCTTGAAGGGCCGAATGGCCTACTCCTGCACCTATTGTATAGGTGGCCTACTCCTGCACCTACTCCATTGCCTACGTCTGCCTGTGATCTGTTCGTCTGGGCTCAGGAAGTTCTCCAGGACACTGCAGCTCGCCGATAACATCGTTTACAAGGCGTTGACCTTCTCACGGGGCCTGGTCAATGTTTGTTGCTACCCCTGCTCTTGTGGATCAATCTGATCTTCACTTTCCACCCAAAGCCATTGAGCTATACAGTGCAGAAACAGGCCCTTCAACCCACCCTATACATGCTGACCAAGTTGGCATATTGGGCTAGTCCTGGTTGCCTACATTTGGCCCAGAGCCCTCTAACTCTTTCCTATCCTAGCCATACAGTGGCGCAGCAGTAGAGCTGCTGTATTACAGCGCCAGAGCCCCGAGTTCAATCCTGACTACGGGTGCTGTCGGTACGAAGTTTGTTCGTTCTCCATGTGACCGTGTGGAGTTTTTTCCGGATGCTCCGGTTTCCCCCACATTCCAAAGACGTGCAGGTTGTAGGTTAGTTGGCTTCTGTAAATTATAAATTGTCTCTAGTGTGTAGTATAGTGTTAGTGTGTGGGGTGATCGCTGGCTGGCGTGGAATCGGTGAGCCGAAGGGCCTGTTTCCACGCTGCATCTCTAAATTCTAAAGGGTCCCAACCTGAAACATCACCTATCCAGGTTCTCCAGAAATGCTGCCGGATCTGCCGTGTTACTCCAGAATTGTATGTATTTTTTTTAGGAACTAGCAGGAGT
This sequence comes from Okamejei kenojei, assembly GCA_035221665.1. Lineage (NCBI taxonomy): Eukaryota > Metazoa > Chordata > Chondrichthyes > Rajiformes > Rajidae > Okamejei > Okamejei kenojei. The sequence continues at coordinate 27,249,875 of CM069149.1, read as the reverse complement.
CAATTCCTTGTTTCTACATAATGGAAGCATATCTACTTTGGTAGAGAAGGAAAAAAAATAGAGGTAACTTTACTGTGAGGGATTGAAAGCACCGCAAGGACCTAGTGTCCTGACACGTGAATGATTAAGAGTTAGTGATGCAGGAGTTGGCACTGGTTAATATTGTCACGTTTGCACAGATAGCAGTTGTCCTGCCCAAGCTCTGCGTGTAACACAGCCCAACGGAACCCTGCATTGGGAGGTCATTGATTCGAGGGACACAGGGGTGTTTGATGGTTCAGAGACTCAACAGAAACAATCCGTGGAGGGAGTCTGACCTCCGGGGAAAGGAATTTACTGACCTGGGGGAGGAACTTTTGACGGGAAGCTCTCAGGGTGTAAGTGGAGCATGTTTATTAGTTTGTAATGGGTTTGACTGGAGCTGTTCAGCTTCAATGTACAAAAGGGCTACTTACCACACAGGGTCTGGGACTGTCTGAAGAGCCAAGTAGTGTCCTGGGTCATTGGGTGTTGCGGAAGTGTTGCAAACAGTCAGCACCTTTTGCCCCCACAATGGAAATATCAAATACAAGAGGGTATAGCTTTAAGGTGAGAGGGGCAAAGTTTAAAGATGTGCGGGGGCAAGTTTTTTTTACACGAGGTTGGTGGGTGCCAGAAACGTGCTGCCGGGGGCGATGGTGGAAGCAGATACGATAGTGGCATTTAAAAGACTTTTGGATATTCGAGGGATGTGAGCTATGTGCAGGCAGACAAGTGGTGGTCATGTTCGGCACTGACATTAAGGGCCTGTTTGTGTGCTGTGCTGTTTTATGTTCTGTAAGCACCAAAGCTGCTCCTTGTGCAGTGTGAGGCTGCTGAGTAGATTTGATTGTGTTTAGGGTGGGTGGAGTTTCCTGGATTGTAAATGTCTGGGTTGTAAAATAAGATGAAGTCATTGCTAGCGCCCAGACAAGTGTTAGTTTGGGTGGGTGTTGTGTCCCCGTGCCCAGCTGTTGATGCCAACTTTATGCCACATCTGGAGCTGCTGTGCAGAGGATGGTGCCCCTGTGGTGAGGGGGGGAGCCTGGGGCCACCGTCTGTGCTCGGCGGGGTAGCTGTGTGCTGGAGCGAGAGGGAATGGTGGCAGGAAGCAAGCAGCTCAGTGGTACAGCGGGTGGAGCTGCTGCCTCACAGCGCCAGATACCCGGGTTTGATCCTGACTACAGGTGCTGTCTGTACACAGTTTGTACGTTCTCCCCGTGACTGCATGGGCTTTCTTCGGGTCTCTTGTTTCCTCCCACATTCCAAAGACGTGCAGGTTTTATAGGTTCATTGGCTTCAGTAAAAGTGTAGATTGTTCCTAGTATGTAGGATAGAACTAGTGTACAATTGTTGGTCAGCATGGACTCGGTGGGCCGAAGGGCCTGTTTCCACGTTGTATCTCTAAAGGAAGGGCAGTGTGGTCGAACTGTAACTGCTGGTGATACAATGAGGTGAGAGACGGGCTCTTCTCGACTCCCTCCAGAGCTTGTTTTAGTTTAGAGCTACAGCGCGGAAACAGGCCTTTCAGCCACCGGGTCCGCGCCGACCAGCGATCCCCGCACATTAACACCATCCTACACCCAACAGGGCCAATTTTTACATTTACCAAGCCTGTACGTCTTTGGAGTGTGGGAGGAAACTAAAGTTCTCGGAGAAAACCCATGCAGGTCACGGGGAGAATGTACAAACTCCGTACAGACAGCACCCGCAGTCGGGATCGAACCTGGCTTTCCGGCACTACATTCGCTGTAAGGCAGCGACTCTACCGCTGCGCCACCGTGACTGCCCTTACTGAAGTGTGGTCATCGTGGTGGGATGATCTGTAGCCAGTGCCCACACCCACGTCATGTTCACCACCAAAACCAGCGAGAAGTTAATGCTGTGCTTGGACACCAGGAGGAAGTCGTACAGCGTGGAAACAAGCCTTTCAGTCCAACTTGCCCACTCCGACCAACATTAGTCCCAACTTCCCGCGTTTGATCCATATCCCTCTAAACCCATCCTATCCATGTACCTGTCCAAATGTCTTTTAAATTGTAATTGCACCTGCATCAACTACCTCCTCTGGCAGCACGTTCCATATACCCACCACCCTCTGTGTGGAAATGTTGCCCCTCAGATTCCCATTAAATCATTCCCCTCTAACTTTAAACCTATATCCTCTGGTTCTTGATTACACATCCTCATTCCAGAGGTTGATGGAAGGAGTGGCCAGAGTAAGTGATAGTCTGCTACAATTACAGCATTGGTAAGACGCTTGGACAGGTACATGGATAAGAAAGGTTTGGAGAGGTATGGGCCAAATGTGGGCAACTGGGTTTGGGAACGCGGTTGGCATGGACAAGATGGACTGAAGGGCCTCATTCCATGCTCTGTCTGTGTGACTCTATGACAGTGATGATGTGTGTGGGTTAATGTGGACGCACCACTCGCTTATCAGAAATAGAAACAGAAAAACACAAACACTCAGCAGGTAGACACAAAAAGCTGGAGTCACTCAGCGAAACGGGCAGCATCTCTGGAGAGAAGGAATGGGTGACGTTTTGGGTCGAGACCTTTCTTCAGATCAGAACCTCGACCCGAAACGTCAGCCATTCCTTCTCTCCAGAGATGCTGCCTGTCCCGCTGAGTTACTCCAGCTTTGTGTCTATCTCCGGTTTAAACCAACATCAGCAACGCCTTCAAACGCTCAGCAGGTCTGATAACAGCTGAGAAGAAGCTGAATGTGATGTTTGGTATAGTTTAGAGATACAGCAAGGAATCAGGCCCTTCGGCCCGCCAAGTCCATGTGACCATCGATCACCCCGTCACTAGCTCTCTGTTATCCCTCTTTCAGCATCAGAGACCGGGGTTCGATCCTGACCACGGGTGCTGTCTGTATGGAGTTAGTACCTTCTCCGCGTGACCTGTGTGGGTTTTCTCCAGGAGCTGTGGTTTCCTCCCACACTCCAAAGACATACAGGTTTGTGGGTGAATTGGCTTTGATAACATTACAAATTGTCCTTTGTGTGTGTGTAGGATAGTGAGCAGGAATCGCTGATCGGTGGGCCAAAGGGCCTGTTTGCCTGCTGTATCTCTAAACAAATCATTAAACTTCTGATGGCCTTAAAATGGTCTGGTGTAGGAGAGGTGCCGGTCTTACCCAGAACGATCTACTGGTGACTCCGCTCCAATAACAACATGACCACTGCTCTGTTCCCCACAACCAATCTCTGTTTTAAATTCCTGGAAATGTTTCGCCTTGGTTTACTCCGCCCTGTCGCCAGACTTTTAACGTAGCAGCGTGAGAGAGCTTCTCGCGACGTTTGAGGTCCCAGTATCAACACATAACATCTGACTGTTGCAGAGAACATTTAAAAACAGGAAACAGATGCCCAGAGATTACAGTCTAGGTGTCGAAAGATGGATCTTGGTGCAATATTGGGAGGCAGGGACGGTTCCTCAATTTACCAATGAAAGAATTTGTATTTTAAAAGGACGTCAGTGCCAATATTGGAGTCGAGTGCTTGCATTAGTTCAGACAGCACCCGTAGTCAGCATCGAACCCGGCATCTCTGGCGCTACCAGGGAGCAACTCTACCGCTGCGCCACTGTGCTGCCCAAGTTTAGAATATTGTGTTCTGTTTTGTCGCCCTGTTTTTGGAAAGATGATGTTAAGCTGGAAAGGGTGTGGTAATGGTTTACGAGGATGTTGCCGGGACCTGAGGATCTGAGCTCTAGGGCTAGGTTGGGCAGGCGAGGAACGCATCAGGATGAGGGGTGATCTTGTAGGGGTGCACAAGATCATGAGAGGAATGCGTAGGGTAGATGCACATTTTTACTTGGAGTAGGGGAATCGGCATGATCGTAGATTTAAAGAGGACATAGATTTAAGATGAGAGGGGAACAATTTAATAGGAACCTGAGGGGCAGCATTTTCACACAGAAAACAGTGGGTATGTGGAACGAACTGACAGAGGACAAAAACACTTATAAACATCAAGATGTTGGAAGGCCATCCAGCCCTAGGTACATAAACAACATTTAAATGACACAAAATGCTGGAGTAACTCAGCTGGTCAGGCAACATCTCTGGAGAAAAGGAATAAGTGACATTTTGGGTGGAGACCCTTCTTCAGACTGTCTGAAGAACCTGAAGCAGGGCCCAGCATTTTGTGCCTATCTTTGGTGTAATCCAGCAATATTGTTCTTTGCTACACAATATTTAAAAGACAATAGGACAGGTACACGGATAGGAAAGGTTTGTAGGGATAAGGGCTCAACACGGGAAGGTAGGATAAGTGTGGATTGGGCATCTCGGTCGGTGTGGGCAAGTTGGGCTGAAGGTCCTGTTTCCATGCTCTGTGGCTCAATGGCAGACCTTGATGGAAGCAGTGTCTCTGGAGTGTGTTTTAAACAGCTTGTGGTGTTCACAGTCACAGCGGTCCCCTGCGACATGCCGGGTGTTTTAGGGCAGTGTTGTTTCCGAGTCAGAATTAGATTGACTCCCACCCAGATCAGCTGTTCCCTGGAGAAATGGCCAGGAAGCTGCGAGTGCCTAGTCAATAGGAACACTGGGGACTGCAGACACTGGAATCCTGAGCAAAAACACAATGTGCTGGCGGAACTCAGCGGGTCAGGCAGCATCTGTGGAGCAATCGGACAGATGACGTTTCTTTTGATGAATATTTTTATTAATTGTAAATACATATTAATAGAAAATACATCTTACATACATTCGTAATATTAACATTTAAGACTTATTTATATTTTTATACATTTTTTTATAAGTAAGAAAAGATAGAGAAAAATAATATAGAGATAAGAAATCAAAAATAAAGAAGTGAATGGAGTATTAAAGTTATCCATCGTTGGAGATATATCCATGATTTGTTATACGTATTTCTTCATCTATTCCATTATTCAGGTTTCAGTCAGGCTCTCGCACCGAGCCATTTTGACCCTTTAGATATTCAATGTATGGAGACCATATTCCTCTGAAAAGATCCAACCTGTCCATTAGGACAAGCCTCAATCTTTCCAGATGGAGTGTCTCCGACATTCCTGTAATCCACATTTTGATTGTGGGGGATGTAGGACCTTTCCAGAATTTTTATATTAATTTTTTCCCAATTATTAAACTATAATCAATACAAATTCTTTGATTCGTTGTTACTAATTGATCTGTTTCCAGTATTCCCAGTATTATTAACTTTGAGTCAGGAGTCAGATTCATATTAACAACATTCGAAATTATCCTAAATGTTTCCATCCAAAATTTAGTAATTTTTACACAATTTGTAAATGAGTGTGTCAAGTTAGCTTCTAAGTGCTGACATTTATCACATATGGCAGATACATTTGAAAAAATGTTATGTAGTTTGGATTTTGAGTAATGTAGTCTATGTAATATTTTGAATTGTATAAGAGAGTGTCTAGCATTTAACGAACAGTGGTGTATGTGTTGTAAACTTTCATCCCATACTTCTGGTCTAATAATTTGACCTAATTCGTTTTCCCATGATTGTCTATATATTTCTGTCAATGTGACATCATTTTCCAATAGGATATTATAAATGCATGGTATCAATTCTTCTGTGTTCGGATGTTTATTTAGACATTCATCTAAAATTTCTGTCTTTCTATTTCTAATTTCTTGTGTGTTTGCGTTTACATAGTCTCTAATTTGTAAGTATCTAAAATAATCTTTTGAATGTAATCCATAAATTTGTTGTAATTCTTGAAATGAAAGGAAAGAATTTTCCCTGTAGAGATCTCCCGTCTGACGTTTCTGGCCAGGGCCCTTCTTCAGTCTGACGGTGTGGTGGGGGGAGAGAAACCTGGAAAAGAGAGGTGGGGACGGGACAAAACTTGGCAAGTAACAGGTGTGGGAAGATGCTAGTTTATACCGAAGATAGATGCAAAATGCTGGAGTAACTCAGTGGCTCAGGCAGCATCTCTAGAGAAAAGGAATAGGTGACATATTTTGGGTGGGAATCCTTCTTCAGACTAAAAATAGAGAAGGCCAGAACAAAACAACCAGTAACAGATGACCTCAGAAAGGGTGGAGTCCATAATGGCCCATTGTTGGCTGGGGAAGATATGGAAGAGGGGCACAAGGATGTGAACAGTGGAACTGGTAGGATGACTAGAGGGGGACGTGGGGGGAAAGAAAACCAGGAGTTACTTGTAATTAGAGAAATCAACGTTCATGCCACTGGATTGTAAGTCGGTCAAGCAAAATATGAGGTTTTATAAGTGGATAGTGAGGAAGCTGTTGATTTTGAGATGGAGTAAGTGATAAAGGCTGGAGATGAAAAGGAGATAATAGGGTCGGAGAAGGAGAGTGATATGTAAAGTCGGATGGAGGGATATGGGTCGAAGGGGATAGGGGTGAAGTGAAAGAGGGGGATAAAAGAAAATGTGGGAGATGGAAGATGGGGGGTGCAGAGGTTTGGCCCAACTTGCCCATTCCGACCAAGATGCCCCATCTATACTAGTTCCACCTGTCCTCTTTTGCCCACATCTCTAAACCTTTCCTATTCACGTGCCTGTCCAAGTGTCTTTTAAATATGTCTAATAGTACTTGCCTCAACTACGGCCGTTAGGCAGCTCATTCCATATACTATTTTCCCATGCTGACCATGATGCCCCATCTACCCTAGTTCTACCTGCCCATGTTTGCCCATATCTCTCTAAACCTTTCCCATCCATGTACCTTGCCCAAATGTCTTTAAAGTATTGTTATAGTACCTCCTGTACGGAAAGGAGCAGGGTGAGTGGGCTGGAGGGAGATGGGGGAGTGAAATGTGTGTGCACAATGAGTACTTACAAGGTGTTTGTCGTTCCTTCTCCGGCAGATTGCCATGGCGACGCTTGGCGGCAGTGCAGCATCCCTTCCGATGAGTAATCACACAAGGGAGAGGGTAACCGTTGCTAAATTAACACTGGAAAATTTCTACAGTAACCTGATCACACAGCACGAAGAGAGAGAGATGAGGTAATGTCTGACTGCACAGCCAAGATGTTGGAAGCCCACGTCTGCCTCGCCCCTCTGCCTCCTGCGCTCCAAGGAATAAAGTCCTAGCCTGCCCAACCTCTCCCTGGAGCTCCGGACCTCGAGTCCTGGCAACATTCCCGTAAATTTTCCCTGCGCTCTTTCTGGCTGCATGACATCATTCATGTAGCAGGATGTGCACAGCTGCACACATTACTTCAAGCAATTCACCAATGCCTCGTACAACTGTAAAATAACGTCCTAACCTCTATAGACACAAAGTGCCGGAGTATGTCGGCGGGCCAGGCAGCATCTCTGTCAGCATCAAAGGATGGATGACATTTTGGATCGGGACCCTTCTTTAGTCTGAAGAAGGTTCCCAACCTGAAATGCTGCCTGACCTGATGAGTTACTCCAGCACTGTGTGCCTATCTTCGCTATTATACCAGCAATTCTTTGTTTCTACGTCCTAGCTTCTGTACTCCGTTCCCTGACTGATGAAGGCCAATGTGCTGAAAGCCTTCTGGCCCACCCTGTCTAGCTGTAACACCATTTTCAAGGAACTATGTACATGCTCTCCTGGAGCCCTCTGCTCTACAGCTCTCCCCCGCCATTGCCAGTGGTTGACTTCCCAAACCTCGCACCTATCTGCATAAAACTTCATTATCCATTCCTCAGGCCCACTTGTCTAACTCCCCATTTGATGATCAACTTCACTATCTACAATACCACCCACATTTGTGTAATCTGCAAAACTTACTAATGATGCCTTGCACATTCTCATCCAAATCGTTGATATCGATGAGAACAGCGATGGGGCCCAGCACTGGTCCCTGAGGCACCCCACCAGTCACAGGTGTGTGTTGTTACAGTTGCGCGCCATCTCCCACACTGTAGCTCAGGAGTTTATCCGACGGTTAATGAGACTGCTTGAATTCTCCTTCCAGGCAAGTCCAACTGGAAAAAGCAATGGAGCAGGAAGGACTGGCTGATGAGGACGTAAGTCTTTGTTGCCAATGAGTTGTGTGGATGTTGTAAGTTTATCGTGTGCTGAGTTGTTCTTCCCTTCCAAGGATGTTTACCCATCGTAAGATTGAGGATACATTTGAACTTGGTGCAGAAATGAGCAGAGACTGCTGGTGAGACCACACTTGGAGTACTCAGAACTGTGTGGTTCTGGTCACAACCCAGCTGCAGGAAGGATATCATTAAGGTGGAAAGAGTGCAGCAGAGATTCACCAGGATGTCACCTGGGCTTGTCGGCTTGAGTTGGCGGGAGAGGTTGGGTCGGCTGGAATTCTTTTCCTGGTGGAGGCTATGGAGTGACCTTATTGGGGCATGGATAAAATGAACGCTCACCGTCTTTTTCCCAAGATGGAGAATTCTAAAACAAGAGGGTATGGGCTTAAGTTGGCAGAAGAGAGATTTAAGGGGCTGCCCTGGTACAACATCACAAAATTCACCACCTCACGCTTCTCTGCATATGCGGGGCAAGTTTTTCAGACAGAAGGTGGTGGGTGCCTGGAACACGCCGCCAAAGGTGGTGGAGGAGACAGATATGATAAGTTACGATATGATATGTTAAGATTCTTTTAGATAGACACGTCGATCTGTAGGGAATGGAGGGAAATAGATGACGAGGAAGCAGAGATCAGTTTCACGGTCAGCAGCATGTTCGGCACAGATATTATGGGGCCTGCTCCTGTGCTGCACTGTTCTATGTTACACTTCACTCGTTGTCGAGTGGGTTATGGAAGATGCAGTGAGATGGAATGTGCTTGAGGTGTTGGTTGTGGAGGCTTTTGGATTTTGGGTTGTCAGCAAACAAACACTGATATATAATAATTCAAATGTCATCTTCCAAGGAAGGTTGTTTTGTTGTGCGATGGTCTGGGCTGCGTCCAAAACTCTCTGCAATTTCTTACGGCCTTGCTTGGAGCTGTTCCCAAACCGTGCAGTGATGCGGCGTGATAAAATACTTTGTACGGCACATCTGTACAGGTTTGTGAGACAAGTTGTTGGGGAGATACCAAAATCCCTACGCCTTCGAGGGAAGTAGGGAAGTAGAATGTGTTTTCTTGGCCATTGATTCGACACGGCTGGTCCAGTATAAATTGCTGGTGATATTTATCGCTAAGAACTTGAGGCTTTTGGTGCCGTCGATGTCTGCCGGGATATATGTACTGCTTCACTGCCTGAAGTTGATCACTATCTCCTTTGGCTTGCTGACGTTGAGAGAAAGGTTTAGGAAGGATCTCCTGGTTGCCAAACACTTTAACTCCCTCTCCCATTCCAATACTGTCCTTTCTGCCCTGGGCCTCCTCCACTGTCAGAGTGAGGCCAACTGCAAATTGGAGGAACAGCACATCATATTTTGCTTAGGCAACGTACAGCCCAGTGGTATGAATATAGATTCCTCTATCTTTCCCACTCTCTCCATTCCCCCCCCCACCCTAGTTGCTCGATTAGTTCCACTGTCCTCATAATTAATTTTACTTTGTAGGCCTCGTTGTCACCTTCCCCTCACCAACAATGAACCATTCTACACTTTCTTGATCGTCGTATACTTTGATCTGTGGTTTTCACACCTTATATTCTCTACCCTTCCATATCTCTAGTTTTCCTCTCCCCTGACTCTCAGTCTGAAGAAGGGTCTCGACCTGAAACGTCACACATTCCTTCTTTCCAGAGATTGCTGCCTGTCCCGCTCAGTTACTCCACCATTTTGTGTCTTATTTGAGAGAGAGAGGTTGTTATCTTGACACCAGGTCACGAGGTTTTCAATCTCCCTCCTGTACTCTGTCTTCATTATTTCATATCCGGCCCACTATTGTGGTGTTGTCTGTGAATTTGTAAGTTGGATTGGGTTGGTATTTGGCTGCACTGTTAAATGTTGTGTTGCGTTTTGCAACAGAAGCAAATGCGGAGGAGCCAGCACGCCCAGAAGGAGACTGAGTTCCTGCGCCTCAAGAGGACCAGGTTGGGTCTGGATGACTTCGAATCGCTGAAAGTGATTGGAAGAGGTGCCTTTGGAGAGGTGAGTGTTGCGTTGGTACGGTGCTTGGCGATGCAGGACATCTCATGGAGATATCGCTGCTGACCATCAGCCTGAAGAAGGGTCCCGCCCCGAGTTTCGAAAGATGACGGGGGACCTGATTGAAACTTACCGAATAGTGTAAAGGCCTGGATAGAGTAGATGTGCACCCATTCACTCACTGACCTGATAACCTTGTTCACAGCTCAAAATTGTGGACGCAGCCCAGACCATCACAGAAACCAACCTCCCTTCCATTGACTCCATCTACACTTCACGCTGCCTCGGTAAGGCCCCTAGCATAATCGACGACTAGTCTCACTCCGGTCACTCCCCGCTCCCATCAGGCAAGAGGTACAGAAATGTGAAAACGCACAACTCCAGATTCACAGACAGTTTCTTCCCAGCTGTTATCAGGCAACTGAACCGTCCTCTCAGCAACAACAGAGCAGTCCTGACCTCTCATCTACCTCATTGGAGACCCTCGGACTATCTTTAATTATTCTTTATCTTGCACTAAATGTTAGTGGGACCCTCCTTCAGAAATAGTTTTGCTGCCTAGCCAGTCACATTATTACCATACATGAGTACGTACATTGGAGATGTTCAAGCTAGCATTATTGGACTTTACGGGACTTTATCTTGCACCAAGCGTTATTCCCTTTATCCTGCATCAGTACACTGTGGATGGCTCGATTGTAATCATGTATAGTCTTTCCGCTGACTGGTTAGCATGCGGCAAAAGCTTTTCGTGTACCCCGGTACACGTGACAATAGACTAGACCCCAGGGTCACTCTGGTTTTATCCTGTCAGAAACATCTCCATTCTCGCCCCTGCTTATTTAGTCTCCTTCCCAGGTCTTTGATGTGGAACATTGTTTCTCTTCCCACAGATGCTGCCAGCATGCCTGGCTATTTCCAGCATTTTCTTCTTTTATTTAAATGCTTGTAGCAGTTTTCGTCAGTGGTTGTTGGTGTTCGCAGATCCTTGCCGTTGTCACAGAGTCTTACAAATATCTGTACAGAAAGGAAATAGGCCCCTCGCCCCACCTTAACTTTGCCGACCACAAGTGTTGTCTGCATGGATGTTGTACGTTCTTCCTTTGACTGTGGGTTTCCTCCTGGTGCTCTGGTTTCCTCCCACACTCCAAACACGTGCAGGTTTGTAGGTTAATTGGGTTCTGTAGAGTTGTAAATTGTCCCTAGTGTGTAGGATAGTGTTAGTGGACGGTGACCCAGTGGGGGGGTTTCCATGCTGTATCTCTAAAATCTGAAGATCAAGTTGGCATATCGGGTGGTCCCATTTGCCTGCATTTGGCCCATTTCCTTCCAAACCCTTCTTATCCATATATCTGCCCAAATGAATTTTTAAAAGTCACTGTATCCACTTCTATAACTTCCTGTGGCAGCTCATTCCAGATACGGACTACCCTCTGAGTGAAAAAGTTGGCCCTGAGGTCCCTCTTAAATTCCTTCCCCTTTTCCTTCAGTCTGTGCCCTCTAGTTTTCGAATTCTCTACCCTGTGAGCGTTCACTTTATCCATGCCCCTCATGATCTTGTACACCTCGATAAGGTCGCCCCTCAGCCTCCTACGCTTGTAGTGTCTATATACCCAACCCCCTCTCCAATGCCACAGTGGAGCGCCTGCAGGAGCTGATGAGTGAGGTAGAAAAACACGGGGAGTATCTTTGTTTAGCGCTGGATTGAGCCTCCGAGGCCGTGTGTGTGTGTGTGTGTGTGTGTGTGCGCTCGGCCACCAAAATATTGTGTCCCCCGTCCCCTCCATGTTTTCATAGCGAGTTCCGCTCTTGGAGGTAGCTACCTGTGAAGAGCTGATGGGTTTGGCGGCACTTGTATTCCAGGTACGTCTTGTGCAGAAGAAGGACACGGGACATATCTATGCCATGAAGATCCTTCGTAAGGCAGATATGTTGGAAAAGGAGCAGGTGGGTGAACACACAGCTAAATGTTTGCTCGGTTGATTGGAGTATTGTGTGCAGTTTTGGTCCCCTAATTTGAGGAAGGACATCCTTGCTATTGAGGGAATGTAGTGTAGGTTTACAAGTTCAATTCCCGGGATGGCGGAACTGTCACATGCTGAGAGAATGGAGCGGCTGGGCTTGTACACTCTGGAGTTTAGAAGGATGAGAGGGAATCTTATTGAAACATATAAGATTGTTAAGGGCTTGGGCACGCAAGAGGCAGGAAACGTTCCCGATGTTGGGGGAGTCCAGAACCAGGGGCCACAGTGTAAGAATAAGGGGTAAGCCATTTAGAACGGAGAGTTGTGAGTCTGTGGAGTTTTCTGCCTCAGAGGGCAGTGGTGGCCGGTTCTCTGGATACTTTCAAGAGAGAGCTCGATAGGGCTCTTAAAGACGGCAGAGTCAGTGGATATGGGGAGAAGGCAGGAACGGGGTACTGATTGGGGATGAACAGCCATGATCACATTGAATGGCGGTGCTGGCTCGAAGGGCCGAATGGACTACTCCTGCACCTGTTGTCTATTGTCTATTGTCTATTACCGCCCAGTGTACCGACATATCGTGTCAAACCCGAACATCACCCATTCTTTCTCTCCACAGATGCTGCCTGTCCTGCTGAGTTACTCCTGCTTTTTGTGTCCATCTTCAGTGTAAGCCAGCATCTGCAGTTCCTTCTTACACATACCGTGACAAACTTTGTTTTGCTGTTAAAAAGGACACAAAGTGCTGGAGTAACTCAGCGAGTCAGGCAGCATCTCCGGACATCATGAATAGGTGACTGAATACCAGACTGATTCCTGGGATGGACTGGATAGACTCTGCTTGTACTCACTAGAATTTAGAAGATTGAGGAGGGATCTTATAGAAACGTACAAAATTCTTAAGGAGTTGGACAGGCTGGATGCAGGAAGATTGTTCCCGATGTTGGGGAAGTCCAGAACGAGGGGTCACCATTTAAGGATAAGGGGGATGTCTTTTGAGAAGAGGAAAAAAAATTTCACACAGAGAGTGGTGAATCTGTGGAATTCTCTGCCACAGAAGGTAGTTGAGGCCAGTTCATTGGCTATATTTAAGAGGGAGTTAGACGTGGCCCTTGTGGCTGAAGGGATCAGGGGGTATGGAGAGAAGGCAGGTACAGGATACTGAGTTGGATGATCAGCCATGATCATATTGAATGGCGGTGCAGGCTCGAAGGGCCGAATGGCCTCCTCCTGCACCTAATTTCTATGTTTCTATGTGATGTTTTGGGTCGCAATCCTTCGTCAGATGGGTTTTGCAGCTATCCAGTCACTTTATACCATACATGCGTCTGTAAAAATTGGAGACCTTTAAATGAGCATGAATCAGACTTTACAGGACTTTATCTTGCAGTAAACATTATACACTTTATTTTCTATATGTAGACTGTGGGCAGCTGACCGTATTCATGTATAGGGCCTGTACTCGCTGGAGTTTAGAAGGATGAGCTTATTGGAAGGGGGGGGGGGGGGGGGGCTTATTGAAACATACTAATTAGTGAAAGGCCTGGAAACAGCTCCATCCCTTTGCTTCACTTTTTGCTCTTCGATTGTTTTGCTGAACTCCTTCACTCCGCTGAGACCGATTTCTTGATTTCCTGGTTGGAAACCTTCAACTCCCCCTTCCATTCCCATACTGACCTTTCCGTCCTGCGCCTCCTCCACTGTTTGAGTGAGGCCCAACCCAAATTGGATCAGCAGCACCTCATATTTTGCTTGGGGAGCTTACAACCCAGCGGTATGAACATTGATTTCTCTAACTTCAAGTAAACCTTGCCTTCCCTCTCTCTCCGTCCCTCCTGCATCTTAGTTCTCCGACTAGTTTCACTGTCCTTCTGATTAATTTAACTGATTGTGTGCCTCCTTGTCACCTTCCCCTCAGCCCAAAATGAACCAATCTACATTTCCCCATCACCGTCTGCCTTGATCTGTCCTTTTCACACCTTACCCTTCCTCATCTCTAGACTCCCTCTCTCCTGACAGTCTGAAGAAAGGTCTTGACCTGAAACGTCACCCATTCCTTCTCTTCAGGGATGCTGCCTGATGCGCTGAGGTACTCCAGCATCCAAACCCTGTCAGACCATATCCTGGCAAAATGCTATTTCTTGAATCTTTGTAACAGGATGAGCCTGGAGATGTCACTAGCTGACAGCATTCCTGTTCCCGTGGCTAATTCTCGCTGCGTTACTCATCGCAGGTGGCTCACATTCGGGCGGAGAGAGACATCCTGGTGGAGGCAGACGGTGCCTGGGTGGTCAAGATGTTCTACAGCTTTCAGGACAAGAGGAACCTGTACCTGATCATGGAGTTCCTGCCAGGAGGTCAGTGAACTTGCTCGGAGCCCAGAGCCCGACCCTCTGCCCCGCTCCCTGCCCGCTCGCACGCGGGACCCAGCAGGACAAGTGGGTGTTGCCTGGGGCTGGGCTGGCTGGGGAGAGGGAGACCAGAGGGGTGGGAGAGGAGTGTTCACAAGTAATAGGAGCAGAATTAGGCCGTCCAACCCATCGATTCATGGCTGATCTATCCTTCCCTCTCAACCCCATTCTCCTGCCTTCTCCCCTGTGACCCCTGACACCCGTACTATTCAAGAACCTGTCAATCTCCACTTTAAAAAATACCCAATGACCTGGCCTTCACCGCCGCCCACAGATTTACCAGCCTCTGGCTAGAGGGAGGGGCACAGGAAGGGAGGGCTTGGGCAGAGGGAGGGAGCTGTGGGGTGGGTGGGGCGTTGCCGAGGAAGGTTTGGATTGGGTACGGGCGACATAGAAGACATTACTTCCACGTGTCCAGTTTCTGGTCGCCCGGCTACAGGAAGGATGTCATTAAGTTACAAAGGATGCAGAAGAGATTCGCCATGATGTTCACCTGTGCCTGCAGGCTTGAGGTATGAGGAGAGGTTGGATAGGCTGGGACTTTTGTCCTTAGAAGTCGAAGGATGAGGGGTGACCTTATTGAGATGTACAAGATCATGAGGGGCACGGATAAAGTGAACGCTCACAGTCTTTTTCCCCAGAGTAGAGGATGCTAAAATTAGAGGGCACAGGCTTAAGGTGAGAGGGGAGAGATTTAAATGAATGCTCGGGGTCAACTGTTTCACTCGGAGGGTACTCCGTATCTGGAATGAACCGCCAGAGGAAGCTATAGAAGCAGGTACGATTGTGAATTTTAAAAGACATTTGGGCAGACAGTTTAGGTTTGTTTAGAGATATAGCGTGGAAACGGGCACAAGTGCAACCGACCAAAGTGAGAGGGTAGAGATTGAAGAGGGACCTCGGGGGCAACATGTTCACTCGAAGGGGAGTCGTGCTCTCCCCCACCCTCTTCAGGTGATGGGCCAGTAAATGCAGGACCGAGCCCTGGTCCCACGCCGACCGTGTCCCATTGACAGCGCCCGTCTCTGCCTCCAGGGGACATGATGACGTTACTGATGAAGAAGGACACGCTGGCGAACGAGGAGGCACGGTTTTACATCGCAGAGACAGTGCTGGCCATCGACTGCATCCACCAGATGGGCTTCATCCACAGGGACATCAAACCGGACAACCTCCTCCTAGACAGCAGGGTGAGTCCCGACCCAGCTCAGAGTACGGGTACAGCGGTAGACATCCTCCCGCCCCGTCTCTGTCCCCATCTCTCCGTCTCTGTCCCTCCGTCTGTCTCTCCGTCTCTCTGCGCCACCCAGGGCTAGACTGGGTTCAGCGTGTGGAGAGGATGGGTGGGTGATTCTCAGCTGCTGTTTAAAACAGATCTCCGTCTTGCTCTTTTGCAGGGACATGTGAAGCTCTCGGACTTTGGTCTGTGTACGGGACTGAAGAAAGCCCACAGGACCGAGTTCTATCGCAACCTCACCCGCAGCCCCCCCAGTAACTTCAGTAAGTTCATTCTCAGAGACTTCCGCAGGCACCCCACAGCCCGACAACACACCCCACACACGGCCCAGTAACGACTAGTGCACACCTCCATAGCACAGACCAGTACAGCACAGCAACAGGCCCTTCAGCCCACAATGTCTGTGCAGAACATGATGCCAAGACCAACTCTGCCTGCGTAGGAAAGAACTACAGGTGCTGGTTTAACTCAGTGGGACAGGCAGCATCTGACGTTTCGGGTCGAGACCCTTCTTCATACATGTATGAAGAAGGGTCACGACCCAAAACACCACCCATTCCTTCTCTCCAGAGATGCTGCCTGTCCCGCTGAGTTATCCACCATGTTGTGTCTGTCTTATCTGCCTACAAGTGATTCCTATCCCTCCATTCCCAGCATATCCATGTGCCTATCCAAAAGTCTCTTAAATGCCTCTGTTGTGTCTGCCAGCACCACTCACTACTGGCAGCGTGTTCATGGCACCCACCACTCACGGCGCCTGCACATCCTGTGAAAAAGGTTCTGGCTCTCCACCCTATCTGTGCCTCTCATAGTTTTTTATATACTTCTATCAAGTCTTCCCTCAGCCTGCGACGCTCCAGAGAAAACAATCCAAGTCTATCCAACCTCTCCCTGTAGCCAATACTCTCTAATCCAGACATCATTCTGGTAAACCTCCTGTGCACCCTCTCCAAAGCCCCCACTTCCTTCCTGTAATGGGGCCGATGCTCCAAATGCGGCCTGACCAAAATTCCTGTAGCGTTGCATCATGAATTCCTGGCTCTTCCGCTCGGTGTCCCGACCGATGAAGGCAAGCCTGCCGCACACCCGGTTGAGCATTCTACCTGCTTGCGTTGCCGCTTTCGTCACTTCCTAATCACTCACTCCCTCTTCAGCGTTTCAGGACATGAACTCAAAACGAAAAGCAGAAACGTGGAAGAAGAACCGGCGGCAACTGGTGAGATCTCGTCCTGACTTGCGGCGTCCGCCTGGGACAGAGGGTGCTGGGTGTGTTTGCCAGAGTCGGGAGTGCTTAATCATCACTTGTACCAGCAACTGAACAGTGACATTCCCACTCGCTGCAGCTTCATGGCCCCATATGGAAGTATTGCCTGTGTGTGACCCGGGTTGGTTTTCAGGGGAAGTGGGGGGGTGTTTTACACTTCAATGGTCAATAGTTCTCTTGATATCGTGTGCACCAAGTTGCAGTGAAATTCCTTTCTCCCCCCCCCACCCCCCTCCACTGAGTTACTCCAGCTTTTGTGTCTATCTTCAGTAAAATGATTGCCACACATAAATGCAATCCCAGATTAAGTACACGATGCATAGAAACATCCCACTTGGACCGTATGCAAGAGACCATGGCACCTTTTCTACAGTCCCAGCTACTGCTGGCCATTAAGGCCCGTTGCAGCCATCGCCTCCGCCCGGATCGTCCCAAGAACCATCGTCCCTCTCCTCGCCAGGCAACCTTCAGCCTTTGTGCCCCAGCCCCCCAGCGGACCTTGAGGGCACGGAAGGTAATAGCCCCTCCCCGGTTCTTCTCCCCAGCCCTTTGGCCAGCGTCCGCCACCACCGCCGACTCCATCCACCCTCCTCTCTGGTTCCCGGTCCTCGGAGCAGGAGATTGAGTCTCTGATGAGGCTCCCACTCCAGGCGGGTTCCTGGGTCCACGGTGGGCGAGCTAAGCCGGCTGTCGGAGTGTGGCAGCGGCCCGTCTATATCCAGCTATCCTCCCCACCCCCCCCCTCCCCCCGCCTATATCCACCTATCACTCACCAGGCTTTTTCCTGCCCCTCTCTCCCAGTTTTCTTCCCCCCCCCCATCAGTCTGAAGATGGGCCCCGACCTGAAACGTCACCTATCCACCTTCTCCAGCGATGCTGCTTAACCCTCTGAGTTACTTGAGCGTTCAGTGTCCTTTCTTTACTGTCTTTCCTTCCATATTTCAGGCGTATTCCACAGTCGGGACCCCTGATTACATTGCTCCAGAGGTGTTCATGCAGAACGGATATAACAAGCTCTGCGATTGGTGGTCCTTGGGGGTCATCATGTACGAAATGCTGATAGGTACGTCCACAGCCAATCCATTCGCTCAAGGTTTGCTATTGGCCAATGGAAATGACCGACCACCAGCCAATCACGTGTAGTACGCAACGGAACGTGGGCCTTTTTTTCATCCATTTCAGTAACCCGACCCGACTCGCAGTGTAATCAACATTGTGGGGGATCAGTTTGTGTTAATAAATTTAAATTCTGAAAATGAGAAGATTTTTACCAAATAATTTTTATTTTTACGAGGATGTTTCCATAACCGGCTTCCATCTCCGCACTAGTATCCCATGGGATCTTTGGTGCGGAGACGGAAGCCAGTTACGGAAATGGGGCCTTAAATTACCCATGAATCTGCCCATGACCGTACTACGTCTTTTTCGTCGAGTGGGCTGTCTTGCTCGCCATAGGATCTTTGGGAAGCAATTCTGGTGAATGCACCGGCCATTACAGGAAGGTGTGGAGGCTTTGGAGAGGGTGCAGAGGAAGTTTACCAGAATGGTCCCTGGATTAGAGGGAATTGGCTACAGGGAGAGGGTGGCACATTTGGATTGTTTTCTCTGGAGCACTGGAAGTTGTGGGGAGACATGACGGGCATAAAAAAACTATGAGAGGCATCGATAGTGTAGACAGTCAGAACCATATTCTCAGGATAGCTTTAAAGTGAAAGGAGCAAAGTTTAAAGGAGATGTCTGGGTCAAGTTTGTTTTACACAGGCTGGTGAATGCCTAGAATACGCTGCCAGGGGTGGTGGTGGGCAGATACGAGAGTGCCATTTAAGAGACTTTTAGAGAGGTACATTGATATTCAGGAAATGGGGGCGGGGGGGGGGGGATATGCATCATGTGTAGGCAAATAAGAGTTGGTCTTGGTATATATAATTATGAGATGCACAAGTAAGCTAGACAGCCAGAACCATTTCCCCAGGGTAGAAATGTCAAGAGTTGGAGGGCATAGCTTCAAGGTGAGAGGGGCAAGGTTTTCACACAGAGGGCGGTGGGTGTCTAGTGGAGGGAGATACGATAGTAGTGTTTAAGAGGATTTTGAATAGGCGCATAGATCGAGTTTCCACAATTCTCATAGTCACACAGTGTGGAAACGGACCCTATGGCCCAACTTGCCCGCACCGACCAACATGCCTCATCTACACTAGCCCCACCTGCCTGCGTTTGGCCCGTGTCCCTGTCTGTGTACCTATTCTCCATGTACCATGTACCCATTCTTGATCATGTTTCAGATACAATCCAAAGCGCTGAGTTAGCGGTTTACTTGCGTGGCTCTGTAAGGGGGCGTTGACCGTGTACTATGCCCACTTTTACAGGCTACCCTCCCTTCTGTTCGGAGAGTCCTCAGGAGACCTACCGCAAAGTGATGAACTGGAAGGAGACCCTGATCTTCCCACCGGAACTTCCCGTCTCCGAGAGAGCGAGGGGTCTGATTCTCAGGTAGCTCCACTGCACCATTCCGTGAACGCACATGCAGGCTTGCACAGTCTCGAGTCTCGGTGTATTGTCATACGCAGCGGTACAGTGAGGTACAATTTAGTTTAGTTTAGAGATACAGCGCGGAAACAGGCCCTCTCTCCCACCGCTGTAGCACTATCCTACACATGAGGTACAATTTACGATTTTACCAACGCCAATTACCTTACAAACCTGTACGTCTTTGGAGCGTGGGAGGAAAGTGGAGCTCCCAGAGAAAATCCACGCAAGTCATGGGATAACGTACCAACTCCATTTAGACAGCACCCATAGTCAGGATCGAACCTAGGAATCTGACGCTGCAAGGCAGCAGCACTGCCGTTGTGCCACTGTAACAATCGTACAGACGCAACAAAAATATTGCTTGCAGCAGCATCACAGTCACATTGGGTATTTTTAAAACAGAGATTCTTGATTAGTAAGGGTGTTAAAGGTTATGGGCAGAAGGCAGGAGAATGGGGTTGAGAGGGAAATATATACATCAGCCATGATTGAAGGCCGAGTAGACGTGATGGGCTGAATGTCCTTATTGTGCTGCTATGACTTCTGACCTTATGAACATAGACTCTGACAAACACAACAGAAAGTGGCCAGTCAGAACATTTTTCCCCAGGGTGGAAACGTCCAATAACAGAGGGCATAGCTATAAGGTGAGCGAGGCAAAGTTTAAAGGAGATGTGCGGGGCAGGTTTTTCACAGAGAGTAGTGGGTATGTGAGAGTTCTAAGGGCTGGTGGAATCGGGGGATTTGGGGAGAAGGCAGGTACGGATTATTGATTGGAGACGATCAGCCATGATTACAATGAATGGCTCGAAGGGCCGAATGGCCTTCTCCTGCACCCATTTTCTATGTTTCTATGTATTTGGAATGGGCTGCTAGGAGTGTTGTTGTAGATACTGTAGATATGATAGAGGTATTGAAGAGACTTTTCGAAAGGCACATGGATATGCAGGAATGGAAGAAAATGGGTCACATGCAGGAACAGGAGATTAGTTTACCGTTGGGTGCGGACATTGTGGGCCGAAGGGCCTGTTCCTGTGCTGTACTGTTCTATGTTCTTGTCTTATTGCCTGTTGGCAGATTTTGTTGCGGGGCTGGTGAGAGGATTGGTGCCGGTGGTGTGGAGGAGATTAAAAACCACGCGTTCTTCGAAGGAATAGACTGGGAGCACACCAGGTAACGTGACGATCGGGAAAGCAGTGAGAGGGAGAGGTGTGGTTGATGGTGGATTTGGGGGCAGGATGCGGAATTGGGACTTGGGCAGATGTACCATTCTCCCAGGAGAGGGGAGGATATGTTCAAGGAATGACTCCCGGACTATAAATAGCAAAGAGATTACACCAGCTACAGGTTTATTATTGGTATGGGATTACTGATTTATCATTTTCACATGTACGGGAGATACAGTGATAAAAGTTTATCTGATCACACAAGTCAAGTTACACTATACATCGAGTCATAAAGTGTGAAACGGGCCCTTTAGCCCAACCTGCCCACACCAACCAACATGTCTCATGAACACTAGGCCCACCTGCCTGCATTTGGCCCATATCCCTCTAAACCTGTGCCATCCATGTACCTGTCGCAATGCTTCTTAAACGTTGCAATAATAACTGCCTCAACTACCTCGTCCAGCAGCTCATTCCATCCATCCTCCACCCTTTGTGTGAAAAAGCTACCCCATACGTTCCTATTAAATCTTTCCCCCCTCACCTTAAACCTATGTCCTCTGGTTCTCAATTCCCCTACTACTCTGTGCAAGAGACTCTGTACGGCTACCTGATCTATTTCCCTCATATGATTTTGTATACCTCTATAAGATCACCGTTCATGCTCCTGCTCTCCAACGAATAGGGTCCTAGCCTGCTCAACCTCCCCCTATGGCCCAGGCAACATCCTCGTAAATCTATTTCCACATGAGTGCAATCAAACCGTACACAAGTAAACGGGTAGTGCAAAGAGGGTCTGTTTGTGTGGAACGTTAATGTTTGTGCATTTCCGTGTGATAGGGAGCGCCCAGCAGCGATTCCAATCGAAATCAGAAGTATAGACGACACTTCCAATTTTGATGAGTTTCCCGATTCTGACATCCTGCAGCCAGGTATGAGAGACTTGTTCAGACTTGTTGTAAATTGGCAGCTCGGGTGTTTGATTTGGAAGGCCTGGCATCAAAGTGTCGTTTAGTTTAGAGAAGTGACAGCGAGCAAACCTGTGGCCCTGACGCTCTGCTTTTGATTCCAGTGCCGAATGAGGCGGAGTGCGACTACAAGTCGAAGGATTGGGTCTTCATCAACTATACGTACAAGAGGTTCGAGGGTCTGACGGCTCGGGGAACCATCCCGTCTTACATGAAGTCGGAGAAGCTTTGAGGTGGATTTCCCAGGCACCTGCTGCGCATCCTCCTAAGGAGTTGACCCTTCACATCCAGAATGTCCAAGTCAATGAAAATTCCCCTGGATTAGAAGCTCCTGCCCCTTCAGAATAATTTCACCTGGTCTAGCCCAGCCGATGCCACAATCTCCTCCTGCGTTCCCCACTGTTGTAACGGTGCTTGGGATAAGAGCGGCATAAACCGGACGTGCAAGGTTATTAAAAGTCCTACGTATATCTGTTTGAGCTGGGGGCCCCACTGGTGAAGTGATCCAGTTATGCCACGCACTGTAACTGAACGAGGCAGCATTGTTGTCTGCAGAGAGAGACAAATCCGAAACGAGCGGTGGAAGGACACGAGGTAGAGGCCCGGAACCCATTGAAGGACAGGAGGAGATTGGGCCTCAGGTAGGCACCTCATGGTGGGTTGAGTTGGGGTCACAATCTCCCCCTGGGACTCGAACCCCACTCCACAGACTCGAGGACAACGCGGTGCTATAATGAGGGAGTGCCGCACTGTCGGAGCCGCCAGGTGGAACATTAACCCAAATTTCTAATGTCTCGGTGGATGTACAAAGTCCTGTGGGATTACACAAAGACGAGCTCTCCATGGTGCACTGGGGATGAGCAAAGTCACTGATAAACACTGATCGTTAACAACTTCCGCAATCGATGGGACATGTTGGTCGGTGTGGGCAAGTTGGGCCGAAGGGCCTGTTTCCACACCACACGACTCCGACTAACCTGCTGCTTGCAGTGTGTAAATTGCCACATGTGAATGTCTCCCTAAAACTTACAATGTTAGCTGTACTTTACTATAGTCAAGAGGGTTTAATTGTCATATGTACTCGCAATGGAATTCTTACTTGCTGCAGCTTTACAGGCACATTAACCTAATAACACATAAATAAATCTACAATAATCAAAGATATAATCACCATAGTACTAGGTAACTATAATAGCGCCAAACCGAAGTCCATAGTGCAACCAAAGACACAGTTTGTAGAAGATCACAGTTGCTGAGGTTAGTGTCGTGCAGTGTTCAAGAACCTGATGGTTGCTGGTAAGAAGCTGTTCTCGAACCTGGAGGGCCCAGTTTTCAGGTTCCTGTACTTTCTCCCTCGTGGTAGCAGCAAGATGAGAGCATGGCCAGGGTGGTGTGGGTCTTTCCAATGGGTGAGTTTGGTCCTTTCCAAAGTCGTAAGTTGGTGCTATAGAAATAAGTCTTGTGTATACACTGGTCCCATCCCTACCATTGACAAGCATGAGTTGTATTAGTATTCGAACTATCTACTGCTGTGCATCAGATGGAGTTTTATTGATTAATTGAAAGATACCGGTCTTTCGGTCCAACAAGCCCATGTCGACCATTCATCACCTGTTCACACTAGTTCTGATGGAACCCGGGTCCCTGGCGTTGTGAGGCAGCAGCTCACAACTGAACCCCACTGTTTAGGATAACACAGTGGCACAGCGTGTGGAGCCACTGCCGCACAACGCCAGATACCCGGGTTCGATCCTGTCCTCGGGTGCTGCCTGTACAAAGTTTGTTCGTTCTCCCTGTGACTGCTTGTGTTTTCTCCGGGTGCTCTGGATTCCTCCCACACTCCCAAAGACATACAGGTTTGTAGGTTAATTGGCTTTGGTAAAATTGTCTATCCTGTGTAGGATAGTGCTTGTGTACGGGATGACCCTGTCCGCTCTGTGCGGACTCAGTGAGCTGAAGGGCCTGTTTCTGTGCTGTATCTCTAAAGTCAGTATGTAGGGCATGGAAGGTGCTGCCAACACCTGAAGAAGGGTCTCGACCCCAAACGTCACCTATTCCTTCTCTCCAGAGACGCTGCTTGACCTGCTGAGTTACTCCAGCTATTTTGTGTCTATCTTCGGTGCTGCCGACGATGTAATGTTGGCTATTTACCGTGCTGCCTCTGGCACTGGTGGGGACTGTGTGATATTTTGTTTTATATTTATAAAAAAAATACCAAAGATCCTTTCTCACCCTGTTCCTGTGGACAACTTTGTCCTGCGATCATTTTGAATATTCTGTACTGAAATGTTGTACATTTTGTTTAAAAGTATGATAAAACAGTTTTATAACTTTTTAGATGTTTTATTTATTTGGCTCATTTCAATGCGTGAAAGACATCGAGTGCTTCGCGGGGCTGTACCGGCACCTCGTGTGTGACGAGCATGTTTATTAAACATGCTTGGTTAATTAATAATGCAAGTGAATGAATTAAAACGTTTATTTGTTTCGACGAAGTTCGGTTGTTATATTACAAGTTAAATGTTCGGTATCTTGATGGAAAAAAATTGTTGATAAATGTAGCTTGATTTTTACTTGGTTTGTCCTGGTATCTTTTTGTCTACAGAAAAAAAAACCCACACTGGTCGCTTTCTTTCTTAATCTTACAACGCCTCACCCGCACACGCCTTTCATTGTTTGATTAATATTTACAGTCAGAACATTGTAAAATGTTGAAATACGAGCAATTCACTGCAGCTGTAACAGTTGTACCAGTTTCTCACCGCCGCGAGCAGAAGATGAGACTCTTCGATTAACGCTTTGTAACATCATCAGCGCCAAAACATGGCGACATTTGTGTACTGCCTTGGTGAGGCCTGATTTTACCAGGTTGTCTGTAAAATGAAATAATTTCACTGCACCTAGGTACATGTGACAATAAAGTATCATTGAATTCTGAACTTCCCCATTAACGATGAGGCCACACTTGGAGTTTTCAAACTCGCACTCGGTGTTCAGAGTTTCGATCACCCTACTGTTGGAAAGATGCCATTAAGCTGCAAAGAGGATTGATGAGGATGTTGCCAGGACTTGAGCTGCAGGGCGAGATTGAGCAGGCTCGGACTGTATTCCTTGCAAGCGCAGGAGGCCGAGATGTGACCTAACAGAGGTGTATAAAATCATGAGGGGTTGGATAAAATGAACGCTCAGTCTTTTCCCCAGGGTAGATGAATCTTAAACCTAGAGGACTCTGAGGTTGGGGAATCAAGAAGACAGAGACTTCAGGTGAGAAGGGATTGATTTAAGCGGGACCTCGAGGACAACCTTTTCACTCAAAACATAAAATACTAGACGCAGCAGTGTGCTTGATCAGCACCCCATCCACAACACTTCACTCTCTGCCACCGACACACAGTAGCAGCAATTTGTACCATTGACAGGATGCACCACAGCAACTCACTGAGACCCTATAGACAGCATCTACCAAGACCACTGCCTCGACCAGCTAAGGGACAAGGGCAGCAAATGCAGGGGGAGCGTTGCACTCCAAGCCACACACCGCCCCGACTTGGAAATATATTGTTGCTCCTTCACCATCTCTGGGTCAAAGCCCTGGCACTCACTACATGACACCACTGAGGGAACCACACCTCAAGGACTGCAGGGGTCCAAGAAGGCAGCTCACCCCCACCTTCTCATGGGTGTTTAGGGATGGGCAATTAACTGCAGGCCCAGCCTATAAGGCCCACACCCCTTGAAAAAGACTCGTTTTACTTGTTTGCTCCAATTATTTTGCAATGAAGATCAACATTCTTTCCCCTGGGTGAGCGGGACTCTACAACCCAATGGTATGAACATTGAATTCTCCAGATTCAACTAAAACCTCCACCCCCCCCCCCCCCTCTTTCCCCTGCCTCCCTCCCATCCCATGCACACTCATTTCTCCCACCATCCTATTCCTTCCCTCTCCTCCATCCACCCATCTCCCCCACATTTCCCTTTCAGCTCCCTGTCCCATTATCCCTCCCTCCAGGTTTACATTTCACTCCTCATCTGACACTCTTTTTTGTCTCCTTTTGTCATTCTTTTGTCATTTACTTCACCCATCTGCCAATTATCCAACCTCTCCTGCATCTACCTAACATTTGCCAGACTGTCCCATCCCCATATTTTACAGCTTTCTCAAATCAGACAACTCAAACAAAGACGTTGGAGGATCTCGACCCAAAACGTCACCCATTCCTTCTCTCCAGAGATGCTGCCTGTCCCGCTGAGTTGCTCCAGCTTTTTGTGTCTATATCTTCAAATCAAAATGTTGCCTGTTCATTCCCTCCACAGATGCTGCCTACCTGACCCCCGAGTTCTTCCAGCACTTTGTACTTTCCATATTGTTTACAGGACTTGTGTTATCAGCAAAAAACAGTCCAACAATGTCAACTAGTTGGAGACACAAGGAACTGCAGATGCTGGAATCCTGAGCAAAACACAACGTGCTGGAGGAACTCAGCGGGTCAGGCAGCATCTGTGGCGGGAATGGACAGACGACCTCTCAGGCATGTTGACTAATTGTTCACTATTTTTTTAAATAAAACTTGTGGTCTTATCCTTTCTACCAAAGTCTCACATTTCCCTCTGTCACCCTTTCCCTGTTGGATTGCAACCTTGTCGAGGTCAGGGAGCTTGTGTGTCTCAGTGACCTCTAGACCTATGCCAGCGGGAGATTCGTCTCCTGTGAGGGTCTCCCATGCTGGACAGGTGGAAGGGTAGAGGCGAGACGAAGATCGATCCCACTGGTTCTCCAGGTTGGAGGTTCAGCACAGGGCTAACTAGTCTGTGTCGTAAAACAAATGTGTTACGGAAACAGCAACTGAAGCAATCAACACTACTGACTGGAGGACCTTTGTTGCTGCCCTACATGCCAGGAGGCATAATGGGCAGTAAGTTAGTACCCTTTCACCTAATTATTCACCAACTCTAACAAATGTCACACCTGGTGTTTTCACTCACTCCATCCTTTCATCTGAATCATTGATGCAGATTATAAACAGCTGAGGCCCTTGTTAACACGATTAGCTCAGTCTCAAGATTGTTAGCAGGCTGTTCAAGCATTGTAGAACCTCATTCTACTGGAGCACATGCAGTAATCTTGCAATGTAAATGTCGAAAGTTACCATATCATTACTAGCACATGTAGGGTCCAAAGGTGTAAATGTTAGGTTTTCTATGCACCTGCCCTGTATCTAATTTGGAGCTCTTTGATCCTCACCCAGATCTAGATAGGGTTGACATAAAACCACACCAAAGAACCATCAACATCTACCCACCCGCCCTTGTAAAACAATTATGAGAGTGCACTTAAAAATATCCCCCTGCAGTCCCCCTGAAAATGTGGCGCCTAGACCAGGTGAGGCGGACGATCTCAACCTCATCGGGACTACTGCGCACGGGGCTGATCGGTGGGTTGAATTTGCTCTCTGCCTGTGGCCGGGGCTCTGGAACTCCAGTGCGGCTGGAGCCGGCAGATCCATTCCCATAGCCACATTCCGACTTTGCGGGTTGGTACCTCTGGCTCCCGGCACCCTGGGCGGACGGTTCCAGTATTGTTGGACTCGTAGGCCGTGACCCCCATAGATCCAGCAAAATGAATAACCCAAAAAGGCTCGGGAACCGAGAATGCCAGAAAATTGATGGTGAACCCGTACTTGATCCCCGACACGGGGGTAAAAGACCATGCGTTCACCCAATCCACCCCCCTCATGATTTTATACACCTATATGATCTTTATTCACCGCCTGTGAATAAAGTCTTAGCCCGTTCAACCTCTCCCTCCAGCTCAGGGCCTCGAATCCTGGTAACATCCAACATCCTGCGCTTTTTCCAGTTGAATATCATCCTTCCCACAGCAGCAGGATAATATCATCTCCCAGTTCGTGGAATTAAGTGGCTTCCTTGCCTTGCCCTGCTCTGACAACTTCTCCTCAAGCAGATACTGTGCACTTACTAAAGGGACAATCACGCATCCTTAGAGACGAAGTCGCTTCAGTTTTGGTCATCCTAAAGGAAGGATATTATTAAGCTGGAAAGAGTGTAGCAAAGACATATAAGAATGTTGCCAGGACTCGAGGGGAATAATAGATCAACCACAATCAAGTGGCAGAGCACACTCGATGGGCCGAATGGTCTAATCCTACTCCTATAGCTTATGGTTTATAGTCTTCAGGGGGTGGGCAACAGGGAGAGGTTAAGTAGGCTAGGACTTCATTCCTGGGAGTTCTGGATGCCAAAATTATCTTATGGAGGTATAAAATCATGAGTGGGATAAAGTAATACAGAGTCTTTTATCCAGAGAAGGGGGGATTTAAAAACTAGAGGGCATAGGTTTAAGATAAGAAGGGAAAGCTTTAATAGGAGCTAGATGGGTAACTTTTTCTTAGAGAGCATGGTAGACACAAAATACTGGAATGGGTGACATTTCGGGTCGAGACCCTTCTTCAGACTGGTGTCAGGGGAGTGGGCGGGATAGTCTGAAGAAGGGTCTCGACTCGAAATGTCACCCATTCCTTCTCTCCAGTGACGCTGCCTGTCCCGCTGAGTTACTCCAGCATTTTGTATCTACCTGTGGAACATCTGTTCATCTTGTCAACCAGAGAACACACACACTGGCATTGCTTTATGTCAAGCCAAGCAATCTCCAGAGCATAACCACTGTTACTCCCTACACCACGAGCTTTCACTCTCTGCAATAATCCAATACAACACTTCTTCAAATATCTTCAAGTACGTCACATCCACCACTTCTCACTTTGGATAGGAAAGGTTGAGAGGGACATGGAGGAACGTGTGCAGGTGGGATTAGTGTAGATGGGGCACGTTGGGCAGCATGGACACATTGGGCCAAAGGGCCTGTTTCCGTGCAGTAAGACTATAACTTCCCCTGCACCACAGCAGGTTCAATATGTCATGTGCGAGTGCTAACAAAGTGAAATTATTTTTCTTACAGACAGTCCAGTAGAGTATTGTCATACCCCTAATTCCCGATTAGCAAGTGTACAAAAATAGTTTACTTTTCCCGCATGCAAGAGGCACCATGTTTTCAACGTCCACTCTAGTTCTTATGAGTGACGCCTGTTCCAGGCAAGTTACTTCTTTAAAGATCTCCAATTGTTCAAATGCAACGCTACTTTCATAAAACCACATGCATTTCACCTGATTACCTGAATATTTTTCCTCCAAATTTCCTAATATCTTTAATAAATAGTTTCTAACAATGACCCATTGCCTCAACTCCCTTTCTCAGAGTTGAGGAGATAGGCTAGTCACAATCATTTGCTCTTCCAGTCAAAGCTCTGCATGCTGATGTGGATGGAAGTTTCAGATTAGCTCTCCTCCCATTGTGATTACCTGTGATTATCTTGCTTTGCAATTGATGCAGGAGTGTTGTTTAAATTCCAATGCTCTGGAAACTAGGCCTTGGTGGCCCAACCAGTCCAACCGGTTTGCAGGCTTTTCCTTGCTTCCTCCAGTCTCTGCCAGCTGTTTGACCTAAAATAGACAGAGTAACTCAGTGCTGAGTCACTAGTGCTGGATTTCTCTCCAGAGAAATAGGATGGGTGATGTTTCGGGTCAGGACCCTTCTTCAGATGGGTTCCTGATGAGTTACTCCAGCAATTAGTGTCTATCTTTGGTATAATCCAGCATCTGCAGTTTTGTTTCTTCAGTTTGACAATCCTTTTTCCCCACCATATATATTTCCTTTTAATTACAGTAAACACTTATGTTAACTGACCCTTTTACAACAGATTTTGGTTTTAGCGGACGGACCTAGCGACAGCTGTCCACGCCGCCCCTGGCTTGCGCCAGCTCTCCCCAGCAGCTTGCAGCCGCACCGGCCCCTACACCACCACCATCTTGCGCCGCGTCCAGGCCTACCTTAGAGTCATAGAGTGGCACAGTGTGGAAACAGGCCCTGCGGCCCAAATTGCCCACACCGGCCAACAATGTCCCACCTGCCCGCGCTTGGTCCATATCCCTCCAAGCCTGTCCTATCCATGTACTTTTCTAACTGTTTCTTAAACCTTGGGATAGTCCCAGCCTCAACTACCTCATCTGGTAGCTTGTTCTATACACCCACCACCCTTTGTGTGGAAGACGTTACCCCTCAGATTCCTATAAAATCTTTTCCCCTTCACCTTGAACCTATGCCCTCTGGTCCTCGATTCTCCAACTCTGGGCAAGAGATTCTGTGCATCTACCCATTCTATTCCTCTCATGATTTTATACACCTCTATAAGATCACCCCTCATCCTCCTGCGCTCCATGGAATAGGGACACAGCCGACTCAACCTCTTCCTATAGCTCACACCCTCTAGTCCTGACAACATCCTCGTAAATCTTCTCTGAACCCTTTCAGGCTTGACAATATCTTTCCTATAACATGGTGCCCAGAACTGAACCCAATATTCTAAATGCGGTCTCACCAACGTCTTATACAACTGCAACATGTCCTCCCAACTTCTATACTCAATACTCTGGCTGATGAAGGCCAATATGCCAAAAGGCTTTTTGACACCTTATCTACCTGCAACTCGACCTTCAAGGAACCATGCACCTGCACTCCTAGATCCCTCTGCTCTACATTTCCCAGAGGCCTACCATACAATGTGTAGGTCCTGCCCTTGTTGGACGCCCAAAAATGACGTCTTATCAAGGGCAGATGACCTCACATTTCTCTGAATTTAAATTACATCAACCATTCCTCAGCCCGCTTGTCCAATCGATCAAGATTCTGCTGCAATCTTCCACAACCATCTTCACTATCTGCAAAACCACCCACTTTTGTATCACAGCAAACTTGCTAATCTTGCCCTGTAGGTTCTCATCCAAATCATTGATGTAGATGACAAACAGTAACGGGCCCAGCTCCGAACCCTGAGGCACACCACTAGTCTGAGAAGTAAGGTTCCACCATCACCTTCTGCTTCCTTCCATGAAGCCAATTTGCTATCCATTCAGCTATTTCTCCTTGGTTCCCATGCGATCTAACCTTCCAGAGCAGCCTACCATGCGGAACCGTGTCAAATTCCTTACTGAAATCCATGTACACAACATCTACAACTCTTCCCTCATCGACCTTTTTGGTCACATCTTCAAAAAACTCAATCAGATTTGTGAGGCACGACCTCCCACGTACAAATCCATGCTGACTATCCCTAATCAGCCCTTGCCCGTCCAAATGCCTGTTTAACCTATCCTTGAAGAATACTCTCCAGTAACTTTCCAACTACAGATGTTAAAACCTTCTGCCATCATCTCCGGCCCACAGCTCCCTTGGCCACTCCCAGGCCACGCCTGCCACTGCCACCAACTCATCCCTGCACTCCAGCCATCGGCGACCATTCACTGTGCAGATTCTCGTCCTATTATCCTATTGGGTTGCATCAGGACCTGGTCTTTGTCCAAGACCACAAGCTGTTGCAGATAGATGTGGATGTAACCAGTCCATCACACACACCAGATTCCCCACCATCGACTCCATCAACACTTCACACTGTTTCATGTTAGCAGCCAGCGTAATCAAGTACTATTCACACCCTGGTCATTCCCTCTTCTCCCTTCTCCCGTGGGACAGATGCAAAAGCTTGAAAGCACATACAGTGCCCTCCATAATGTTTGAGACAAAGACCCATCATTTATTTATTTGCCTCTGTACTCCACAATTTGAAATCTGTAATAGAGAAAAAAAAAATCACATGTGGTTAAAGTGCACATTGTTGCATATCCTTTGCATGCAATGACTGCTTGAAGTCTGCGATTCATGGACATCACCAGTTGCTGGATGTCTTCTCTGGTGATGCTCTGCTAGGCCTGTATTGCAGCCATCTTTAGCTTATGCTTGTTTTGGAGGCTAGTACCCTTCAGTCTTCTCTTCAGCATATAAAAGCATGCTCAATTGGGTTCAGATTGACTTGGCCACTCAAGAATTTACCATTTTTTTGCTTTGAAAAGCTTAGTTGCTTTAGCAGTATGTTTGGGATCATTGTCTCGCTTCAGAATGAACCGCTGGCCAATGGGTTTTGAGGCATTTGTTTCAACTTGAGCAGATAGGATGTGTCACACCCGACTCCTGAATAATGTTTCTGATCTGTCGGACAGGTGTTTGGGGTTTTTTCTTTATTTATAGAGAGAATTCTTCTACCATCAGCTGTGGAGGTCTTCCTTGGCCTGCCAGTCCCTTTGTGATTAGTAAGCTCACCAGTGCTCTCTTTCTTCTTAATGATGTTCCAAACAGTTGATTTTGGTAAGCCTATGGTTTGGCTGATGTCTTAAATCACAAACAGGAAATTAATGTAAACTAAAGTCTAACTCCCCTCTCCTAGTGTAGGAATTCACAACCCTTTCGACCTAGTAGTTAAACTTGGAAAGTTTCTTGTTTCTCAGTCTCATAAAGGCTTCTTTGACTTTCATTGGCACAACTTTGGTCCTCATGTTGATAAACAGAATAAAAGCTTCCAAAGGTGATGGAAAGACAGGAGGAGACTAGGTGCCGAGAGCTCTCTTATACTCTCACAGCTGCAAGCTCTCTCACAACTGGCGTCCTGGTGCCGTAGCAACAACCTAGAGCTCAATACACTTAAGACAGTGGAATTGATTGTAGACTTTAGGAGAGCTCCCCCTCCACTCACCATCAACAACAGTCACATCTGTGGAGTCCTTTAAGTTCCTGGGAACCATCATCTCCAAGGACCTTAAGTGGGCGGCTACCATCGACTCCACAGTCAAAAAGGCACAACAGAGGATGTACTTCCCAAGGCAGCTGAGGAAGCACAATCTGCCACAGGCAATGATGGTCCAATTCTACACGGCCATCATAGTCTGTTCTCACCTTCTCCATCATGGTCTGGTTTGGCTCAGCCACCAAGCATGACATCCGGAGGCTGCAGCAAATCGTCCGATCAGCAGTGAACATTATTGTATGTCATGTTGTTACTTGTGGGTGGAGCACCAAGGCAAATTCCTTGTATGTGAATACTTGGCCAATAAACCTACTTACTTACCTGCATTAAGGAGGCAATTAAACACACTGGAGCAATTACAAACACCTGCGACGCCATGTGTCCCCAACATTATGGTGCCCTGACTATGTATGAGCACAGCTGTAATTTCTACATGGTGAAACCAAAATGTATAAAAACACCTTTTAATAAAATCTGACAATGTACACTTTAACCACATGTGATTTTTTTTCTATTACAAATCTCAAATTGTGGAGTAGAGACAAATAAATAAACAATGGGTCTTTGTCCCAAACATTATGGAGGGCACTGTACTCCTAAACTCAAGAACAGCTTCTTCCCTTCTGTTGTTAAAACTACTGAACAGTCCTCCCATAAGTTTGTGTAGTCCTGATCATCCAACCTACCTCATTGTGCACCTTGTACTTACTTTTATCTGCACTTTCTCTGTAACTGTAAAAAGTTATAACACTATATTCTGCACCCTGTTTAAGAAAGAACTGCAGATGCTGGAAAAATCGAAAGTAGTCAAAAAAAAAATGCTGGAGAAACTCAGCGGGTGAGGCAGCATTGATGGAGAGAAAAAATAGGCGACGTTTCGGGTCCCGACCCGAAAGTCGTCTATTCCTTCTCTCCATATATTATGCACTCTGGTATATTTGTCTTTGCACTACGCGTTGGACTTGTGTATGGTCTGATTTTACTCGTGTATAGTCTGATTCCAGAATAGCACGCAAACAACGTTTTTCACTGTCTTGGTACACGTGACAATAATAAACCAATGCCAATATCCATGTCCTCTGATTAATAATGGTATTTATTGGAGGTATTTACAGATAGAGACTTTTTGCATTTAATCACGTTTGGAGGACCCAGGGAAACTGGGCTTATTGTAGCATTCTTTCCTGGGTGGTCTTTGCTCTGTATGGATTCTTTTGGATTTTTCTAAATTAGTTTTGTTCTATTTTCCCAGAATTCATAAACTTCACCCCTAAAGAGTATGTTTAGACCACCCTTGCCAGGATAAAAACCTTTACAGGGATTGTTTAATTCAAGTGAACACCAACATTTTAATAGTCTCCCTCTTCAGCTTTTAAAATTGTCCCTGAACATATCACAATCAAGCAAAGGAATGTTTTATTAGTTGTATTAACACGCCATTAAATCAGAAACAGGAAATTAATGTAAACTAAAGTCTAACTCCCCTCTCGTAGTGTAGGAATTCACACCCCTTTTGACCGAGTAGTTAAAGTTGGAAATAAATCCCAAAAGAGGAAAACCCCACATAAATACAATACAAAATAAAAAAAAAACAGGAACAAATGCAGAACTCTGGAACAAATAATCCTTATGCATATTTAAAAGGCTTCTGGAGATTCAGGGGTTGAAGATCATAACTCTGACCGTTGCAATCTCAAGACAGGAAATAAACCAAGTTTTCATTGTCTACATTTCAAG
The DNA here is from genome assembly GCA_035221665.1 of Okamejei kenojei. Classification (NCBI taxonomy): domain Eukaryota; kingdom Metazoa; phylum Chordata; class Chondrichthyes; order Rajiformes; family Rajidae; genus Okamejei; species Okamejei kenojei. The sequence continues at coordinate 27,215,856 of CM069149.1, read as the reverse complement.
GATTCAGCCAACCTATAGAAAAAGAGAAAAGGTTTCATTTTAATAGAGGTTTAATACGTTTTTAAAGTATCAAGAAGCATAGTCTGTCCATTCCCCTCCACAGATGCTGCCTGACCTGCTGAGGTAAGTCCTATAAAGCTGCATCAGAACTTCACGACCCCTATATGCCAATCTATTGATCATCATTTTGAAATTATCAATTGACCATCAGCAAAGCATCTGAGTATTTCAAATTTCCTTTATACTTTTTTTTTGTATAGAGTTTCTTGCTATCAAACCCTGAACCACATTAACATTATGTGCTCCTGAAACCAGCTCGCCCAAGGAGATGGAAACTAATCTATTAACGCCATTCTTCTTAAACTAACTGGATGACTTTAATCTACTTCACTGAAGACAATGCATTATCTCCAGTGATTAAAATCATCCAGTCACTTTAAGATTAATGGCATTAATAGATTAGTTTCCATTTCCTTGGGTGAGCTGGTTTCAGGAAGAATCTGTGCAACCTTCCCTTGTAATATAATCATTTAAACCAATATAGCATTCTAGTTTTTCTGCACTTCACCCTTAAAGAGACCAACCTCTAAATTCCGTCTGGAATCTGAAAGAATGTATTCACTACACAACACAGCATGCTTCCTCATTCATGCACTGGGAATACGGATCAGGGTTAGCCGCTTAAATTCAGCTAGTATCAACAAACCTCTGAACATAGAACAGTGCAGCACAGGAACAGGCCCTTGGACTCACAATGTTCCAGCCAAAATGATGTCAAGTTAAACTAATCTCCTCTGCACGTGATCTATATCTCTCCATTTCCTGCATATCCATGTGCCTATCCAAAAGGATTTAAGGATTCTGGTACTAATGCAAGATGATATCCACTGACACAGGTGCTGGGTTACACAAATGGGCACAAAGTGCTGGAATACATGGTGGAACAGTGGTGCAGCTATAGAGTTGCTGCCTTAGAGCACAGAGACACGGGTTTGATCCTGATTGTGGGTGCGGTTTGTACCGTCCGCACATTTGCTTCGATTTGTACAGAGTTTGCTCTGTGCTCCGGTTTCCTCCCACATTCCAAAGACGTGTGAGTTTACAGGTTAATTGGCTTTGCAAATTGTCCCTAGTATGCAAGATAGAACTGGTCGGTGAGCCGAAGGGCTTGTTTCCACGCTGTATCTCTAAACAAAACTAACTCAGCGGGTCAGGCAGCCACTCTGGAGAACGTAGACAGGTGACGTCAGAAGAAGAGTCCCGACCCGAGATGTTTCCAGCCCATGTTCTCCAGAGATGCTGTCTGACCTGCTGAGTTACTCCAGCACTTTGTGTAAATTGGACAGAACACCATCGAAAGGATAAAAGATACATTAATATAATTACCAGTCCATAGCTTCTTCCAGACCAATTCCTTTGGTTGCAGAGGTTTTGAATATCTGCCATTTGCGATCCTTCATGGCAGGGAGGCCGAGTGCGTTGGCCACCTCTGTGGGAGACAGAGCCTGTTCCATGTCCTGCTTATTTGCAAATACCACTAGCACAGCCTTCTTCAGCTCTTCTTCCTGTAAGCAAGCAGTTCAGCGCTGATTAAACATCCACTTTTAATGTTTAGTTTAGGTTATGATTGTCTCGTGTCCTGAGGTACAGTGTAACGCTTTTGTATGCCTGGTATCCAGTCAAAGAAAATACTTCTCAGCACCGTGGCGCAGAGGTAGAGCTGCTGCCTTGCAGCGCCAGAGACCCGGGTTCGATCCTGACTATGGGTGCTGTTTGTACGTTCTCCCCGTGAACTGAGTGGTTATTCTCCGGGAGCTCCAGTTTCCTCCCACACTCCAAAGACGGACAGGTTTGTAGGCTAATTGACTTGGGATAGTTGAAAATCGTCCCTAGTGTGCTGTAAGATAGTGTTAGTGTGTGGGGATCACTGGTCAATGTGGACTTGAAGGGCCTGTTTCCGTGCTGCATCTCAAAACAAAACTGTCTGAAGAAGTGTTCCGACCCGAAACGTAACCTATTCCATCTCTCCAGAGATGCAGCCTGACATGCTGAGTTACTCCAGCATTTTACCTATATCGAAAGAAAAGACGATACGTGAATACTATGAAGCCTTGCACAGTTAAAGAGCACAACATTTTAGAACAAAGATATATAAAACTGAAGTCGGATTAAAGATAGTTCAAAGATATCCAATAGTAGATGGGAGGTCAGGACCACGCTCCAGCTGATGAAAGAGCTGTTTAGTTGCCTGATAACAGCTAGGAAGAAACTATCTCTGAATCTGGACATAAGTGTTTTCACATTTCTGTACCTCTTGCCTGGTGGGAGAGGGGAGACGAGGGAGCGACCGGGATAAGACAGGCCCTTGATTATGTTCGCGGCCTTGCCGTGGCAGCATGATGTAGATGGAGTCAATTGAAGGGAGGCTGGTTTGTGTGATGGTCTGGGATACGTCCACAACACTCTGCAATGTGTTGCGGTCTTCGATGGATAACCATGGTGAACAAGCAAATGCCAGGTATTACCAGGTTTTTGGCCGAAGCCAATCCGTTTCCACACTGCATGACTATGACTTATCTAGCAAATTCAAGCAAGGAGCCATCTGAGTGTTTCAAGCCTTAGAATCCAAGCATGCTGAACACACATCTAAGACTTTATAGAGGTACAGCGTGGAAACGGGTCCTTCGGCCCACCGAGTCCGCGCAGACCAGCCTGTACACTAACAGTATTTACACACTATGGACAACTTACAATTTCACCAAAGCAAATTTACCTACAAACCCGTAGGTCTTTAGAGTGTGGGAGGAAACGGGAGCACCCAAAGAAAACTTACGTGGTCACAGGGAGAACGTACAAACTCCGTTTTCCATACAGACAGCAACTGAGGTCAGGATCGAACCCGGATCTCTGGCGCTGTAAGACAGCATCTATACTGCTGCGCCAGAATGCCACCCTTTTATGGTCACAAATCATGGCCATTTGCTATTGCTTGAATCTAAAATGCATCAGCAGCAAAACACCCTCCTTCATCTCTCTGGTCAAGAATGATAGAGAGAGCTATTGATTAGAGTTGAATATTTTTGGACTAGGTATTTCAGTGACACCACGCTTCCCCTTCCAAGCCAAGCACAAAGTGTGATGAACAAAAAGGATTAAGAACTTTGGTGGCAAAACTTCATAAACTTTCACAAATGTACTAAATGGTGAGCCATCAATGTAATTAAAAGGTTTATAACAAAGATAGACACAAACTCTGAGGAAGGGTCCCCACCCAAACGTCCCCTTATCCCTTTTCTTCAGAGATGCTGCCTGATCTGTTGAGTTACTCAAGGATTTTGTGTCTATCTTTGCTGAGCCATCAATCTGGGCAAAATCTTGATTTGAATGGAAGGGTTTAGCAGTACAATAAAATTAATTGCAACCTCAGTCCAAGGTATGCTCTAGAGTCATAGTCACACAGCAGGGAAACAGGCCCTTTGGCCCAACTTGTCCATGCTGACCAAGATACCCCATCTAAGGTAGCCCTATTTAGACAGGTTGTATCCATGTAATTGACCAAAGTCTTTTTAAATATTATTGTACCTGCCTCAACTATTATTGTACCTGCCTAAACTAATACCAATATGCTGCCTGGCCCACAGAGTTCCTCCAGCAGCTTGTTTTTTGATTAGGCTGAATAAATTCAAACAACTTTCAACGACACTTGTAAAGCAGTTTCCTCACCTCCAACATCGCAACAAGTTCCGACTTTGAGATCCCCATTCTTTCCTTGTCACAGCTGTCGACCACATAGATGACGGCATCAGTGTTGGAGTAATAACAACGCCAGTAGGGGCTGAGGAAAGGAGAACATTTGATTCACAACACACACTGAAATGATATCAGCCTTCTGATACAGCAAAGCTCCACTATACCGGAAATAACTAAATTAATTGGTTATACTCATTGCGCATGCAAAGGGAGGCACAGCGGTGGAGTTACTGCCTTACAGCGCCAGAGGCCCGAGTTTGACCTTGACAACCGGTGCTGTCTGTGTGGAATTTGTACATTCTCTCTGTGACTGTGTGGGTTTTCTCCGGGTGCCACACTCCAAAGATGTACAGGTTTGGAGGCTAAATGGCTTCTCTAAATTATCCCTAGTGCGTGGGATAGAACTAGCATTCGGTGTGATCGCTGGTCGGCACAGACTGGGCAGGCCAAAAGGGTGTTTCTCTAAACTAAACATTGAACCTGGTGGAAAGGGAGGAACACGGGGTTTATAGTGTCTGTCTGGCAGAGGGAACAAAGCAGCAGGTGTCTAGGATTTATACTCTGTGGCAATGAGTGAATAACACCCCACTGATCACACACCAGGCCCATTTTGATCAGGAACAACCTTCACTTTAAAATAATGCTCATAAGGTCATAAGTTATAGGAGCAGAATTAGACTATTTGGCCCATCAAGTCAACTCCACCATTCAATCATGGCTGATCTATCTTTCCCTCTCAACCCCATTCTCATGCCTTCTTCCCATAACCCTTGACACCCTTACTAATCAAGAATCTGTCAATCTCTGCCTTAAAAATATCAATTGACTTGGCCTCCACAGCCGTCCGTGGTAACAAATTCCATAGATTCACCACCCTTGGGCTAAAGAAATTCTTTGTCATCTCCTTTCTAAAGGTATGTCCTTTTATTCTGAGGCTGTGGCCTCTGACACCTAGACTCTCTGAACAACTTAAAATTTGCAAGTAGTTCACAACTATGTTGCTGGATCATAATCCTGGACACCCTTCCCAACAGCAACAGCAACGGTTCAAGGAGGCAGCTCACCTTTCGGGTCGGGTCTGAACGAGGGTCTCAACCCAAAACATATCTATTGGCTCCAGAAATACTGCCTGACACACCAAGTTACTCCAGCACTTTGTGTCTTATTATGAGTTTTGCGTGTTTTTTGGTTTCATTTATATTTTTTGTGACTAACGTTTTTTTTTAAATGTCACAAATTTAGTGGTGGAGGGGGCAGAGATGTATGATGTAAAGTAGATTCTTGGCCCAATTACTACTGTTTAAACGTGTAGGAAGGAACTGTAGATGCTGGTTTACACCGAAGATAGAATGCTGGAGTAACTCAACGGGACAGGCAGCATCTCTGGAGAACATCTCTCCTCCCGTTGAGTTACTCCAGCATTGTGGGTCGTTCTACTTTTTTAAGCCAGCTTGCTCTTTAATTATCCATTTCTTGAATCCATATGCTCCAACCTTAGTTTATCTCACATGTCTATCACAGTATCCAATAAAAAAAATAATACGCCTGATTGTCATGCACCAAAACTCTTGTCAAGGGGTAAGCAATGTACAGAACTGCCAGAAATGTAGACGGGAAAAATGCTTTCATACCGTATACTGGTCTGTCCACCCAGGTCCCACACTTGAAACTTAAGGTTCTTGAACGTCACAGTTTCGACATTGAAGCCAATTGCTGTAAAATTAGATTATTCCATTTTACATATAATGTATAAACAGGCAGAGATCGCTGTGGTATTCGGTGTGGGGGGGAGGGAGAAAGCATAAAGCGATTTAAATAAAAACAAGAAACTTCAGATGCTATAATCTATACATAACAAACTGATCTTGTTATCTTCCGGTTTGGCGGTCTTCCTATTTGCGCAAAAACGGTTTGCGATAACGCTTCGATTTTTTGCCAATTCACTCACCGTTCTCCTGTGCTGCGAGTGTACCAAGTTTAGTTCTGATTGGTTCAATGTCATAAAAGTTAGCAAGGTTTAAAAACCTTTTAAAAAGCTCGTGCGCAGATTGATCTCTTCTCCAACAGCCCAGCCCAGATTCGGAGACCCAGCCCAGCCCGGAGTTGAAGATGTCACCGATGTCGCCAAACGGAAAGCAAAGACTCTGATCCCGGCAGAGGAGAACGACCAGCGACCTCTGCGAGTCCCATCGCACCACCATTTACAGCCACTACCCCTCTGGTCCCCATCGCTGGCCCCCTCTCACCATGGCTCTTCCAGAGTCTTTTCCACATACACAACTCCCCCCCACCATACACACCCCCTCCACCCCCACATCCGCCCACACCCCTCCCGCCCACAAACATACACTCCCGTCCCACACATACACCCCCCCCCGCCCACATACACCCCCTCCCGCCCACATACACACCTCCCACCTACCACATATACCCACCCCTCCCCCCATACCACCCTCTCCCCCCTCCTACACCTCCCCGTCCACACATACCATCTCCCCTCCAACCTCACACCACTCCCCCCTCCCACACACACCACCGCCCATCCCTCCTCCACTCCAACACATGAAGATGAGGGGGAAGGAGTGTTCGGGGAAGAGAGGAAATGAGCCGCACCTGCGCAGTTAGGGGCTATGGGTGAGTTGTGGAATATTGTGTTGGGGGAATGGGTTGCATTGGGGGAAACTGGTGAGCGGTGGAATATTGCAATGGGGAATGGGTAGCGTTGGGGGACCAGGCCTCCTATTTAACTGGAACCCAACGGGTCCCATTTAGTCCAGTCTTGAAGAAAAATCAAAGTGCTGGAGGAACTCAGTGGGTCAGGCACCATCTGTGGAAAAAAAAAAATGGACAGTTGGTGTTTCGGGTAGGGATCCTTTTAGATCTTCTGTTTAACAGTGAACTTGCATGTTCCCTGCATTACTAGAGAGATCTGCCTTGCTTGTCAGGACCCTTCAGTCTGAAACATCATCAGTCCATTCCCTCCACAGATGCTACCTAATCTGCTGAATTCCTCCAGCACTTTGTTTATAATTAGAGTAACTTCAATTATTGAATTCCTCACAGCACCAGAGATCGATCATGTCTGTTCGGCTGCTGAGTGTGGAGTTTGCACGTTCTCACTGTGACCCCGTGGGTTTTCTCCGGGTGCACCGCTTCCTCCCACATTTCAAAGATGTGTGGGTTTATAGGTCAATTGGCCTCTGTTCATTGTCCCTGATGTGTAGAGAATGGATTTGAAAGTGGGATAACGTAGAACTAGTGTGAAAGGGTGATCGATGTTCGGCGTGGACTCAGTTCGTCGATGGGCCTGTTTGGAAATGCTGTCCAGCTAAACTATAAACACAAGTGGCTGGATCAGTTTTATTGATATTCTTCCATGCAATTCTGCGGTTGAAGTACATTTTATCTATTTAAAAAAAATTGCATTCACACAGGTCCTCCGAGCAGCAAAATGTTCTGGATCACTGAGAATCAGAAGAGTATTAGAACGAGTGATCTGGAAACGTTGAAAGTGTTCGATGTTAAAGTTTGTCTAGTAGTGGTCGGTTTAGAGAGTTACAGCATCGTGGCATTACAATTACAGAGGAAAAAGTCCAAGGTGCATTGAATAGATTTGGAGGTCAGGATCGCACTCTTGCTTATGGGAGGACCATTCAGTAGTCAGATAACTGCAGGGCTGAAGCTGCTCCTGATTCTGGTATGTGTTTTCAAACGTTTGTATCTTCTGCCCGACAGAAGAGGGAATGAGCAAGATGTGAGTGGTCCTGCATTATGTGTAGGTTTAGGTTTATTATTGTCATGTGTACCAAGATATAGTGAAGAGCTTTGTTTTGCATGTTATCCAAAGAGATCAGATATACCACACATAGATAAAATCAGTTCAACTCAAGTACAATAGATAGATCTGCCTCGGAAAAGCAGCCAACATAATCAGAGACGTCCCACCTCAGTCATTCCTCCTTCTCCCTGCTCCCATCTGGCAGAAGGTACAGAAGCGTGAGAGCATCCAGACTCAGAAACAGCTTTTTCCCGTTATCATGTTCTGAACAGTCCTTCCTTAAGCTAGGGTACTGTCCTATTTACCTCTACCCCATTACAGACATTGTCTATGGAATTGATACGCTTAAATGCTGAGAACTATATTCTGCACTCTGTATCTATTGTATTCGAGTTTGACATTATATTTTTCACACAAAGGGTGGTGGTGTGTGTATGGAACAAGCTGCCAGAAGAGATAGTTGAAGCTGGGACTATCCCAACATTCAAGAAACAGTTAGACAGGTACATGGATAGGACAGGTTTGGAGGGAAGAGGAAGGATTTGGAGGGATAAGCACAGGCAGGTGGGACTAGTGTAACTGGGACATGTCGGCCGGTGTGGGCAAGTTGGGTTGAAAGGCCTATTTCCACACTGTATCACTCTATAACTAAATTAATGCATTTTTGTATAGTATATCTGATCCGCTTAGATAAGAGTGCAAAACAAAGCGTTTCACTGTACTTTGGTACACACGACAATAATAAACCTACATCAAAGTCGCTCCAACCATTGGGAAGAAGGTATAGTGAAAACTGTAATGTCCAGGTTCATGAGCAGTTTCTTCCAAAAATCATCAGGTTACTAAACATTACAACCTCTAAATAAGCTCTGAGCAACCTTGACTTTGAGAGCATTGTATTTTTCTTTGCACTATAATACTGAACTTTGTTATTGTTTACTTACACAGTATTGTGCTTACATATCTGTTGTGCTGCTGCAAGTAACATTGTCATTATTCCATTTACGGACAAATGACAATAAATCACTCTTGACTCTTTAAGTATACAAACTTATAAATAAGCACCAACATGCAGGTGTGCAATAGCTAACAGTCACAGCAGGGGGAGGTGGCAGAACACTTACTGGGGATCGTGGTGACGACTTCTCCCACCTGCAGCCTGTAGAGTATCGTGGTCTTGCCTGCTCCATCCAGACCCAAGATCAATATCCTCATTTCTCGTGTGCCAAACAGGCCGGAAACCAAGGTGGAGATCCACCCACCTGCAGTGAAACAGAACAGCACACGTTTACGGTGGAAGTCTTATTTCTGCAACCAGTTCAACCATCTAATATGACTTCTAAACCCATCATTAGTTGTCCCATTACAAACTCCACCCAACCTTATGCCATCATCCCTTTTGTATAGTAGTGATCTCCCCATAGCACCACCATAACTACATTTAAGTCAGAAACACTGCATTGGTTGTAAAAGCAAAAAGGTGGAAATACTGTGATTAAGCAGAATCCATAGAGAGTGAAGGTGTTAATCTCTCAGGTCTCAACTTTTAATCAACGATCGCACAGCCATTGAGATTTTAGAGATGAAAATTCTAAATTCAATAGCGATTGAGTTTTAAGCATGGAAATAAGTCCTTTGACTCATCAAGCCCACACTGACCAGCGATCACATAGTCATCACCTTCTCATCCAAGGGACAATTTACAGATGCCGATTAACCTACAAACCTGCATCTCTGAAGAACATGTATAGGTGACGTTTCAGGTCTGAAGAAGGGTCCCGAAACGTCACCTACCCATATTCTTCAGAGATGCTGCCCGACCCGCTAAGTTACTCCAGCATTTTGGGTTCTTCCATCTCCCTTATTCATCTTTCCTGCAATCATCTTTCTTGTTATATTGTTTTTACAACGTGTTGTGATCACAGCTTTATTAATACTCTGAGCTTATCACCGAATCATACAACACAAGATGAGGGCATTTACCTTTGGACAAAATAAATGGCAGCAGCTTCACTCACTTGCACTTTAGCAGGATACACACTTAACCTCAGGGTTGTTCACCTAGAACAACGACTACTTCATCACAAGATAACCCTAAATGTACTATAGAAACAAGAAACTGAACATGCCTGGTTTACATAAAGGACATGCAGAGTAACTCAGTGGGTCAGGCAGTATCTCTGGAGAACATGGACAGATGATGTTTTGGGTTGGGACCCTTCTTCAGGTGATTGACGGAAGGAGGGGGTGGGGATGGGGGTGTAGAAAAGGGGTGGGGGCTGTATTCTCAAATGTTAGGTAATCAATGGTCAAAACATAATATTGTGTTATGCAAAACATCTGTGTTTGTGGTTTAAACTTTTTCCAAAGCAACCAGTGTTTCACTGAACAGTCAGCACCTTACATCTGAATGGAGCCAGACTAAGTACGGAGACACATGACAATTTGAGGCAGGGTTGAACGGATGCTGAAGGTGGATCTGATGCTCAAGCCCTTTCCTACGTCCGTGGCAAACTGTGAATGCACTGAAAATAGCAAAAAGCTTCCTTTCCAACTCTCTCCAATTTTAACCTTTATCAAACACTAATAACTTGTAATGCAACTCAATTATGAAATCTCACTCTTCTGAAAAGTACAGGTAACAACTGAAAATTTCATTGTTAATTTATGCCATTGTTCTTCCCTCGGTCAATAGCAATGTATATTTATGCCAAAGTATGACATCCGGACTTCATCAGAGTATTGAGTATAGATGTTGGGAAAGCATGTTACAGTTGTCCAAGACATTGGTGAGGCCACATTTAGAGTATTGTGTTCAGTTTAAGTCACCGTGTTATAGGAAACTTGTTGTCAAGCTGGAAAAGGGCAGAGAAGATTTACAAAGATGTTGCCAGGAGGGCCTGAGCTATAGGGAAAGATTGAGCAGGCTAGGACATTATTCCTTGGAGCGCAGGAGTATGAGGGATGATCTTATAGAGGTGTACAAGATCATGAGGAATAGAACAGGTAGATACACAGTCTTTTGCCCAGAGTAGGGGAATCAAGATCAAGGGGACATAGGTTTAACCATCTTCCAGCACTATCCTCAAATCATAGACACAAGGAACTGCAGATGTCGGTTTACAAAAAACGACACAGAGGGCTGGAGTCAGGCAGCATCTGTGCAGAACATGGATAGGCCATGTTTAGGGTCATAATGCTTCTTCAGACTGATTAAACATTTAAAATAAGTGGAGGAGTATGCCATTTGGCTCTTCGAGTCAGCATCGACATTCAATAGGATCATGGCTAATCATCCAAAATCAGTATCCCGTTCCTGCTTTTTCCCCATATTCCTCGATTGCTTTAGCCCCAAGAGCTAAATCTACTCGCTCTTGAAAATATCCAGTGAATTGGCCTTCACTGCCCTCTGTGGCAAATTCCACAGATCCGCAACTCTCTGGGTAAAAAAGTGTTTCCTCATCTCAGTCCTAAATGGCCTACTCCTTATTCTTAAACTGTGACCCCTGGTTCTGGCCTCCCCCAACATCGGGAACCTTTTTACCTGCATCTAGCCTGTCCAATCCTTTAAGAATTGTATGTGTTTCTATAAGATCCCCTCATCCTTCTAAATTCCAGTGAATACAAGCCCAGTCTACCAATTCATTCATGATATGTCAGTCCTGCCATCCCGGGAATTAACCTGGTGAACCTAATTGTAGTTGGAGAAGGAGGGGGTAGAGAAAGTTGGATGAGAAGTGCGATTGGAACAAATCATGTTATTCACTTAATACTCAGAAATACATAAAGCAAAACACAAAGTGTTGGAGGAACTCAGTGGGTCTGGTAGCCATAGAAGGGTAATCCACAGATGCTGCCTGACCTCATAAGCCAGACGAGTAGAAATAGGCCATTCAGCCCATCGTGCCTATTTCACATTCAATCATGGCTAACCTATCTTACCGATTAACCCCATTCTCCTGCCTCACCCCATAACAAATCAACCTGCCAGCATTGTGTTTTTCTCAAGATTCCAGCATCTGCAATTTCTTGTCTCTAGAAATGCAAAGAACTACGAACATAATAAGCTTCTACACAACCCAGTGGTAGAGTATTCCAAAGGTCCATCACCCGGAGTGAAAAGATTTTCCCTCATCTCAGTCCTAATCTTTATTCTCACTGTGTCACTGGTTTATGTCCCAGTTACCTCAGTCAAAAACAATATTTACCCTGATTCCACCCTGTTCTGCCATGTAAGAATTATTTTTGAAGTAATTGAACACAGAAATCTAACAGAGATATCAATTCTTCACTAAGTCTTGCACCCTCCCCTCATCCATCTCCCCTCCCTCTCCCCCTCATTCATCCTTGTCTCTCTCTCTACCTTCCCCCTCCCATCTCTCTCCTTCCACTCCCTCTCCTTCACTCATACATGTTTTTTCCCCGTCCCCTCTCTCCCCTACCTCACATCCATTTTCTCCGTCCCCTCTCTCTTCCCATCACTCCTTGATCCCCATCCCTCACTCACCCATGTCTCCCTTCTTTCCTCTCCCACATTCCTCTCCCCTCCCTTGTCCTCCCACCCCCTCACTCACACCATGTCCCCATCTCTCCTCTCCCTCCATCACTCGCCCTCACCTCTATCTCTCCCCCCGCACTCACCCATGCCCCCCTCTCATCACCCCCCCACTCTCTCCATCCCTCACCTGTCCTTCTCTAACCCTCTCCACCCATGTCTCCCTCTATGCTCACATCTTTCACATTTCCCTCCCTCACTCACCCATGTCTGCCTCTCACTCCCTCCATTCATTCACCCGTTTCTTTCCCCTTCTCTCCCTCCCCATGTCCCCCTCACCCCATCTCTCCCCCTCATTCCTATCTCTCTCCCCCATTCGCCCTTGCCCCCTTCACCCTATCTCTCGCCCCCCCTCCCATCTCTCCCCTCACCCATCTCTCCCCTCACCCATATCCCCATCTCTCTATCTCACTCATGTCCCTATCTCTCCCCCTCACCTCCATGTCTCCCCCCTCCTCTCTCCCTCACTCATGTCCCCATCTCCCCCCTCACCCCCATGTCTCCCCCTCACTCACCCATCTCTCCCGCCATGTCCTGCTCACTATCTCTCCCCCTCACCCCCATGTCTCCCCCTCACCCCATCTCTCGCCCCTCACCCCATCTCTCGCCCCAATGTCTCCCTCTCACCCCCATGTCTCCCCCTCACCCCATGTCTCACCCACATGTATCCCCCCTCACCCCATGTCTCACCCCATGTCTCCCCCCTCACCCCCCCATGTCTCCCCCTCACTCACCCATGTCTCCCCCCCTCACTCACCCCATGTCTCCCCCTCACTCACCCCATGTCTCCCCCTCTCACCCCATGTCTCCCCCTCACTCCCATGTCCCCCCCTCACTCCCATGTCCCCTCACTCACCCATGGTCTCCCCCTCACTCACTCCCATGTCCCCCTCACCCCTCATGTCCCCTCACCCCCCATGTCTCCCCCCACCCATGTCTCCCCCGCACCCATGTCTCCCCCGCACTCACCCATGTCACCATGTCTCCCCCTCACTCACCCATGTCTCCCCCTCACCCCCCATGTCTCCCCCTCACCCCCCCATGTCTCCCCCTCACCCCCCATGTCTCCCCCGCACTCACCATGTCTCCCCCGCACTCACCCATGTCCCCCCCGCACTCACCCATGTCCCCCCGCACTCACCCATGTCCCCCGCACTCACCCATGTCTCTCCTCACTCACCCATGTCTCCTCCTCCTCATGTCTCACCTCCCCATGTCTCCCCCTCACCCACCCCATGTCTCCCCCCTCATGATGTTCCCCCCCCCATGTCTCCCCTCACCCCCCATGTCTCCCCACTCACCCCCCATGTCTCCCCCGCACTCACCCATGTCCCCCCCACTCACCCATGTCCCCCCCCACTCACCCATGTGCCCGCCTCACCCATGTCCCCCCCGCACTCACCCATGTCCCCTCCTCACTCACCCATGTCCCCTCACACCTCACCCCATGTCCCCCCTCACCCCCATGTCCCCCCTCACTCACTCCCCATGTCTCCCCCTCACTCACCCCCATGTCCTCCCGCACTCACCCCCATGTCTCCCTCACCCCCCCATGTCTCCCTCACTCACCCATGTCTCCCCCTCACCCATGTCTCCCTCACCCCCCATGTCTCCCCCTCACCCCACCCTCACCCCCCCCATGCCTCACCCATGTCACCCCCATGTCCCCCCCCCTCATCCCCCATGTCCCGCCTCACCCATGTCCCCCCTCACATGTCCCCTCACCATGTCCCCTCACTCACCCATGTCTCACCCTCACCCCCCCATGTCTCCCTCACCCCCCCCATGTCCCTCCTCACTCACCCATGTCTCCCTCACCTCACTCCCATGTCTCCCTCACCCCCCCATGTCTCCCTCACCCCCCATGTCTCCCTCACCACCCCCATGTCTCCCCCTCACTCACCCATGTCTCCCTCACCCCCCCCATGTCCCCTCACCCCCATGTCTCCCCTCACAAACCCCATGTCCCCCTCACTCACCCCCCCATGTCTCCCCTCACCCCCCATGTCCCCCCCCCCATGTCTCCCTCACTCCCCCATGTCTCCCTCACTCCCCCATGTCTCCCCCTCACTCCCCCATGTCTCCCCCTCACCCCCATGGTCCCCCCTCACCCCCACCACCCCCATGTCTACCCCTCACACCCCCATGTCTCCCTCACTCACCCATGTCTCCTCACTCCCCCATGTCCCCTCACCCCCCCCATGTCTCCCTCACTCACCCCCATGTCTCCCTCACCCCCCATGTCTCCCTCACCTCACCCCATGTCTCCCTCACCCCCCCAATGTCTCCCTCACTCACCCATGTCTCCCTCACTCACCCCCATGTCTCCTCACCCCCCATGTCTCCCTCACACCCCCATGTCTCCCTCACTCACCCATGTCTCCCTCACTCACCCATGTCTCCCTCACTCCCCCCCATGTCTCCCTCCCATGTCCCTCCCTCACTCACCCCATGTCTCCCTCTCACTCCCATGTCTCCCTCACCCCCCCCATGTCTCCCTCACCCCCCCCCATGTCTCTCCCTCCTCACCATGTCTCCCTCCTCACCCCATGTCTCCCTCACTCACCCATGTCTCCCTCACTCACCCCATGTCTCCCTCACCCCCCCCATGTCTCCCTCACTCACCCATGTCTCCCTCACTCACCCCATGTCTCCCCACTCACCCCCATGTCTCCCTCACTCACCCCCATGTCTCCCTCACTCACCCCCATGTCTCCCACTCACCCCCATGTCCTCACTCACCCCCATGTCCTCCCCCTCCATGTCTCCTCCTCACCCCCCTCCCTCACTCACCCATGTCTCCCTCACTCACCTCACCCACTCACCCATGTCTCCCTCACTCACCCCCATGTCTCCCTCACTCACCCCCATCACCCCCATCACCCCCATGTCTCCCTCACTCACCCATGCTCCATGTCTCCTCACCCATGTCTCCCTCACTCACTCCCCATGTCTCCCTCCCTCACCCCCATGTCTCCCCCTCACTCACCCCCATGTCTCCTCACTATGTCTCCCTCACTCACACCCCATGTCTCCCTCACTCCCTCCCTCACTCACCCCATGTCTCCTCACTCACCCCATGTCTCTCCTCACACCCCCATGTCTCCCTCACTCACCCATGTCTCCCTCACTCACCCCCATGTCTCCCTCACTCCCCCATGTCTCCCTCACACCCCCATGTCTCCCTCACTCACCCCTGTCTCCCTCACTCACCCCCATGTCTCCCCTCCCCCCCCATGTCTCCTCACCATGTCTCCCTCACAACCCCCCCACCCCCTGTCTCCCTCACTCACACCCCATGTCTCCCTCACTCCCCATGTCTCCCTCACTCACCCCCCATGTCTCCCCCTCATGTCTCCCTCCTCACTCACCCCCATGTCTCTCCCCCCACACACTCCCCCATGTCTCCTCACTCACCATGTCTCCCTCACACCCCACTCACACCTCCATGTCTCTCTCACTCACCCATGTCTCCCTCCGACGTGGCCGTCACCCGCGGCCGCACGCGCACTCGACGGTAACCCACCAATGCCGCTCGCAGATTCGCGTCCGGCAGCGAAGCGACGTCAAACAATTCCGTTGTCAAAAAAAGAAAAATAAGTAGTTGAAAATTTATCTTTAATTTGCTTCACTCGAGCACCGTTACCAAAGTCGATGATGAATAAACATATTGAAATCCACTGCAACCGATTCGTGCCGAGGAGGGGGCGGGCGGCTGGGCACCCCGTCACGTGACGCGGTACAGGCGCTGAAGCCGGCCTGTGTGTCACGTGCCGAGGGAGCAGCTATAATTGTGACCAGGCCCTGCCGTTGAAGCCGGTCTGTGTGTCACGTGCCGAGGGAGCAGCTAGAGGGAAGCACGTGATCAGGCCCTGCTGTTGAAGCCGCCCTGTGTGTCACGTCACGGGGGTGAAGCTGCACTGGGCGGCACGTGATCAGGATCTGCCGCTAAAGGCCCGTTCTAGGCATCACGTGACTGGCACCCCAGATGCCAGGTTGGGCGTCACGTGCCTGGGGCCGGTTGCGAAGACGGCTAGCGGCCGCTGGGGGGCGCTGCAGGCGGGTTTCCCGTTGGAACAGGTTTAGTTTAGTTCAAAGATACGAGAGGAGCTCCTCTAGTATCTTTGGTTTTGTTTATTATTGCCATGTGTACAGTGAAAAGCTGTTTGTTGCATGTTATCCAGTCAGCTGAAAGACTATACATGAGTACTATCAAGCCGTCCACTATGGAATTCAAGTTCAAGTGAGTTTATTGTCATGTGTCCCTGATAGGACAATTAAATTCTTGCTTTGTTTCAGCACAACAGAACATAGTAGGAGTTGGCCACAAAACAGATCAGTGTGTCCATATACCATTATATAAATATATACACACATGAATAAATAAACTGATAAAGTGCAAATAACAGATAATGGGTTATTAATGTTCAGAGTTTTGTCCGAGCCAGGTTTAATGGCTTTGGGGAAGTAGCTATTCCTGAACCTGGTCGTTGCAGTCCTCAGGCTCCTGTACCTTCTACCTGAAGGTAGTAGGGAGATGAGTGTGTGGCCAGGGTGGTGTGGGTCTTTGATGACACTTTTTGAGGCAGCGACTGCGATAAATCCCCTCGATGGATGGGAATTACGTTTAATGCAAGATAAAGTCCGATCAAAGATAGTCTAAGAGTCTTCAATGAGGTAGATGGGGAGGTCAGGACCACTCTCTAGTTGGTGATAGGATGGTTCAGTTGCCTGATAACAGCTGGGAAGAAATTATCCCTGAATCGAGAGGTGTGCATTTTCACACATCTGTACCTCTTGCCTGATGGGAGAGAGGAAAATGGGGAGAGACCAGAGCGAGGCTGGTCCTTGATTATGCTGGGGGCCTTTCCGAGGCAGTGTGAAGTGTGAATGGAGTCAATGGAAGAGAGGTTGTGATGACGCTGGGATGGTCTGGGCTGCGTCCACAATTCTCTGTAATTTCCTGAGGACTTGGATGGATGGAGATTTTCCCAAACCATGCTGTGATGCATCATGATAAAATGCTTTCTATGGTGCACCTGTAAAAGTTGGTGAGCGTTGTAGGGAACATGCCGAAATACCTAAGCCTTCGTGGGAAGTAGAGGCGTTGGTGTGCTTCCTTGGCCATTGCTTCGATATAGCTGGTCCCGGACAAGTTGTTGATGAAGTTCTCTCAGGAACTTGAAAATTTCAACCAACTGTACTTTGGTGCTGTCAATGTATGCGCCGCTTCACTTACTGAAGTCAATCACTATTTCCTTTGTCTTGCTGATATTGAGCTAAAGGTTAGTGTCTACTGAGTCCATGTCGACCATCAATGACCCATTCACACTAGTTCAATGCTACCCCACTTTGCCATCCACTCCCTACATACTATGGGCAATATAGAGAAGCCATTTAATGTACAAACTGCATGTCTTTGGGTGAAACCGGAGCACCAGGTTGCGAGGCTCTCAATCTCCTTTATTTACTCCGTCTCGTCATTATTTGATATCCTGCCCACAACGGTGGTGTCGTCCACGAATTTGTAAATTGAATTGGATTTGTACTGGCTGCACAATCGTGGGTGTATAAGGAGTAAAGAAGGGGGCTGAGAAGGCATCCTTGTGGAGCACCAGTGTTGAGGAGTATCGTAGAGGAGGATTTGTCCCCTATCCTCACTGATTGGGGTCAGTTGGTCAGGAAGTCGAGGATCCAGTTGCAGAAATGTGTGCTGAGTCCATGTTTCTCGGGTTTGGTGATGACCTCGGATGGGATAAAAGCCGAGCTGTCATCTGTGAAAAGATGTCCAATTTAGGTGCCTCTCGTATCCTGGTCCAGGAAGGAGTGTAGGGCCAAGGGGATGGCATCAGTCATGGGCCTGTCAGGGTGGTAGGCGAACTGCAGTGGGTCAAGGCTGCTTGGTAGATAGCACGTCTTCGGGTGTGGGAGGAAACCCATGTGGTCACAGGGAGTACGTGCAAACTCCACACAGACAGCACCCGAAGAGCAGGATGGAACCTAGGTGTTTGACATTGTGAGGCAGCAGCACTACCTGCTGCGCCACGTGCCGTCCAAATCCTACTAAATCCTACTTGCCAAGTTTTTTCCCATTCACTTACCAATCTATCCAGTTGCCGAGTCCAAATGTTGTTTAGTAGGAACAAGGAACTGCAAATGCTGGTTTACACAAAAGGAGGGTTATGGTTGTCACAAAAACAAATATAATTTGTTGGGTTTATCGTTGGACTTGTCATCCAGCTTGCTTTGGTGTCTTCAGCAGATTGGATATCTTATACTCTGAACCGAGTTCCCACCCAACAGTAGATGCCTGCTGTCCTGCAGTAGCCAGTAGACACAACCCTCCCGTCTCCCAAGACCTTATCGTTATATATAGACTGATCGTAATCTGGAAAGGCAACATTACTCCTACTCAATCCCACTTACAACAAAGGCATCGCACTGTTTGTCTTCCCAAGGATTGGCACAGTGGCGCAGCAGTAGGGTTGTTGCCTCTCAGAGCCAGAGACCCAGAATCCTGACTACAGGTGGTGTCTGGACGGAGATTGTACGTTCTCCCCGTGACCGCGTGAGTTTTCTCCCGGTGTTCTGGTTTCCTCGTACATCTCAAAGACGAGGGGAAATGGCTTTTGTAAATTGCCCCTAGTGTGTCAGGAGAGGATGGGGTAGCATAGAACTAGTGTGAATGGGTGATCGATGGTCGACGTGGACTCGGTAGGCCGAAGGACCCGGTCCTATGCTGTAAATTTCAACCAATCAATCTAAGATTGTGCTAATTGTAACTAAGGCGCAAAGTGCTGGAGTAACTCAGCGGGGTCAGGCAGTATCTCTGAAGAACATGGATAGGTGGTGTTTCAGGTCAGGACCCTTCTTCAGACTAAATGTGGAGGGGGGGTGGGGAGACCATACCCTCACCACAATCTATCCCCCAGCCCCCACCGGCACTTTGGGTCTTTTTTGGTCAACCAGCATCTGCAGGTGCATGTTTCTCCATGTTAGTTGTAACTGATTGACTTGTGGTGTGCCCTGTTCACAACGTATAAGACAATTGGGTTGCTGATAATATTTTCTCAAGTAAAAGATTTCAGTAACAAGTGGTCTAGAGCCAAAATCATTAGGGGATTTACTTCTTAAAATAGTCACATTTATGTTCCTGGGGAAGAAAAAAAGTAATCCTATGATATAAAACAACTTCCCTAGCCAAGAGTTACTTGTGCAGATATTTTTCCCCTTTTCAGCTACGTCGAAATAGATCTGGTAGAACAGTTGAGTTCAGTTTTTATTAGCTTAATCAACAGTAAACAGGATCACAAACTTGACTCTTTGTTCATGGATCTCGCGTTTCATTCTGAAATCCATCTTTGCAACATCAACATCAAATTACACTCCACAGACAACTGAGAGAGTGATCAGGTAAGGAAATACGTGGACAGTCAGAACCTTTTTCCCAGGGTGGAAATATCAAAGATTGGAGGGCACAGTAAGGTGAGAGGGGCAAAGTTTAAAGGAGATGTGTGGAGCAAGTTTTATTACACAGTGGGTCATGGGTGCCTGGTTCGCACTGCCAGTGGTGATGGTGGAGGCAGAAATGATAGAGGCTTTTGGATCGGCATAGAAATATGCAGGGAATGGAGGGATATGGATCACAAGCAGGCAGAGGAGATCAGTTTATCTCGGCATCATTTTCTCCCATCATTGGTGGGCCGAAGGGCCTGTTTCTGTGCTGTACTGTTCTGTGTTCTATGTTGCACATGCCGGACACTGCGATGGGCAATTGTGGAGGGAACCTAAATTAAGCAGTACTCTCGTAAAAGTGAGTAGTGGGGGCAGCATTGGAGAGATTTAGACACTATATTGCACATCTCTGAATGTGCCATTGGAAGGGAAAATGGTGTTGAAACAATGCAATTTGGGAGTTTACCAAAGAATACAACATAGGTGATACTAAAGATAGACACAAAGTGCTAGTGTAACAGCGCGTTAGGCAGCATCTCTGGAGAAAATAGGATAGGTGACTTTTGGAGTTGGGACCCTTCTTCAGACTCAACCCAAAACGTCACCCATCCATTTTTCTCCAGAGATACTGACCTGACTCGCTTCTTTCCTCCAGTACTTCGTATCTTATCTTTTGAACAAACCATCGTCTGCAGTTCTTTGGTTCTACTTGGTTCTAATTCCAAATCTAGCATTACACCCCAGTTCGAGTGTGCATCTGATTTTGGGGTGGGCACCTTTCTTTGAAAAGATAACAAGTTGTTGGAGAGAAGGCCAGGGAAATTTACGTGGAATTAACAAAGGGAGAGAGTGGGAAAGCTGGGATTTTTTTACTTCATTGAAACTGGGGAAGTTTAACAATAGTGCACAAAGGCACCAAGGGTTTTGATAAAGTACATAATGAGATAATCCATTCAAAAGCCTCAGGAGTGGTAATCGGAGGACGCAGGTTGGCAAAGGTGAGGAGAAATGTTTTGACACAACGGATTATTGTGAGCTGGGATGTGGTGGAAGCAGATACGGTGAGAATTGAAGGAAATTGGATACATGCTCGGGGAAAGCTTTGCAAGGCTGTGCAGAGAGAGCAGAGGGCTGGGACTCCTTGGAAAGTTCTTTGAATTAACTGGGTCATTTGGCTGAATGGTTTGTTTGCATTAGATATTTTTGTGCTATGTATAATAAGTAGTAACACAGCAATTAATACGGTTACAGCAGTAGCAGGGTAAAGCACAAAATGCTGGAGGAACTCAGTAGGTCAGGCAGCATCTGTGGAGTGAATGGAAGTTTTCTACTCCACATTTGTGCAGCTCCATCAGATGAACAAATCCTGTCTATTAATTTTAGACTTTCAACGCTAGACTAGTAGCGAAACACTAGAGTTTAGAGATACAGTGTGGAAAGAGGCTCTTTGGTTCACCAAGTCCACGCTGACCAGCGATCGCGCCGTACACTTGCACTATCTAACATACTAGGGACAATTTACAATTTACAGAAGCCAATTAACCTACAGGCCAGTAGGTCTTTGGAGTGTGGGAGGAAACCGGAACACCTGGAGAAAACCCACGAGTTCACAGGGAGAACATACAAACTCCGTACAGACTGCACCCGTAGTCAGGATCGAACCCAAGTCTTTGGCGTTGTGAGGCAGCAACTCTACTGCCGCGCTACCGTGCCACCCTTGAGGCACAAGGAACTGCAGATGCTGGATAGGGTTGAAAATTTCAGGTTGGGACCATACTTCAGAGTGTTAATTTCCCTCAACAATTGCTGCCTGATCCATTGAGTTCCTCCGGCACTTTGTTTTTAACTAAAGATTCCAGCACTTGCATTTCCTTGTGTTTCAATTAGTGGTTTACCTGATGGAGATCCACAGCAGGAGAGTGGCGCTGCAGGTAGAACAGCTGCTCACGGCGCCTGAGACATGGGTTCCAGTTGCAGTCTGTGGAGAGTTTGTACGTTCTCCCTGTGACCGTGTGGGTTTCCTCTGGGTGCTCTGGTTTCCTCCCACATCCCAAAGACGTGCGGTTTGTTGGTTAATTGGCCTCTGTAAATTGCCCCCAGTGTATAGGAGAGAGCTAGTGTGAACGTTGGTGCGGAGGGCTGAAGGGCTTGTTTCCTTGCCGTATCTCTAAAATAAACTAACTTAACTAAACTAAATGAAATGTGGAGTAGGAAACTGCTAATGTCAGCTTGAATTTATTTAACATGGAATAAGTTGTCAAAGGATTTTGTTTTTTGTAACTGTTATGTGATGCTTAATGGTGAAGTTTATCCGTGAATGTTTTCTCTTTACTGGAACAGTTGGTGGGGAAGACAGGGCTGATAGCTTTATTTGAACTTGGCTGGCAATGTACACAATTATTGCCCAATCCTAGTTGCTTATAACTGCAGAGGCAGAAGAAGCCAGAGGAAATTGGACTTGGTCGAGAGGCATGGATACCTCAGGCCCCCGAGCCCTCGAGCGCTGGGAACAACCCCATAAATCAAGGCACAAGGAACTGCAGAGTTTACCAAATAGGGCACAAAGTGCTGGAGTAACAGTGTGTCAGACAGGAACTCTGGAGAACATGGACAGGTGACGTTTCGGGATGGGTCTGAAGAAAGGTCCCAAACTGTAACAGTGGAACAGTTTTCACCATGTTCTCCAGAGATGCTGCCTGACTGCTGAGTTACTCCCCCACACTTTGTCTTTATTTCCTCGTAAATTAAGAATTGTAGTGTCCAATTATCCTCCTGTCAGAAACCATCCTATCACCAAGTAGAGAGCAGTCCTGACCTCCCTTTTACCTCTTTGGAGACCCTCGGGCTACCTTTAATCGGACATTCCCGGACTTTATCTTGTACTATGTATTACCAAAGAAGGTAGTTGAGGCAGGTCCAATCATAACATTTAAAATATATCTCAGATATTTGCGCAGGTACAGGAGTCAAACACGGGCAGGTGGGACTAGCGTAGATGGGCAATTTGGACGGTGTGGACAAGTTGGGATGAAGAACCTGTTTCCGTGCAGTGGGACTCTCTTATGTAAGGTTCAACTCCTAGCTCTATGGAGATTATTTCCCTGCAGAGGCTGCTGCCCTCTGCTGCTAACTCTATGTATTGCTGCTTCGCCAGCAATCGAACTGCAGAAATTGAAAATCAAAGAAACCTGCAGATGCTTGAAATATGAAGTAAAACAATAAAATGCTGGAAACACATGGCAGGTCAGGCAGCATCTGTGGAACGAGGGGAGGGGTGCGTAGAGCAAATAGGATGATGGGTTAAACCATTTCTCTCCCACCTTATACGCAATTGAAAAATGACTTGATAAACTTCCCCATCTCACTCAAAAGTCAAGAGTGTTTAATTGCCATCTGTAATCACAATAGAAGAGTGAGTTGGATGTGGCCCTTGTGGCTAAGGGGATCAGAGGGTATGGAGAGAAGGCAGGTACGGGATACTGAGTTGGATGATCAGCCATGATCATATTGAATGGCGGTGCAGGCTCGAAGGGCTGAATGGCCTACTCCTGCACCTAATTTCTATGTTTCTATGTTTCTAGAACATTGAAAATCTTTCTTCCAGCAGCTTAAAAGGTCTGTATTCACAATTTTCGTACAACATAATATATTTTAAAAAACAATAAATTAAAAACTCCAATATTAGTACAAAAAGCCTGAATTCCTTAGTGCAACCAAAACAATTGATAGCTTGCAGTTTAGTCTTTTGTAATCAGTCTGCAGAAGCATCCCGACCTGAGACGTCACCTATCCATGTTCTCTGGGGATGCTGCCTGACCCGCTGAGTTACTCAGCACTTTGTGCCCTGTTGTGTAAATCAGCATCTGCAGTTCCTTGTTTCCATTTCTGGTGTTTTGCAGTGTTCTCTGTGTCTGTCCTGCCTTCCAGGTCACAGGGTATACAGACTCAATTACTCGAAGAAGGCAAGCATAATGTTTTAAGTGCAAAACTTTAATCTGTAAAACGTTTAAGTGTAAAAATTTATCAGCGCACAGGAAAGATTTTATTAAAGGATCTGGACTTGGAAAAGGGATTTGCTGCTGTAAAATATATGGGTGCAGGTATAGGTAGAGGGATATGGGCCAAATGCAGGCAGACAGGACTAGCCCTGCATGCCAACTTGGTCGGCATAGACAAGGTGGGCTAAAGGGCCTGTTTCCTTGCTGTACAGCTCGATGACTTTAAGACCATTCAACCCAAAGATCCTGTTGAAAGACTCCATTGTGACACGTAGCAATACACCGCCACACTTCTGACGTGCTGCATCTGGAAGTTACCATGGCTTTTCCACATCTCCAACAGGCAGGGAGTATTATCTCTCGGCCTACTGGATCTCCTGGTTGCTAACCATTTTAATTCCCTTTCCCATCCCCACACTGACCTTTCTGTCCTGGGCCTCCTCCATTGCCAGAGTGAGGCCACACGCAAACTGGAGGAGCAGCACCTCATATTCCACCTGGGCAGCTTGCAACCCAACGAACACTGAATTCTCCAAATTTAGGTTACTACAACCTCCCTCTCCCCTCCCCTCCACTCCCCCTCATCCCCCTCATCCCCCTCTGTTCCCCACCTGGACTCAAACCTATTTCTCCCCACCCTCTCCACTTACATTTCTTCCTCCAGCTCCACAATTCAAAACTCTTCAATGCCTTTGTCTCACACCTTCTGTCTTTTCATCCGCGGCTTTTGCCCAACCACCTGCCTATCAAATACCTCCCCTTACCTGTATCCATCTATGACCAGCCTTGATTTATCCTGCCCCTCCCTGCTTCCAGCTTTGTTTCTCCCCCACACAATCACTCTGAAGAAGTGTTCTGACCCGCAGCGTGTACCTATCCATGTCCGACAGGGATACTGCCTGACCCGCTGAGTTACGTCAGCACTTTGTGTCTTTTCTTGAACTTAGTTTTAGTTTTGTTTTTATAGGTATATCGGGAGAAGGCAGGCATGGGTTATTGATTGGGGGTGATCAGCCATGATCGCAATGAATGGCGGTGCTGGCTCGAAGGGCTGAATGGCCTCCTCCTGCGCCTATTTTCTATGTTTCTATGTTTCTATCGATACAGAGTGGAAACAGGCCCATCAGCCTACTGAGTCCACACTGACCAGCGATCCCCGTACACACTAGGAATAATTTACAGAAGTCAATTAACCTACAAACCCATCTTTTGGAATATGGGAGGCAACCGTAGCATCCAGAGGAAACCCACAGGGAGAACGTGCAAACTCCATATGGACAGCACCCACAGTCAGGATCAAACCTGGGTCTCTGGTGCTGTGAGGCAGCGCCTCTACCGTTATGCCATCGCGCTGCCTGCCACTTAAGCTATTGTTCGACTAGATAGTGTACAAACTCATGAGAGGAATAGATTGGGTAGATGCACAGAGTCTCTTGCCCAGAGTAGAGGAATCGAGGACCAGAGGACATAGGTTCAAGGTGAAGGGGAAAATATTTAATAGGGATCCAAGGGGTAATTTTTTCACACAAAGGATGGTGGTGTATGGAACAAGCTGCCAGAGGAGGTAGTTGAGGCAGGGACTATCCCAATGTTTAAGAGACAGTTAGACAGGTACATGGATAGGACAGGTTTGGAGGGATATAGACCAAGTGCAGGCAAGTAGGACTAGTGTACCTGGGACATTGTTGGCCGGTGTGGGCAAGTTGGGCTGAAGGGCCTGTTTCCACACTGTGACTCTATGACTAGATAACACGATTTAAGCAGCCCCTTTTTTTAACCAGGTGGCTTAGATTTAGACTTCTAACACGAGTGAACTTGATCAGGTGTGGGAACTGCTTCTGCCTACTGATTGTTCTCCAGCTCAATGTAGAACATGAAATGTGGAAGTTTACGACGTACGGGATGGTAAAGGGAACTTGTATTGTTCACTGTTAAATAGCTGCGATAGATCAGCCTCAACCTGCAGAATGTCCTTCTCTGTCCGGAGGGTTTCTTAGCTATTCACAAAGCATTTTAGTTTAGTTAATTATTGTCTTTAGTTTATTGTTATCATCATGTTCCGGGAAAAACTTTTTTGTTGCATGCTATCCAGTAGGCGGAAAGACTATACATGATTACAATCGAGCTGCCCACAGTGTGCAGATACAGGATAAAGGAAATAATAACGAGCAAGATAAATGCACCTCACCTGACCTGGGCACTGCACTTTGGGGGGGACATACAGAGGGATTTTAAGTGTGGTCTTGTAATTATGTCCGGATTAAAAGAAGTGCCGGACCACCAGTCACCGGAAAATCGGAAGTGGATCTGTACTCACATAAATGTAGTTTACAATTTATAATCGGATGTGGACCTGTACTCACACAAATGTAATTTACAATTTACAATTCACACAGTTCTGGCTTAAAACGACGTTTCATTTGAAAAGTTTTCTCCCAAAGACTTTGCAATCTCGGATGAGTTTATGTGCCTTCTTTACGGTTGTGTTTATGGCTTGGAGTTGTGCCAACTCTCAGGGAACAGAAAAGGAACCATAAGATTCCGATGTGTCAGTTCCCATCCCATGTGATAGATATAAATATTCAACCACACAGCACCAGCGTGTGTCCTCGATACTGTTTTAGATCGTAAAAGCTGTGAAAAGTCCATTGATAGTTTTTGAAGACTTGTGACTGTCATGTCATTATTGCTGAATGATATTGACGCAGCAAAATTCCTTCCAGTATGTTCCGGCTGTCCATGCACCATTTTAACAGTTACCAGAATATGCACACACAATGAAAATCAATAAATGGTGGATGCTGGAAATCTAAGTGGGCAGGAGATACTTAATATGTCCAACGGGTCAGGCAGATCCGTTTGTAGAGGAGCTGAATTCACATATCGCGATAAAGACCTTTCTGTTACAAGACCCTGCACATTCAATGTTGTTGCATTTGGGGGAGTGTAGGTATCTAGTTTGAATCTAATCCATAAAATCATGAGAGGCGTAGATAGGGTAGCCAGTCAGAACCTTTATTCCAGGGTGGACATGTCAAAGACTGGAGGGCACAGCTTTAAGGTGAGAGGGGCAAAGTTTAAATGGGATGCATGCGGCAAGTTTTTTACACTGAGTGGTGAGCGCCCAGAACACGCTTCCTAGGATGGTGGTGGAGGGACATATGACAGAGGCTTTTAGATAGGCACATGGATATGCAGGAAGTTGGAGAGATATGGATTATGTGCAGGCAGAGGAGATAGGTTTAACAAAGCATCATGTTCGGCATGGACATTGTGGGCTTAAGGGCCAGTTCCCCTACTGTCCCCGTTCTGTGTTCTACTTCTGAGCAACTCTGCCACTGCATTTCTCAATGGGAGTCTGTGCCCTTGGTTTCATTGAGACAAATGGAGTGATTGTGTGGGGATGTGGGTGGTAGTTAGGTCAAGGCTCCATCTGACCATTTAGGTGAATAGGAATGCACAGACTCATGAACGTGCAACCCACACAAAAGACAGGCAACTCCACTGCAATTTGCAGAAGCCAATTATCCTACAATCCTGCACATTGCTGGAATATGGGAGGTAACCGGAGCACCCGGAGGAAAGCTACGCGGTCACAGGGAAAACATGCAAAATCTACAAAGACAGCATCCGAGGTCAGGATTGAGTTTGAATTTGAGATTGAGTTTAGTTTATTGTCATGTGTACCTGAAGTACAGTGAAAAGCTTTTGTAGTGTGCTAGCCAGGCAGACGAAGGACAACACATGATTACAATCGAGTCGTCCACAGCATACAGATACCTGATAAACGTGAATAATGTTTAGTGCAAGATAAAGTCCAGTAAAGTCCAATCAAAGAACCAGGTCTCAGATAAAGCACTTATTTTGAGATATGTTGAAGCAGAAGGCACTACTGGAATGCAAACGTTGCCATTTTGATGCTGGGAACAGATTTGAAATGACTGTCAACAAGCGAATCATTTTTGTGCCTAGAATCAGGTTTTTTTTACACCAGATGTTGTCGACTCAAAGGTGAACTCAGGGTGACATGATTCAGCAACTCTGAAACAGGAAAGATCAAAATTGTGAGAAAATGACTTCTTCAATTTGGAAAGGATGTGAAACTTGTTAACTCGGCATAGGGGCTTCCTCGAACAACCATGGGGCAACATTGGAAATCATGAGTGGGCAATATCTCCGAATAAAAACACAACCACTCTAATCAATTCTACTTTTGTTTTCACGCTGTTTTTCTCCCCAGTCACAGTGCGTGAGAGAAGCCTGGAGCTCCTCACGGGCCCAAGTTAATCTCACTTGTCAAACACAATGGGGGAGTTTCTGCCTCACAGCGGCAGAGGCCTGGGTTCGATCCCAGCTGCGGGTGCTGTCTGTATGGAGTTTGTACGTTCTCCCTGTGACCACTGTGGGTTTTCTCCGGTTTCCTCCCACAATCCAAAGACGTACAGGTTTGTAGGTTAATTGGCTTTGCTAAAAAATTGTAAGTGTGTAGCTTAGTGCTAGTGTACAGGTTTGTGATCGCTGGTCAGCACGGACTTGGTGGGCCGAAGGGCCTGGTTCCACGTTGTATCGCTAGAGTTTAAAGTCACTTGCACAAAGACATCCTCAAGGAGAGCGATTATTTTCGATAAGAGCATCTGAGATCTCCCCGGCGTCCCAAACAACATTTATTCCTCAATGAACATGAAAATTGTCCAGGAAATAGGAGACCGTAGATTAGGTGTACAGTTGGATAATGAGTACGGGGCAATGTTCAAGAGTCAAGTGTCATGTGTCAAGAGTCAAGAGTGTTTGATTGTCATATGTACCAACAACAGAACAATTACACTCATACTTGCTGCAGCTTAACAGACCCATAAACGCAACATCATGCTAATGTTATTACAGTGGAAAGAATGGAGAGATTTACGAGGATCTTGCCAGGACTAGAAGCAATGGGGAAAAGTTGTCCCTGAGGTCCTTCTGAAATCTCTTGCCTTAAGCCTGTGCCCACTAGTCTTAGAATCCTCTACTCTATGGGAAAAAATACACTGAATGTTCATTTTATACATGCTCCCTCATGATCTTGTACACATCAATAAAGTCACCCCTCAGCCTCCTACACTGCAAAGGGAAAAGCCCCAGCCTATCCAACTTCTCCCTATAACTCAAGCCTACAAGCCCAGGTAACATCCTGGTGAATTTCTTCTGTACCCTTTCCAATTTAATGACATCCTTCCTGTAGCTGAGTGACCAGAACTGCACACGTACCCCATGTGGTCTCACTTTCAATTGCATCATGCTGTCTCAACTTTTTACTACAAGGTATAATAGTAAGATTAAATGAGAACCTACCAGTTTGAAGTTTGATCTTTATTTTATGAGGAGTTACGATGAGGGATTACGTGAAGAAGCCCTGCCAGGCGCATGAGCGTCATACTTCAAAGCAGCGGCGTGAAATCACAGTAACTACAGTCGAAGTGATATAGTAAGACTCAGAAGACTAGAACTACCAGATGATCTTTGCGATTATGAGGGTCGGGAGCGGAGGGCACGTAATCCCTCATCGTAACTCCTCATAAAATAAAGATCAAACTTCAAACTGGTAAGTTCTCGTTTAACCTTACTATTTTACTTGACTACGTGAATATTTCAAAGCTCTGTGATTTCATGCCGTAGATCCATTCCATACGACACACTGCTTCAGTCGACACAGTAGCGATTAAATAATGTATCGAACATTGCTTCGAATTATCCAATAATTATTTTAATAATACCAAACAAAAGACAGTAATAACCCCATTATCCCAGGGGTAAATTACAAATGAAATTTATAAAGACAAAGCAAATCAAATCAAACGGAACCCAAAACAGCATGCCCAAACCCTGGCACTGTCAGGACAGGTTTATCATAAAACTTAGAAAAAGTTGATTCCTTAGACCATCCTGCGGCCCCGAGGATTTGATCTAGCGGCACGTCCTGCGCCTTCGCTGCGGATGTTGAAGCCGCCCTGGTGGAGTGAGATTTAAACACATGAGTGTCTACTCCAGCACAATCCAAAACCTGTTTTAACCATCTTGAAATAGTTTGTACTGACACCTTTTTATGAGGTTTTTTGTGGCTGATGAGCATTGATGTCTCAGAGCCTCTGAGACTCTTAGTTACCTCGATATATTGACTCAGGTGCTTAACTACACATAACGTTTTGTCAACAGGGTATGCTTTAAAGCTTACTTTGGTTCCGGCCATTCATGGACTGCTTTGTTTGATTAAATCTTACACATAAAATGTAATGTTATCTGCAGCAGAATACATGCTATCTAGTCGTAATGTTTGCACTCGTTGCGCTGATACCAGCGCCATGAGCATAACCACTTTAAGTGTTAACTTCTGAAAAGACAATGACGTTATTGGAGCCCATTGTGAGAACTATACTGACATCCCAGATTTCTGTATATCTAGGCTTAGGAGGGTTTTTGTTAAAGATTCCTCTCATGAATCGGGACACTAACGGATGAGACCCGATAGATTGTTGTTCTGAAAACTGTCCTAAATAGGAGGACAAAACACTCCGAGCACTATTAATGGCACTATAGCTCAAAATGCAATGTAGCATGGAACTCCAATACATCCGGTATGCTTGCAGTATGATAAGATATATCGGACTGTATCATTTCTTAATATGAGACACATATTGTTTCTTAGTGCTATCTCTCCAAGCTGCAGTTATAACATCCATGGTCCTAATCAACAGTCCAAGGCCTTGGAACGGTCTGGTCAGAACCTGCAGATTAACAAATTAATACGATCATGTAACGGATGACTTTCTCCTGTTACTGGATGCATCAACAAATTACTGCAGTTGGGGACAGTCATGAATGGCTGAGTCATCATTCTGAGCACCAATGGGAACCATGGCTGTGTAGGCCAGTCCGGAACCACCAAAACGCCTGAGGCGGAATCCTGCTCTATTTTGGTGAGACATTGCCTAATCAGGAAGAATGGGGGCAAAGCTTAAAAGAATGTACATCCCCAATGTAGCGAGAATGCATCCACCGCTACTGCTCCTGGATCTGGTTCCCATGAAACGTATTTAGGCAACTGGTGATTTAGCCTGGATGCAAGCAGATCAATATCTGGCAAACCATAGCGGCTGACAATCATTTTAAGAACATCAGGATTTAACATCCATTCTATGTTGTCATTGAATTTTCGTGACCTGTTGTCTGCCACCACATTATCTCTACCTGCTAGGTAGATAGCTGAGACCCAGATGTTTCTGGAAATACACCAGTGCCACATGAGGTTAGCCAGATTATCACATGATACTGACCTTATTCCTCCCATGCGATTGATATATGCCACAGCCGTGGTATTATCAATCTGGAGCTGAACATGTAAATTATTCATTGTTGAACAATAAGCTTTTAATCCATAGAATGCACCCAGCAATTCTAAGTAATTTATACCATGCCCGTGCAGGATTAAATCCTCTTGCACACTCCATCTACCACCACAGCTAGACTCGCTGTCCGTAGCTCCCCATCCCAGAGCACTCACATCTGTTTGTAAAACCACTGAAGGTTGCTGAACCAAAATGTTTTTGGTAGTTTGTAGAATATTGATAATCCACCATTGTAATTCAGCTATGGCTCTGGTTGGTAACTGCATTGGTCTATCAAAATGACCTGCATGTTCTTTAAGTGCTTGTTCTCCAGCTCGTTGCAGGCTTTGATAGTGCAGAGGTCCAAACTCAACTGCAGGGAAAGCTCCCACCAATTTACCAATAACACTGGCTACTTCCCGGATGGAGGGGTGTTGTTTTTCTGCGAGACTAGCACAGACCTCCCTGATCTCCACAGCCTTGGCTGTAGGCAAAATCACTGACATATCAACTGAATCAATGACAAACCCCAAATAATCAATATTTTGGGATGGCTCTAACTTGGATTTTGTTGGATGGACCAGAACAGGTTTTTGGTTGCTGAAACCGATTCCTCATTTGTCTCCTGAGTGTTGCTTATGATTAAAATATCATCTAGATAAGCCATTACAAATGTGATTCTGGGCCCGAAGTAGCACCAGCACTGGTTTCAACAATTTCGTGAACAAGCTAGGAGCAGAGATTAACCCATTGGGTAATGCTTTAAATTGTCACAGTTGTTCCATCCAACTAAATTTCAAGTATCTCCGATACTGATGATGAATTGGTACTGAATAATATGCATCTTTCAGATCTATAGTTGCCACATAACAACCTTGTGATAACACCTGTTTAGCAGTATTGAAGGTGTCCATTTTTAAATGCCTATACTGTACATAGGAATTTAACTGGGTTAGGTCCAGAATTACTCTACATCCCCCATCTTTTTTCTGTCTGGGGAATATATTGGACACAAATTGTGGAGGATGGTTTGTCGTCCTCTCAATTACCCCTTTTTAGGACAAAACCGTGATTTCTTCTTTTACCTGCTGAGTTTCTGGTGCAGATAAAACCAATACTCTTTTAGGCATATTCTGTACAGGTGGATCAATTCCTGACATAAACTCTATTCGAGATCCTGACACAGTGTCTAGTATATACCGATCAGATATTATGCAGCACCATTCAACATAAAACAATTGCAACCTACCCCCAACCGGAGGTTGTTCCCCAGAAATCTTATCCTGGACAGAATGAATCACCCGTACCTCTACAGTCGACCTCGGAGTCCGTGTCCTTCTTCCCATATTGGGGCTGTAGGTAGGATACAGAGGTGGGTAATACCGTTGTTCCACTGCCCTGGCTCTCCCGATCTTGCTCAAGGGAGGTCTCTTCCAGCCCTAAACGGGGTGCTGGAGAGGGTGATTCCCATTGATATTGGTAGGCAATGTAATCCTCGCTGTATGGACCTTTCTGAGAGGCTGCCTGGGGAATCCTTGGGGCATTGGACCCCGATTGAAAAATCTCATGACTCATTAGTGTTTGGAGCATCCTCTCCATTTGGTCGAGCCGTCCCCATACCTTCTTGTTATCAGGAGGGGAGTCTTCCTCATCATCAGACCCGTCAGATAAAATGGGCCTGAGAGACTTTCCCTTGGATTTTCTTCATGGTGTAGTTCCTGGTGTGCCCTGAGGCACTGGAGCTGATGGAGGTTGTTGAACTGCCAGTAAAACAGCAGCCGGTATCGGAGCCGGCGTTACCGCACCTGTTATCACTCGACCCGATCTGCGAGCTGGAACTGCGGGCTCGCGCGTTCCGCTCCTACTCCAAACAGTTCTCTTAACGGTACCCTCCATAACCACTAACTCCTGCTAGTTCTCGAGCCAGACTTACAGAGTTTAAATAGTCGCTTACCTGCGAGTTTGCTACTTAGCACTGGTGGAGCTGCGCTCTCCAGCCCGTCGGTGTGCCATGCGTCGGACGTAATGAAGCGCATGCGCCTGGCGGGGCTTCTTCACATAGTCACTCACATGACTCCGAATAAAATAGGCAGTACAGTGGCGCAGCGATAGGGTTGCTGCCTCACGGCGCCAGAGACACGAGTTCAATCCTGACTACGGTGCTGTCTGTACGGAGTTTGATATGATACGAAAAAAGATCGCATCCCCGTCAAGGTAAGAGATTAAAAAAAGTTTCCCTCCTCCCCCCCCCCCACATAAAACAAGCTAAAGAACACTGAAAACATACACTTAACACATACTATTTAAACACAAAGAAGGAAATGTCAGACAGACTGTTGGTGAGGCAGCCATTGCTGGCAGACATGCAGGTTTTTGTAGAATGTAGCTTTTCGGTAAAATTGTAAATTTTCTCTGGTGTGTAGGATAGTGATAGTGTATGGGGTGATCACTGGTCGTCGTGAACCTGGTGCGCCGAAAAGCCTGTTTCCGTGCTGTATCTCTATGGTCTAACAAAGATGTGCAGGTTTGTAGGTTAATTGGCTTCTGTAAATTGTCCCATGGGTGTAGGATAGAACTATCAAAGTGTACATGACTATGTCAACACAGTGTACGGATGCTGTCATCAAACTACACAGAATGATGTAATCAATTGGTACGTGGTAATGTAATCAGTTTGCTCCAGATGATGTCATCAAAGCGCTCAGGGCGATGTCATCAACCAGAACAGGATGATGTCATCAATCTGCACACAATGATGTCATCAACCTATGCGATCCTTATTTCTGCCATTTCAGAATAATACCACATTCTTGGAGATGGCACCACAAACAGATAATGTCTGCAGATTACCCCTACCAAAGAGGAGTGATAAAACAAAGTCACTAGCAGAGTTTAAATTCCATGACTGTCAAGGGAGGAATTGAACTTGGGGCTCTGATTTACCAGGGCAGCAACTTAACCGCGACGCTGGCACCGTAACTGCCCCGCGGTGGGAATTTCCTGCGGTCCACAGGTTTCCTGACTCAGAGACTGGTGCACAACCACAGGTGATACATCAGAGCAAACATTCAGCAAGAGGAAGAGGTTCTCCCCTCCCTGTAGCCATGACCGCCAGCACGGTCCTATGTGGATTGGGGCAGCTACGGACATTGGCATTGTCCACATCCCATGTCCCAGAACCAAGAGATGGTGATAACAAAATGATCAGAAAAATGGCCTTGTCACCGTGAGACTGTGTGGTTACCTATTGTCCTTTGTACAATCAGTAATTCACAAAGAAAACTTCCACTTCGAAAACAAGAAGTATATTCCAAATGCCCAGCCTGTATTTTTTTTTGTTTTGTCAGAGATAACTGCTTTACCACAACATATTTCACTTCTGCATTTTGAGAAATTCCCTTCACTTTTCAACTGTCAAAATAGTTGATCAAATGTATTCGAGATCCTCTGAAGTTCCATCGGGCAATGTTGCCATGGAAGGCACCTCAGTCACGGGCGTCTTTGAAGGAAGCCATTTGGCCCAGCATGCTGGTTGGTGCTAGCTCTTTGGAGGAGCAAACAATCGATTCTACTCAACCCGTACTTGAGTTGGGGTTTTTCTTACTGTATGTATTCAGTCCACTTTGTTCCCATCAAATCCGCTTCCACGGCCCTATTAGGCCATGTGTTCCAATCAGAGCAATATGCAGTTAAACATTCTCCTCATCTTCCCCCTCCTGGCCAATAATCTGCAACTTTGCTGTTAGTCTCATCACTAAGTTAAGGAGTGAACTACAATGTTTCAGTTGTACAAGGCGTTGGTGAGGCCACACTTGGAGAATTGTGTACAGTTTTGGTCACCATGCTAGAGGAAAGATGCCTTCATGCTGGAAAGATGCCTTCATGCTGAGAAGATTTACTAGGAGGTTGCCGGGACTCAAGGGCCTGAGCTATAGGGAAAGCTTACGTAGGCTAGGACCTTATTCCTTGGGGATCGATCAGATGCCTCTGATGCAGTGAGGCAGCAACTCTACATAGAATGAGCTGCCAGAGGAGGTACTTGAGGCAGATACTATAACAATAACTAAAAGTTATTTGGACAGGGGACAAGTGCATGGATAGGAGAGGTTTAGACGGGTGTGGGTCAGATGCAGGCAAATAGGACTGATGTAAATGGGGCATATTGTTGGGCATGGGCGAGTTGGGCCGGAAGGTCTGTCTCGGTGCTGTATGACTATAACTCTGTAACATTTCCCTTTATGAAATCTTGCTCTACACGGAATGTCCATTACTATTTCCACATTAAAACTCCCTAAACTCTAAATAGGGGCGACACTGTGGCACAGTGGTAGAGTTGCTGACTCACAGCGCCAGAGACCTGTGATCGATCCGAACTACCGGCGCTGTCTGTACAGACTTTGTACATTCTCCCTGTGACCGAGTGGGTTTTCTCCGGATACTCCAGTTTCCCCCCACACTCTAAAGACGTTTGCAGGTTAATTGGCTTTGATGAAAATTGTAAATTGTCCCTAGTGTGTAGGATAGTGCTAGTGTACGGGGTGATCGCTGGTCGGCGCGGACTCGTGGACGGAAGGGCCTGCTTCCGCACCGCATATCTAAACTGTAAACTCATCGTATGCTGCATCGAGATGATGAGAAAAGGTTTTGCAAGTGCAATGCAGGAAGTTCCCAAGAAGCCAGAGCGTTGGCCGGAGTGGAACAGCTGTGATGCAGAAGGAAGGATCTGAGTACTGAAATCCCATGATGTGCCAGAGGCTGTTTCCTGCGGAGAAACCTCCTGAACTAAAAGGGGAAGCTCATCAGAGGGAAGTTGTTGTTTGTGGCTCCAAAACTAACCTGTGGAAGTATTCAGAAAGGTGTGTGCGATGATTGAAGGCGGGGATTTCCATTCAACGCCCATCCCTTTAGTTTACATTCTGGAACTAGGTACAGAGAAGATTTACATGGATATTGCTTGGTCTGTAGGCCCGAGCTAGGGAAAAGTTGAGCAGACTAAGATTTCATTCCTTAGAACGCAGGAGGAAGAAGGGTGATCTTATAGAGATGTACAAAATCATGAGAGGAATAGATCAGGTAGACGCACAGAGTCTCTTGTCCAGAGTAGGGGAATCGAGAACCGGAGAACATTGGCTTAAGGTGAGGGGGGAAAGATTTAATAGGAACCTGAGGGCTAAATTTTTCATGTAAAGCGTGGTAGGTATATGGAATGAGCTGCCGGAAGCGGGTTTTGAGGCAGGTACTATTGCCACATTTTAGAAACATTTAGACATATACGTGAGAAGACAGGTTTAGAGGGATATTGGCCAAATGCATGCAGGTGGAAATAGTGTAGATGGGGCGTGTTGGTTGGTGTGGGCACGTTGTGCTGAAAAGCCTGTTTCCACCCTGTAAGACTCTATGACTCTATAACTGTTGGAAAAGTACAGCAGGTGATCAGTTAATCCCCGTTCTC
The DNA here is from genome assembly GCA_035221665.1 of Okamejei kenojei. Classification (NCBI taxonomy): domain Eukaryota; kingdom Metazoa; phylum Chordata; class Chondrichthyes; order Rajiformes; family Rajidae; genus Okamejei; species Okamejei kenojei. The sequence continues at coordinate 27,179,507 of CM069149.1, read as the reverse complement.
TTCCAGCCACTGCGTTAGCATTTATATCTGTAGCGGGTCTGTAGGAGTTCGTGGATGTCTCGTAGCGGCTCGTACGAGTAAAAAGTTACAATTTTTTTACTCATGGACATTTTTCACAGTGTTGAAAAAAACGTCATGAGTGTACTGGATTTCCTGAGTACCTACCGTTACTCGTACGAGCCACTACGAGACATCCACGAACTCCTACGGACCCGCTACAGACATTCTCTGAGTTCGAATCAGTGGAAAACTCGGGAGAACTCTTGAATTATCTCGTACAGTGAGACAGGCCCTTTAAAATCTCACCTTAAAACTATGCGTTCTAGTCTTTGACATTTCCACCCTGGAAAAAAAGTCTGACTGTCTTCCCTACCTATGCTCTCATAATTTTGTAAACTTCTATCAGGTCTCCCTGCAACTTCCGATGCTCCAGAAAAAACAGTCCAAGTTTGTCTGATCTCTCCTTATAGCTAATACCCTCTAATCCAGGCAGAATTCTGGCAAACCTCTTCTGGATCCTCTCCAAAGGTGTCCAGTTTAAGTTTTGGGAAAACACCTTCCTTGGTTTAAAAAAACATTCAACTTTTCTTTAAGTTTGAAGTCATAAGATCATAAGACTCAAGAGTTATTAGATAAGACTTATTATCAGCAATGGCAATATAATTGCAACCCTATTTGTTCTATTAATGTCATATATATTTTGTAATTTCGTTGTTTCAAGCAAACCCCTGTAAAATGTGATCAAGTGGCAATCAATTGAACCCCATTATATAAACACAAGTTGCCCCTCCCCCCTTCTTTATAGCCATGACCAAAAGTGCCAGAAAGTTAACTTGTACCCTACTTTGTACTGTATTTTGATATCATTCTTTGGGAGATAAAAAAGCAAACTGGGTCAGCTAGTTTAGTCAAATTCCGATAGTTTCAAGCAGAAACAGGGCCTTCTGCCCACTGAGTCCCTGCTGACCCGATCACACATTCACAGCATTCTGTTAACCCATTTTCTCATCCACTCCCTACACACCAGGGGCAATTTACAGAGGGCCAATTAACCCACGCACCACACGTCTCTGGGATGTGGGAGGAAACCGGAGCATGCAGAGAAATACTCACGCAGTCACAGAGAGAACGTACTCCACAGATAACATCCCGAGGTCAGGATTGAACTCAGGTCTCTGTCGCTGTGACCATCTCTGGAGCAGCTCTACCATCTGCGCCACTGTGCCACCTTGAAGAGCCACTCCGAGGGATCAGACAAAGAATTTGTTTTAATTCCTCAAATGAAGAGCAGTGCCTTCTGACAATGCAATAGTCCCTCTGAAATGTGGGTACAAGAAACTGCAAACTTACAAAACAAGACATAAAGTGCAGGAGTAACTCAGCGAGGCTGCTAGCATTTCTGGCGAACATGGGTAGGTGATGTTTCAGGTCGGGAACCTTCTTCAGACTTTGTTCGAAATGTAATGTTTAGATTTATATTGTCATGTGTAGCGAGGTACAATGAAATACCTTATTTTGCATGCTATCCAAGCAGAAACAGATAATACTATACAATCAAGTCAAACTCAAGTTCAATACAGGGTTCAACAGGTTGCAGAATGTAGTTCTCATCATTGTAGTGCATCAGTTCCATAGACAAAGTCCAATGTCCACAATGAGGATTCTGTGGGACAAAGGGCATGTTTCCACGCTGAATCTCTAAAGTACTGGAGTGAGCAGGGCATGGAGGGATATGCAATTAATGCAGGCAAGGGGAATTAGTATGGATAGTAATGATGGTTGGCATGGACAAGATGGACCGAAGGGCCAGTTTCTGTGCCGTACAACATTATGACTGTGGGTTTTGACCAAGGAGCCCCCAATGTACATTGCTCTGTCTCGGATGCTGCATTCTGAGTGTGTAATTTGGAATAAGCCCATTTCTTCTCTTTAATTCTGTTGACGGCTGATCATTTTGAGTTTATTCTGAGAATACATTTTTCCAGTTCTGTTCAAATCGGCTGATGATTCAGATTGAATGTTTATTTTTGGACAGTCAAATGTGGCTGATTCTGAAAGCTGGGAAATTGAGCGCATGGCTTCTGGGTGACCAGCGGATTGTCCTAGTGGCTTGTAAATAGTTGGCAGTGGTTCAGAGGCAGCGGATCCACATCTGAGTCAGGCCGTCATGGTCCAAATCCCGCTCCAGCCATCTGCTGGGAATTAGCTCAACTGGTAGAGCACTCATTTAGCATGTGAGAGGTAGTGGGTTCGATGCCCGTACTGGGCGGCACAGTGACGTAAATTGCCCCCAGTGTGTAGGGAATGGATGAGAAAGTGGGATAACATAGAACTAGAGTGAACGAATGATCGATGATCGGCGTGGACTCAGTGGGCCGAAGGGCCTGTTTCTATGCTGTATCTCCAAATAGACATGCCACAAAAAAACAAGGCTGCAACACCGTACTGTGTGAGTGTTACATGGTTGAAAGAGAGGTGCAATGGAATACGTCCACATTACAACAGAGGAGGTGCTGGCGGTCTTTAGGCATTTTAAGGAAGTTTGCCATTTAAGGAATTAAGGAACTAATTCTGATGTTTAAGGAACTATTAACGAGCTGCTAGAGGAGGTATCTGAAGCAGGTACAATAACAAAATGTAAAAGGCATTTGGACAGGTGTGTATGGTCCTTGATTATGTTGGCTGCTTTTGTGAGGCGGCATGAAGTGTAGATGGAGTCGACAGTGGAGAGATTGGCTTGCGTGAAGGAATGGGCTACGCCCACAACTCTTTGTAGTTTGTTGCAATCTTGGGCAGAGCTTTAGCCAAACCAAGCTGAGATGCATCTCGACTTGCATCTGGCCAAGTATAATATTTTTGACACTGTCGTAGGCCTTTATTACATATGCTGTCACAACACACTGTAGTCTGTAAACAACCCTTCAGTAATTTTCCTTGCCCTCCATTTCAGAATAATAGTGTTTTAAGCCGATAACTCAACACAAGCACCGGCAATAAATAAATAGATAAATGAGCACAGCTTTCCAGCCCCATATCTAATTGGCCACGCTCGGCTGCACATCCATGTTAATCTGGTGGCACCGGGATCCGGCAAACTTTCACACGTGCTCCAGTAAGCAGCGATGGCGGGTGCAGGGACCATCTTTGGATACTTACAGGCTTCAAAGGTCAAAACTCAGGGGTAAGTAGGAGAGTGCAAAGATATTTGAACTAGGAAGTTGGCAAGGAGCAATGCTAGGGGTAGAGCTGAAAATCATTGCTGGAAACCTACTGTGTAGCGCTGTGTCTGCAACTGTCAGGATAGTAATAAAACTATGCTTATTTGTAGCATCTTTGTTAATGATAGGAAAAAGCATACTCGTTTTGTAAACGGTTTTTGGAAGCAAATTTGATTCAGATTTTGCAATATCATTGTCAATAAGGAACAATTCTTTAAGAAATATTTCCCAAATATTATACAGAAAAAAAATGTTTTGACCTTTAGAGAAGGAATTGCGAATTGTGGAATTTTAAACACTCGTCATCATCCTTGGCTTTACTCAAATTATTTAATACATTCTTCCATCTTCCTTTAGTCGTGGGGGTGGGGGATTGGGAGTGGCCTCGCGAGTGGAATAGCCTAGGGCCTCTCTTCATCTAAATCCGACACTGTCTACACTAGCCCCACCTGCCCGTGTTTGGCCCATAGCATGATAGGAAATATTTAGAGAGATTGGGTGGGAAAGATTTGGAGGGATATGGGCCAAACGTTGGTCAAGTGGATACAAGATAGGTTTGCTGGAAGGAGTCTGACAGAGGGTGGTAGAAGAGGCTTGTTATTCAGACGGGCGGCCTGTGACTGGAGTTGTGCCACAGGGATCAGTGCTGGGTCCACTGGTCATTCACATCAGTGATTTGGGTGACAATGTTGTTAACATGGTTAGTAAGTTTGTAAATGGCACCAACACTGGTAGCACAGCAGATAATTAAGTTTATGTGAGATTACAACAGGATCTAGATCACAGGGAAGTCGGGCACAGAATTGCCCATCTACACTAGTCCCAGAGATTGTGGCTAAAGTGGATGGTCACAATCTTGCTCCCAGGCTAAAAAAAATTAAATCCAGAGGAAATGTAGAAACAAAGAACTGCAGATGCTGGTTTATATCAAAGATAGACACAAAGTGCTGGAGTAACTCATTGGCTCAGGCAGCATCTCTGGAGAAAAAGGAGATGCTGCTTGACCCACTGAGTTACTCCAGCACTTTGTATATATCTTTAAATCTATAGGTTTAAGGCGGGAGGGAAACGATTTAATAGGGCAACTTTTTCACACAGAAGATGGTGGGTATGTGAAAAGAGCTGCCAGAGGAGGTAGTTGATGAAGCTACTATAACAGTATTTATAGAACATTTGGTCATTTCTGGATAGGAAAGGTCTTCTTTGGAGTATTTAGGAATGGCCTTGCCATAGATGCCAACAGAATAAAATTATTGTCATAACTATGTTCGATCCCTGATTATGTACATAATATATAGAAACTACCCACTGAGACCATATACAAGAGTCGCCAGGATGTACAACAGGCGCCATTTTCAAAGTCGCAGCTGCAACTGGCCATAAAGGCTCATTGCAGCCATCGCCTCCTTGAAAACAAATATACCTGTGGGTTATGAAGTGCACGTAGCTATTGCAATGTTTCCATTAGTGATGGGGATGTTTGCTAGTGGTCCGATCCAAGTCCCTTGCCCCAGAATCCCGGAGCTGAGATCATAACTTGTGCAAATTAAGATGTGGACAGGATAGTAACATTACTGCCCTCTGAGCCTCGTACAAACCAACATTGTTGGAAACAAGCGAATGCTCTATCAAACTTCTCCAGGTGTAGAGAGCATATTGAACAGTTGTATCATGTCCTGGTTTGGCAACTAGAACTCCAGTTAGAACTCCTGGTTTGGCAACTAGAAGGAGCATAGAGAGGAGGGGGCAGGACAAAGCCTGGCAGTTCAGTACTCTACTGAACCTCTATAGGTGTACAGTAGGGAGCATACTGACTGATTGCATCATAGATATGTCTTTTAATTCAAACAATGAGGAGCATAGAAGGCAGCATTGAGTGGTAGACACTGCCTGCTCCATCACAGGTACTGACCTCCCCACCATCAAATTAATCTACAAAAGACACAGCCTCAAAAAGGCAGTCAGCATCATCAATACCCACACCACCCTGGCCATGCTCTCATCTCACTGCTACCATCGGGAAGAAGGTACAGGAGCCCGAGAACCGTGACCTCCAGGTTCAAGAACAGCTTCTTCCCAACAACTATCAGGCTCTTGAACACTGCACGACACTAACCTCAGCAACAGTGATCTTCTATGGGCTATGTCTTTGTTCGCACTTCGGTTTTGCAATATTCTGGTTATCAAGTATTTTGGTTATTAATTTATGGTATTACTGATTATTATATATTATCTGTGTGTTATAGTGTTAAGCTGCAGCAAGTAAGAATGTCATTGTTTTCCGTTGTCGGTACATGTGACAATTACACTCTCTTGACTTCTTGCGGTGATAGCATGCGAGGAATTTCATGGAAATAAGCGAGTTTCCCTTAACCTTTAAGGCAATCGAGTTGTTCAGCGGTGTCTGTGGTGACAAATCACTTATCAGCCCCTGCTGCACAGGAACTGTGACACAGTAGGATTGAAGCGGTGGCACTGACTGAAGGCTGGTGAGTTTATCACTGGCGCGAGGCTTCCAACTCCAGCTTGCAGCTCGGTCCTTTACCCCACCGATTGGCAACAGGAAGTTAACTTTCTCTCCACTATTTATTCTGCAGTTTTGCACAGCAAGTGACATGAATACCCACATGTGGACACAAGGAACTGCAGATACACAAAAGTACTGGAGTAACTCAGCAGATCAGGCCGCATCACTGGAGGACTTGCATTGGTGATGCTTTGGGTCAGGACCCTTCTTCAGACTGATTATAGCGGGATGGGGAAAAAAAAGCTGGAAGAGAGATGGGGCAGGACAAAGTATGGCAGGTAATAGGCTGATACAAAGTAAGGGGAGGTTTGATAAAACAGATGTTTGGACAAAAGCCAGAGATGAAAAGACAGAAGTTGTGTGACGAAAGAATTGAAAAGTTGCAAATTGTGAAGCCAGAGGAAGGAATCTAGGTAGAAAGGGAGGGGGAGGGGAGGATTAGGTGCGAGTCCTTGTAGGGCTCAGGGGGAGGGGGAGGAGGAAGAAGAGGGGGGGGGGGGGTTGTAGTTACCAAAAATTGGAGAATTCAATGTTCATACTAGGTAGACAAAAATGCTGGAGAAACTCAGTGGGTGAGGCAGCATCTATGGAGCAAAGGAAATAGGCAACGTTTCTGGTCGAAACCATTCTTCAGACTGATTGATTGATATGAACCCAATGTTCATACCGGTGGGTTGTAAACCACCCGTGGAATATGGGGCATTATTCCTCCAGTTTGCGAGTGGCCTCACTCTGATAATTACTGACAGTTTAGATGAATGTTATAACTTTCACACTATTCTGCTTTAATGTTGAGAACTATATTTTGTACTCTATGTCTTCCACTTTGCTCTATCCATTGTATTTGAGTGTGACTTGACTGTATTTATGTATGGTATTTCTGATTTGATTGGATAGTATGCAAAACAAAGATTTTCACTGTACCTCGGTACGCGTGACAATAATAAACCTAAACCTAAAATATTGATTTTTGGTAGCACATTATATGGTCTGCTACAGGTGTTTCTTTAGAATATACTGTGTAACTATACTGTACAAAGGTCGGCATGCCCTAGTAGACTGAATGACAATATTCCATGTACTGCAACTCTATGAAACTCTATGAAAATTGTGACTTTTATAAAGACATTTGGACAGATATATAGACAGGAAGGGTTTAGAGGGAAGATAGACACAAAGTGCTGGAGTAACTCAGTGGGTCAGGCGGCATCTCTGGAATAAAAGGATGAGTGATCTTTCAGATCGGGTCTCTAGAAAGGTCCCGACCCAAAATGTAACACATCCTTTTTGTCCAGAGTTGCTACCTGACCCACTGAGTTACACCAGCACTTTATGTCTATCTTCAAGTATATACCGGCTGCTGCAGTTCCTTTCTGTGCAGGGTTTAGCGAGATGTGGCACATATGCAGGCATTTAGAACTAGCCCAATATACGTACTTGGTTGACATGGGCAAGGTGGGCCTAAGGGCCTGTTTTTGTGCTGCACAACTCTATGGCTCCGTGACTCTATCACTTTATAATTAGTATGTTTGTGCATCATTGGAGCAGATTTAGGCCATTTAGCCCATCGAGCCTACTCCAGCATTCAATCAGGATCCATCTGTGTTTCTCAACCCCATTCTCCTGCCTTCTCCCCTTAATCTTTGACACCCTTGTTAATGAAGAAGCTGTCAATCTCCACTTCGAAAATACATAAAGCGGCCTCCACAGCCGTCTGTGGCAATTAATTTCACAGTAAATGTACATGTTTGACCACAAAGTCCTCTTCTACAAGCAAGATCACCAACTGTGCTTCACAAACCAAAACTTTAGACCCATTGTTCCAATCTAACTTCCCTTCACTCTGAAGAAGGTCCCGACCCGAAACATTGTCTGTCTATTCCCTCCACGGACGATGTCTGACCTGCTGGGTTCCTCCAGCACTTTGTGTTTTGCTCAGGATTCCAGCATCTGCAGTTCCTTGTCTCTTGTGTCTCTCTGACTTTCATCTTCAAAGTAACATTAGCAAATTTGCAGATGACACAAAGATGGGTGGCAGTGTGAACTGTGAGGAGGATGCTATGAGAATGCAGGGTGACCTGGACAGGTTGGGGTAGTGGGCAGATGCATGGCAGATGAAGTTTAATGCGGATACATGTGAGGTTATCCACTTTGGTAGCAAAAACAGGAAGGCAGATTACTATCGAAATGGCGTCAAGTTGGGAAAGGGGGAAGCACAACGGGTTCTGGGGGTCCTTGTAAGTAAGCATGCAGGTACAACAGGCAGTGAAGAAAGCGAATGACATGTTGGCCTTTATAACAAGAGGAATCGAATATAGGAGCAAAGAGGTCCTTCTGCAGTTGTACAGAGCACTAGTGAGACCACACCTGGAGTATTGTGTGCAGTTTTGGTCACCTAATTTGAGGAAGGACATTCTTGCTATTGAGGGAGTGCAGCGTAGGTTCACAAGATTAATTCCTGGGATGCGGGACTGTCATATGCTGAGAGAATGGAGCAGCTGGGCTTGTACACTCTGGAGTTTAGAAGGATGAGAGGGGATCTCATTGAAACATATAAGATTGTTAAGGGCTTGGACACGCTAGAGGCAGGAAACATTTTCCCGATGTTGGGGGAGACCAGAACCAGGGGCCACAGTTTAAGAATAAGGAGTAAGCCATTTAGAACGGAGATGAGGAAACACTTTTTCTCACAGAGAGTGGTGAGTCTGTGGAATTCTCTGCCTCAGAGGGCGGTGGAGGCAGGTTCTCTGGATGCTTTCAAGAGAGAGCTAGATGGGGGTCTCTCAAAAATAGCGGAGTCAGGGGATATGGGGAGAAGGCAGGAACGGGGTACTGATTTGGGATGATCAGCCATGATTACACTGAATGGCGGTGCTGGCTCGAAGGGCCAAATGGCATCCTCCTGCACCTATTGTCTATTGTCTATTATCTGCAAAAGAAATGGCACTAGTTCCAGAGCATTTCCCACTGATTGGAAAGCAGTAAAAGTAATACTCTGTTTAAGGAAGGTAGAAGAGAGAAAAGAGGGAAGTAGAGATCACTCAGCAGACCATCAGAAGCAGGGAAAATTCTACTATTCAGGAAGTGGTAAAAAGGCAGTGGAAAGATAATAATAGGATTGGAAAAAGCAGCATGGATTCATGAAAAGGAAATAACATTTGACAAATCTGTTGGAATTTTTTGATGTTACATGTAGCAGAATAAAGGGCCAATGAGTCACACAGGGTCATAGGGCCAATGAGTCACACAGCATTGAAACGGGCCCTTTGGCCCATTGAGTTTGCACTGGCGATTTATACGATCCCATTTTATTCTCAAGACAGACACAAAGTGCTGGAGTAACTCAGCGGTCAGGCAGCATCTCTAGAGAAAAATAATAGGTGACCTTTTTGGGTTGGAGCCCTTCTTCCACCGAGTGGGAGCAGTGAGAGAGGGTGTTGCAGAACTCCCGTTGGGGAGAAGAGGAGAACTTCTTCAAAGTAGGCGTTCCCTAAGAGGTGGAGCAAAGGGTTCTCACCCGAAATGTCACCTATTCCTTTTCTCCAGAGATGTTGCCCCACCTGCTGAGTTACTCCAGATTTTTGTGTCTATCTTTTGGTCGGATAGTTGGCGACTAAACCGTCTCCCCCACCTGGTTTGCCAGGTGAGGAGTGGGCTGTGGACCCCCAGTAGGACCAAAAACAAGACCTGTAAAAGGGCGGATGAGCTTCTAGCGAGCCAACGGACATCCACACTTCAGTAGAAGTTGCGATCACTGTTGTACATAGCATTGTAGGGAACGATGATAAAACACACACACTAAAATCCTATACTTCCAGCGGCGGAAGTCCGCAGGAACTGGAGGACAGAGATGTGTGGTGCGTCCGTCACCGTTCCAGTGGGAAACCAGCACCACTGCGTCGCTAATGTTTTCAATGATGATGAATGAATGAATGAATTTTTTATAAACCATTATTTGCGGTACCTTCCTACACATTTATTCTCCCCACATTCCCGTCAAATCACTCACCTACATACCAGGATTAATGTGCAGCGGCTAATTAGACGTGGGAATCAGTAGATGCCATGTATTTGGACTTTGAGAAAGCCTTCAATAAGATGTCGTACAGGAGATTATTAAGCAAAATTAGAGCAGGGATCGACATGGAGTAGAATTAACCCTTCAACATCAGCTTGGGAGACTTAGAACAGCACAGTGGCGCAGCAAGTAGAATTGCTGCCTCACAGCTCCAGAGATCCTGGTTCAAACCTGACCTCGGGTGCTGCCTGTGTGTGGAGTTTCCACATTCTCCCTGTGACTGCGTGGGTTTTCTCCGAGTGTTTTCTCCCACAACCCAAAGACATACAGGGCAGTCACGGTAGAGTTGCTGCCTTACAGCAAAATGCAGCACCGGAGACCCGGGTTCGATCCCGACTACGGGCGCTGTCTGTAGGGAGTTTGTACGTTCTCCCCGTGTCCTGCATGCGTTTTCTCCGAGATCTTTGGTTTCCTCCCACATTCCAAAGATGTACAGGTTTGTAGGTTAATTGGCTTGATTAATTGGCTTGATAAATGTAAAAAATGTTCAGTATAAAATTGTCCAACTTCCAATATAACTTCACAAAGTGGACTCTTCGGAAGTGCACTCTTCGGTGGACTCTTCGGAAGGTACAAGGTAAGTTAATTGGCCCACTGTAAATTGCCACGAGTGTGTAGGGAGTGAATGAGAAAGTGGGATAACATAGAACTAGTGTGAACGGGTGATCGATGATTGACATAGGCCTGTTCCATGCTGCATCTTTCAATCAATCAGCGACAGATAAACACAAAGTGCTGGAGTAACTCAGCAGCTCAGGCAGCACCTCTGGAACGGTGAGGTCTCAGGTCAGAACCCTTCTTCACTCTGAAGAAGTGTCCTCACCTAAAACATCGCTCACCCTTTTTAACTAGTGATGCTGCCTGACCTGCTGAGTTACTCCAGCACTTTGTGTTGTCTATCTTTGGTATAAACCAGCACCTAAATCAAAAAAAAGATTTTCATGGTACCCGTACCTCACTGTAATTTTGCATGTGACAGTAAAAGGCCTGTTCCTGTGCAGTGTGTTTCTATGATTGAGAGCAGAACAATTCCACCTATTCCACCTTTAAGGTAGTTGTTGCACGGGTCTCAAGAGTGAGTGCCCCAAATTCTGGGCACGATATTTTGGGGAGAGAAGACCTATCTTGGTGGAGGACTCGTATACAGTAAATTTGTTGGATTAATTCCAGGGCTTGGGTTCACATTTAAGAGATTAAATGATTTAGACTTTAGACTGCAGAGATACAGTGTGGACACAGGCCCTCCGACCCACCGAGTCCTCGCTGACCAGCGATCACCCCGTACACTAGCATTATCCTACACACTACGGACAATTTACAATTTTTTAATCTAACCCAATTAACCTACAAACCTGCGTGTCTTTGGAGTGTGGGAAAAAAAACCGGAGCGCCCGGAGAAAAGGCATGCAATCACAGGGAGCACGTACAAACTCTGTACAGACAGCAGCTGAGGTCAGGATCGAACTCGGGACTCTGGCGTGGCAAGGCAACAACTCTACCACTGCGACACTGTGCAGCGCTATTGTTGTAATTATGTAATTGATGTGTTGAATACATTGAAACAGTTCGGTTAGTTAAATAAAGAGTAACTGATTCCTCTGTGGGGGAAAATCCAGAAAAAACAACCTAAATTTAAGGTTAAGCTCATTCAGTTTTGGAAAGAGGAATTGGCTTCACAAAGACTAGAGGAAATCTGCATCCTTGTTTCTAGAAAGGTTAAAGAAACGGTGGTGTTATCAGCAAGATCACTGTTTAATGCACCCCCTTAAATGTCCTTTCAGAAGATAGTTAACGGTTCTACAGCATGGAATCAGGCCCTCCAGTCCACACTGACCATCAATCACCTATTCACACTAGGTCCATGTTATCCCACTTTTTCATCCACTCCCTACATCCTAAAGGCAATTTACAGGGCCAATTAGTCTATAAACCTACACATCTTTGGGATGTGGGAGGAAGCCGGAGCCGGAGCACCAGGAGGAAACCCATGTGTTCTCAGGGAGAATGTGATAACTCTGTACAGACAACACCCGAGATCAGGATCGATGCCGGGTCTCTGGCACTGAGAGCCAGCAGCTCTACCTGCTGCGTCACTGTGCCGCCCCATTACATAGAAACATAGAAAATAGGTGCAGGAATAGGCCATTCAGCCCTTCGAGTCAGGACCGCCATTCAATATGATCATGGCTGATCATCCAAAATCAGTTCCCCGTTCCTGCTTTCTCCCTATATCCCTTGATTCCGTTAGCCCTAAGAGTTATAAGGGCCTGTCCTACCAGCATCCGACTCCATGCGGTGAGCGCGATCAAACTAGAAGCGGGGGCCGCGCGGAGGTCAGGTGATCCCAGTACAGGGCCGTTCCCACCAGCATGCGCCTGCATGCGAAGAGCGCGACCAAACCGGCAGCGGGGGCCGCGCGGAGGTGGGGTGAGTGGCGCAACACGGCGCAAAGTGAGGCGAGCTTGGAGCGAAGTCTTAAAGGTAAGTTCACCAGGACAGAGAGGGACACACAGAGAGGGGCACAGAGGCACACACAGAGAGGGTCACGGAGGCACCTACAGAGAGGGTCACGGAGGCACGGCGTCGAGACGGTGTGCAATGCGTCGAGACGACTGAGAGCCGACAAGCCGTTGCCGCGTGGAATTTTTGAACATGGTCAGTTTTTCGGAGCCCCGCGCGATGTCGGGACAAACTCCGCACAATTCCGCACGGCTCCGGCGATCGAAGTGGGACAGGCCCCGCGACGCCGGACGGCTCAAGCGACCATGTTAGGTCGCGCTCATCGCATGGAGTTGCATGCTGCTGATACAGGCCCTTTAACTCTCTTGAAATACCTCGATGATTCATGAGGCCACAAAGTGCTTAATGCCCTGAGGGGTTTGGAGGTACCAGAGAATGTTAATCAACATATTATGGTAGTCCAAATAAGATTGCATAATTTTTTTGTGATGTCTCAAGTCATGGGAGGTGTTTTAGCAGGTCGGTCAGCTGAAAACATGCACTGGTGAAGTAAGAAGACTGAAAATCCCGCTCCCCCAACCCCCACCTCACCGGCCATGTCAATCACAAGATGAGGTGGGGTGCCCTCAGGGTCCACTGTTGCCAAGGCCAACACTTCCTAAATCTTCCTGCCTGCCTGCACAAAGCACCCGGACAGTGGTGGATCCCTTGTGTTCCGTTTGCCAGTGTTGGATGTGAACTTTCCTTCTTTTGGGATATGTTCAGACTTTAGAACGGTTGACATCCAACACTGGCAAATGGAACACAAGGGCAAAATATTTTTTATTCAGGACTTGGTTCCAGATTGGAATAGTCGGTCTGTAGTGGTGGTGGAAACAGATTCAAGTGGAGCCCAGATAAACATTTGGAGAATCTAATTCCAGAGATTTTCTTCATTTGGTATTGGTTTACAGGTTCAATCCTCATTATGAGTGCTGTCTGTACGGAGTCTGTATGTTCTCCCAGGTTTTCTCCGGGAGCTCCAGTTTCCTCCCACACTCCAAAGATGTGCAGGTTTGTAAATTGTCCCTAGTGTGTAGGATAGCGCTAGTGTACGGGGTGATCGCTGCTCGGCATGGACTTGAAGGGCCTGTTTTCACGCTGTGTCTCTCCAAAATCTTAAGTGTATTTGATACACTAACCCAATCCAAAACATCACCTATCCATGTTCTCCAGATATACTGCCTGACCCGCTGAGTTACTCCAGCATTTTGTGATTTATTTGGTAAACCAGCATGTGTAGTTCCTTGTTTCTACCCTTCGTTATTTCATATTTTTGTGAACGGAATCTTGTTGTGTGCGGGGAAAGTCCACATACAACATTTAATTCGTTGGTCATCAAGAGCTCTGGGTCTTCTGGAGGTCTAACGCAAGTCTGACCTCAGTGTTGCCTTTCCCAGTAGTAAACTTGGAGACGGGTCCCATCGCAACCAGGAAGAAGCTTTTGTGTTATCTTGCAGCTGATGTGTATTCAATCAGGCAGCAAGCAGACCTGGTGATCCTTGTTTGTTTGCTGCGTAAGGATGTGGGCTGTGGTTTTCAGTTAGGACTGTTACCATGTAGGAAAATTAATTCCGCTATCTCCGACAGACACCGGTCCCAAATCTTGAGGAAAACATTGGAACAAATTAATCAATGGGAAGTTTAAACCTCAAGATGTCATGCTGATTTTCCCTTGATCCATGGGCCCAAAGTAAAGTACCGAACCTACTATGACGAATAGTGAAAGGCCTGGATAGAGTGCATGTGGAGATGATGTTTCCAGTAGTGGAGAGTCTAGAACCAGAGGCACAGCTTCAGAATAAAGGGACGTACCTTTAGAATGGAGGTGAGGAGGAATTTCTTTGGACAGAGGGTGGTGAATCTGTGGAATTCATCGCCATTCTTGGTTGGTGCCATCTTGTAGAACCAACTTTGCCCTCAACTAGTCTTTGTTACCAATCCTCCGTCAGATAATGTCTCGAATTCCTGAGTCTAGATCTATCTACGAGAGCCAATTTCATTTTTATTCTTTTCCACTTGGAGCGGCACTGTGGCGCAGCGGTAGAGTTACTGCCTCACAGTGCCAGAGAACCAGGTTCAATCCTGACTACAGGTGCTGTCTGCACATAGTTTGTACGTTTTACCTATAACCGGGCAGGTTTTCTCCGGGTGCTCCAGTTCCCTCCCACACTCCAAAGACGTACAGGTTTGTAGTTTACTTGGCTTCGGTAAAATTGTAAAATGGTCCCTGGTGTGTTGGATAATGTTGGTTACGGGAGGTCGCTGGTTGACTCGGACTCGGTGAGCCGAAGGGCTGTTTTCCGTGCTGTATCCCTAAAGCCTAAAGTCAAAAGCTGTCATTGTATCTGCTTCTGCAGCTTTCTATACAGTTTAAGCCTACAAAACCACGCAACATCCTGGTGAATGTTAGCCTAAAGCAAACCCACGCAACATCCTGGTGAATCTAAAGCCTAAAGTCAAGTCACTGACCCTTTCCAGAACCATTACACACATCGTTGTATTATGATCACTGTTGGCTGAATGCTCGCTATGCATCCACTCCCGACAGTAACGTGGGAGTCCCAGCACCCACAAGGAGGTGACTCACCGTCTCTGTAAGGGCAATTACCACATGCAACACAGGAGCGACGTGCCAGTGAATGTCATATTATGAGCAAATGCTAAAAAATCCCTCCAGTTCATACCAACACTGCTTCCTTCCTAATTGGTCCAGAACAAAAATAAGAAAGTTGTCCTACACATAAAGGCAAGGGCATTTCTCCCCCTGAATGCCCTTTATCTTGTTTTCCCTGTCTAAAAATGAGCAATTTCTGACCCTGAATATTATGTTCTGTTATTTTAACATTTTTCCAGACTTTGTCAACAGATTAACACCAATTTCTCTGTATGAGTGTCCGTAATAAATGTCCAACAATGTAAAACTTCCTCTCCCGCCCCTGAACTCCAGCCCAGTTAGATTGAGTTTTTGAGAGGTGGAGATTTGTTCTCTTTATACTTAAGACTTTGGAGATATAGCGTGGAACCAGACCCTTTAAGCGACCAGTGTTCACCCCGTACACAAGCACTATCCTACACACCAGGGACAATTTACAATTTACAGAAGCCAATTAACCTACAAACCTGCACGTCTTTGGAGTGTGGGAGGAAACCGGAGCACCCAAACTTAACGAATAGTGAAGGACTTGGAAAGAGTGGATGTGGAGATGATGTTTCCACTAGTGGGAGAGTCCAGGGTCAGAGGGCATAGCCTCAGAATAAAAGGACATACCTTTAGAAAGGCGGTGAGGAGGAACTTATTTAGTCAGAGGGTGATGAATCTGTAGAATTCATTGCCGCTAAAAGGCTGCAGAGGCCAAGTCAATGGATATTTTTAAGATAGATTCTTGATTTGTAAGAGTGTCAGGGCTTGTGGGGAGAAGGCAAGAGAATATAGTTGAGAGGGAAGGAGAGATCAGACATGATTGAATGGCGGAGTAGCCGATGGGCCAAATGGCCTAATTCTGCTCATATAACATATGAACCCGGAGAAAACCCTCTTGTCACAGGGAGAACACAAACTCTGAACCCGGTGCTATGGTGGGTGTAAGGCAGCAACTCGACTGCTGCGCCACTGTGGCGTCCCGTACTCCGGCACCGTGTAAACTCTGTGTAAGCTCTGCAGTTCCTTGTTTCTATGTTGTGTCAGTGGATACCATCTTGCATTCTTGTAGAACTGGAGTTGTTACACCCATCAATGCAGCTGCACCCCTCTCCCTTGTTCTCTCCCTGTGTCACTGAACATGACATGATGTGTATGTTCATGTCCCATTCCTGCTATTACTGAAGGCAAATTTCTATTATAACTCAAGCTCCCTGTGGATACATTCTTTAGTGCATCAACTGCATTCGTTAACCATTGTTGCATTAGCTCAGATTCTAAATCCCTGCTATTTGCCCTTATTTTGTGTACTGTAATTGCAAACCTGTGGTGCTGCAGCAGGTAAGAATTTCCATGTTCCATTTTGGAAATATGGAAATAAAACACTTGACTCTTGCAAGGGAAAGTGGCCGGGGAAGGGGTGGAGCGGGAGGGGAGGGAAGAATTGACAAGAGAGTTGCGGAGGGAGCGGTCTTTGCGGAAGGCAGACAGGGGGGGAGATGGGAAGATGTGGCGAGTGGTGGGGTCACGTTGGAGGTGGCGAAACTGGCTTAGGACTATGTGTTGTATGTGCCGGCTGGTGGGGTGAAAGGTGAGGACCAGGGGGACTCTGCCCTTGTTGCGAGTGGGGGAATGGGGAGAGAGGGCAGTGTTGCGGGGTATGGAGGAGACCCTGGTGCGAGCCTCATCTATAGTGGGGGAGGGGAATCCCCGTTCTCTGAAGAATGAGGACATTTGTGATAACCTGGTGTGGAACACCTCATCCTGGGAGCAGATGCGGCGTTGACGGAGGAATTGGGAATAGGGGATGGAGTCCTTACAGGAAGCAGGGTGGGAGGAAGAGTAGTCCAGGTAGCTGTGGGATTCAGTTGGTTTGTAGTGGATGTCGGTCAGGAGTGTATCCCCTGCAATAGAGATGGTGAGGTCAAGGAATTGTAGGGAAGTGTTGGAAATGGTCCAAGTGTATTTGAGTGCCGGATGGAAGTTGGTGGTGAAATGGATGAAGTCAGTCAGTTGTGTGTGGGTGCAGGAGGTGACACCAAAGCAGTCGTCGATGTAACGGAGGTAGAGGTTGGGGATGGGGCCCTGGTACGCCGAGAACAAGGATTGTTCGACGTACCCGACAAATAGGCAAGCGTAGCTGGGGCCCATGCGTGTGCCCATAGCTACGCCTTGTGTTTGGAGGAATTGGGAGGAGTCAAAAGAGAAGTTATTGAGGGTAAGGACCAACTCCTCTAGGCAGAGGAGGGTGTCAGTGGACGGGTATGGGTTGCTCCTCTGGTCGAGGAAGAACCGGAGGGCTTTGAGACCGTCCTGGTGGGGGATGGAGGTGTAGAGTGACTGGACGTCCATGGTGAAGATGAGAGGATGGGGGCCTGGAGAATGGAATGCGTGGAGCCGACGGAGAGTGTCTGAGGTGTCTTGAACATAGGTGGGGAGGGATTTAACCAAGGGGGATAGGATGGAGTCAAGGTATGTGGAAATGTGTTCGGTGGGGCACGAACAGGCAGAGACAATGGGTTTGTGGATTTTGGGGAGAAGGTAAAATCGGGCCGTGCGGGGCTGGGAAGCGATGAGGTTGGAGGCTCGGGGGTGCAGGGAGCCGGAGTTGATGAAGTCGGTTATGGTGCTCGAGATGGTGGCCTGGTGCTCATCAGTGGGGTCATGGTCCAGGGGTAAGTAGGAGGAGGTGTCCGAGACTTGGCGCGTGGCCTCCGCTTTGTAGAGATCCAGAGAGTTGGCGCGTGGCCTCCGCCTTGTAGAGATCCCGAGAGTTGGCGCATGGGGAATATATCTACCTCTGCCTTAAAAATATTCACTGACTTGGTATCAGCAGCCTTGTGTGGCAATGAATTCCACAGATTCACCACCCTCTGATTAAAGAAATTTCTCCTGATTTCCTTCCTAAAAGATCGTCCTTTAATTCTGAGGCTATGACCTCTAGTCCTAGACACTCCCACTAGTGGAAACATCCTCTCCACATCCACTCTATCCAAGCCTTTCACTATTCTGTATGTTTCAATGAGGTCCCCCCCCTCATTTTCCTAAACTTCAGCGAGTACAGTCCCAGAACTGACAAATGCTCATCATAGGTTAACCTACTCAATCCTGGGATCATTCTTGTTAAACCTCCTCTGGACCCTCTCCAGAGCCAGCACATCCTTCCTCAGATATGGTGCACAAAATTGCTCACAATATTTCAAATGCGGCCTGACCAGCGCCTTATAGAGCCTCAACATTACACCCCTGTTTTTGTATACAGGTCCTCTTGAAATAAATGCGAGCATTGAGTTTGCTGTCTTTACTACCGATTTGACTTGCAGATTAACTTTTTGGGAATCCTGCACCAGCACTCCTAAGTCTCTTTGCACCTCTGTTTTCTGGATTCCCACCCCATTTAGAAAATAGTCAATGCCCTTATTCCTACTGCCAAAATGCATGACTCCACACTTTGCTACACTATACTCCATCTGCCACTTCTCTGCCCACTCTCCCAACCTGACCAGGTCCTTCTGCAGAGTCCATGCTTTCTCTACACTGCCCCTCCACCTCTTTTTGTATCATCTGCAACGTTTGCCACAAAGCCTTCAATCCCCTCGTCCAAATCATTAATATAAAGCACGTGATGAGTAACTGCCCCAGCACGTGAAGAGTAACTGCCCCAGCACGTGAAGAGTAACTGCTCCACTAGTCACTGGCAGCTTAGGCAAACAACACCCACTGACTCTCCTTTGGCTGTTCTGCTATTTACTTCTTCAAAGAATGCCAGCAAATTTGTCAAGCAAGACCTCCCCTTCACAAAGCCATGCTGACATCGACCTATTTTATCGTGAACTTCTAAGTACTCCGTAACCCCATCCTTCATAATGGACTCTAAAATCTTACCAACCACCGGCCAGACTAACCGGCCTATAGTTCCCACTATTCTGCCTTGCTCCCTTTTTGTTCAGCGGGGTTCTACGGGTGGTGTCTGTGTGGAGTTTGTACATTCTCCCTGTCACCGCGAAGGTTTTCTCCGCGCACTCCGGTTTCCACCTACACTCCAAAGATGTGTGGGTTTGTAGATTAATTGGCTTCTGAAAACTGTACCTGGTGTGTAGGATAGAACTAGTGATCGCTGCTTGGCATGGACTCGATGGGCTGAAGGGCCTGTTTCCATCCTGTACCCCTAAACCAGGGGCCTCCAAACCTTTCAGCATGAGGGCCACATTATATATTTGGCACATTTTTGCAGGCCGTGCACACAATCACACATACTCACAAACACATTCACACATTCACACTCACACACACCCACCCACACATACACACCCACACACACACACACCCACCCACTCACACACACTCACACACACCCACCCACTCACACACACACTCACTCACTCACTCACTGGGGCCACCGCTGCCACTGTCGTCGATCTTCACTGTCTCCCCGGGGCCATCGACAGTAACCTGTCAGCAGCCGCACACAAACCCTCAACTTGATAGCCTATTGCAGACTGATGTGTAAGTCCCCACGGTACGACACAACCCACTAAATAGCCCGCCGCACGGAACGTGTTAAGAGCTTGCTGCGGGCCGGATAAAATCTCGCGACGGGCCGGATGCGGCCCGCGGGCCATAGTTTGGGGACCCCCCCCCCCTGCTCTAAACTAAACCAAACATTGTCAAGTGTCAAGAATCAACGGAACAATGAAATTCTTGCATGAAAACCAAAGAGACCGCATATATTTCTTCAGACACAATCTTGAATCTTGAGCAAAAATATAAGCTGTTGGAGGAACTCAGCGGGTCAGACAGCAGCGTAATGTCTGTTCATTTTCCTCCACTGATGCTGCCTGACCCACTGAGTTCCACCAGCAGTTCGCTTTTTACTACACTTTGAAAGTGCTTTGGAATGTCCTAGGGCTATGAAAGACAATGTTTAAACTTTGTTCCTCTATTGTTTTTCCATTAATCTTTTCTCAACTGATAAATCCTAGTTCCCTTTCCTTTTCTGAATTGGTTTAAACCCAGTTCACACCCATTTCTAGTATTTAGTTTAGTTTAGAGATACATCATGCACACAGGCCCTCTGGCCCAGCGAGTCCATGCTGACCCATTCACACATTCACACTGTTATCTCACTTTCTCATGGGCACCACAGTGGCACAGCGGTAGAGTTGGTGTCACACAGCGCCAAAGACCCGGGTTCGATCCTGACTACGGGCGCTGTCTGTACGGAGT
The DNA here is from genome assembly GCA_035221665.1 of Okamejei kenojei. Classification (NCBI taxonomy): domain Eukaryota; kingdom Metazoa; phylum Chordata; class Chondrichthyes; order Rajiformes; family Rajidae; genus Okamejei; species Okamejei kenojei. Next base: position 27,159,318 of record CM069149.1, on the reverse strand, counting down.
TTTTACATTCTCCCCGTGACCATGTGGGTTTTCTCCGGGTGCTCCGGTATCATCCCGCATTCCAAAGAATGTTTGTAGGTGCAGGTTTGTAGGTTAATTGGCTTCTGTGAATTGTCCCGAGTCTGCAGGATGGAACTAGTGTATGGGTGTTTGCTTGCTAACACAGACTCGGTGGGCCAAAGGGCTTGTTTCCATGCTACAGTATGTCTTTAAAACAAAAAAAAAAGAAACTCATCCACTCCCTACAGACAGCGCCCGAGGTCAGGATTGAACCCAGTTCCCTGGAGCGGTGAGGCAGAGGCTCTACCATGTGAGCCACTGTGCCGTTTGTAACTATTCCAACACTTTTCCACAACATCGGCACCATGATACCCGATGATGTGTCAAAGAGAGCTGCAACTTCCAGCTGAGACATAAAGCCATCCGTCCTCCCAGCCACAGGTCAAGGGTCTCCTGAGGAAAAACAGGAGGGGCATGCTGGCAACATCAAACCCCGGCCAGATTTACAACACGTTACACCAGGCTGCTGAAAGAGTAACACAGAGTTAATATCTGAAATCTTTCTACAGGGTAGACCGTCAGAACCATCTGCCCAGTTTGTGTTTTTCTCAAGATAACAAGGCAATGGAGGCCAAACCACTGGATGGATTTAAGAGAGAGTGAGATAGAGCTCTAGGGGCTCGGGCTATTGATTGGGGGTGATCAGCCATGATCACAATGAATGGCGGTGCTGGCTCGAAGGGCCGAATGGCCTCCTCCTGCACCTATTTTCTATATTTCTATGTTTCTATGTAAGATCCCAGCCCTGCAGTTCCTTGTGTCATCCTGGTGAATCTCTGCTACACCCTTTCCAACTTCATGACATCGTTCCTGTAGCTGGGCATCCAGAACCGCGCACAGCATTCAACGATTCAATGATACTTTATTGTCACATACCGAGGTACAGTGAAAAGCTTAGTCTTGCAAACAACCCGGTAAAATCATACAAGTGTGGCCATGTATTTGGCACCGACAAAGTTACACATGTTCACCGAACGATCCGATCTTCTACCTGCAGTTGCACATATCAGCAGGTAGTTCTTAATCAGGAGACACAAGAAACTGCCAATGTTGGAATCCTGAACAAAATGCAAAGTGCTTGAGGAACTCAGTGGGTCAGGCAGCATCTGCGAAAAGAATGGGCATGTCCTCATGACTTTTAGGCGTGCCCCCAAAAGCAGTTTAATTTATTTAGTTTAGTTTACTATTGCTAGGTGCATCGAGGTACAGTGAAAAGCATTTCTTTTGTTGCGTGGTATCCAGTCAGCGGAAGGTCATGATCACAATTAAACCGTCCACAGTGTATAGATACAGCACAGGATAAAGGGGATAACGTTTAGTGCAAGATAAAGTCCAATAAAGTCAAATTAAAGATAATCCAAAGCTCTCCAATGAGGTAGATGGGAGGTGAGCACTGTTCTGTCATTGGTGTTAGGATGGTTCAGTTGTCTGATAACAGTTTTAGATTCCAATGGATGCCAATTGATGAAGTTTGTCATAAAGTCACACAGTGTGGTAACTGGTCCTTCGGCCCAACTTGAACCACACCGGCCAACATGTCCCATCTATACTAGCCCCCACCTGCCTGCGTTTGGTCCATTTCCCTCCAAACTTGTCCTACCCATGGCTAACTGTTTCTTAAACGATGGGATAGTCCCAGCCTCAACTCCCTCATCTGGCAGCTTGTTCCATACACCCACCACCCTTTGTGTGGAAAATGTCACTCCCTCAGATTCCTATTATATCTTTTCCCCTTCACCTTGAACCTATGTCCTTTGGTCCTGGATTCCCCCACTCTGGGCAAGAGATTCTGTGAAAACTAAAACAAATGGTAATTCATGGTTGTGGGTTTTAAGCTGAAATTGCCATTGATCGGGGTACCCTGCGCCCAGTACGACGTGTGTGAGGCTCAGTGTTGGTTGGTAGTTTTGTGGAAAGGAATTTTCGTTGACTCAGTCAGGGGATGACTTGTAAATGTGACCCCATCTCTTCAAAACTCGCCACTCGGCTAAAATGAGGAAATAAACCAACAAACGGAAAAAAAAAAACCCTAAAGCTACTCAAAGTATTTAAAGGCTGTTCTGTTTTTTCTTTGTTTGTTTATTAATCTATAGATGTGTGAACATTGACTGGCGGTCGGGGGATCAAATGACACGCTGACGTCTACCTTGCGCTCCAAACCTAGTCCATTTAAAATGCCCCAGAAGCGGCGTTAGAGAGTCTAGCCCAGGTGAGCCTCACCTGACTGAGTTGTGAGATCCAGCCTGGCATCAAACCGTCCCGGTGCAGGTCTGAAAGGTTGCACTTTGGACGCGTTACTGCCCGATGATACCAATAGACTGGGAGAGTTAATCATCTCAACGTTACATTTTACAGCTCGTCTTATTATTGGATAATTGCCATGGTAAGTCAGCATCTGCAATGCATGTAACTTTTCTCGGTAAACCACACGTCCTGTTAACGTGGGCACACGAAAGGCTGGAGAAACTCAGCGGGTGCAGCAGCATCTAAGGAGCGAAGGAGATTGGCGACGTTTCGGGTCGAGACCCTTCTTCAGACCTTAGATGCTGCTGCACCCGCTGAGTTTCTCCAGCCTTTTGTGTACCCTCGATTCTCCAGCATCTGCAGTTTCTTCTTTAACACAACGTCCTGTTAACGTATTGGGGTGGATGCTGGGGAATATGAATACTGCTACTATGAGTAAAGTTTTCTTTATTGTTTGTTTGTTCTCAGAGTTGTTGGGGACAAGACAGCTACAGCCCGCTCTTTAATGATGCCTTTGAGGTGATCCATCACCAACAGCCCCCGCCTTTCCACCAAGAATCCTCTCTCCAGTATATCCGAAGCAAGTATCTCGCTCCTTACCCCCGCCGGCCGCCGGTGGCGTTGATTTTATTGGGCGCCAGGTAACGTTGTCGCGTTGGGTAACCCTCTTCCCTTCTCGTCCAGGTCCACCTCCGCACTCCATGCACAGCCTCCAGCATCACCCGGACGCGGGGTCTACGCCGTACCAAATCCTAGACATCCAACCCCAGCGCCTCCACGACATGGTGAGTGCAACATCTCCACCCCCCATGAGCTAGGATGCAGTCCCCACCTCCCACCGACCTCGCTGCTGCCCTTGAACTTTTCCTCTGGGACTGTAATGTTTTACTTGTAGGAAATGCAAGGGGAAAGGGTAGTATGAAGAAGGGTCTCGACCCGAAATGTCACCCATTCCTTCTCTCCGGAGATGCTGCCTGTCCCGCTGAGTTACTCCAGCATTTTGTGTCTATCTTCAGCATGAACCATCATCTGCAATTCCTTCCTACGCATAACGTTTAGTTTAGTTCAGTTCAGTTCAGCGTGGAAACGGCCCACTGAATGCCTGCCAGCCAGCGAGCACCCATACACTAGTTATATCCGACACCCGAGGGACAATTTACAGAGGCCAATCAACCTACAAACCCGCAAACCTTTGGGATGTGGGAGGAAACCGGAGCACCCGGAGAAAACCCACACGGTCACAGGGAGAACGTACAAACTCCGTACAGACAGCACCGGTTTGGGATCGAACCTGGGTGTCTGGCGCTGGGAGGCAGCATCTCTGTTGCTGCGCTACTGTGCCTCCCTAGTGGCGAAACCCTTAACAGCATTGATGGGCAGAGGGGACGAAGTCAATAGTTTTCTGAAAGTGGCAACACAAGCAGTTAGAGTGGTAAAGAAGGCATATGGGGTGTGTCTGCCTTCATTGGTTGGGGCATTGACCATAGTAGTCAGAGTGTCATGTTGCAGGTTTATAGCACTTTGGTTAGGAGCTTTATCATTCCTTATTCTCCCCAATCCCTCCGGGCACAAGGCACAAAAGCTTGAAGGCACGTACAGTATCACCAGTTTCTGGATCAGTTTTCCCCTGCTGTCGTCAGACTACTGAAGTGACCTCCCATAAGCCAGGGTGTTATGTCCATCTCTTAACCTATCTCTTAACCCATCGTGTCCATCTCTTAACCCATCTCTTAACCTATCTTATTGTTATCCTTGCACTTTTTTGCTCTGCACTTTCTCTACGACATTATAACAGAACATTCTGCACTCTGGTATTTTCCTCTTTGCACTGCTTGCTGCACTTGCGTGTGTTTGCTTGTTCTTGTGTAGTCTAGTTTGTCTGGATAACATGCAATTCTTGCACTGTCTGTACGTAACACTAATGGGGTGGCACAGTGGTGCAGTGGTAGAGTTGCTGCCTCATAGCGCCAGACATCCAGGTTTAATTCTGACTACGAGTGCTGTCTGCACCGAGTTTGCATGTTCTCCCTGTGACCGCATGGGTTTTCTCTGTGTGCTCCGGTTTCCTCCCACATTCAAAAGACAAGCAGGTCTTTGTAGGTAAATTGGTATCTGTAAATTGTCCCTCGTGAGTGGGCTGCGAAACTGGGATAACATACTGTAGAACTAGAGTACGGGTATTAATGGGCTGAAGGGCCTGTTTCTGCACTGTATCTCTAAACTAAGAATAAAATGTTTTTTTAATGTAATTATAATCATAGAGTCTTACAGCATGGAAACAGGCCCTTCAGCCCAAAATGTCCACACCGACCAACATGTCCCATCTAGACTAGCCTCACCTGCCTGCCTTTAGTCCATACTCCTCTAAACCGATCCTATCCATGTACCGGTCTAAATGTTTCTTAAATGTTGTGATAGTACCTGCCTCAACTACTGCTCGTTCCATACACCCACCACCTTTTGTGTGAAATAAGTTCCTCCTCAGGTTCATTTAAAATATTTTCCTCCTCACCTTAAACCTACAGTATGTCCTCTGGTTCTCGATTCCCGAATTGACTCTGTGCACTTACCTGATCTATTCCTTCACCGATTTGGTGCACCTGTATAAGATCACCTTTCATCCTCCTGCACACCAAGGAATAGAGTCCTAGCCTACTCAACCTCTTTCTAAAGCTCAGGCCCTCGAGTCCTGGCAACATCCTCATAAATCTTCTCAGCACTCTTTCCAGCTTGACAACATTAAATTGGGTGATCGATGGTCGGCATGGACCAGCGACGAAGGGCTGAAGGGCCTTTTTGGTCCTTCATCTCTGTCCTAAATGACCAACCCTTTATCTTATGACCCAAGGTTTATGGGCCGTGAACTATGGGCCACATGCAGGCAAATGGGACCTGCCCAATATGCCAGCTTGGGTTGCATGTGTAAGATGGGCCGAAGGGCCTGTTTCCATGGCGTTCAACTCGTTGACTCTGACCTTGGCCCGCCCCCTCTATCGAAATTTAGCCTTTGGGGAAAATCTCCCTCTCTCATTTTCCAACGAGGCGGAATTGGAAAGGGAGGTGGGGGGGTGGGGTCACTGAACCCTGTAATTCTAACCAGCCCTCTGTCTTTCCATCTCCAGGTGGATTTCAACATGGATAGCACCAAGTTGGTGTACGAGAGCGGGGTCCAGATTCCAAACTATTACCCCGAGAGTCACATTCCGGATTTCTTCATCCCAAGGCAGGGGAAAGGTTTGTCTTTTTAACTTTTGGTTCGTCGAGCAGCTTTTCCTATGGACAGGCTACCAATGGAGATTAAAGCACCATCCCGCATCTGCACCCCACACAGGCTGCACTGGTCAGGGCTAAACCCAGAGACACAAGGCTCTGGAGGCACAAGGAATTACAGATGCTGGTTTATAGAAAAAGACACAAAGTGCTGGAGTAAGTGCAGGTCAGGCGGCATTTCTGGAGAACATGGATAAGTGATTTAGTTTGGATAGAGATAGCGTGGAAATAGGCCTTTCGGCCCACCAAGTCCACACTGACCAGCGATCCCCGTACACTAGTTCTATCCTACACACTAGGAACAATTTACAGAAGCCAATTTACTTACAAACCTGCACGTCTTTGGAATGTGGGAGGAAATCGGAGCATCCGGAGAAAACCCACGCGGTCACAGGGAGAACGTACAAATTCCTACACAAATAGCACTCGTGGTCAGGATTCAACCCTGGTCTCTGGCCCTGTAAGGCAGCAACTCTACTTCTGCGCCACTGTACCACCCCTATGCCAGAATCTATTCTCCTTGACCCCTGACATTAAGCTGGAGAGGGTGCGGAGAAGATTTGCCAGGAGTCAAGGGGCTGAGTTATAGGCAGAGGTTGGGCAGGCTAGGACTCTATTCTTTGGAGCAGAGCAGGTTAAGGGGTGATCTTATAGAGGTGTATAAAATCATGAGGGAAATAGATAGGGTGAATGCACAGAGTCTTTTACCCTGAGAAAGGAAATCAAAACCCAGAAGACATGTTTAAGGTGAGAGGGGTAAGATTTCATAGGAGCCTTACGGGCAACTTTTTTACACAGAGGGTGAAGAGTACATGGAACGAGCTGCTAGAGGAGGTAGTTGAGGCAGGTACTATAACAACATTTTAAAGGCAATTGGACAGGTACATGGATAGGAAAGGTTTAGAGAGTTATGGGCCAAATACAGGTAAATGGGACGACCTTAGATGGGATATCTTGGTCAGTATGGATGTTAGGCAGGAGGCCTTTCCTGTGCTGTATGGCTCTATGACTCTATAAGCTGTGGGGAAACTATCTCATACAGTGGGCAGTGATAATATGGAACGAGCTGCCAGAAGAGGTAGATGAGGCAGGTACTGTAACATTCTAAAAGGCATTTGGACAGGTACGCAGATGTGAAAGGTTGCGTGAGATAAGGGTCAAATGCAGGCAAATGGTACTAACTTAGCTAGTCCCATCAGTTGGCTGAACTGATCTTGGTCAGCATGGAGGAGTTGGGACAAGGGCCTGTTTCTGTGCTGCCTGACTCTGTGTCTCTGTTCCAGGCAGAAAGAGGCTTCGCCTGTACGAGTTCCTGAGCGAATCCCTGCGTGACTCGGAGATGTCCGACTGCATCCAGTGGGTGGACAGGAAGAGTGGGGTCTTCCAGTTCATCTCCAAGAACAAGGAGAAGGTGGCCGAAATGTGGGGCCGGAGGAAGGGCAACCGCAAAACCATGACCTACCAGAAGATGGCCCGGGCCCTGAGGAACTACAGCCGCACCGGTGAGATCGTCAAAGTCCGCAGGAAGCTCACCTACCGCTTCGATGCCCAGTTGCTGCAGAGACTGGGAGCAGAGGTGGCCTCACCCTACCCACTCACTGAGCAGCCACACTACACCTGTGACCACTGGCACTACAACTGCACCTACAACGAGCTGTTGCAGGAGGGTGCTACGTGATCTGTCCCCACCCTCGCTGGCTGCACTTATAAACACAGGAGGGTATCCACAAATTAACCCACCACTGGACAAACATGGTTCCTACTCTGTAAATATGTCTTGGCCCGTTTTTCATCTGCGTCTGTATCTGTATGTCTATGTGTGTGTTTCTTTGTCAGTGTGTGGATGTGCGTGTCTGTCTCTCTGTGAGTGTGTGTCTTTGTGTGTGAGATCTGCAAGTGTATCTGTGTGTGTCTGTGTCTCTCTCTATGTGTGTATCTATGTGTATGTGTGTCTATGTGTGTATCTCTGCCTGTGCCTGTGTGAGTGTGTGTCTCTGTATGTATCTCTGCCTGTGTCTATCTGTGTATGGGTGTGCGCGTGTGTGTCTACCTCTGTGCATGTGTGTGTGCCCAAACCACAGGGTTACTCCAGCACTTTGTGTTTTGCCCAAGATTCCAGCATCTGCAGTCTCGTGTATCTGTGTGCGTGTGTGTGCGTGTGTGCATGTGCGTGTGTGTGCATGTGTGTGCGTGCGTGTGCGTGTTAGAACACAGCAGGGGCAACAGGAATCGTGGTGGGGGAGCAGTGAGAGACGGTCTTACAGAACTCCCATCAGAGAGAGCAGAACTTCTTCAAAGAAAGCTGAAGAAGGTCTGAAAAAGGATCCGATCCGAAACGTCGTCTGTCCATTTCCGCTACAGATGCTGCCTGACCCCCTGAGTTACCCCAGCACTCTGTGTTTTGCCCAAGATTCCTGCATCTGCTGTCTCGTGTATCTGTGTTTCTCTATGCATGTGTGTGTCTGTGTGTATGGCCGTGTGTGTCTCTGTATGTGTGTGTGTTTGTCTCTGTGTGTCTGTCTGCGTGTCTGTGTGTGTATTTGTGTGTGCAATTGTGTGTATGTGTATGTGCATGTCTGTGTGTATGGCTGTATATGTCTCTGTGTGTCTGTGTGAGCCTTTGTCTGTGTGACTGTGTGCGTGTGTCTATGTCTTTTTGTGTCTATTTGTGTGTATTTGTGTCTGTGTGTCTATGTCTGTTTTTGTGTCTATTTGTGTATGTGTGTCTGTGTGTCTGTGTCTATCTGTGGATATGTGTGTCTGTGTCTATGTGTGTCTGTGTGTGTGGATATTGTGTGTGTTTATGTGTGTGTGTGTGTGTGATGCACAGGCAGGTATCAATCTGACAACACAAAATTCCGATGCATTTTTTTAAACCTGAAGCACTGACTGCCTCATTCTCCACAGGTGCTGCCCGACCTGCTGGGTGTTTCCAGTACTTTCCGTTTTTATACCAATAAAGGTTCCCAGTTTTGTACAGTCTGTGTTTGTGACTCGCGTTGAATGCATTTAGAGCGCGCATTTGGTGTGGTTGTATGACTCTGTGACCCCCCCCCCCCCCCCCTCCCTTCTGGAACTGTTATCCTCGGTTATGAGATTGCTGGCGAGGGGAAATATCCTTCTGGAGGGGTACAAAAGTGTGGGAGGGTTTAGGAAAAGAGTGAGGAGGTTAAGTGCGGGGAGTAAGGTACACGGCGAAGAGGGGGGGGGGGTGTTCGGAAAGGGAGAGGCGGAGAGTAGAACATGGAAATACAAAGAGCATCTGAAGGGCACGTTTTATACCGAGACAGTAGTTAATATCATATGCGCCCTACCAGAGGAGGTGATAGAATCAGACACAAGACTCAAGTCAGAGTATTTTATTGTAATATGTACCGAAACAAAACAGGACATTCTTACATACAGCAGCACTTCAGGTCTGTAGCCACAGTAATCAATAGATAATATATATTTTTTTTAAAAAGGTCACTAAATAAAAAAATCAATATAGTGTAAAAAAAACCCCACAAAAAAAAACTGAACCAATCATTCCCTCTTCTCTTCTCTCCCGTCGGGCAAAAGATACTAAAGCTTGAAAGCATGTACCACCAGATTCAGGAACAGGTTCTTGCCTGCTGCTATCAGTCTAGTGAACTGTCCTCCTAGAAGCTAAGGTGTAGTCCCGATCTTCCGGCCTACCTCATTGCGAACCTTGCACTTTTTCTCTGCCACTGTAATGCTATATCGCTACAACACTATATTCTGCACTCTGTATTTTTCCCTTTGCACTACCTGTTGTACTTGTGTATGGTTTGACTGTACTCGTGCATGGCAAGATTTGACTGGCACACTAGCACACAAAGTGTTTCACTGTATCATGATCCATGTGACAATAATAAACATGCCAACACCACTCACCCTCCAGCGTAAACACAAGGATTCCACCAGCTATAGTAAAGGGGTTCAGACTGGTGCTGGAGACAGCTGTGATGGCAATGCCACATCAGGATTTGGAGCTAAAATAACATCTGGTTCTTGGGTTTTCTTAGCTTCTGCTTAGTAAAGGTTTAGTGGCAGAAATCACCTGTCGCGCACAAACCCAGAGATTAAAATCAGCCTCACCTACGCCCCAACATCTGTCCCCATCACACATCTGGATCATCTTCACAGCTGTTAGCCCTCACACCAACCTTCCTCTCACATCTGGCTGGCCCCCATTCATGTGGGTGCCCCTCAGACCTGCCACCCCATCCCCTACACATCTGGAATAACACATCTGGGTGGCCCACATACATACCTGCACACTCCTCTCTCCCACAACTAGAATAACATCTGTCTGCCCCAATACACGTGGCCACTCCCCCATCACCTCTGCAACAACACCTGGCTGTCCCTACAGCTCTCTGCGGCCATCGAGTCATAGCGAATGGAAGCAGGGCCTTAAGCCCAACTTGCCCAAACCAGCCAACATGTCCCATCTACGCTAGTCCCACCAGCCTATGTTGGCCCATATCCCTATAAACATGTAACTAGCCAAATGTTTCTTAAACGTTGCGATAGTCCCTTCCTCAACTACCTTTTTCGGCAGCTCGTTTCATACACTCGCCACCCTTTGTGTGAAAAAAACCCTCAGATTCCTGTTAAATCTATCTCCCCTGTTCACCTTTAACCTATGTCCTCTGGTTCTCGATTCCCCTGTAGGTAAAAACACTGTGCGTCTAACTGATCTTGGTGAACTTGAACCCGCTGCCTGACACGTTGAGTTGCTCCAGCGTCTACCTGACCTCGATCCCCCTACTCTGGACAAGAGGCTGTGCGTCGAATACTTTCCACACACCTTGGCCACATCTCCACACACCTGTTGTGCCGCACTTCCCCTCACCCCCCACAACAACACATCTATCTAACCCTCCTTCCACCCCCCCCCCCCCCCCCTCCCCCCCTCCCCTTAACAGCAGAATAAAGCCCGGGATTTGTGACTGTAAATGTCCTGAGTGTGATCCAGCGGACACGATCACCCCGGGGGAAGGGAGAGGGTGGGGAGTTGCTGTTTTAGTCGCGGGACGGGATGGGACGGGGGTTTTGAGTTGGGGGTGGAGAGAGAGGGGGGGGGGGGGGGGGGCGTTCTCCGGGTGGGACACCGGCCAGATAGGAGATGAGTTGGGGAAGGGCTTTGTAGGGGAGGGTTTGCTCTACAAACTGACGCGTGCACCGGGTTATAAAGAGGGCGGAGGGCAGAGGGGAGGGACAGGACACACGGGGAGTCCCGCCAATGCAGTGGGAGCCGAGGCTACTCTCCGCACTAACGCTCGGTGCTGGCCCCTCTCTCCAGCACTGCCTGCCAGCAGAGAGACGGACACCGTCTCCCTTGGTCCTCCGGAGGACTGGAGTCACCTGTCCCGCAGCACATCTCCGGACCTTCTGTACGCGGGTGAGTGACCGGTCACTTTGGTCTTCGTGAACGGGGGCTGGTGTCAACTTTGTGTGTGTCTTGTGGATCTCTGCGAGGGTGGGGAGACTGAGTGTGTGGTTGTGTGCGAGGGTGCATGGCTGGGTGTGTTTGCAACTGAAGACATAGGATAGGGAATAGGGCAGAGAGCAGGCTATTCGGCCCATTGTGTCTGATCCAAATGTTCATAAATTCATAAGACGTAGGAGCAGAATTAGGCCATTCAGCCCATCGAGTCCTCCGCTATTCGATCGTGGCTGATCTATCTTCCCCTCTCAACCCCATTCTCCCGCCTACTCCCCCTAACCCTCGACGCCCTTACTAATCAAGAACCCGTCTTTAAAAATACTCAATGGTCTCCACAGCCGCCTGTAGCAATGAATTCCACAGATTTACCACCCTTTGACGAAAGAAATTCCTCCTCATCTCCTCTCTAAAGGTATGCCCTTTTATTCTGAGGCTGTGCCCTCTGGTCCTAGACTCTCCCACTAGTGGAAACATCCTCTCCACATTCACTCTATCCAGGGCTTTCACTATTCGCATGCACTAAGATTACCGTTACAACATTAAACTCATATTTCAATAGTCGAGAGTGTCTAATTGCCATATGTACCAGGAACAGACGATTAAATTCTTACTTGCTACAGCTTTGTAAACCCATGTAAACGCAATAATACAGAGATAAATATCTAAGAATCAATATTATAATAAATTAATACCAATGATACCAAGGAATCATAGTGGTGCAAAAACCATAGTCCGTAGTGCAACGAGAGACATGAAAGATCGCAGTTGCTGAAGTTAGTGTCGCGCAGTGTCGTGCAGTGTCGTGCAGTGTCGTGCAGTGGTAGTTGTTGGGAAGGCACTGTTCTTGAACCTGCAGGCCCCTGTACCTTCTTCCCGATGATAGTAGGGAGATGAGAGCGTGGTCGGGAGAGATTTAACCTCAGAGGCACCGTTTTCACTCGGAGGGTGGTCCGTACCTGGAACCAGCTGTCAGAGGCCGCTCGAGAAGCAGATACAATGACGAATTTCAAAAGGGATTTGGACAGATATATGGATAGGAACGGGTTGGAAGGAAATGGGCCAAATGCAGACAAATGGGACTAGCCCTGTATGTCGACTTGGTTAGCATGGTCAGGGTGGGCCAAATGGCCTGTTTCCACGCTGTACAGTTCTATGACTCCATGCGATGCTGCCTGACCCACTGAGTTCCTGGAGCAGTTTGATTTTTTGTCCAAGATTCCAGCATCTGCTCTCCCCTGCATCTCAAAAAGAATGTTGCAAGAATGGTACATTCAGGATGGGTCTCGACCGAAAAGGCCACCCATGCAGGTTCTCCAGGGGCACAGAGTGCCAGAGTAACTCAGCGGGTCACACAGCATCTCCGGAGAACATGGATAGGAGACATTTCGGGTCGGGAACGAGAGGTCTGAAGAAAGGTTCCCACCTGAAATATCACATGTCCATGTCCTCCAGAGATGCTGCCTGACCCGCAAAGTGCTGAGTTACTCCAGCACTTTGTATCTTTTTTTTTGTAAACCAGCATCTGAAAAAAGAACATTATTGGCTTTAAAGCTCTGTGGGATGTTCTGATGGCGCGGGTCTCCGCCCGTGGGCATTTATCCCTGGGCATATGACGCGAGCATGTGCTGAGCAACGCTGCCTGTTAATTTATTATGTCTCAAGAACAGGTCTCCTTCCATACAAAGATTGGATGACGGCTCAGTCCCTGAATGATGGTAAGACCACTTCATCCTTTGTCTGCACAATCCGGCCCAGAGGCTTATAATGCCATGCGCTGGCCTCATCTGCTTTGGTTTTGTGATCTAGAACCCTAGCGTGGAGGATCTGGAGGTGATCATGGAGTTCCTGGATGAGCAGCAGAGGCCGTATACTTTCGAAGCCCAGGCGGCCCCGGGGTCTGGTGAGTGTGGGAGCCCCGCGGCACGGCACACACTCAGTTCATTCCGTTACACACGCAAGTACACACACACACACACACACACACACACACACACACACACTTACACTTACACTCACACACACTTACTGCTACACACATACTCACACACACACACATTCATGTACACACACATTGAAACACTCACACGCACTCACACACACTCACACACATTCTCACGCATGCACACTCGCACACACTCACACATTCACGCACACACACACTGAAACACTCACACACATGCTCACGCATGCACACTCGCACACACTCACACATTCACGCACACACACATTCACGCGCACACACACACACACACACACACTGAAACACTCACACACACTCACACACATTCTCACGCATGCACACTCACACACTCACGCACACACACACACACACTGAAACACTCACACACATGATCACGCATGTACACTCACACACTCACACACTCTCACACACTCACACGCTCACACACATACACACATTTACGCACACGCACACACACGCACACTTACGCACGCACTCACACTCACCGTTTCGAGGCGGAGTGACTCAGTGGGTCAGGCAGCATCTCTGGAGAACATGGATTGATGCCGTTTCGGGTCGGGTTGGTTCTGAAGAAGGGTCCTGGCCCGCAACGTCGCCTCTCCTGTTCTCCGGGGATGCTGCCCGACTCGCTGTGTTGCGCTACCACTTTTTATTTCTCTTTTTTTCCATTTGGTCCCTAATCTTTTCAGCCAATGTTTCTGCCTCCTCCAGGGCGCTGTGCTTACGGATTCTCCCTGGAAAATTGGCATCCTATGTCCAACACCAGCAGCAACTCCGCCTTCCCAGAAATATTTCTTCCTGCACAGTTTTACACAGTTAATCCGGTAAGGGCCATGGACGTGGGGATGTGGCAGGTTCGGGGAATCGGGGTTAGAGGGGCAGGGAAGCACGGGGATAACGTTAACCACGAAGGGGAGGGAAGTAGAAAGGAGGGGAGGAGTGGGAAGTGACAAGAAGGGAAAGGATGGGGAGGGAAGGGGAGAGGAGAGAGAAGAATCTGTGACAACCTGACCCGAAACATCGTCTATCCATGTTCTCCAGAGATGCTGCCTGGCCCGCTGAGTTACTCCAGCACTTTGTGTCTTTGTTTTGGTGATAAGTCAGCATCTGCAGTTCCTTGTGCCCACCTCCTCTGGCAGTTCGTTCCGTGGAACCATCACCCTCTGTTGCGGAAGCTAATAGTAGCATCTAATGGAACCAAGCGAGAACTTGCCAGATTCAGGGACAGTTTCTTCCCAGCTGTTAATGACCCATCCTTTCACCAACGAGATAGCGGTCCTGGCCTCCCCTCTACCTCGGTGGGGATTTTTGGACTATCTTTAATACTTGCTATTAAGGGAGTGCAGCCTAGGTTTACAAGGATGGCGGGACTGTCATATGCTGAGAGAATGGAGCAGCTGGGCTTGTACACTCTGGAGTTTAAAAGGATGAGAGGGGATCTTATTGAAACATATAAGATTGTTAAGGGTTTGGACACGCTAGAGGCAGGAAACATGTTCCCGAAGTTGGGGGGAGTCCAGAACCAGGGGCCACAGTTTAAGAATAAGGGGTAAGCCATTTAGAACGGAGACGAGGAAGCACTTTTTCTCACAGGGACAATAGACGATAGACAATAGACACTAGACAATAGACAATAGGTGGAGGAGTAGGCCATTCGACCCTTCCAGTCAGCACCGCCATTCAATGTGATCATGGCCGATCATCCCCAATCAGTAGCCCGTTCCTGCCTTCTCCCCATATCCCCTGACTCCGCTATTTTTAAGCCCTATATAATCTATCTCTCTCTTGAAAGCATCCAGAGAACCGGCCTCCACCACCCTCTGAGGCAGAGAATTCCACAGACTCACCACTCTCTGTGAGAAAATGTGTTTCCTCGTCTCCGTTCTAAATGGCCACAAGGGAGTTGTGAGTCTGTGGAATTCTCCGCCTCGGAGGGCGGTGGAGGCCGGTTCTCTGGATACTTTCAAGAGAGAGCTAGATAGCCCTCTTAGAAATAGCGGAGTCAGGGGATATGGGGAGAAGGCAGGAACGGGGTACTGATTGGGGATGATCAGCCATGATCACATTGAATGGCGGTGCCGGCTCGAAGGGCCGAATGGCCTACACCTGCGCCTATTGTCTATTGTCTATTGTCTATTGTCTATAATCAGACTTTACTGGATGTATCTGCACACTGTGGACGGCCTGATTGTAATCCAGTCTGAATAAGGATCCTGACCCAAAACGTCACCCACCCTTTGTCTCCAGAGATGCCGCCTGGCCCGCTGACCTACTCTGGCACTTTATGTCTATCCTTTGTAATCATTTATAGTCCTTCTGCTGATTGGACAGCACAAAACAAAAAGCGTTTCACTGTACCTCGGTACATGTGACAACAAACTAAACGGAACTAAACTAAACTAAAATCGTCGCACGCAGCAGCGAGAACCTGTTAATGAGTGATGTTCCTCCTCTTCTTCTTGCAGTGTGGATTCCCGCTCGGTGCTGAGTGTGTGTCCAACCCTGGCTGCTCTCCGCTGCCTGAACCCAGTCCAACTCTGCCTTCAGAATACCTGCTCAGAGGCACCGACAGTGACAAGCGTAAGGACTTTTAACATAGGAACACGAGAACATCCCAGGTTTAGTCCGTTCACAACCACCCCCTGGTTCTTCAATTATACTTTAGTGTCACGTGTACCGAGGTACAAGGCTTTGTTTGCGCACACAATCGGGTAAAATCATACAGCAGACCTCGCCGAGGCAGTACGCAAAGAGTCGCCGCGTTTCTGCCGCTGACAAGTGGGACAGAGGCAGCGGTAGAGCTGCTGCCTCTGAGCACCAGAGACCCGGGTTCAATCCTGACTACGGGTGCTGTCTGTATGGAGTGTGTGTGTTCTCCCTGTGACAGCAGGTGGACCTCCTCCCCCCAGTCTCTTTGTGTTCTCGGCAGCCCCCCGCCAGGTTGCTTTTGACGGTCCTTCTCGCTCTCGGCTGCACAGGTCCCCCCCCCCCCCACTCACTCACTCTCGGCTCCGCAGCGCATCCCGCAGCCTTCTGCCTGGACCTTCAAGTTCAAGTTCAGGTGATCTTGATTCCCCTACCCGGGGCAAAAGACTCAGTGCATTCACTCTATCTATCCACCCCCCCCCCCCCCCTCATGATCTTGTACACCTTTATAAGATCACCCCTCTGCCTCCTGCACTCCAAGAAATAAAGTCCACAGACAACATCCTATCAGGATGCGTCACAACTTGGTCGGGTAACTGTTCTGATCAAGATTGCAAGGCATTGCGGAGAGTTGCGGATGTAGCCCAGACTAAAGATCCTATAGCGGATAGGGTCTTGGGCCCAGACCATCACACCGACCAGACTCCCCACCGTCGACTCCATCTACACTTCACGGAACGTAATCAAGAACGTTTCCTATTCTGCCCTCTGCCGCCAGAGAAGATACAGAAGCTTCAAAGCGCATACCTCCACATTCAGGAGCACCTTCTTCCCGCTGTTATCAGACTATTGAACGCACCACTCAAGTGCTAAGGGTGAATTCGTGATCTTCCAACCTATCTCATTGCATCCTTGTACTTTCTCCAGCTGCAGCTGTAACACAATATTCTACACTCCAACATTCATTTCTCTGTTGAAATACATGTTGAGATTGTTCATGGTACATGATTATACTCATGTTTGGGATGATCGGTCTGGATAACAGCAGACAAGGTTTTTTCAATGTACCTCAGTACACGTGTTAATAATAACCTAATGCTAACCTCAATACCAATATTAATACACAAGCATATGGTGCAACATAATACAACCTTAGACATTAAATGGTTCAGAACCGGGTGACGGATGGGCAAAAATACGAACTAGGTATACAGTGGCTTGCAAAAGTTTTCATACCCCTTGAACTTTTCCACATTTTGTCACGTTACAACCACAAACGTAAATGTATTTTATTGGGATTTTATGTGATAGACCAACACAAAGTGGTGCATAATTGTGAAGTGGAAGGAAAATGATATATGGTTTTCAAATTTTTTTACAAATAAAAAACTGAAAAGTGTGGCATGCAAAAGTATTCAGCCCCCTTTACTCTGATACCCCTAAATAAAATCCAGTGCAACCAATTGCCTTCAGAAGTCACCTAATTAGTAAATAGAGTCCACTTGTGTGTAATCTAATCTCAGTATAAATACAGCTGTTCTGTGAAGGCCTCAGAGGTTTGTTAGAGAACATTAGTGAACAAACAGCATCATGAAGCCAAGGAACACACCAGCCAGGTCAGGGATACAGTTGTGGAGAAGTTTAAAGCAGGGTTATGTTATAAAAAAATATCCCAAGCTTTGAACATCTCACGGAGCACTGTTCAATCTTTCATCCGAAAATGGAAAGAGTATGGCACAACTGCAAACCTACCAAGACATGGCCGTCCACCTAAACTGACAGGCCGGGCAAGGAGATCAGAGAAGCAGCCAAGAGGCCCATGGTAACTCTGGAGGAGCTGCAGAGATCCACAGCTCAGGTGGGAGAATCTGTCCACAGGACAACTATTAGTCGTGCACTCCACAAATCGGGCCTTTATGGAAGAGTGGCAAGAAGAAAGCCATTGTTGAAACAAATCCATAAGAAGTCCCGTTTGCAGTTTGCCACAAGCCATGTGGGGGACACAGCAAACATGTGGAGGAAGGTGCTCTGGTCTGATGAAACCAAAATTGAAGTTTTTGGCCTAAATGCAAAACACTATGTGTGGCGGAAAATTAACACTGCACATCACCCTGAACACACCATCCCCACTGTGAAACATGGTGGTGGCAGCATCATGCTGTGGGGATGCTTTTCTTCAGCAGGGATAGGGAAACTGGTCAGAGTTGATGGGAAGATGGATGGAGACAAATACAGGGCAATCTTGGAAGAAAACCTCTTGGAGTCTGCAAAAGACTTGAGACTGGGGTGGAGGTATACCTTCCAGCAGGACAATGGCCCTAAACATACAGCCAGAGCTACAATGGAATGGTTTAGATCAAAGCATATTCATGTTTTAGAATGGCCCAGTCAAAGTCCAGACCTAAATCCAATTGAGAATCTCTGGCAAGACTTGAAAATTGCTGTTCACAGACGCTCTCCATCCAATCTGACTGAGCTTGAGCTATTTTGCAAAGAACAATGGGCAAACATTTCAGTCTCTAGATGTGCAAAGCTGGTAGAGACATACCCCAAAAGACTTACAGCTGTAATTGCAGCAAAAATTGGTTCTACAAAGTATTGTCTCAGGGGGACTGAATACTTTTGCACGCCACACTTTTCAGTTTTTTATTTGTAATAAAATTTGGAAATTATGTATCATTTTCCTTTCACTTCACAATTATGCACCACTTTGCATTGGTCTATCACATAAAATCCAAAAAAAATACATTTACGTTTGTGGTTGTAACACGACAAAATGTGGAAAAGTTCAAGGGGTATGAAAACTTTTGCAAGCCACTGTATCTCTCCTAATTTCTCTTTTCTCTACTTTCTCTTTTTCTTTCAATCTTTTCATCTCTGCTCTTTATTTCTTTCGCTATCTTTTTCTACTCGCTTGTCTATCTCTTCCGACACTCTTTATTTCTTTTTTTCTTTCACTGTTCTTTTATTATTCAATGAAAAATACGAAGTTGTAAAAAATATATATATATATATTTTTTTTAAAACCCCCAAAAAAACCAATATTAATACTAATACCAATATCAATACTAATACCAAAACCAATACCAATATCAACATCCATGATAATAATAGAAATACTTCTTCTTCTTTCGTGTGGCGTGCACAGCCTAAAGTTGTTGGACAACTTGTTCTATTTGATCTTATTTGATTGTGCACACCAGGTTGATTGCATTCGTCGAAACACGTGAAGGTTGCAATCTTCCATCCCCATACAAATACTGATATCAATACCAATACTAATACCAATACCAATACTAATACCAATACCAAAATTAATATCGACAAATATCAATATCAATAGTAATATCAATATCAATGTTCTAGATGTCTCCCATGCCAGTACATCCATGTGATCAACAACACAACACAGACATAGAAAATGATTGGATCTCTGTGAAGCCCTTGACTCAATTCCTCTCTCTCTCCTACCCCCCCCCCCCCAAACCCCCCGCCCCCATTTGCAGGGAAGAGGAGGGTAAGGCTCTTCCAATTCCTCTTTGAGATGTTGGAAGACCCACAGATGAGCAACTGCATCTGGTGGCTGCAGCCCTTGGGAGGACTCTTCCAGTTCTCGTCTCAGAACAAGGAGAAGTTGGCGGAGATCTGGGGCAGGAGGAAGGGCAACAGGAAGACCATGACCTACCAGAAGATGGCCCGGGCTTTGAGGAACTACTCCCGGACTGGTGAGATCACCAAAGTGAAGATGAAGCTGACCTACCAGTTCAACCAGCAGATCGTCAGCCGACTTCGGAGAGGCAGCAGGAAGCCTCACAGCTGCCCCTTCATCCACTGACTCCCTTCAGCCCCTGGAATCAAGGTGCCACACCCGCCCATGCCCCCCCCCCCCAATAACAAGTATACCGATGAAAGGTGGTATATAAATACATCTCCTTCTTATCCCTTTCTTCAGATAATCCAGCAGAACTGAAAGGGTGGAGAGGGAATCTCTTCCCATTGGGTTTCAGGGAGAGCCACATTTTTCTGAATGAATTAGAACATTGAACAAACAACACAGAACAGAACAGAACAGAACAGCACAGAAATAGGCCCTTCAGCCACAAGGTCATACAGCACAGGAACAGGCCAACCTGCCAATGTTGAACAAAATACCCCATCTGCACTAGTCCCACCTGCCTGTGTTGGCCCAAATCCCTCTAAACCTTTCCTATCCATGTACCTATCCAAATGTCTTGGCATCAAGCCCATGCCGAACATACTGCCAAGACCAACTCTTATCTGTCTGTAGATAATCCACTCCCCCTCCATTCCCTGCATATTTCTTCTCCACTCAGCAATCGGGAGGTTTCCACTTCCCTACCACTCAAGGCAACAGTTCGAGCAAGTTAGTCGTTTTCAAGCATGGGAGCTCTCCCGAAAATGCTTGTTTGGCCAGCCGGCCTGATCGATCCAGAGTATCCAGAGTATCATGCAACTGTGCCGCAGAAGAACAGGCCCTTGTCTAGGACCGAACCGTGAAAGTGCCTTGTGGCCGTTTGCTCTGCACAAACACTGAGGTTTTTAAATTGCATCATATGTGAGGTGTAAAATTCCTTTTCCCTTTTTACTGAGGAAGAGTCCTGTCCTGTGATGAGCTACCTCTTTCAGAACCGTGGGGTGCAGTCCATCTCCTCCAGGTGACTTGTCCACTTTCAGGCCTTTCATCTTCCCAAGCATCTTCTCCAGAGATTCCACCTCCTCTTGTTCTTCAGACATGGTTCAAAGGTTCTAAGGTTCAAAGGTTGTATGGTTCTATGGTTCTAAGGTTCTATGGTTCAATGATTCGATGGGTCAATTGTTCAATGGATCAATCGTTCAATGGTTCAATGCTTCTTTATTACCCATGTACCAAGGTACAGTGAAATTATTTTTCCGCATACTGCTCAGTAAATTATTACTATATATAAACACAATCCCAGGTCAAGTATAGAAACAGCCCACTGTCCGTATACCAGAGCTGCCAGGTTTTGCCGCCATTTTCAAAGTTCCAGCTGCAGCTGGCCATAAAGGCCCGTTGTCCTGGCGGCGTTGCATGGTCGGCCTGGCCAAGCAAAGCTGTAGGTGTCCTCCACCGCTGCTCCACCGCTCCATGCCGCTACAGGCCGAGTCCGGTCCATGCGCCTGGACTCCTGGAGCGGCCCCCATTCAGTTATTCCGGCACTTTGTGCCTTTCCATCCATCTGAACCCTGGGTCATTTTATCCACCTTCTCCAAGTTACGTAAATTAGTCCCAACTCCCTCACTAATTAATCATCAATAAACTGGCATGGTGGGCATGTTGGAGACGGGTGGGAGAGAGCAGGAAGATCAATGCAAATGTTTATCGGCAAGACGTATGAATCAGGTCAAGAGTGTTTAATTTCATGTGTACTAGGTCCAGAAAATAAAATTCTTACTCACTGTAGCTTTACAGCCACAATAATATAACAATAAATATATAAGAGTCAAGAGTGTTTTATTGTCGTATGTCCCAGATAGAACACTGAGATTCTTACAGCAGCACCACAGAATGTTAATAACACAATAATCAATAATAAAATGAATGATTTGTTGAGTAATAAATGCTGGGCTCTCCAGTGACGTTCATGTCCTGTGGGTGAATGTAACTCTTATCTCTGAAGATCTGTCCTGGGCCCAGCACATCGATGCTCCATCAACGACTCTACTTCCCGAGAGGATTGAGGAGATCTGGTATGTTAATCAATACTGAAAGGCCTGTATATATAGTGGACATGGAGAGGATATTTCCACTAGTCTTTACTTTAGACTTTGGAGATACAGCATGGAAACAGGCCCTTCAGCCCACCAATTCCACACCGACCAGTGATCACCCCATACACTAACACGATCCTACACACTCGGGACAATTTACTCGGCCAAGTAACCTACAAGCCTGCACGTATTTGGACTGTAGGAAGAAACCAGAGCACGCGGAGAAAAACCAACAAGGTCGCAGGTAAAACCTACCAACTCCGTGCAGACAGCACTCATAGTCAGGATGGAACCTGTGTCTCTGGCACTGTGAGGCAGGTCATAGTGCTTTGTTGGGGGTTAGAATCTGGAAACAATGGTTACAATAAGGATTAATGTAAAATTAGTGAAAGTGGGTAGCTGATGGTCAGCATAGGCTCAATACTGCTGCACCACTGTGCCATCCTTAAAAGATATAGGGACAGATATATGGATAAGAAGGGTTTTGAGGGATACGGCATAAATGCAAGCAAATGGGACTAGCTGAGTATGCCAGCTTGGTCGGCATGGACAAGGTGGGCTGAAGGACCTGTTTCCATGCTGTGCACCTCACCAAGCAAATTATGGACACAGCTCAGACCATCACCCAAAAAAACAACCTCCTTTACATCGACTCCATTTATAGCAGCATAATTAAGGACGTCACACCATGGCCACTCCCTCCTTCTCCCCTCTCCCATCGGGTAATAGGTATAGTAGCAATGTTACAAAATTTTGAGATTTTAAAAATCAAGTCTGCAATTTATCCCATCAGATAAAGCATAAAAAGAAGTTTAATTTGACACCTAATGCACTTTCATAACTACAGTATTAAAAATGTTATGGCCATTTTCATACTCGGAAATTAGTATCTTGTTCCCTATTGCTTTTCCATTGACTTAACACAAAAGTTGTGATCGAGGAAAGTCAAAAGCCCATAACTTTCTTAAAAACTAAGAGAACTGAAAGAAATTTTCAGTTATTATAGATTGAAGCATTCTGAAACAAATATGAAACAATCTTACTGAATGACCTGAAAATAAAGCATATCATTAGTTAGTTACCCAATTGTAGCTAATTACAAAATTCAATTACTAGATCTAAACATCTATCCATTTCTTAAGAAAATATTAATATTTTTTTTTAAAGCCTAAGTGGTCAAATAACATTCACACAAGAATTCACAATATAACATGATTTTTAAATCTCATTGTCATGAATTTATAGGCCAAATTGAAGGAATTTAGTGTTTAATGCCCGTAAATTAATGGCCATTTAAATCAGCTTGCGAGTGGGATTTTATGGAACGCGATGGATTGGAACGTTGCGATTGCGGTGAATTTAAGCCCCATATCGGCAGGAAAAATACTGCCGGTTCGTATGGGGAATAAATCACTGTTTCGCAACATGAAATTTGGATTAAGGGCATCTTAACAAACAAGTTTATATGAAAAAATAAACGGATTTCCTTTACCTGTCCCCTACGTAAAGGTACAGTTGTCTCTGTTGTTGTCGTTCACGGCATTAGAAGCTCATTTTTATTTTACTCCAGCGCTGAAATTGTCGGGCGATTTAAAAAAAATTCACAGACCGGCAGTCGGTACGAATCTTCAACAAAAGCTCGCACTCCGAGAAAATATAACTCCGGAAGGCAGGGGAAAACCGCATTTTAACCCTGCCCCCCCTCAAAGGCGCCAAAGTCTCGCACACGGCCAGTGGCAGAACTGCAGCGCCGCTGAAGGTAAGTTTTCTAACATACCTAGGTATAGAGGTGTGAAAATGCACACCTTCAGATTCTGGGACAGTTTCTTTCCAGCTGTTATCAGGCAACTGAATCATCCTACCACAACCAGAGAGCAGTCCTGAACTACTTTCCACCTCCTCCGTGACCCTCGGTCTATCTTTGATCGGACTTTAATGGCTTTGCTTTGCACTAAATGTTATTCTCTTTATTCTCTTGTACACCGTGAATGGCTCAAATGGACAATAGACAATAGACAATAGGTGCAGGAGTAGGCCATTTGGCCCTTCGAGCCAACACCGCCATTCAATGTGATCATGGCTGATCATCCCCAATTAGTACCCTGTTCCTGCCTTCTCCCCAAATCCCCTGTCTCTACTAATTTTAAGAGCCCTATCTGGCTTTCTCTTGAAACCATCCAGAGAACCTGCTTCCACCGCCCTCTGAGGCAGAGAATTCCACAGAATTCCACAGACAATATAATCATATATTGTCTTCCAGCTGGCTGATTAGCACGCAACAAAAGCTTTTCACTATACACGTGACAATAAACTAAACTGAACTAAACTAAACTGACGTGAACTATGACTATATTGGAGAGTAGGGTCAATAAGTAGGTATTGATTTGTTCTTTGAAGCATAACCTGCACTATTGCTCTATGAGCAGTGAGTGGTGCTGGTGAGTCATTTTCAACAGGTCTGCTCTCAACTTTTAGAAGGACTTTCCAATTAAATTCCATCCTTAACTTTGAGAACTGTCACAATATCATATTCAAAAATTCAAAAATTACATGATTAAAATCCACGAGACATCCACAGTGAACATAATACAGGATAAAGGGAAACAACATTTAGTGCAAGATAAAGTCCAGTAAAGTCCCATTAAAGATAGTTTGAAGGTCTCCAATGAGGTGGATGGGGGGTCAGGACAGCTCTCTAGTTGGTGATAGGGTGGTTCAGTTGTCTGATAGTAAAGTAAAAGAAATAGTATCCTTTATTGTCATTCAGACATTTCAGTCTGAACGAAATTGTATACCTTGCAGACATAACATAGAATAAAAAAACAAAACACACGCTTAACACAATTTAACATCCACACTTAACACAGTTTAACATCCATTTAACATAACAACTGGGAAGAAACTGTCCCGGAATCTGGAGGTGCGTGTTTTCATACTTCTGTACCTCTTGCCTGATGCAAGAGGGGAGAAGAAGAAGAGACAGGTCCCTGATTACGCTGGTGGCCTTGCCGGGGCAGCGTGAAGTGTAGATGGAGTCAAAGGAAGGGAGGTTTGCGTGATGGTCTGGGCTACATCCACAACTCTCTGCAATTTCATGTGGTCTTGGATGGAGTTGTTCCTAACTTAATGATGTACTTCCTATAGCTGGAGGTCAGTACAACGCACGGTACTCTAAGGGTGGTCTCACAAATGACTTGTCCAGATGCAACACGATGCTATAATATTTTGACTCAAATCCAATTCTGAAATCCAATATCATCACAAATGCCACGTGAAAGGCCAAAGAGACATCTTAGACCCTTATCCTGCACCATTCCACCCCTGTGGCCAGGAATACTGTACCACACAGACCTTAGCAACTGTCGTTATCTCTTTAACTATCCGCCCACCCAAATTAAGGCAGCCACATGGTACACCACCAAACAGTGGCCATCATTCGCACAAATAGATCAGGACTGGTTTATTTTAAACCAAGGCTATCCTAGTAATTGAAGACAGCACCGGAGAAACAAGGCCAAAGAGACTGGACATACAGTATGGGACAAAGATAGACTTTTCTCCAGAGGTCCTGCCTGACCCGTTGAGTTACACCAGCATTTGTTTGTCTATCTTCGGTGTAAGCCAGCATCTGAAGTTCCTTCCCACATACACCGTGAGGGACAGGACCATCCAATGGATAGCACTTCAATTTGGCATTGGTTAAAAAAAGTTCTGATAGACAGATGAGAAAGTGTTATAAGGCCATGTGATAATAGAATTAGTCCATACTGCCCATCAAGTCTACTCCGCCATTCAATCATGGATGCTCTATCTCTCCCTCCTAATCTCATTCCCCTGCCTTCTCCCCATGACCCCTGACACCTGTACTAATCAAGAATCTATCTAAAAATATCCACTGATTGGCTTCCACAGCCTTATGTGGCAAAGAATTCCACAGATCAGTTGGGGGGGAATTATCTAAAATCGGGCAATTCAATATTTATACAATTATGTGTAAGCAGAAAATAATGTGCTGTTCCTCCAGTTTGCGTGTGGCCTCACTCTGGCAATGCCAGAGGAAAAGGGCAGAATGGCAGTATGGGAAATGGAAGGGAGTTAACATGGTTAGCAACCCGGAGATCCAGCATGCCTTGGCAGACAGTCAGATAAGGCCTTGACTTGCCAGACGGATCCAAAGCCAGCAAGGTCTACCTTCAGTTTGAACTCACTTGCATTACCCGTTTGATCATTGAAGGAGCCCTTGATGGAATAGCCATTATACAGTTGAGCAAATCGACAACCCTGTTCCTGACTGGGAATGAATAACTGAGGAAAAGACACAACATTTTGGAGTAACTCATCGGGCTAAGTTATAGGGTGACATGGAGCAGGCTAGGACACTACTTCTTGAAGCACAGGTGATCTTACAGAAGTGTATACATGATTATGAGGGGAACAGATCAGGTAGACGCACAGAATCGTTTACCCTGAGTAGGGGAATTGAGAACCAGGGGACATAGGTTTAAGGTTAGGGGGGAAAGATTTAATGTGATACATTAAATCTCATTTTAGGTTAGGGATACATTTTTTACACAAAGGGTGGTGGGTGCTTGGAGTGAGTTGCCAGAGGAGGTAGTTGAGGCGGGTACTATCACAACGTTTGAGAGGCACTAGATCAAGTGGGACCCGTTGGGTCCCGTCCTCAGTGGGCCAAAGGGCCTGTTTCCACACTGTATGACTCTCTACAACCTCTCAATGATGTCAGCAGACCAGTGGAGAGGATGTTGAACTCTCAGAGGCCCGAACATGTGCTGCTGGTGAATATCCGACATCTAACCCTCTAATTAACTTGGATTTAATTGTCTCCCTTGCACCTCGCCCCACCGTCCATACTCTGAGTTTCACTCAGATGTTGATCCGACTGCCTTGTGCCAACACCGAGGCAGGCATATGCTGACAACTTCCATTCTTTAGCTCTCCCTCCAAAGATAAGTCATAAATACAGTCAGAGTCTAAAAACAAACGGCCTATAAATTCCCTTGCAGTGCACAGGGTGGCCAGGGAATCTATTGTCCCGGACTCCACGCAAATCTCTCTAAGCCGGCAGCCTGACTAGTTTATATTTGGAGCCCTGCTGCATCCTTTCCTATTAAAGGCATCGATTTGTCAAAACAAAGCATAAAGTTACACAGACTGGCCAATGTGACCGAGTCCCACGAGATTAAAACAAAACTGCTGGCCAAAGGTTTGCATTTCTCTAGCGCCTTACACCGCACCAACCCCACCCACCAAACAAACCCCAGGTGAAACTCTATTGAGGGGGGTTGGACAACCTTGCGAAAGGGGGGAACAAAGGCGGCCGATCTGTGCAAAGCACGATCCCACAAAATACTGCAACTTGTTAACGACCGTATGTAGGGCTTGAATCGAGCCTTCCTCTGCGGTGACATTGAATGAGGCATGATTCCATATCCCTGGAATGGCAGGGAGAATGACTGGCAGTGCACAATAGGGCCTAGATAATCCCAAATTAATTTGAAGGGTAAATGTGGCCAATGTTTACCCTGGCTGACCCCCGAAAGCAGGGGTTGCAGTCTCACAGTAGAGTCGTACCATACAGCACAGAAACAGGCCCTTCGGCACACCTTGTCCATGCCAACCATGTTGGGCCTATCACATTTTCCTGCGCATTTCGCCCATATTCGTCTAAACTCTTCCCAACCATTTATCTGTCCAATGTCTTTTAAAACCAGTTATTGTATCCACTTCTATATCTTCCTCTGGCAGCTCGTTCCAGATACTGAATACTCTCCGAGTGTGAACCTTGCCCTTGAGGCCCCTCTTAAATCTCTCCCCTCTCAACCTATCCATTACTGGTAACCTCCAACAGTTATAACATGCCCTCTAGTTTTAGATTCCTCGACCCTGGGGAAAATGATTGTGACCATTCACTTTATCCGTGCCCCTCATGATCTTGTACATCTCAATAAGGTCACCCCTTCAGCCTCCTGCGCTCAAAGAAAAACACCTATCCATGTTCTCCAGAACACCACCTATCCATGTTCTCCAGAAATATGCCTGACCCGCTGAGTTACACCAGCACTTTGTGTCTTTTCTTTTGTCCCCCAGCTTCTGCAGTTCCTTGCTTCAACATCTTTGGTGAATCTCTTCTGCGACCTTCTCAACTAAGTAGGGCAGGATAAAAATGTCAACCAGAGGTGGTGTGTCCTTGGAATTCCAACCTTGGACACCGAGGGTCAGATGCTATGTTTGAAATAAAGATTGATGAGTTCAGATATTAAAGGGTATAGCGCAAGAAAGAGGCGCTGAGTTAAAATATCTGCCGTAGTCTCACTGAGTGACA
This sequence comes from Okamejei kenojei, assembly GCA_035221665.1. Classification (NCBI taxonomy): domain Eukaryota; kingdom Metazoa; phylum Chordata; class Chondrichthyes; order Rajiformes; family Rajidae; genus Okamejei; species Okamejei kenojei. The sequence continues at coordinate 27,131,568 of CM069149.1, read as the reverse complement.
GAGCAGGTGTGAGTAAGCTGCCTCCAATGAGATGAAGAAGGAGTAAAAAGTTAAAAATGTACGGCACGTTTGCGCAGCGGGTAGAGCTGCTGTCTTACAGCCCCTGCGATCCTGACTACTGGTGCTGTCTGTATGGAGTTTGTATGTTCTCCCTGTGACCGCGTGGGTTTTCTCCGAGTGCTCCGGTTTCCCCCCCACACTCCAAAGACGTACAAGTTTGTAGGTTAATTTGCTTCCGTTTCCATGCTGCACCTCTAAAGTCTAAAATCTACAGAAGGTGGGAGCCAAAAGGTTTGAAGAGTTGCGGATTGTGAAGCCAGAGGGAGGAATGTGGGGGGGGGGGGGGGGGGGGGGGGGAGGGGAGAAAGAGATGTGAGTCCAGGTGGGCCACAGGGGTGGGTGGAGGGTGGGGAAGAAGTGGGTGGAGGGGAGAAAGAGGAGAGGGATAGGGTGAAGTTGTTAGAGGTTGCCAGTAATGGAGCAATGAGATTGTTACTTGCAGCAGCACAACAGGCCAATGGACACTGTAATCACAGATAATACAGGAAGACAAAAAAAGTAATGGATTATAAACAACCCAATGTTAGTGCAAAAATCCCAATGTCCTCCATGCAACCAAGACAGGGAAATGTCTTGACCCAAAACGTCACCCATCCTTTTTCTCCAGAGATGCTGCCTGACTTGTTGAGTTACTCCAGCACTGTGTATCTATCTTTGGTATAAACCAGCATCCGCAGTTCTTTGTTGTTACATTGAGGACATATTTTGTGTTAAGACCACTCTTGGGTCGTGTTCAAGCGCCTGGTGGTTGTTGGGAAGAGGCGAGGGGACCATTAAGAGGACAGTTACATTCTTTGCTGCAGCTTCGTGGCCCATATAACACTCCAATAAATAGACCAGAATGAACAATGCAATAAATGAATAATCGATAATATCGGGAACCGGTCCACAATGGTGCAACAAGTGAGGCATGACACGAGATATTTGCTGGTTCAAACCACATCTGGGGATTATTTAGAGGGATCCCTGACCGATTAATCGCGTTATACACCCACTATTGTCACGGCTACATCCTCCTGGTACAACCCACCCATCGAGCAAACTGGGATGTGGGGAACTTTGGAAAATAACCTTGAGTTTATGTTTTACGCAATAAAGCAGTGGTCACAAACTAAAGGACCCTAGCCCATAAGGCGTCTGCCCATTCCCTCCACAGATGCTGCCTGACCCGCTGAGTTACTCTTTTCTTTTTGTAAACCAGCATCTGCAGTTCCTCGTGTCTACATTTCAGGTTGGGACCCTTCTTTGAGCCTAAAGTAGGATCCTGACCCGAAACGCCGTCTGTCCGTTCCCTCCACACACGCTGACTGACCCTGCCTGTTCCTCCAGCACTTTGTCATTTGCTCAGGATCCCAGCGACTGCAGTTCCTTGTGTCCCCATTCAAAAAAGATCTCCCCTAACCAGGGCGCGCTTCAGACGCGCTTCACAAAAGGCGATATCGAAATGCTAACGGATTGAAAGTGCAAGGGGGGTTGTTTCTGTGGCATCGCGTAGCTCCGAACCAGTGTCACTGAGCGACTGCAGCAAGAAAAGTAGTTGTGGTGTGTACTTGGTCAATCCAGTTGTGGAGAAATTGCAAAGACGCTGCTCCTTTTATTAAACACCTGAAGTATTGAACTCCATGAAACGCAGCGTCTGCCAAAGAGAAGCCACGAAACACCGGGGCAACCTGATGGAGAGGTTCCAGGCAGCTTTCACACTCAGCCCGGCCGTTTCTACCCCTCTCCCGCTCTATCCCAGTCCATTCTCTTTCTCCCACTCTCCCAATTCTCTCTATTCCTCTCCCCTCCCCCTTTCCCTCCCTCTCTCCATCTTTCCCTCCTTCCCTCCCGCTTTCCCTCTCCTCCCTTCCTTCTCTTCCCTCCCCACCCCCTCCCTCTTTTCCTCCCCTCCCCTCCTACCCCCTCCTTCCCTCTGTCCCTCCCCTTTCCCCCACTTTCCCTCTTTCCCTCCCCTCCCCTCTTCCTCCTTTTCCCTTTTCCTCAATCCCCTCCCTCCCTCCCTCCCTCCGTCTGCCCCATTACAGTGAGCGCGGAGCTCCGGGCCAGCCCGCGCTGACGGGCTGGGGGTTTGCAGAGGGCGTCTCTAGAGGCGTCTGGAGGCGGGCGATCTCTGGCCGCGGGCTATAAAACGGGCGAAGATGGGCAATTGCCTTTGATCCCTGCCCGTGCAGAGGGCCATGTTGTGAGAGTGAGGCGGCTCACCCAAGGTCAGCTGCATTGAACTAGCGCCAGCCATGCCGGAGCCGCTGAAAAAGCCAGGTGGGTGCGGAGAGTTGCAGGGTCTCAGGGGAAAGAGATGGTCCCGCGTCTGAAAAGTGGAAACCAACAAGTGCAGATGCTGGTTTGTACCAAAGATAGCCACTAAATGCTGGAGTAACTCAGCGGCGCTGGCAGCATCCCCGGAGAAAAGAAATATGTGCAGAAAGGACAGACGGAGAAAGGTCTGAAGACCGTCCAGACCCTAAACGTCACCCACCCTCTATCCCCAGAGATGCTGCCTGACCCGCTGAGTTACTCCAGCACTTTGTGTCTCTCTCTGATTCAGCTTTTGGGTGAATCTTGAGTTTCTGCTGGTGCTGTCCAACAGTAACGCCGTGGTAAATTAAAGCTTGGATTGTTTTCTCTGGATCGTCGGAGGCTGAGAGGAGACCCGAAGTATCTAACATAGATGGAGGCAGGGATAGGATAGACATTCGGAACCTTTTTTTCTGTAGGGAGGAAGTGCAGATGCTGGTTTACACCGAAGATAGACACAACATTCTGGAGTAACTCAGCGAGACAGACAGAACCCTTTTCCCCAGGCTTGCGAATGTCAAAGACCAGAGGGCAGAGATTTAAGGTGAGAGGGGCAAGTATAAAGGAGATGTGTGAGACACGTTTTTTTTTTACATCGAGGGCGGCGGGTGTCTAGAACGCGCTGCTGGGGGTGGTGGGGGCAGATATCATATTGGTGTTTAAGAAGCTTTTAGATAGGCACACGGAGGGATGTGGGCCACTTGCAGGCAGAGGAGATCAGATTAATTTGGCATGGGCATTGTGGGCCGAAGGGCCTGTTCATTTGCTGGACTGTGATTGCTGTGTTGGTACAGAGGCAAGCGACTGTTGATACACCGCTGTCAGGGGCACCGAGTGTTTCGTTGAGTTGAGTTGAGAGATACAGCATGGAAACATCCCACCGAGTGGACGCTGACCACCCATCTCCATCGGGACCATCGCTCACGCTAGTTCTGTTGTCCCACTTTCTCATCCACTCGCTACACGCTCGGGTGCAATTTACAGAGGGCCAATTAACCCGCAAACCCGCACGTCTTTTGGGTCTGTGGGAGGAAACCGGAGCACCCGGAGGAAAGCCGTGTGATCACAGGGAGAATGTGCAAACTCCACACAGACAGCACCCGAGATCAGGATCGAAGCCTGGTCTGGCGCTGCGAGGCAGCAGCTCTGCCAGCTGCGCCGGCTTGCCCTCGGGTCATTGTGCATTGGTGAGAAGTAGAATCTGGAAAGAATGGTTCAAAAAAAAAGGAATAATGTAAGATTAGCGCAGACGGGTGGTCAATGGTCAGTATGGGCTTGACGGGCCGAATGGCCTGTCTTCATGTTTTGTGTCTCTGAGGTTCTATGAACTGATCTCGGTGTGATCGGTGAACCTGGGGTGGCACTGACCCAGGCAGCTTTACTGCCATTAGTTTAAGACATTGAATTAACTACTTTTCACCCTTGCTTGGTGAAAAAAGATCCCAGCATCCAATTTCAAGGATGTTGCCAGGACTCGAAGGCCTGAGCTATAGGTTGGGCAGGCTAGGATTTTATTCCTTGGAGCGCAGGAAGTTGAAGGATGATCTTATAAAGGTGTATAAGATCACGAGGGGAATAGATAGTCATTTGTCGCTTTTTTTGTTGTGTCCTAAACAGTCAGTGGAAAGACTATACACGGTTACAATCGAGCCGTCACAGTGTACAGGTACAGGGTAGAGAGGGAATAGCATTTGATTCAACATAAAGTCCAGTAAAGTCCGATTAAAGATAGTCAGAGGGTCTCCAATGAGGTAGATGGGAGGTCCGGATGTTCTCTAGTTGCAGATAGAATCGTTCAGTTGGCTGATGCTTGTGGGTATACTATCCCCCCCTCTCTCTCTCTCTTTCTCTCTCTTCCTCTCTCTCCCTCTCTCTCTCTCTCTCTCTTCTCTCTCTCTCTCCCTCTCTCTCTTTATCTCTCTCCCTCTCTCTCCCTCTCCCTCTCTCTCTCTCTTTCTCTCCCTCCCTCTCCCTCTCACTCCCCCTCCCTCTCTCTCTCGCTCCCTCTCTCTTTCTCTCTTCCTCTCTCTCGCTCCCTCTCTCTCTCTCTCTCTCTCTCTCTCATTATTTCTCATTCTCTCTCATTCTCTCTCTCTCTCTCTCTCTCTCTCTCTATCTATCTATCTATCTATCTATCTATCTATCTATCTATCTATCTATCTATCTATCTATCTATCTATCTATCTATCTATCTATCTATCTATCTATCTATCTATCTCCCATTCTCTCGTTGTGTTCTCTTCCACATTCCTGAGTTATTTCAGGGATAGGAGCCAGCTGAGCAAAGCCTTGTTGCCCAGCGGGGAGGGTGAGTGCCCGTATTGGTCAGGATGGTCCCGTAGTGTTGGCAGTCCAGTTTTAGCGGGGTGAATCAGGGTGGATGATGTATCTTGTGTAGGTTGTCAGCAGCTTGTCGCGCCCGCACTGTGGACCGGGGCTGCTGTCTGCCGAGACTGTCCTGGGCTGATGACAGCTCTCTACAGGGCCACTGAAAAATGAGCCCCGGACTTGGGTTACAGCCTGCAATCCACCGCCAGAAAGCCCCTCCCGGACCTTTCCATACCCTCCACTGCTCCGCTGCCGACACACAACCCCACCCTCAACTCCCATGCCTCACCCCATCCCTACCCGGCCCCATCCATGCCCACCTCCGCTCCTGCAAGGGCTGCACTCCACCCCCCCCCCCCCCCCTCACCCTCCCCCTCCCGTTCACGGGGAGCTGGGAAGTTCAGCGTCTCGCAAAACGTTTTATTTTAGTTTAGTTTATTATTGTCACATGTACAATGCGTACAAGTCGTACTGTACATGAGTACAATCACGACAGGTACGACAGGTAGCGGCTCCGTGGTAGACTTGCTGCCTCACAGCAGCGCCAGAGACACGGGTTCGATCCTGACTCTTGTCTGTACGGAGTTCGTATGTTCTCCCCGTGACTGCGTGGGTTAATTTCCGGGTACTGCTGTTTCCTTCCACAGTCCGAAGATGTACGGATTTTTAGGTTAATTGGCTTTTCGGGAAAATCATCCCTAGTGTGTAGGAGAGCATTGGTGCTGCTCGGCGTGAACTTGCTGGGTATCCCTAAAGTCTAAAGTCTAACAGTAAAGTAACGGCTGTGCAAAGAGAAAAATACAAGAGTGCAGAATGCAGTGTTACGTGTTACAGCATGAGAGTTACAGAGAAAGTGCAGGTTTCAAATAAAAAGTGCTATGTCCACAATGAGGTAGGTTGGAAGATCGGCACTACACCCTAGCTTATGGGAGGACCGTTCAGTAGTCTGAAAACTGCCAGGAGGAATCTGTTCCTGAATCTGGTGTTTGTGTTTTTAAGCTTTTGTATCCAAGTGCAGAGAAATATACCGGAGTGCAGAATACAGTCTTACAGTGTTATAGTGTTACAGTTACAGAGAAAGTGCAGTTAAGAAAAAAAAGTTCAAAGGCTGCAATGCGGTAGGTTGGAAGAGCTACATTACATGGATGGGGCTAAAGCCGTTGTGTCAGAGTGGACAATGAAAGAAGGACTCAGTGGCTAAATCTTCAGGAGTTGGTCCCAGCAATGATGGTGATCGATCTCCCTGGGATTCATTTGGATTCCTTGAGCGAACTTGATTCCATGTGGCAAGTTTATTGAGGCACTGGGGAGGATATCAAAGAGAGCACGGCATTTGTGCCAGAGCAGGGTCTATAAATATCAGTGAAGACCAAACATCATTGAATCAGAGGGTTGTACTCGGAGAGACCCCTCAGCCGACCACGTCAATGCCAACCTTTATGGCCATCTAAATCAATCCCATCTACCTGCACTGGGGCCGTGTTGCCACTTTCAGGGAACGCCTGCTGCCCAGCCTTCATTAATCTTCTTAACTAGCTTTATTACACAGTGAGTGGTGGGTATATGGAACCAGGAGGCAGGAAGTAGTTGAGGCAGGGTTAATGAGAACATTTAAAAGACACTTGGACAGGTACATGGATAGGAAAGGTTTAGAAGGATAAGGAATTAAACGTGGGTCGGTGGGACTAGTGTAGATGGGGCATGTTGGTCGGCATGAATGAAATGGGACATCGGGCCTGTTTCTGTGCTATATGACTATTTTTGGAAGCTTCATTCAATCCCAGAAGTTCCCAAGGTAGAATCACTACCTTTTCTTGAAACAAAACTCTCTGGTCATTTCTTCCGTTGATGTTTATTGGATCTTGCTTTGTATAAAATGGCAGCTGTAGACATCAGCACAGCTGAAAAGCAGCTGTTTTATTGGCCACCGGGCCCTTGGGGAACCCCAGGGTTTGGAAAGGTGCCACAGAAATGACTTTAGACTTTAGAGATACCAATTAACCTACAAACTGGCACGTCTTTGGAATGTATGAAGAGACCGGAGCACCCGCAGAAAACCCACGTGGTCACAGGGAGTAAGTACAAACTCCGTCCAGACAGCACCCGTAGTCGGGATCGAACCCGCGTCTCTAGTGCTGTGAGGCACCAACTCTACCACTGCACCACCCTGCCGCAACGTAAGTCCCCGCAGGTGATTGTTGGCTTGAGGTGGAGCGTGGATGGAGTGGGAGGAGAAAACGTTCAGAGTCATAGAGTCATACAGCTGGGAAAGGCCCTTCGGCCCAATTGCCCATTCCGACCAATATGTCCCATCTACACTAGTCCTACTTGCCTGCATTTCCCTCCAAACCTGTCCTATCCATGTACCTGTCCAATTGCTTCTTAAATGCTGCGATAGTACCGGCCTCAGCTCGTTCCATACACCCACCATCCTTTGTGTTGAAAACGTTACCCCTCAGAGTCAGCGAAAGAGATGAGGACAAGAGGGAGTAGGAGAAGGAAGCGAAGAAGAAGAACTTTTCTTTCTTTATCCTTTCCCGTGAATAGGACTGACGCCGGAGATGGATACTGAACCGAGCTGTATCTTGGTGTTGATGTGCTGTCTCCCCGGCCACTTTCTCCCCCGTGCACTGATATCTTGGCCAGTCTCCAACTGTCAGTGGAGCTCTGGACACCCCGCTGTTAGACAACAGCTGGGAGCATTGATCTCATGTTCAGCTATTAACAGATCCTGGTCGAAGGTGACCTTCCTTCGGGTTTCTCGGGTAACTCTTGCCAGGGGGAGGCTGCCAATAATGTGCGGCCGGGCTGGCCCAGTGGAGAGGTGCGGGGTTTCAAGTTTGGGCACAGTAAACGCTCGCTGGAGCAGACATGCTGGCATTAGGAAGGCTACAGAGGCCTTTTTGTTCCAACCGATACATCTCAGATTTATTTACTGCAACTTGGGGTCCAATGTGTGGGCAACTGGGGACATGTTAGTGTGAGTCCCAGAGTCATACAACACTGAAACAGGCCCTTCGGCCCAACATGTCCATGCCAGTCTAGCTGTCTGTACAAGCTAGTCCCATTTGCCTGCCTTAGACCAATATCCTTCTAAACCTTTCACAACTATGTACCTGCCTTAATGTCTTTTAAACATTGCAATTGTACCTGTTTCAACCGCTCCCTCTGGCAGGGAGCTGGCTAATAAGGTCAGCACGGTGGTGCAGCGGTAGAGTTGCTGCCTCACAGCGCCAGAGACTCGGGTTCGATCCTGACTATGGGTGCTGTCTGTGCAGAGTTTGTACGTTCTCCCTGTGACAGCAGGGGTTTCCCACGGGTGCTCCAGTTTCCTCCCACGTCCCAAAGATGTGCAGGATAATTGGCTGCTGTGAATTGCCCCTTGTGTGTAGGATGCGAAAGCGGTCTAACAGAGAACTAGTGAACAGGTGATCGATGGTTGGTGTGGACTCAGTGGGCCAAAGGGCCTGTTTCCGTGCTGTATTTCTAAACTAAACTAAACTAAACAGTTCTCCGTGTGGCCTCGCTGTCTGTACAATAGCAACATGACGTCGCTATTTCTGTACTCAATACTTAGACTGACAAAGGACAACGTACCAAATGCCTTCTTGCGTTGTCACTTTCAGAGAACAAGGTACCTGCACCCCAGGCCCCTCTGTTCCCCATCTCTCCATTGACTCTGTGGAAGGAGGAGGTTTCTGCTGGCTTGCTTGTGACTCCAATATAATTGAAGTGTGAGCGGTGACAGCACACTGTACAAATGTACAATGTCCATCTTTAAGTGGGGCTATTATTGGTATTATTGAATTATTTGTGCAATTAAATTTCCAACTTGAAGGATTTCTAAAGCGATGAACAACGTTCTGGAGTAACTCAGCGGGTCAGGTAGCATCTGGGTGGACATGGAGAGGTGACGCCTTGGATAGAACATAGAGAAATAGGTGCAGGAGTAGGCCCGTCGAGCCAGCATGGCCATTCAATATGATCATGGCTGATCATCGAAAATCAGTACCCCGTTCCTGCTTTTTCCCCATATCCCTTGATTCCTTTAGCCCTAACAGCTAAATCCAACTCCCTCTTGAAAACATCCAGTGAATTGGCCTCTACTGCCTTCTGTGGCAAAGAATTTCACAGATTCACAACTCTTTGGGTGAAAAGTTTTCCTCATCTCTAAATGGCTTAACCCTCATTCTTAAACTGACCCTTGGTTCTGGACTCCCCCAACATCGGGAACATTTTTCCTACATCTAGCCTGTCCAATCCTTCAAGAATAGTATTTGTTTCTATGAGATCTCCTCTCATCCTTCTAAATTCCAGTGAGTACATTCCCAGTCGACCCATTCTTTCATCATATGTCAAGGATCAGGACCCTTCTTCAGACTGAGACAGAACTTACAACCTGATAGAAGTATTCAATATTATTAGAGGCATAGATAGGGTAGACAGTCAAAGCCTTTCTTGCAGAATGGGAAAATTAAATACTACAAGAGATACAAGATACAAGATACATTTATTTGTCACATGTACCAATGAAATGTGTGGTCGCCATCCAGCCATACGAATAATAAAGAGCACAGAACACGATAGTCTTTAACACAGACATCCCCACACAGCGGGATCAAAGTTTCCCACTGTGAGGGAAGGCTCCAAAAATTCAGTCATCCTCCTCTGTTGTCCTCCCGTGGTCGGGGGGCTCCTGAAACCCCCGCTGTCGCCACTACGGGCGGCCCGATGTTCAGGCCCGCTCGCCAGGGTGATGGAAGTCCGACGTCGGGACTGGAGGAGATCTTCAGCGGCTTGTACATCCGAAACGGCCACCTCCTACCGGAGTCCGCGGCTCTCGAAGTCCAAAGGCCGCGCTGGGCGGAGATTCAACGCTGGCGGCCCTCGGCAAAGGGCCCCAGGACTTTGCGATGTTGGTCAGTGTCTGTGAGCTCCGCGAACCACAGCTTCGCGATGTTGACTCGGAGAATAGTCACGTCCTCGCCAGGAAGTGACTGGGAAACAGGTTTTCCCCTTACCCTACCCCCCTCCCCCACATAGAAAAGCCAAAGGATCCCCTAGAAGGTATAGCTTCAAGGTTAGAGCGGCAAGGTTAAATGGTGATGTGCAGGGACAAGCTTTTTCCACAGAAGCTGCTGAACACACTGCCAGGGATGGTGGTGGAGGCAGATATGATAGTGGCATTTAAAATACCATTAGATAGGCACATGGATATGCATATGGATGGATATTGATTATGGGCTAAGAATTGGTCTTGGCATCATGTTCCATGCAGACATTGTGGGCCGAAGGGCCTGCTGTTGTGCTGTACTAGTCCATGTTAACTTTTAAAAGACAGTTGGGCAAATGTATAGATCGGAAAAGTTTAGATGGACATTGGCCAAATGCAAATAATTGGAATTAGCCCAGTATACCAGCTTAGTATGAACAAGGTGGGCCAAAGGGTCTGTTTCCGTGCTGTCCAACTCTGTGACATGAGGCAGAATTGAAGATATGAGGGCATCAGGAACAAGAAATACAGAGGATTATTTTCCTTAGCAGGGGGTTCAAACCCAAAGAGCAGAGATCCAAAATGATTGCCAGAAGTATTAGAGGAGAGGTGATTAAAAAATGTCTTATAGAGTCGTAGAATTGTACAGGACAAACCCAGGCCCTTCGGCCCAATATGTCCATGTCGACCTTTGTTCACCTCCACACTAATCCCATTTGCCCACATTAGGTCCGTAAACCTCTGTGCCTTGTCTATTTAGTCGTCTGTCTGAATGTCTGTTAAACATAGTGATTGTATCTGATTCCACCAGCTCCTCTGGCAGTGAGTTCTACATACTGTTCAAGAGCAAATTTTCCCTCAGAATTCCTTTTTTCTCACCTTAAACCTCTGCCCTCGTGTATTTGATACCTACCATGGGAATACGATTCTGACCCTCTATTCCCTCTAAGCTTCTATTTCTCTCTCAATTTCACTCGTGAGAGAACAAGCCCAGCCTCTCCAAACTCTCCCCATCACTAATGTCCTCCAATCTACGCCACACCTGGTGAATATGCTCTGTACTCTCTTCAATGCTATCACATCCTTGGCCTCCTATGTCATGCGTAAAATATCTTGGGATAATTTATATTAACTTTGGGAAATATGCCATTAAGCTGGAAAGAGTGCAGAGACGATTTAAGAGGATGCCTGAGCTATGGGGAAAGGTTGGGCAGACTAAGACATTATTCCTTGGAGGGCAGGGGTTGAGGGGCGATCTAACGGAGGTGTATAAAATCATGAGAGGAATAGATAGGGTGAATGCACAGAGTCTTTTACCCAAGGTAGGGGATACAGGAACCAGAGGACAGAGGTTTAAGATGAGAGGAAAACAGTTTTAATAGAACCTTGAGGGGCAACCTTTTCATACAGAGGGTGGTGGGTATATTGAATGAGCTGCCAGAGGAGGTAGTTGAAGCAGGTATGAGAATTGAAAGACATTTGGACAGGAACATGGATAGGAGAGGTTTAGAGGGATATGGACCAAACGCAGACAGGTGGCATTAGCTTAGATGGGACGTTTTGGTCGGCATGGATGAGTTACACTAAAGGGCATGTTTCCATGCTGTATGACTCTATGGCTTTACGGCCGGCAGTGCCAGAAAGCTGGGTTCGATCCTGTCTGCACGGAGTTTGTATATTTTCCCTGTGACCGTGTGGGTTTTCACTAGGTACTCCACATTCCTCCCACATCCCAACGAGGTACAGGTTTGCAGGTTAATTGGCTTTGTTAAAATTGTAAGTTGTCCCTAGTAAGTGGGATGGTGTTAGTGTGTGGTCGGCATGGACTCAGTGGGCCCAATGGCCTGTTTCTGTGCTGTGTCTCTAAAGTCTAAATTAAAGGCTCTAAGCCAGTCCAATAAAACAACCGCTAACCACTCCTATGAGCTGGTATCTCTAGGCATTGAACAGTTCTGGTGAGACAAGTCGTTCCATTGGAGTTGCAACCCAAGGACAATTGAAGTCTGAGTGGGATGGGTGAGAACCACCATGGCAATGTCTTTCCGACTATTAGTTGAGTTTAGTTTACTGTCACACATGCCCAGGTACTGTGACAATCTTTTGTTGCGTGCTAAGCAGTCAGCGTAAAGACAATACATGATTACAATCGAGCCATCCACAGTGTACAGATACAGGATAAAGGGAATAACATTTGGTGCAAGTCCAGTAACGTTTGATCAAAGATAGACCTATGGTCTTCAATGAGGTAGAAAGTAGCTCATGACCGCTCTCTAGTTGGTGACAGGATGGTTCATTTGCCTGATAACAGCTGGGAAGAAACTGTCCCTGAAAACTGCCCCGTAGAGGAGTCTGCAAGAAGCACTGCGTGAAAGGTACTGGAGGTGGAACACACTGTAGGTTGTGGGGGGTAAATATAGAAATGCAGACAGGGATGAGCAACACACTGTGGAACTCGGTGCCCCTTCTGCGATCGGCTCGGGAAAATGTCACATGTGGCATGCAGTTGGGTCAGGCTGAAATAATGCAAGGCTGCAATGTCAGACCGTGGATAGGATCAGTCAAAGATGCCACGGAGATTTACCTCCCTGACAACTGCAGGCATGAATGCGGATCCCAACCTGCTTAGGTAGTTGTGTCGGGGCATGCCAGCCACGGCGACACAAACTGGGAAAGCAATCCGATCTCCCCGTCTACGGGGACGGAGATAACAAAGCGTTTCTGTGGCACCATTCACTACCCCCTTTGCAGCCAGCTCAGTCCTTTTGAAGGATGTCTTGATTAGTAAGGGCATCAAAGGTTATGGGGGGAAGGCAGGAGAATGTGGTTGAGAGGGAAAACTTGATCACCTATGATCGAATGGTGGAGTAGGCTCGATGGGCTGAATGGCCGACTTCTGCTCCTATGGCTTTTGGTGTTCTAACCGCTGAGTTCCTTCAGCATTTTTGTCTACCTTCTCTAAAGGGCCTGTCCCACTTGCGGCGTAATTTGCGCGACATCAATTACACTTAACGAATCGCGTGGTGACGCGCACGTGATGCGTGCATGGCGTGCATTACGCGCGCATTGTGCGTGGTGACGTAGGCAGTGACGCACGGTCGCGCTCAGCGTCCCAGGATTTTGGGATTCACAAAATCTTCACGCCATCTGCGTGAAGCGCAAATGACACCCAAGTGGGACAGGCCCTTGACATTACAGTTGGTTTGGTGAGCAATCTCCGTCAAGTGGCATGGTGATAGTGGTGAGATAACAGGGATACTTGTGTTCACGTTGAAGGGCATTCAGTATTAGTTTAGTTTAGTTTATGGTGGCTACGTCTTCCGAGATACAGTGAATGCAGCTTGTTCTGCATTCTTTCCAGTCATACTGTACACGAGTACATAGATCCTCTTCTGCAACAGCACGCAGAGAGTCGCGATGATCCGGCGCCATCTTGCAACTTCCGAGTCTCTGAAAAGTCCGATCTTGGCCCAAGGAGATCTGCGGATTCTTATTTCCTCACATTTGGCCAGGTGTCCTGGCGGCGCTGGATCGATGAAGTCGGGGTCGGCCTGGCACAGCGCGACGCCGTCAGCTCCGTTGTGCTATTGTTCAGGCTCAATTTGGTGGGAATGAATTGGGACCATCTGGAAGAAAGGGGTATCACTTGGAAATGAGTTGCTCCCTAAATCCACATTGATCCTGCAGTCTCTGACACATGGAAAGTTAGATGTAAAGGGACTAGAGACCAGATTACCCTCCCCCAGCCTTGCAGCGCCAAGATGCAACAAAGATGGAGAAGGTCAACCAAGAACAGACCCAAGTTGGGGAATTGAGTACAGCTGGGACATTATGCTACTGTTGTGCAAGATGTGGCTGCACCGGGAGTATTGTGTTCAGTTTTTGGACACCCTGTTATAGGAAGTATGCCATTAAACTGGAAGTAGTGCAGAGAAGATTTATGAGGATGTTGCCAGGACTTGGGGGCCTGAGGTTGAGCAGGCCCGGACTATACTCCTTGGAGCGCCGGAGGGGGATCTTATAATGGTGTGTAATGGAATAGATAAGGTTCTTCTTCTTTCGTGTGGCGTGTACAGCCTAAAGTTGTAGGACAACTTGTTCTATTTGATCTTCCGTTTGTGCACGTCGAGTTGATTGCATTAGTCGAAACCGGGCGGACCACGTGAAGGTTGCAATCTTCCACCCCATAGATAAGGTGAATGCATTTTCTAGAGCAGAGAAATCAAGAACTGGAGGACATAGGTTTAAGGTGAGAGGGGAAAGATTTATTAGGAACCTGATGGGCAACCTTTTCACACAGAGGGTAGTAGATATATGGAATGAGCTGTCAGAGGAAGTACTTGAGGCAGGTATAATAACAATTTTAAAAAGATGTTTGGACAAGAAAAGTTCAGAATATATGGGCTAAATGTGGGCACAAGGGATTCACATAGATGGGCATCTTGGTTGGCATGGAGGAGTTGGGCTGAAGGGCCTCCCTGAACATGTCTTCTGGGCCTCCTGCACGCACAGCACACTTCAGGGCTTGAGATTCTGAAGATCTGTATCTCAAAAGAATCCATCTTGAAAAGATCAAGTCCATCCAGAAACTCCTCACCACTGTGGTGTGAATGTGGTGCAAGGGGGTGAGACAGGAAGACTGGAGTTCCGACATTTCTTCTGAGCAGGTGCTGACTAAGTGGGCCGTCTGGGGACCTTGCCCTGGCGAGTTTAAAAGGACTGTGTGGAACAGGGTGCTAAACCCTCAGGATTTCCATACAATAAACGCTAGAAAAATTCAGAGCAACACAGCAGCAGACTCGGCCTCCCTTGCTCCTCGAGTCAAAGAGTTTCAAAGAGTAAATTTTTTTCCAACATTTGTACGGTGTTTGTCCATTCTCCCTGTGACAGAGTCCAATCCCACCAGCGATCACCCCACACTAACACCACCCTGCAGACTTGGGACAATTTACAATCTTTACCGAAGCCAATTAACCTACAAACCTGCGCATATTTGGAGTGTGGGAGGAAACTGGAGCACCTGCAGAAACCCACGCGGTCACATGGAGAATGTACAAACTCCGTACAGACCGCACCCATGGTCAGGATCGTACCCGGGTCTCTGTCGCTGTGAGGCAGCAGCTCTACTGCTGCACCACTGTGCCACCCGCAGTGTGTTCCTGCATGGTGGGCTAGTCTGGTTGGTTAAATAGCATGCGATTCAGGAAGAGCTAGAATCCAGGGAAGGGCATGCTCTGTGACTCCATGAATCCTGAACTGTAAGTATTTGATTGTTTACTCATTTCCACCACATCCAGAACCAAGGTACTCCCAGGGCTGGTGACACAACAACGATTAGCTAGTTAGTTTACTTTATTGTAACGTACCGAGGTACAGAGCAAAGCTTTATTATTGCGTTCCACCCAGTCAGCGGAAAGATTACATGATTACAATGAAGCCGCCCACAGTGCACAGATACAGAATAAAGGGGATACATTTAGTACAAGATGAAGTCCAGTAAAGTCCAATTAAAGATAGTCCGAGGGCCTCCAGTGAAATAGATGGGAGGTCAGGACGTACCAGTGGAAGATGTTCGGACATGGGACAAGGAGGGGTGGGGGTTGAAATCTGGGAGGATCCTTCCCTACATCCCGTAAACCAAGCCAGGAGGTGGCGGGCTCTCCAGAGCGGTATCCAGTTGGACGTGATGATGGGTTTCTCTCCCACAGTGTCCGCGTTTACCAAGAAACCAAAGTCCCTCGAGGTGACCGCCGGGAGCCTGGCGGAGTTTGTGGCCGAAGTCGGCAAGGCAGATGCCAAAGTCAAATGGCAAAAAGACGGCAAAGATATCCAAGCCGGTGAGAAGCACACGATCACAGCGGAGGGAGTGCAACACAAGCTGGTCGTGAACAACGTGACGAAGGATGATGAGGCGGGGTACGCCGTCATCAGTGGAACCTCCAAAGTCAAATTTGAACTCAAGGTCAAGGAGGAAGGTAGGATTGGAACGAGCTATTGTGGAAAGAAAGAACCGCAGATGCTGGTCTACACCAAAAATAGACACAAAGTACTGGAAGATCAGCCAGCTTCTCGGGAGAAAAAATATAGGTGATGCTTTGGGTCGGTCTGAATAGGGACCTGATCCGGATCGTCACCCATCCTTTTTCTCCTGACCCGGAGATGCTGCCTGACCTGCTGAGTTACTCCAGCACTTTATGTCTATCTTTGGAACACGCAATTAATGTCATTAATTCCCTTTGTTCAAATGTCAAATTGTTCAAATTGTTTTTCTGACGTTTCCCATTTTGATATAAGGTCTTCATTCTGAAGCATGGGCTCTGTGATCAAACTGAAGAAGGGTCCCGACCCAAAACGCTGTCTGTCCATTCCCTCCACATGCTGCCTGGCTCACTGAGTCCCTCCAGCACTGTGTTTTGCACAGGATTCCAGTGTCTGCAGTCTCTTCTATTTATGTTGCCCCTGTTTCTCTCTCCACAGACGCTGTATGACCGGCTGAACCTTTCCAGCAGTTTTTTGATTCTCATTCATGGTCTGATCACTGTCAATCTTGTATGAGATTCCTGTTGGTACAAAGGAAACGATAGTATGGGGCATTTAATAGTGCAGGGAGCTGTGATTCACACCGAGTGTCTGTGGGTTGTCTGGATACTTCACTTGTGAATAAGTCGAAACAAGGAACGGTAGATGCTGGTTTTCAAAAAAATATGCCGCTATGGAGTAACTCTGGAGAGCATAGATTTGTGACGTTTTGGGTCGGGACCACTCTGGTAGATTCCGGAGTCTGAAGAAGGGTTCCGACCCAAAATGTCGCCTATCCTTTTTCTCCAGAGATGCTGCCTGACCCGCTGAGTTACACCAGCATTTGTGTCTAACCAGGGTTTAGACACAGCCTCGTTGGGGTGACATCAATACATCATCAACTTAGAAAGGTAGATGATCTGGAAGGGAATCTGCAAAGTGGCAGTGGCTCTCTGTCCGGCTGCCCTTGTCCGTTTTGGTGGGAGAGTTGATGGGTTTGGAAAGTGCTGTTGTTAGATTTTAGAGATACAGCACAGAAACAGGCCCTTCGACCCACCGAGTCCCACGCCAACCAGCGATCACACTATCCTACACACTAGGGACAGTTTTACAATTTACAGAAGCCAATTCACCTACTTGTATGAACCTGCATGTCTTTGGGATGTGGGAAAGGGGCCAGAGCACCCGGTCGAAACACACATGGTCACGGAGAACGTACAAACTCCGTACAGATAGCACCCGTAGTCAGGATCGAACCGGTGTCTCTGGCGCTGTGAGGCAGCAACTTTACTGCTATCAGAGTTGCCTGGGTGAGCCCCTCCACTCCACTGATGCTACAGGGTCATAGAGAGTCATAGAGTAATGCAATGTGGAAATGGGCTCTTTAGGCTAACTTACCCACACCGGCCAATGTGTCCCATCTACATTAGTCCTATCATCTTGCATTTGGTCCATATCCTTCTAAACCTATCCTATCCATCTACTGTCCAAATGCTTCTTGAACGTTGCAGTACTACCTGCCTCAACTACCTCCTCTAGTAGGTTGTTCCATACACCCACCACTCTTTGTGTGAAAGATTTCTTACAGTCCCCAGTGCATTCTGGTGTTGTTGAAACCAGTGACAAAAAGCTCTCCCATTCTGGCCTCTTGAATATCCCCCAAAATATAATCACTCTGTTATTGGCAGCTGTACCGCCAGCTGTCCGAGTCATGAAATTCCCTCCCTAATCCTCTCCATCCCTCTTACATAGATACGAACATACGAATTAAGAGCAGGAATAGAATACCCAGCCATAGAGCCGTACAGAACCAAAACAGGGCCCTTTGGCCTAACTAGTCCATTGCGCTAGTCCTATTTGGCTGCCATATTTATTGTATTCGCCTCTATAGCTTCCTCTGGAAGCCTAGGGAAAACTCGAGATAAGTCGCTACAGAGTTTGTAGGTTCTCCCCGTGATCTGCGTGGGTTTTCTCCGAGATCTTTGGTTTCCTCCCACACTCCAAAGACACGCAGGTTTGTAGGTTAATTGCCTTGGTAAATGTAAAAGTACACCCTAGTGGGTGTAGGATAATGTTAATGTGCGGGGATCGCTGGTCGGCGCGGACCCGGTGGGCCGAAGGTCCTGTTTCCGCGCTGTATCTCGAAGCTAAACTAAACTAAACTAATACTGACCACCCTCTGAGTGAAAAGTTACCCCTGAGGTCCCTCTTAAATCTCTCCCCTCTCTCCTTTACCATACGCTCTCTAGTTTTAGGATCCTCTACCCTGGGAGTGTTCACTTTATCCATGCTACTCATGATCTTGTACACCTCAATGAGGTCATCGAGTCAGAAAGTCATAGTCATACAGCATGGAAACAGACCATCCATGCCAACCAAGATGCCCCATCTATGCTAGTCCCATTTGCCTGTGTTTGGCCCATATCCCTCTAAATCCTTCCTATCCACGTGCCTGCCCACGTGCTTTTTAAATGTTGATATAGAACCTGCCTCAACTACCCTCTCTGGCATCTTGATCCATATACCCACCATCCTCTGAGGTCACCACTCAGTCTCCTACGCTGCAAACAAAAAGATCCCAGCCCACCCAACATCTCCCTATAACTCCACCCCACAAGCCCAGGTAACATCCTGGTGGATCTCTTCTGCACCCTTTCCAACCTAATGACATCTTTAAACCACTCAGGCCCATGCCTCCATTCAGAAGGGTCAGGACTGATCAGATTGTAACTTCTCCCATTCCCGTCTGCTCCCAGTAATCTTTCACCCTCTTGCCTATCAGAAGTCAAACTATTTATTCCATGCACATTCGCCCTCCCTCGCTCCACAAGGCAGAGCATTTCAAAGATGAACATTTTTGCTGCATCTGTATGGAGTTTGTAGTTTCTCCCTGTGACCGCGTGGGTTTTCTCCAGGTGCGCTGGTCTCCCCCCACACTCCAAAGGCGTACAGGTTTGTAGGTTAATTGCCTTCTGTAAATTGTCCCCAGTGTATAACATAGAACTGGTGTACGGGTGATCGCTGGTCAACGCGGACTCGGTGGGCCAAAGGGCCTGTTTCTCCAAAGTCTAAAATCTTCCTTGGGTGGCTCCTTGTTTTTCAACTATGCTCGCTATTTCAGAACCCATTTCTTTGACCAAGCCTGACCTTAAATGTGATCAGATTTGTTATCTAATGCCCTTAGTTTTAGTTTGAGAGATACAATGTAGAAACAGGCCTTTCAGCCCACCAAGTCCGTGCTGACCTAACAATCACCCATTACTAGTCCCATGCTGCACACCAGGGGCAATTTACAAAAGCCAATTAACCTACAAACCTGCACGTCTTTGGAGTGTGGGAGGAGAGCAGAGCACCCGGAGGAAACCCACGGGGTCACGGGGGGAACGAGCAAGCTCTGTACAGACAGCACCCGAGGTTGAGCGCTGTGAGGCAGCAACTCTACCGCTGCGCCACCGTGCCACTCGAGGGTGTTGCCTTTGACCGATGTACAGTACAGGATGCGGCAAGGAACGAGAACGCTGCTCAGAATGAGCGAGCCGGCCAGTGATCTATATCGAGCCACGCCGACTGGACACAATTCCTCTCCATTTCTTCTCAAATACCTCACGGTGACAATCAGCTGTGATATTCAGCGCTGGAGTCGAGTGTCAACGAATTCCACGCTCCTTGACGGAAACCTGTCCTGGATAACTGGATGATTACCATGGCAGAGGTCAGGGACTATAAATCAGAAGTGAAATTGAAAGACCCGCTCAGATATTCCTATTCCCGAACGGAATCCAGTCCGTCAGGAATGTGTCTTCAATCTATGCTTCTCTTCTTCATGGATATATTTAGACTCACCTTAATTATGTCTGCGCTGTTTTTCTTAACGACTTCCCATGGCTGTAAAGTAAATATAGAACCCATAGCTTAGAAGAGTTTGTTCCACCCATCTTCTCTGTACTAGCTTTCTGAAGGCCCAGTTGTGATTAATCGTGGAACGCCTGGTTTGGTCCGTAACCCTGTGAGCTCCTTACCCACCACAGACTTGCTCGGCCATGATTGAATTGCGAAGTAGACTTGATGGGCTGAATGGCCTAAATCTGCTCCTATAATTTATGAACTCCAAAGGTTATCCCTGGGATCAGTTTCAGATCTCAATAGGCCTCTGAGTGGAAACTTTCTCTTCACCTCCCTTGTAAACACTTTGGCAAACCGTTTTAAATCCTTGACCTCCTTGATATTCCACAGTCAGAGAGGGGATTGCTCTGTCAACTCCACCGGCGCCTCTCGACAGCCTAATCCTGCCACAGGTCACCTTCCCGAAAAAAAAACCGGGCCTCGCCTTTTCTCCCCCCTCTCATTCCCAGTGGTCCCTAACTCTGGAATGCATCTCTTCCTAATCCCATCACTTCCAGAACACCTGCTCCAAATCCCATCACTTCCAGACCACAAAGTAACTCAGCGGGTCGAGCAGCTTCTCTGGAGAACTCGGGCCAGAATGACGGCGCAGTGGTGGAGGTGCTGCCTCACCGCACCAGAGACCCATGTTCGATCCTGACTACCAGCGCTGTCTGCACAGAGTTTGTACGTTCTCACTGTTACTGCGTGGGCTTTACTCCAGTTTCCTCCCACACTCCAAAGGCATGTGGTTGGTAGGTTAATTGGCTTTGGTAAAGTTGTAAACTCGTCCTTAGTGTGTCGGATGCTGTTAGTCTACCGGGGTAATCGCTGGTCGGTGCAGACCCGGCGGGCCAAAGTCTAAAGTAAAGTCCAAAGTAAATAACATGGATAGGTGATGTTTCAGGTCAGGAAACCTCTTCAGAATGGAGAAAGGAGGAGAATTTCTTCAAAGTAAGTATACCTTGAAGAGTTTTCACAACGGATCAGTGAAATGTATAAACAAGGAACTACAGATGATGGTTTACAAAAAAAGACACACTGTGCTGGAGTAACTAGGGGTTAGTCAACATCTCTGGAGAACATGAAATCAGAGAACTGGAGTACTGCAGTCTGAAGAAGGGTCCTGAGTGGAAACAGCCTGAAGATGGGTGCTGATTTAAAATGTCAGCCCATCCATGTTCTCCAGTGATGCAGCTTGACCCGCTGAGTTGCTCCAGCAGTTTGTATCTTCCTTTCTAGACCAGCATCTGCAGCTCCTTGTTTCTACACTCAAGGTCACATCTGTTCCCCGATCCCATCACTCCAAGAACATTGGTTCAAAGATCCCTTCACTCCCAGGATAGCTGATCCCGAACCCATCATTCTAGCACACATCTACTCCACAATTCCACTACTCCTACAAGACATGGTCCAATTACACCCTGGATATCTCAGATGGTAAAGTGCCTCCAGCTCTTGGGGGCCATGGTTCCTGCCCTTACACCTATATCTCTTTGATCAGAATGTAACCTGGAGAACAACGCTCGGTGGCAATTGCAATGCCCCATTATGAGAAAGGGCGCCACTTTTTCGCAACAAGGAGCACATCCCATTCCCGTGAAGGGCAGAAACTGCTCCTGGAAATAACCTTTGCTCTTTTGAAAGCAAGAGTGGCGAGAAGGTGAGCCCTGAAGCCCTGACTTTCCTGGGAATCTGCCGGGCTTGTGGATAAAGCTCGAGTCTCATTAATGTTGATCCCTGGCTTAAGGTTCCCAACTCTCTGGAAATTCAATCTGCAATGATTCAATATCAGGCTCGAAGTTCTGGTGATGCTTTTCTATTATTGGAAGCTGCTTGTTGGAGTTTGACGGGCCTTCAGCGGAGAACGCACAAGAACGCGACAGCATCGCACTCCTCTTTCCCATTAATCTTGTCAACAGCTACTAGACCACGACAAGCCAAACAGCCCACTAAATGCTTCAACAGCCCATCCACTGGTCTTGACTAATGGCAAAACTGGGCCCCACTGGGATCAGTCAGGGAGCTTGGAGGATTAATCTTTACCAGTGCGGTTTATAGATAGGTATGAGCTTGCAGGCAGGCATCTCCATTTGAAGAGGAACAGCAGGGCGATTTCATAAGAATGTGCCATGATAATTATAGACTTGGGTGATTTAATGTCCGATAGGACCCAATGTGACCCTGAAAGGTCCCCGTTTCTGAAAAAGACACAAAGTGCTGGAGTAACTCAGCAGGTCAAGCAGCATTTCTGACGAACATGGATCAGCGACATTTCGGGTCACAAACCTACCGTGACCCACTGATTTACTCCAGCATTTAGTGTCCTTTTGTGTATTAACCAACATCTGCAGTTCTTTGGCTTGACCTGGCCTCTGGGAAGTGAATTTTGAATGTTCCTGGAGGAACCAATTGTTTCTCCATAAAAGATAAGAGTAGAATTAAGCCATTCGGCCCTACAAGTCTATTCCACCATTCAGTCATGGCTGATCTATCTCTCCCTCCAAAACCTATTCTCCTGCCTTCTCTGACACCCATATTAATCACCCATTCTGATCCTCTTTGCAGATGGAAAAGGGAGTCCGGGAGGTCAGATAAGTCCTGAAGTGCCCGCTGCTCCCACACCAGCAGCCCCGGCAGCCCCAGCAGCCCCGGCAGCTCCAGCAGCCCCAGCAGCTCCAGCAGGTGAGTGAGACAATAATCTAACTCAATCTAAAAACAAACCACTGGAGGAACCCTACGGACTGAGCAGCATTGGTGGCAAGCAGCCTGGCTTTGTACTCCAACCCCTTTCCCCCATGCTGGCAGAGCTACTGCCTCACAGCGCCAGAGACCCGGGTTGGATCCTGATCTCGGGTGCTGTCAATGTGAAGTTTGCACGCTCTCCCTGTGAGCACGCAGGTTTTCTCCGGGCTCCAGTTTCCTCCCACATCCCAAAGACTTGCTGATTTGTAGGTTAATTGACTCTGTGTAAATTGCTACTAGGGTATAGGGAATGGATGAGCAAGTGGGGTAACATAGAGCTAGTGTGGACGGGTGATCGATGCTCGGCGGGGTCTCGGTGGGCTGTATCTTTTAATCAATCAATATCTCTTGAATTCCCCTGTCCAAAAACCCAATGGTCTCGGCCTTAAATAACTGGGTATCCGTGTCCGTCTGTATTAAATTTCAAAGGGTCGCAATTATCGGAGGTTAAACATTATCCTTCTCTCAGTCCTAAATGATTGACCCTCCCTTACCTGCAACTAGAAACATAGAAACATAGAAAATAGGTGCAGGAGTGGCCATTTGGGCCTTTGAACCAGCACCGCCATTCGATATGATCATGGCTGATCATTCAAAATCAGTACCCCGCTCCTGCTTTTTCCCCGTATCCCTTGATTCCGTTAGCCTTAGGAGATAAATCTAACTCTCTCTTAAAAACACCAGTGAATCGACCTCCATTGCCTTCTATGGCAGAGAATTCCACAGATTCACAACTCTTTGGGTGGAAAAGTTTTTCTTCACCTCAGTCCTAAATGGCCTACCCCTTATTCTTAAACTGTGACCCCTGGTTCTGGACTCCCCCAACATCGGGAACATTTTTCCAGCATTTAGCCTGTCCAATCCTATAAGAATTCTTTATGTTTCTATACATAACTCTCCATATTCTCTCCATATATATAACTGTCCAGTCAATGACAAGGAAGCCTTGGCGTCGACCCTATTGAACCCATCGGGGACCTCTGTGAGATCAACTCTGGTGCTCAAACTCCAAAGGCCACAGTCCAAAGACACCTCTGAGGAAGCTCTTTCACCGCACAATCCATCTGAAGAACTCACTTTTGTTTTTGTATCTTCTCCAAGTCTGTCCCTGGGTAAGGAGACCAAAGGCGTGTGGATGCACAGGGTAGGATCTCAGCAAAGTTCTGAACAACCTCAACATTACTTCCTTTCGCTTATTAGACTTCCTAAAATGCAACACCTATTAAATTCCATCACCCATTCCTCAGCCCACCTGCCCAACCGATCAAGATCCTGCTGCAACTTTTGACAACCATCTTCACTCTCTACAACACCACCCACTTTAGTGTCATCTGCAAATTTGCTAGTCATGCCTTGTACGTCCTCATCCAAGTCATTGATATAGGTCACACCAAACTCCTGAACAATCTCAGCAAGGCTTCCTTTCACATTCCAACCCCTCTGCAAAAAATAAGAGCATCTCAACATTTGCTCCCCCATTGCTCGTGAAACCCGCCTAATAAAGCTCTGTATGGAGATACAGTAAACTCTCACCAATAACGTACCTCTATATAGCGGATTTTGGTTATAGCGGACTGAGGCTCCCGATGCACAGTCGTCTCTCCAAGTTACCCAATGAGTTGGCATCACGTGGCATGCTTCCGGTTGTGGGAGCGGAGAGAACGAGCAGAAGAATGCGTCGTGAGTACCGCGCATGTCCCTGGTGCACTGCTTGTTGGGTCCGGGGGCTCAGCGGCTCCTCAGCCTGCGAATTCCCTCTGGTTTAACCACCCCTCCCCATCACCCATCAAAACCGTTTTTCTTCCCCCTCCCAGCCATGGGTTAGACTAGTTAATATTTACCCATCTTACTCTGTTATAGCGGACAATCGGAAATAACGAACACCGTCCCCCTCCTTCCTGCGGTCCATTATAGCCAGGGTTTATTGAGTTCATCTGGGGTCAAATTAGCACCAGGGAAGACAGGGAGGTAGAGAAAGTTCCAGGAGAATGAAGCATCTCAGTTCTGACGAGAGGTCTTCAACGTGAAACGCTGCTGCTTCCTGCATCACCTATCTTCTGCTCTTTGTGAAGAAGTAAGGTTTTCTACTAAACAGACCATCTTTCGGGTTATGACCCTTCTTCACAGTCAGTCCCGAAATGTCGTAAGATTCTGAAGAAGGGTTCCAACCCGAAACGTCGCCTGTCCATTCCCTCCGCAGATGCTGCCTGCCCCATTGAGTTCCTCCAGCAATTTGTGTCTTGCTCAAGATTCCAGCATCTGCAGTTCCTTGTGTTTCTTGTTCGAAAGTGCAGGAGGGGCTTTAACTGCTGCCACGCCCTGGCAATAACTTTCATGGAAAAATCTCGTCTTCCATTTTACATTCCAAGATGTTTTAGTTGTTGCAACTTCTTATTTCTTATTTTTCCTATTGCAAACCCCACAGCGTACCATGGACTAAAGCCCGCCGTGCTGGAAGGAGGTAGTCCCAGTGAAAATAGTCCCTCAGCCTCTAAGTGCTGGAGTAACTCAGCAGGTCAGGCAGCATCTCTGGAGAAAAATGATAGGTGACGTTTCAGGTCGGGACCCTTCCTCAGACAAGGGGTTCCCAACCTGAAACGTCGCCTGTCCTTTTTCACCAGAGATGCTGCCTGACCCGTTCAATTACTCTGGACTTTGTGCCTACCTTTGGCATAAACCAGCGTCTGCAGTTTCTTGTTTCTCAACCCAGCCACTATTGAAGATACCAGGTGGGGGAGAGGTTGACCAGGCATGCTGCTCCAAACAGATTGGTTTAATGAAACAATATAATAGTTACACTGGTGACTAATTTATTTTCAGAACAAAAAGAGAATGTTGCAGCCAGCTCCCCAGGTAAGTGTCCAACGTCTTGTGCATTGACCCCCAAATCTATTAACCCTTTGTGGGATTATGCAAGACTTCTTGTTGTGTGGCACCATGTTCAACTAACTGGATCTCCCATCTGTTTTACTATCAGGAGTCCCCTCTCTCAACCGATAGTGCTGGTATTATTCCGGTTTGTTGTGTCCGTCCCTCTAATGTTCCTTCATATCTCACAATGTTCTTCAGACGTCGGACTGTGGGAACCATCTTCCTGTGTGCAAACGAGAGTGGAGGGGGTTAACTGCACTGAATGGCCGGTGTTTGTTACATTTGTTCTGACTGTCCACTGGACTATTTCTGTCACTCAGGTTAACACAAGGTTGGCAAGCTGGTGTACCTTTCGATGTGTTGTGTCTTGAGCAAGAGACTGGGTTTGGGGGTGGGGCGGTCTTATACTGAGAAAGTGGGGGAGGGGGTCACTCTTTGTGATCCCCACCTAATGCTCATGAGTTCATAAGTCATAGGAGCAGAATTAGGCCATTCAGCCCATTGTGTCTATTCCGCCATTCAATCATGGCTGATCTATCTTTCTCTCTCAACCCCATTCTCCTGCCTTCTCCTCACAACCTTTGATGCCCTTACTAATCAAGAACCTGTCAATCTCTACTTTAAAAATACCCAATGACTTGGCCTCCACAGTCAACTGTGGCAATGAATTCCACAGAGTCACCACCCTCTGGCTAAAGAAATGC
The DNA here is from genome assembly GCA_035221665.1 of Okamejei kenojei. Taxonomy (NCBI): domain Eukaryota; kingdom Metazoa; phylum Chordata; class Chondrichthyes; order Rajiformes; family Rajidae; genus Okamejei; species Okamejei kenojei. The sequence continues at coordinate 27,105,672 of CM069149.1, read as the reverse complement.
CTCCTCATCTCCTTTCTAAAGATACGTCCTTTTATTCGGAGGCTGTGCCCTCTGATCCTAGACTCTCGCACTGCTGAGATCGCTATTGAAAACCAACCGATGATTACCTTGAATAGTCCTTTCACTGGACTGTGAATTGCCCCCAGTTCCGTGCAGGGGGCGATCTCTGTCCCAGGGGGTTGGGTGGGGTCGTGGGTCAAGGCCCTTCCAGGCACTCCCAAGGCAATGGGAATCAGACGGCTCCTTCAAGGCCAGGCAGTGGTTAAAATCCCATCCATTCCCGGCACGTGGGACTCCTTCCAGACTTCCAAGGCCAGGATTGACCCGAGACATGAGTGGAAGAGAGGGTCTGGCCGTTAATCCTAACACAGGTTGCAGTTCAGTTCTGGACAAACTCTCCCCAAGATTTGACTACTGCGCTCTTCAAGGTGATTTGTTTCTTGCTCAAGATTCCAGGACCTACAGTTCATCTTGTCCCTGGGGTGAATGTGTCCAGGGTTAGCAGATCATTCTTTTTTTAGTTTATTACCATCGCGTGTTCCGAGGTACAGCAAAAATTTCTTGTCTGTGCACTATCCAGTCAACGGAAAGGCAATACATGAATACGATCAAGTCATCCACAGATAAAGGATAACGGGTACAACTAGAGTCCAATTAAAGATAGATCAAGGGTCTTCAAATGAGGTGGATGGGTGTTCAGGTGGGAGGAACAGTTGGTCAGGTGGGATAACAGTTGGGAGGACACTGTCTCTGAATCTGGAATCATCGATCCACACTTCTGTACCTCTTGCCTGATGGGAGAGGGGAGAGGACGGCGTGAGCAAGCTGAGACTGGTCCTTGATGATGCTGGTGGCAGCATGAAGTGCTACTTTCCAGCCGGCTCTTGAGTCCACCTGGTTGGGGTTGACGAGTGCATGTCAGAGTGGGTGGTCGGACCCTCGACGTTACTGCTTGCGTCGCGGGGTTCCCGTTGCTTCCACAGAGAAGCTTCGGGATTGAGCAAAGGACAAGTGGTGTCGTGCGTGCTCAGCAGGAGTCAACCCACTTGGCTTCCATCCAATCTGGGATGCAGCCAGTCCAAGGCAGAGACTAACGGGGCCGCGCGTTGCTGGAGGGATGCTGGGGAGGGTGCGTTTGCTCTGACTTTAGGCTGCGCCTAGAGGGGATGCCCGTGAGTCGAGATCACCTCACTACGCTCACCGGATTACCCCAGCCCCCGCCTGCTCTTGGTGGAACCTCAGACACAGGGGCCGATCCGGAATTCCCGGGACGCTCGCAGCATCAACATTCAGACTAAGCGCTTCTCCTGCCCACCCTCCGCCCGCAACCTCGATCGATTACAAGAATCGCCCCGTGTAATGTGCATTGAAGTGGCCCACACCGTCACATTTGTGGCTTGTCACAAGTTTCACCGGCCTTGACCCACGATTACGTGCGAGGGCAGTGGGATACGTTTTACCAGTGAGAGGTTTGACTCCGTCTGTTGGCAAACACCTCCTTGTGTTAATCTGCTTTCACCACCAGTTGATGCATGGTTTTGGTGCAGGGCGACCATTCAGTTCTTGCCTCCAGCGCCTACCCTGCTTCTGTGGGCATTTGAGTCAATGTGTCGGTGTGTGTGTGTCTGTGTCTGTGTCTGTGTGTCTGTGTGTGTGTCTCTGTGTGTGTGTGTCTCTCTCTCTCTCTCTGTCTGTGTGTGTCTGTGTGTCTCTGTGCGTGTGTAATTGTATCTGTGTGTCTACAGTATGTACGTAAATGTGCACACATGTCATGTGAATATTATCCGTGTCCTCATGTATTTTGTGTCACGTTAACTCTCAAGTCCTGTCAGCACCTTCAGAAAATGCTCCTGTGACTGAGACAGAAGACGTTCAATCAAAGACCACACCGCCGTCACCAGGAGGAGGTTAGACACGTGTGATCAGTAGCAATGTATACTGTGTGCACATACATGTGTGTGTATTCCCATACCATGACATCATGGATTAACACATTCCTACGGTGTGACTAACTATGTATTAAGTGGAAATGAATGTTAGCTACTTATTTTTAACTCTGCATTACATCTATTTATCTCCATATGAATGAAGTTCATCAGGTTGAAAGAATCATTTGCACATTCTGACCCTCAATAATCTTTCAGTAAGGTCGAAGATTTATTGAGTTCATTGGAGGTAGGATGAATGTTAGTCCAAGTGGCCACTGCCCTATGAGTGCTGATTAAAGTTGCTCGATGGACTGAGATGGCCGAAAGTGACAGAGAAGGACATGTAGGTAGAAGGAGTCCTCAAAATGATTCAATTCTACCCTTTCTGGTGCTGTGACGGTTTCACGGTGGTGAGGTTGCAGCTCAGGCGCTTTCTGAAGACCAGCGGGTGGAAGAGATGGAGATAGTCACACAACACAAAAACGGGCCCTTCGGCCCAACTCACCCGTGCCGACCAAGGTGCCCCATCTAACGCCATTTGGCCCAAATCCTGCTAAACCTTTCCTATCCATGTACCAGTGCATGTGGCTTTTTAAATGCTGTTCTGGTATCTGGCTCAACTACCTGTTCAGGCAGCTCATTCCATGTGCCCACCACCCTCTGTCTGAAGATAATTAGGTGATGTTCATTTACCTGAGATTGGGACCCACCTTGAAGAAAGTAAACTTGCTGCTGATCAGCACGTGGACGGGAACTGAATCTGTGGAGGCAACAGAATGTCATTGTGTGATAGAGTATTGGATGTGCCGGGAGCAGGTGGACCCATCGATTGGAAAGGCTGCTGAAAGATGTTCATCAAAAGTTGATCTAGGTTCTCTCAAAGTGGAACAACTCTGGTTTAGGTTTAGGTCTGTTATTGTCACGTGTACCGAGGTACAGTGAAAGGCTTTGTTTAGCATGATATCCAAGTAGATCAGATAAAACTATACATAAATACAACAAGTCAAACTTGAGTAGAACAGGTAGAGCAAAGGGGAAGTTATAGAGGGGAGAATATAGTTCCCGCTGACGGCCACAATACCATGTTCAATATCTAGAATGGGGGAGAGATGAATGAGACACGTAGCTTTAGACTTTAGAGATATAGCGTGGAAATAAGTTCTTCGGCCCACCGAGTCCGCTCCGAACAGCGATCACCCTGTATACTAGCACTATCCTGCACACTAGGGACAATTTACATTTTTTTTTAGTGAAGCCAATTAACCAACAAATGTGGGAGGAAACCGGAGCACCCAGAGAAAACCCACGCCGTCACGGGGAGAACGTACAAACTCCGTACAGACAGCACCCGTAGTCAGGATCGAACCTGGGTCTCCGCCGTTCTAACTCTACCGCTGCGCCACCATGCCGCCCTGATGGAAGGACCATTCAGAAGCCGGATAACAGAGAGGAAGAAGCTGTTCCTGAGTCTGGTGGTGCGCGCTGTCAAGCTTCTGTACCTGGTGCCGCAGAACGGGTGGGGAACCCGTGAGCCACGGCCCTGTGCTCCGGCAGTAAGGCTATCTCTGGGCACTACAGCTGCACTTTGATGGACAGCACAGATGCGTGACATGGTCAGGTCTGCCACAATAGCCTGGAATGAGGAGACCATGACCGCAGTATATTTAGCAACAGAAGGAGGATTAGGTTTGCCTGCTCAGAGTCAGGCTTGGACACATAACTTGCGTTTATAATAAGGTCGGATACCTGACCCTAGAACAACTTGGCTGCACGGAGATAATGAAGGATATTTTTTACTGAGTGAGCCAAGAGCTGTGAGTTCAGGGTGGGCAAGGGGATTGGAGTGGGCAAGGGGAATGGAGAAGTCAGGACGGTGGATATCGCACCGGCAGTTGGAAGTAAAAAGGTCCATAGTGGGTAGGAGGAGGTAGAGTATCTGAACGTCTGAATGGTCAATCATTGATCATCCCCGACACATTCAAAGACCCACTTCTCCCTCTCAATAGCAGAAACATCACGGGATGCTCAAGATCAGACGATCGCGAGGGTTTTTGTTGCAAAGGTCACAACAAAATATGTGCTCATGTATTACTCTATTGCAATTAGGGATAAAAGAAATGGGCAGTACCAGTCTTCAAATGTGATATTTGCTTGCTGTGAACTAAAATCTCGTATCAAGGCATTTAATTTAATGACGAAGGTTCATGAAATCTATCATTCGAAAGAAATAACTCGACACTCTCCAAAGATGTCGGCAAATTGGCTTGGTTTAATTGTGAATTGTCCCTAGTGTGTAGGATAGTGTAAGTGTGCAGGGGATCGCTGGTGTGCCCAAGGGCCTGTTTCCTCACCGTATCTCTGAACTAAACTAAACTTCTCCCGCGCAAGGCATCACGTAGAGGTATTCCCGAGAGTGTTTATTTTTATTTCTATTTCTGTATGTGTTTGTTTTGTGTCTGTCTCCGTCCATCGTTCAAAGGCCTTTAACTCATTTGTGTCTGTACCTTGTGCACCGTTTGTTCGCAATGAGTGAGACACAGACCCCAGCAAGTACTTCCCAGCCAGGTAATCCACAATGCCTGACTTGTTAGATCAATACAATCTATTAACCACAAAACTCTCTTTACGTACACTTAAGATCAGTCGCACTGTGAACTGATGTGTTTTACCCAATTCTAATTATTTTCGCAGAAGAGCCCCCTAGTCCTCAGATGCCCAATGACAACCAGGGTAAGTAGTGTTCTTAGCATATGTTGTTGTTATGTAACAGTGAGCAGGTGATGGAGGCTATTGGATTAAACAAGGGAGTTTTCCTTCACTTTTAGTATAGTTTTAGTTTCGTTTTAGCTTAGTTTTTAAGGGAGACAGCATGGAAACAGGCCCTTCAGCCCACTAGGTCCATGCCGACCCATACACCAGTTCTAATCCACAAGCTCGGGATAATTTACAGAAGCCAATTAACCTACAAACCTGCATGTGATAGGAGTGTGGGAGGAACCCAGAGAAAACAAATGCGGTCACAGAGAGAACATACAAACTCGGTACAGGCATCACCTGTAGTCACGATTGAACCCAAGTCTCCACTGTTTTGTTTATTATTGTTATATGTACCGAGTGAAAAGGTTTTGGTTGCGTGCTCCCCAGTCAGAGAAAAGACTATACATGATTACAATCAAGCCCCCCGCAGAGCACGGATAAAGGATGAAGTACAACATTCAGTGCAAGATTAAAGTCGGAAAGTTCGATTTAAAAAGGTGGAGCGCTTTTAATGACTGATAGCAGATCTTCTCCTGGGACCGACACACACAGAGCCGCCATGCACCGACACCATCTTGAGGATATTCCAATGGAGTGATGAAGAGAAGCTTTTCTCTCTTTCCCCATCCGCTGGTTAAAGAGGAGCGTCTGAAGCCGTCGACTACTCTCGTGAAGTGCCGCGGCCAACGTGCCCCACCCAGGCTGTGCTAACACGAAGGGTTAACTGTCGCTTGCTTGCATGCCTTGGCCACACACTCCATCTCCCTGATGGGCAGCTTGCATTTAGATGTGAGGGAACTCAGCGGGTCAGGCAGCATCGCTGGAGAACATGGATGGGAGTCATTTTGGGTCGGGTCATCTGTAGAAGGGTCCCTACCCGAAATGCCATCGATCCTTGTTCAAGGTTTTAAGTTTTCATGGTCAGTTTATTGTCACTTGTGCCAATTAAGGTACAGTGAAATCCGAATTACCATACAGCCATACTAAGAAAAAGTTACAAGACACACAACTATAAAAAGCTAAATATAAACATCCACCACAGCGGATTCCCCACATTCCTCACTGTGATGGAAGGCAATAAAGTCCAATCTTCTTCCTCTTTATTCCCCCGTGGTCGGGGCAGTCGGACCATCCGCATTCAGGGGGATCAAAGCTCCCGCAGCCGGCGGTCGAAGCCCCCGCGTCGGGGCGATTGAAGCTCCCACGTTGATGCGATCGAGTCCCCGCGTCGGGGCGATCGAAGCCCCCGCATCGATGCGAATCGATGCGAATCGATGCTCCTGCGGCTTGGAGTTCCCGAAGTCGGTCTCTAACCAGAGACCCCGAGCTTCACAATGTTAAAGTCTCCCATGGTTGGAGCTCCGAGGTCGATCCCTAGCAAGGGGTTCGCGAGCTCCGTGATGGTAAGTCCTGCAGGCTCCCGCGGTGGAGCTCCCAGTCGGTCTCCGGGAAAGGCCGCCAACTCCACGATGTTAGGCCGCAGTGCGGACGGAGATACGATATGGAAAACAATTCTCATCTCTGTCGATGTAACAGATTAGAAAAAGTTTCCCCCAACCCCCACCCCCACAAAAAACATACATTCAACACATACAAACAAAGAAGGAAGGGGCAGACAGGCTGTTGGCGACGCAGCCATTGCTGGCGCCACCCGTTCTCCAGAGATGCTGCCTGACCCGCCGGGTTACTTCAGCATTTTCTGTTTATCTTTGGTTTGAACCAGCATCTGCAGTTGATTTTTATCCCGAGCTAGTTGTAATGAGACTCAGCGGGGACGTTGCAGTGTTGTCTGCTGACCTCGCCCTCCCATGCTTTGCAAGTCATGGGCTGGAGAGGTGCAGTGACAGAGTTGGCTTGCTGGTATAAACGGGGAGGGGCCCAACGCGATTGTATTGCTAACTCTGTTAGGAAACTCTGCCCAGAAAATCTCTGACGCCCAGATTGAACTGAAGCTGCAAGAGTTGTATCCTGGCTCAGTCACGCTCAGAAGAAAATGCAACCAGGGAGGAAGATATAGAGGAACATAGAACATAAAACAGGGCAGCACAGAAACAGGCCCTTCAGCCCACAATGTCTGTGCTGACCACGATGCCAAGATAAACTAAACACCCATACCTGCACGTGACCCATATCCTTCCATTCAGTTTATTTTTTTGGTTTAGTTTAATGTCACGTGAACTGAGGTACAGTGAAAAGCTTTTGTTAAATTCTATCCAGTCAGCGGAAATACATGATTACAATCGAGCCGTCCACACAGTGCAGATACAGGATAAAGGGAAGATCGTTTGGTGCAAGATATATTCCCTGCATATCCTCTGATGAAGAAAACTCTGGAGAGAAAACCAGAATGTAGTCTTCACATTTTATTTGAATGTTTGTTTAATTTTTTTTTTTTCAGTTTTGGCTAACACTGCCTGTTTGAGAAATAACTCTTCCCTGATATTGGAGGGGAACCATCATTTGGTTGGGATGTTGAGCAACCAATGATGAGTGTTGGGGTGGTTGGACGGGGAGGGTGGGCGAGAGACCATGATCTACGCCAGGTGGCGTCGCTGTCGATGCTGAATTTCTCTGTGTGATTTAAACTTTGGTTTGACTGTGTCTGTTCCCAAAACAGATGAGAAGCCGTCTGATTCTACCAGGAAGAGTTCGGGTATGTCTACGCTGAAACCACCCATCACAGCACATCACCACGCTGCCAACATAGAGGGCAATGCATCCATTGATTCCATTAATACTGGAATAGATAGGGTGAATGTACAGCGTCTCTTACCCTGGGTACGGGTATCAAGGGCAGGAGGACGTAGGTCTAAGGTGAAAGGGGAAAGACTTAATAGGAACCTGAGAGGCAACTATTTCACTCAGTGGGTGGTGGGTGTATGGACCGAGCGGCCAGAGAATGTAGTTGAGAATGTACTGTCAAAATATTAAAAAAAACATTTGGACAGGTACATGATAGGAAAGGTTTACAGGGATATGGGCCGAGCACAAAACACAGTCAGGTGGGACTAGTGTAGATGGGGCATCTTGGTTGGCATAGGCATGTTGGGTCATAGGACCAATTTCCGTATTGTATGATTCTATGACTCTATAACATATTTCCCATAGATTCAATTGAAACAAGGTGCAATGTATTTTGCTTATTCCATGGATCATGGAACTTAGCTTAACTCCTGCGCAGAGTTGGTATTGGTTTATTGGTGCTGCGTACTGGGATGCAGTGAAAGGCTTTGATTACGTTCTCTCCAGCAAGTCATTCTAAACATGTACATCAGGCAGTGTAAGAAAGAAAGAGAAACAGCTTGTAGAATATAGAGTTACAGCTACAGACGGCGCGCAGATAACAAAATACTGCAAGGGCTGCAACAAGGTAGATTGGAAGGTCAGGAATTGATCCTTCACATGTGAGAGGACCGTTCAGTAGTCTGATAAAAGTGGGGAAGGAGCGGTTCTTGAGTCTGCTGGTAGTTGATGACAAACTTTTGTTTATTCTGCCCAATGGGAGAGGGAAGGAGAAATAACTAGGGTATGTGTGGCCCTTGACTATTTTCCCAAGGGCACGAGTAGATGGATGCATTGTTACCAAAGTTGACAGCTCTGGGTGATTGCTCGAGTATGGACCTTAAACCATGTTTTATTCCATTCAGGTTTGATGTCATGTAACCCAATCAATCACCCTCATCGTTATCATGTCCCATAACCAACATCATCATGAATGAAACTGGATCCTCCCCCAAGGCTAACCTACCTTTTAACAGCATGAATTACAGAGTTCGGACGTGGAGAACATAAAAGCGATATTTCAGCACTCCCTCTGTTCTCTGTACAGATGGTAATGTGCCTTTCTTTACTTTATGATTCAAGTGTGGTCCCTGGGAGAAGGATCTACAGAAGAGGGAGAGAAGTTGGACGATTCCAAGCGGTCCACCCTGTTCACTGAGCAGCCCCACAGTGGGACAGTCACTGTTGGTGAGTTTCCAGTGCCACATGCTCCAGCCATAAGGTCATAAGGAATAGGAGTAGAATTGGGCCATTTGGCTGATCAAGTCTTCTCCGTCATTTAATCATGGCGGATCTATCTCTCCCTCCTAACCCCATTCTCCTGCCTTCTCCCCGTAACCTCTGACACCTGTACTAATTAAGAGTCTATCTATCTCTGCCTTAAAAATATCCACTGACTTGGCCTCCACAGTCTTCTGTGGCAAAGAATTTCACAGATTCACCACCCTCTGACTAAATAAATGTCTCCTCATCTCCTTCCTAAAATAATGTCCTTTAATTCTAGTCCTGGCACCGTATCATATCGCATATCCTGAGAAAAAGACACAAAGTGTTTGGTGTAACTGAACGGGTCAGGCAGCGTTGGTGTAGAATGTGGATAGGTGACGTTTTATCAGGTGACAGACATCGTCCCAATCCAAAACGTCACCTATCCATGTTCTCCACAGATGCTGCCTGACCCACTGAGTTACTCCTGCACTTTGCGTTTTTTCTGTAAACTAACATCTGCCGTTCCTTGTTTCTACTCCCTTTCATGACTTTGGTTCCATCAACAGAACTGAATTTCATGGAGTATATTTAATTCATATAACCAACTTTTACCTCACAACCTAAACCTAAACCTGTGTTATTCCTGGAAAATTACTGAATTTTCAAACAACACTCTACTGAACGGTGCAATGCCAAGCTATCTCTAAATTAGTGTTATACCTTGATAAACACAAAATGCTGGAGTATCTCAGCTGGACAGGCAGCATCTATTGATAGAAGGGATGGGTCAATTCCTTCTATATTCTATTCTATCGATGCTGAGTTGCTCCAGTATTTTGTGTCTACCTTCAATGTAAACCAGCATCTGCAGTTCCTTCCTACACATAGTACTATACCTTACCTGGTTCGCCTAATATTGTGGCGCTTCCAAGTCAACTACCATCTCTGAGCTGCCCAGTCATATACCTCATGAACCTTCTCTGAACTACCCAATAATAAAACTCCTCTAAATTGCCCAAATATATTATTTCACTGAATTGCCCAATGTTTTGCCTCTCAGATGCCTTGCCCAAGTAGCTACCATCCGCTGGGCCAAAAACCTTAAGTCTCATAGACGCATAGATACATAGACAATAGGTGCAGGATTAGGCCATTCCACCCTTTGAACCAGCACTGCCATTCAATGTGATCATGGCTGATCATCCACAATCAGTACCGCATTCCTACCTTCTCCCCATACCCCTTGATTCTGCTAGCCCTAAGAGCTCTATCTAACTCTCTTTTGAATGCATCCAGTGAATTGGCCTCCACTTCTTTCTGAGGCAGAGAATTCCACAAATTCACAACTCTCTGTGTGAAAAAGTTTTTCCTCATCTCAGTTCTAAATGGCCTACCCCTTATTCTTAAACTGTGTCCCCTGGTTCTGGACTCCCCCAACATCAGGAACATGTTTCCTGCCTCTAGCGTGTCCAATCCCTAAATAATTTTATATGTTTCTATAAGATCCCCTCTCATCCTTCTAAATTCCAGTGAATACAAGCCCAGTCGCTCCATTCTTACATCATATGACAGTCCCCCCATCCCGGGAATTAACCTCGCAGGCCTACGCTGCACTCCCTTAATAGCAAGAATGTCTTTCCTCAAATTAGGAGATCAAAACTGCACACAATACTCCAGGTGTGGTCTCAATGTGAGTATTTGGACCAACGTTACCCAATATGCAACTTGGAAGTTTTTCCCTCCCTAACCCAAGGGTACAGATATCAGCCCCCTTTTGCCATTCTGGATGAGGCCTTGCGGATTGAAGATGGACCCTGAGATCCTTTTGGCCACTGGTTGCTTTGCAACTCACGATTACAGGTTGTCGAGTCACCAACAGGCCCTTCACTGGTGGTCTTGCTGAGTCGGAAACTACTGTTCCAAGCACCAGGCTTTCAAAGTTCTCACGTTAGAAGATAGGTGCAGGAAATGGAGGCCATATGGCCTCTGTACCCTGCCCCTCCAATCCGCACAATTATGGTTGATCTGCCCCAGGCCTCATCTCTTCTGGGTGTGTTCCCCAGAGCCCTCAATTCTCTAATTTAGTTTAGTTTAGTTTAAGTTTAGAGATGCAACGTAGAAACATTGCATGGGGCCCATCGAGTCTGCGCTGACCAATGATCACCTGTTCACACTATTTCTATCCTACAAACTGGGGATAATTTACAGAAGCAAATTCACTTACAAACCTGCAAGTCTTTGGAGTGTGGGAGGAATCCGGAGCACCCGAAGGAAACCCTTGCGGTCACGGGGAGACCGTACAAACTCTGTAGAGACAGCACCCATAGTCAGGATCGAAACCGGGTCTCTGGCGCTGTAAGGCAACAACTCTACCGCACATCACTGTAACACCCCGCCCGCAAGGATCACGCTCCTTAAATAACCCCGATGATATGATGTGTAAATATTCCTCCTAAAGGTGGAGATATCACTTTTGTGGCAAAGGTGGAAACCAAGGATCTCCTGCGGAAGCCAAACGCAAAGTGGTTCAAGGGCAAGTGGCTGGACCTGGCCAGCAAAGCGGGGAAACATCTCCAGCTGAAGGAGTCATTCGACAGAATCTCCAGGGTAAGAAGCCAGTCTCCATCCAAAGTAGTTTCCTTTTGATTATTCTTTTTTCTCTTGCGGTACCATTTTAAAGAGAAATTAAGAACTAATTTCTGGTTAACTAGTTCTAGAAATATTGTAAAAATTGTACATTGTCCCTACTGTGCAGGATAGCACTAGTGTATGGGGTGATCGCTTGTTGGTACAGACTTGGTGTGCCAAAGGGCCTGTTTCCTTGCTGTATCTCTAAAGTCTAAAGTCTAACTCCTTCTTGGCATCTCGCCCAATGTTTTTGCTCAACAGACGTCAGGTGTGTGGAAAGTTGATGTCCTTAAAATGGCCGCCACATTACACCAAATGGCTACTGTTCATACGGGCTTCAATGACCATGGACTACTCTGGGACAGTCCCCGAAGGTGCTATAGTAACACCAGCTTTTCAACTGTGTTTAGTTTTGGTCACCCTGCTCCAGGAAAGATACCATTAAGCTATAAAGAACGCTGAGAAGATTTACAAGGAGGTTGCCACGACACAAGCAACTGAATTACAGGAAGAGGTTGGGCAGGCTAGGACTTTATTCCTTGGATCTTACAAAGGTTTGGGTTTAGTCTCATTTAATTTGTGTAGTTCAGAGATACAGAGTGAAAACAGGCCCTTCGGCCTATCGAGCCTGCGCCAACCAATGATCACCCAAACCCTCGTTCTATGTTATCCTAGTTTCCCACACATCGGTACACGTGACAATAAACTAAACTCAGCATCCTAGACAATTTTACAGAAGCTAATTAATCTACAAACCTGCACGTTTTTGTAATGTGGGAGGAAACCAGAGTTCCCGGAGGAAACACCCACGTCATCCTAGTTCCAGTCTGAAGCCCTGAAACGGTGCCTGTCTATTCCCTCCCCAGATGCCGCCTGACTCACTGAGTTAATCCAACACTTTGTGTTTTGCCCGAGTTGTAGATCATCATCTCTTGTGCCTAAACACCCTCCCTTCTAACTCCGTGGGTGGTGAGCAGTTTTCCCATAGTCACTGCCAAAGAGGGAGCAGGGAACACTGAGACCAACTTTCAGACCTTTGCCAGCAAGTGCCTCTGGAGGAAACCTGTGATTCCAATCTCGCTTCCCATTTCTGGAGCGTCGTTAACAGGGGTTGGAGTCGCCGCTGTTTGTCGAGCCATTCTATTCTCCAAATATCCATTGCCGGAACGCATGCCAGTGTTAGCTATTCTCAGCTGTTGTGTCACAGGCCATGAAAGGAACTTGGGAGTTGTACGACCAAATGGATGTAGTGCTGTCATATTGGACTATTTTTACTTCACTTCTGCCCTGGTAGCATTTGTGTGACAAGTTCCATCCGCACACTTCCAGCTACAGTTAAAAATTCATTATTCATTGTAAAGATTTCATTGTTCCATTGTCGGTATGGATGAGAATTAAACTCTCTTGGTTCCTGAAATTGTATCTGTATCTAACATATTGTATATTGCATTAGAAATGCTGTCACACTATATTCTGCACTCTGGTCTTTTGCTCATTGCACTTTCTGCTCCACTTGTGTATAGCTTGAATGTACTTGTGTCAAAGAGTCAAACAGCACAGGAACAGGCCCTTTGGCCCAACTCATCCATGCCGACCAAGATGCCCAATCTAGGCTAGTCCCATTTGCACGCGTTTGGCCCTTATCCCTCTAAACCTTTCCAAACCACTCAAGTGGCAGTTAAAAGTTGTTATAGTACCTGCCCACTACCTCCTCTGGCAGCTTGTTCCATATACCCACCACCCTCCATGGAAAATCATGACAGGCATGCTATGAGTTTGACAATTGCATCCATGTATGGTATATCTGATCTGTTTGGATAGTATGCAAAACATAGCTTTTCACTGTACCTCAGTGCACATGACACTAATAAACCTAAAGCTAAATTGTTAGCACAGTTTGCAAGCAGAGTTTTTAACTGTATCTTGGTACACGTGACGATGATAAAGCAATACCAATACCAATTTTTTGGAAACTGTTGGTATAGGTCATACATGTGGTCTTTGATATCTCCACCCTTGGAAAAGATTGGACCAACTGGCCGGCATGTCAGTTATACACAGCACCTGTCATTGAATCATTGAGAAATACAACATGGAAACTGGCCCTTCGGCCCACCAAGTCCATGCTGACCATTGATCACCTGCTCACACTAGTTCTATGTTCTCCCACTTTCTCCCCCACTCCCTACACACTAGGGACAATGTACAGAAGCCAATTAACCTACAAAATCTGCACGTCTTTGGGATGTGGAAGGAAACCGGAGCACCCGGAGGAAACCCATGCGGTCACAGAGAGAACGTGCAAACTCCAGACAGACAGCACCCGAGGTCAGGATTGAACCGAGGTCTCCGGTTCTGCAAAGCAGCAGCTCCACCAACTCTTGCCGCCATAATATTCCCCAATGTTAATCTGATTTTTTGTTATTCTGGAGACTCCAGGAGCAACCTGAACTCTGAGATACAGTTGCCCTGCACACTGTGCTTGACGTTCAAATGAGAGGTGGCCTCTTACATTCACGCTCAATCATTCCTTCTTTTATTTGCAGATTCACACTTTTGAAATGCAAATTATCAAAGCAAAGGAAAACTATGCCGGAAACTATCGCTGTGAGGTGACCTGGAAGGACAAGTTTGACAGTTGTTCCTTTGATCTGGAAGTTATTGGTGAGGAACTTTTCATAAGTAATGGGACAGGTCCACTGTGGGAACATTGGCATTGGTTTAAAAAAAGACACAAAGTGCTGGTCAGTCCACATCTCTGGAGAACAAGGATAGGTGACGTTTTGGGTCGAAACTTTTCATAAGTCAACGATGCAGAAAAGCCCATGAATACTACTCCGCCTTTCAGTGATGGCTGATCTAACTTTCCCTCTCCTGCCTTTTCCCCATAATCTTTTTTTAATATTCCCCTTACTAGCAAGAATCTGTCAATCTCCACCTTAAAAATACCCAGTGACTTGACCTCAAGAGTCATCTGTGGCAGTCACTTTTCTCGTGAAGCCACCAGTGACAAGGTTAGCTGAAACTCTCTAATCAGGCGCGACCTGAAATGTCACCTACCCATGTTCTCCAGAGATGCTGCATGACCCGCTGAGTTACTCCAGCATTTTGTGTCTTGTTCCGTTTGGCACTGTTGTTTTAGAGCGTCCCCGCATTATGTAAGGGTTAACATAGAAACATAGAAATTAGGTGCAGGAGCAGGCCATTCGGCCCTTCGAGCCTGCACCGCCATTCAATATGATCATGGCTGATCATCCAACTCAGTATCCTGTACCTGCCTTCTCTCCATACCCCCTGATCCCTTCAGCCACAAGGGCCACATCCAACTCCCTCTTAAATATGGCCAACAAACTGGCCTCAACTACCTTCTGTGGCAGAGAATTCCACAGATTCACCACTCTCTGTGTGAAAAACGATTTTCTCATCTCGGTCCTAAAAGACTTCCCCCTTATCCTTAAACTGTGACCCCTTGTCCTGGACTTCCCCAACATCGGGAACAATCTTCCTGCATCTAGCCTGTCCAACCCCTTAAGAATTTTGTAAGTCTCTATGAGATCACCCCTCAATCTTCTAAATTCCAGCGAGTACAAGCCAAGATCTGCAAGATCTGTCAGTAACCCAAAGTCGTTGACTGAGATCTCAAAAAGTTGCACCACTAGGCTAATTAGCGACAGCCTTTAGTTAATTGTAGATGTTCCAGATTCAGGTACAGTTTCTTCCCAGCTGTTATCAAGCAACCGAACCATCCTATCACCAACTAGAGAGTGGCACTGATCTCCCCTTCTACTTCATTAGAGACCCTCAGACTATCTTTAATCGGACTTTGCTGGACTTTATCTTCCACTAAACGTTATTCCATTTATCCTGTATCTGTACACTGTGGACGGTTTGAGTGTAACATAGTCATAGTCTTTTCACTGACTGGATAGCAGGCAACAAAATGCTTTTCACTGTACTGTAAATCAGCACACGTGACAATAATAAACTAAACTAAACATGTTTAGAATTAGTTTACAGATCTCAATGACAATTTTAAAACATGCCAAGTCAGAGCATGCGGGACTAAAGAGTTCCAACCTATATTTTTAGAACTATGGAGTCATAGACCATGGGAAAAGACCCTTCAGCCCAACACCACCATGCCGAACAAGATATCCCATCTACGCTTGTCCCATCTGCCTGCACCAACCATATCCCTCCAAAGGTTTCTTATCCATGTACCTGTTCAAATGTCCTTTAAATGTTGTGAAAGTGCCTGCCTCAACTACCTCCTCTGGCAGCTCGTTCCATACACCCACCACCATCTATGTAAGAAAGGTGCTGCTCAAGTTCCTGTTAAATCTTTCCCCTCTCACCTTAAACTTACACCTACCAATTCGTACCAGGTTTGTACGTCATATACAGGCACCCCCTGCCTTATGTAATATGCGACTTACGTAAACTCAAACTTGCCTAATCAATCTTTAAGCCCACTATCGAATTTTCAAATTGTACACAGTAAACATACACGTGTACAATAATACTTGAAGCGTTTCTAACTTGCATCGGATGTGAAGGTAGACAAAAATGCTGGAGAAACTCAGCGGGTGAGGCAGCATCTATGAAGCGAAGGAATAGGTGACGTTTTGGGTCGAGACACTTTTTTCAGACTGATGTGGGGGTGGGGGGGAGGCGGGAAGAAGAAAGGAAGAGGCGGAGACAGTGTGCTGTGGGAGAGCTGGGAAGGGGAGGCAGATAGGATGCATAGGATGTGACTTGCGTAAGGCTTATGGAATGTGTTGGGCTGTATCTGAATAGACATATATGTGAGCAGCATAGAACTGGTGACCGAATGGTCTTTACTGTGCCTGTTATTAAAGTGCGGCATTTCACTAGAATATAAAAACAGGGATGTAATGCTAGGGCTTTATAAGGCACTGGTCAGACTATATTTGGAGTATTCTAAGCAGTTTTGGGACCCATATCTGAGGAAGGATGTGCGAGCGTTGGAGAGGATCCAGAAGAGGTTTTCGAGAATGATCCCAAGGATGATTGTGTTACCGTATGAGGAGCGTGTAACGGCTCTGGGGCCTGTCATTGTGGAGTTTAGAAGGAAGAGGGTAGATATAATTGAAACTTATCGAATAGTAAAAGGCCTGGATTGAGTGGTTGTGAAGAGGATGTTTCTTGAGGGAGAGTCTAGGACCAGAGAGCATGGCCTCAAAATAAAATGATAAGAAGAGAGATGAGGAGGAATTTCTTTAGCCATAGGGTGATGAATCTGTGGAATTCATTGCCACAGACGGACGTGGAGGCCAAATCATTGGTTATTTTTAAAGCAGAGATTGACAGATTTTTGACTGGTAAGCGTGTCAAAGGTTATGGGGAGAGGGAAGGAGAATGGGGTTGAGAGGGAAAGATAGATCGGCCATGGCTGAATGGCAGAGGAGACCCGATGGGCTAAATGGCCTAACTCTGTTGCTATGACTTATGAACTTGTGTCTTTTTGTTTTCAGAAGCCCCCGAGGTCCAGCAGATCGATATCCGAGCTGCTTTTAAACGCAGGTAAATATAAGACAACTACCCCAGCGTCGCAATTCCCCACACCCAGTCCTGAGTCCTTGACATAGAAACAGGCCTTTCGGCCCCACTTGCCCACACCTCTCAACGTGTCCCATCTACATGAGTCCCACCTGCCTGCATTTGGCCCATATCCCTCCACACTTATCCCATCCATGTACCTATCTAAATGTTTCTTAAACGTTGAGATAGTAGTACCTGCCGTTACCCCCCCCCCCCTCCAATGAGTCGTTCCAGACACCCACCACCCTTTGTGCACAAAATGTTACTATTAAATCTTTCTCCCTCACCTAAAATGTTTGTCCTCTGGTTCTCGATTTCCCCTACATGCGGGTAAAAGACTTTGTGCATTTACCAACTCTATTCCTCTCATGATTTTGTACACCTCTATATGATTACCCCCTCATCCTCCTGTGCTCCAAGGAATAAGGTCCTAGCCTGCCCAACCTCTCCCTGTAGGCCCTCAGGCTCTTGGCAACATCCTTGTACATTTTCTCCGCACCCTTTCCAGCTGAACAACACTGTTCCTACAACAGGGTGAGCAGAATTCTGTTTTGGAAGTTCCTCTTTAAACCTGCTGCAAGTTCAAGGTCATGGCAACTGGCTGCTTAACATTATTCTCCTTCTTTTTGGTTTGAACCAGTGTATCTGATTCTTGGTCTGATCGCAGTGTCCCACATCCTTACAAAATCACCACAATTACGCACTTAGGCTATTTTGGTCATTTTGAAAGGGAATAACAATGTTTTCTATAAAGAATCCAATGCTTGGGGATAAAAGGGAACAGATTTTGAGTTAATAAATGCAAGGAACTGCAGATATTGATTAACCAAAAAAAAGGATGGAGTAACTCAGCGGGTCAGGCAGCGTCTCTGAAGAGCATAGACATGTGACATTTTGGGTCAAGACCCTACTTCAGACTGATTGTAGTGGGGTGGGGAGGTGGAAGGGAGGGGGAAGCTGTAAGAGAAGGTGAGGTTGGGGCAAAGATTGACACAAAGTGCTGGAGTAACTCAGCGGGTCAGGCAGCATCTCTGTAGGAAAAGGATGAGTGACGTTTCAGGTTGGGAGCCTTCTTCTGACTGAAAGTAGGGGGGTGGGGTATGGGGGGGGGAGGTGGGGGAGTGTGGGGGGGGGGGGAGTGGGAAGTGGTGGGTGGGCGGGTGAAGACCTGGAGACGAGGAA
The DNA here is from genome assembly GCA_035221665.1 of Okamejei kenojei. Taxonomy (NCBI): domain Eukaryota; kingdom Metazoa; phylum Chordata; class Chondrichthyes; order Rajiformes; family Rajidae; genus Okamejei; species Okamejei kenojei. The sequence goes on along the minus strand of CM069149.1, from coordinate 27,087,625 downwards.
AGACCAGGACCAACCACTGCCTGGCAAGTGATAGGTGGATACAGGTAAGTGAGGGGGTTTGATTGGCAGATGTTTGGATCAAGGCCAGAGATGAAAAGACAATATGTGTGTGATAAGGAGATAAAGTGAGACATGAAATGTGAAGCCAGAGGAAGGAATATTGGTGGAAGGGGAAAAGGTGAATGGGTGCATATCCAGGTGGGGCACCAGGAAGAGAGGGGGGAAATGTTTGGTAGAGTGGGAAAAGGTAGGGAGAGGGGGAAAAAAGGCAAAGGGGTGTTTGTAGTTTGTTACTTAAAATTTAAGAATGTGTGAACTAGACACAAGGGAATGCAGATGCTAATTCACAATTTTTTTTGAGCTTTTGAGTTTCAGTAGAGTTTGTGAGTTTTGTATACCTGCATATTGATTGGCAGGCATGTTTAAGAGGTTTATTTGCAATAAGTTTCAGCAGAATATTTACAAAGTTCTCAAATTAAAATACAACCATCGCTATCTTGGACACACTCCATCCAGGGGGCAAGTGGTCACCATGTGCTCCCCTCCAGGGACAGCTGGCCACAGACATGGCCTTGGAAGAGGGGCGAGCACAGTCGGCAGAAGGAATCGATAACCGTACGCTGCCTGGACCTCTGAATGACCATCTTGGCCAGCCCCAGCAGCGGACAGACAAGAGGTCCTCTGACCCAACCATCTCATCACCCCCCTTGCAATGGGTGCCCAACGATCAGGCAGGTGGGGCTGAAGTGCATCCAGAAGCTCCTTCAAACATTCAACCAAGGACCCCAACATGTCAGGTGTGGTCAGTGTGTAGGTTATCGATTAGAAGCCAAGACGTTAGGGATGTTGAACTTAGGACTTCTTCATGTGGTGGCTGAAAGAAAGGAGAGCAAACTCAACCATCCATGGATTAATCTTCACAGTCTGGGAGGCAGTCCCTCATTCAATCTCTCTGGAGGTTCCCATGGACCGTCTTCATCCACGTTCTCGGAAGGAACAATGGTCCAGGTTTGCTCCGCTCTTTGTGCCTGGAAACACTTATCGATTTCTCTTTCGACCAGCCATGGCAGAAAACAATCTCAGAGAGAAGGAAATGCAGGTGTTGGAATCTTGAGGAAAAAACACAAAGTGCTGGAGGAACTCAGTGGGTCAGGCAGCCTCTGTGGAAGTAATGGACAGACGGCATTTGGGGGCCAGGACCCATCTTCAGAGTTGGACAACATTTCAAGTCCAACGGTCTGAAAAAGGGTCCTTTCCCAAAAGAGCGTTTGTCTAGTAGAAACTTGAACTTCTTCATAAAGAGCAGAAGATACACAGTGCAGGATGCAGCAACGTGACCTGTAGGGAGGTCAGGTGGAAAAGTATTTTCTGTGGCCTCCCACCTGGCTCACGAATGGTCAGAGGAAAGGCACTAGGTTTACAGTTCCTGGAGGAGGATGAAAGCAGGGCAGGAAACACAAAAATGCCCGTAGTGGTAAGATGAAAGCTTTCCCAAACGGAGGCCAAGTTGAGCAGTGAGAGCTTCTAGAAAATGGCATCACGGACAATTAGCACACCAAGGTCCAAGGTCAGGAGCAAGATCATCAGCACCAATACTTCCTAAGAACTCAGGAGGTAAGCAACTGTCCTCTATGCAACTGGAGGATAGGCCGACTGGTTAATACTCAGGTAGAATCATAGAATCATAGAAAATAGGTGCAGGAGTAGGGCATTCGGCCCTTCGAGCCTGCACTGCCATTCAACATGATCATGGCTGACAAGATGACAAGGTGACAAGAACCTCTGTATGGATGCCTCTGGGTATCTGTTGGATCATCTGACAGTGAAGGCGATCTTAGGTGGACCTCCCAACATCTCAACCCAAATGTCCACTCTGGTCTGCTCCCATCATTTGTGGGAATCATTTGGGATGAGACTTCTGAATCTTTAAACAGTACATCCAGACACCTCACACCAATCGTTTGAACGATAATGATTAAAGACAACTTTTGAGGCGGCTTTGACGTGAATCTCAACAAAAGTGCAGGAAGTTTGCTGAAGGAAAGAGCAGTGAAGAATCAGTGAGCCGATGGAGCACAGTGATGAGAACAGAATCAATAGTGCCCATGAGGGCAACATCAGATTAGGTGCAGGATATGCAATGTCTGTGGGGAGTATCTGGATAAGCAATGCTTGGATACACAACATCTGAAAATGCAACATCTGGATAGGGAATATATGCCATATCTAAGGGGAGCATCCGGGAACTTTCAGCTTGTGGCGGTGAGGGTCTTGGGTGGTTGCTTAATGCATGGATGGGTTTAGGTTTAGTGGTGAAATTTGGTTGGTTGGTGGGTGGATGAGTCAAAGTTCATTGGGTCCTGAGTGGTCAAGATTGGTTGATGAATGATGGGGTAGGTGATTGGCTGATGCTTGGGTGTCCCTATGGTGTTTGGTGGGTTGGACAGTGGAATCTTGGTGGGGTTACTAGGTCCGCGGTTTACACATCGTTAGTTAAATGGGTCTTGGTTAACTTTGCCTGCCCGGTTGCCTGACGGCATTTGAGGGCTTCTGAATGTCTTTTCTCTTTACTAACCTGCACGACCTCCAAGTTCACCTCTAAGAAAGTTCTATTTTGTATTCTTTCACTCTTAGGGCTGCTCCAGTAAGGTAAGAAACTCTCTCAAACTTCTATGTTACGGTGACTCTTAGTGAAGGAGAGAAACTCTTTCTCCCTCTTAACACCTTTCTGTGGATGGGAGTGAGCGAGTAAGCTTATAAGTAATCTTTAGTTTAATTAGCATCTTGTGTCTTGCCTTTCCCTGGGTTGGTGGGAGAGAGACCTGCCCGTTTATTGTGGGTCTCCCTGCTGCCCAAGTATAACTTGCTCCTTACTCCGCGGTGATATTAACCACAGATTACCGCCTACTGCCTTGAGCGGAGAGATTATCTCTTGACACTTGACTCTTGAAGCTACGAGGTTCCATGTCCTCCTTTGACACTAACTCTACTTTGTTTATCGAAAGCAACGTTGAGCACAGGTGCACCATGCCTCGGTTTAGGCGCATCAAACGTAAAAGCACTCCGTGAGTTTCAGATCATGAATCCTTATTGGTCAATTTGTTGGGCAATTGATTAATCTTACTAATTTTTTTTTTTTTTAAGTTTACGTACCATAATCTCGGAATTATGGCTACACTTCTACCCTCGATTGACAAGATGTTGATCTTGTACATCAGTACCTCCTGCTGTACGGAAGGACTTCAGGAAGCCGATGTGACTTGTCTACCAGGTTTCATGGTCTAGGCTGTGCTCAAACTTGTGCAATCACATCTTATCATTTTCTTCTCACCGCTATGGTCTTTCATGGTTCTCTACAAACTAACCCTTGGGACATGGTCTCTTTCTGTGGCCAGTTTTTTTTGTTTTTGTTTGTTTCTCTTGAGTGCTTTCATGTCCTTCTTGTTGAGACATTCTTCGTGGAAGAGGGTGCAGACTTTGCATCCGTCAATGATGACTAACAGTTGTCAGCGGGGATATATGAAATGTCTGCACACACGAACGTCATCATAATCCAGCCAAGTTATTCAGGGGCTTCCACACATCTGTAATAAATTCATTGTGTGGCTAGCATTTATAGCCTTTACTTCGGACTTTAGAGATGCAGCATGGAAACAGGCCTCTCGGCTCATCAAGTCGGCTCTGACCAGCGAGCACCCCGTACACTAACACTACATTTACAAATTTACCACAATCAACCTATGAACCTGTACACCTGTACACCTTTTAGTGTGGGAGTAAACCGGAGCACCCAGAGAAAAGCCACGCGGTCACAGGGAGAACGTACAAACTCCGTACAGACAGCACCCGTAGTCAGGATCAAACCCGGGTCTCTGGCGCTGTGAGGGCAGCAACTCTACCGCTGCGCCACCGTGCCGGCCTATATTGCTCATCCCTAAATAAACTTAAATTAAATGGTTATGCCATTTCAGAGGGCAGTTAAACATCGGACATAGAACAGTACAGCACAAGAGTAGGCCCTTCGACCCACAATACCTGTGCTAAACATGTCATAAAGAATAGTAGAATTAGGCCATTTGGCCCATCAAGTCTACTCCGCCATTCAATCATGGCTGATCTATTTCTCCCTCCTAGCCCCATTTTCCTGCCTTCTCCCCATAACCTCTGACATCTGTACTGATCAAGAATCTATCTATCTCTGCCTTAAATATATCCACTGATTTGGCCACCATAGCCTTCTGTAGCAAAGAATTCCACAGATTCACCAACCTCTGACTAAAGAAATTTCTCCTCATCTCCTTCCTAAAAGAACGTCCTTTAATTCTGAGGCTGTGACCTCTAGTCCTAGACTTTCCCAACATGATGCCAAGACCAACTCTTTGGCCTGATCATAAGCTATACCTCCATACTCTGCATAACCATGTGCCTATGCAAAAGCCTCTTAAACGTCACTATCATATTTGCCTCCACCACGACCCTGGCAGTGCGTTCCAGGCACCCACCACCCTCTGTGCAAAAAAACAACATGCTCTGCACACCTCCTTTAAATGTTGCCCCGGTTACCTTGAACCCATGCCCTATAGTCTTTGACATTTCTATCAAGGGGAAAACTGTTCTGACTGTCTACCCTATCTAAGCATCTCATGATTGTATAAACTTCCTTCAGCCTCCGACACTCCAAAGAAAAGAGTTGCCAGTGACAATTAAGCCTACAAGACTGCGGTTCGAGTACTCACTACCCACCAGTTGAAATTATTTAGTTATTCCAGCCTACTACCAGCTCTCCATTCCCTAGAAATATTAGTTCAAGGGGCTGCCTGGTGGCGTCATGGTAGAGCTACTGCCTTAGAGCGCTAGAGACCCGGAATCGATCCTGACTACGGGTGCTTGTTTGTACGGAGTTTATACATTCCGTGACCTGATAGATCTTCGGTGTCCTCCCACATTCCAGAGATGTACAACTTTGTAGGTTAATTAGCTTGGTATAAAGGTATATACGTTTTTTCCTAGTATGTATAGGGTAATGTTAATGTGCAGGGATCGCTGGTCGGTGCGAACCCGGTGGGCCGAAGGGCCTGTTTCGGCGCTGTATCTCTGAACTAAACTAAACTAACGTTGCCATTGACTTGCCTGATTGTTGGTCAATGTCTCAGTGTAGGGTGGAAACAATTGGACCTTAAAACATCTTCATGTCCAGAAATGCATGGACACCATGGACATCCATGAATTACGAGGCTTCTAGGATTATGATTCTTTGTACTTCTGTAAATGCATGGTATTGGCACGGTTTATTATTGTCACATGTATCGAAATACAGTGATGAATCTTAGATTTTGTGTGCTATCCAGTGAAGCCATATTGTACTTGAGTTCAATGTGATAGCATTGATTCTCAAAATTGTAACAGGCACATCATATAGCCTTGGAATGAAGGACTGATGGGGTTTGAGGAGATGATGAAGTATCATTATTTTGTTGAGTATTTATTGAAAACAGCGAGGTACTGAAAGGTAAAGTTTGAAGGCAGATTAACTTCAGAGTTAACTATTATCTGATCAGGTAATCAATTGGGCCACCTCAGAATTGAATCTACATTAATATAATTTGTTGTTTTACTTTGTAACAGGTCTTTAATGTTACTAAACCTTATTTCTTTTGCATTGTGTGAACTTTTGAAAATTCTGTAAGTTGAGCAAATGCTGCCAATATGTTTGTTCAACTCTTTCCATTGCAATCGTTATGTGGTGCTTTATCTTTAGACTTTCTCTTGAGTGAATGCTGTTTTTCATTTACAGTTTGACTAGATTCCTAAAACCTTGCATGTTTTTGTTCTTTGTTAAAAGTGGAACTGATGGTCAGGATGACGCAGGAGAGCTTGACTTCAGTGGATTACTGAAACACAGGTGAGTCGTCATTGTGTGGGCAAGATATTGGAGTTGGTTTCTTAATGTCTTGTGTACCGAGATGCAGTGAAAACCTTTGTGTGCTATCCAGTCAAATCATACTCTACACACTGGAACAAACAAGCTGATGGAGCTGCTGCCTCACGGCACGAGAGACCCAGGCTCGATCCCGACCTCAGGAGCTGTCCTCTCCGGTTTCTGATCCTGACCTCTGGGCGCTCCGGTTTCCCCCCACATCCCAAAGACATGCAGGTTTGTAGGTTGATTGGCCCTCTGTAAATTTCCCCTAGCGTATAGGGAGTGGATGAGAAAGTGGGATAACGTAGAACTACTGTGAATGAGTGATCAATGGTCGGCGTGGACTCGGTGGGCCGAAGGGCCTGTTTCCATGCTGTAACTCTAAGCTGAACTAAACTAAACCTAGGTACAATACAATACAATACAATACGGTTTTACTTGTCACATTGCACATAAAGTGCAAGTGAAATGAATTTGCTTTGTACCAGTGTGCCCATGTCAGATGTCCCCAATTAGAGCAAAATAATTCTTAATTGCAGCAGCACAACCAATATGCAAATATAGTACTCTGTAAACATCATGAACTACAAAAAAAGTTCAGTATATGTAAATATTTTTAAATAAACCATGATAATGCACAGATAAAAGCAATGCCACCAAGTCTATGTAGGTTGGAGCCTATTTGGTGGTTGTAGTGTTTAAAAGCCTGATGGCTCTAGGGTAGAAGCTGGTCCTGAACCTGGATGTTACAGTTTTCAGGCTCCTGTACCTTCTTCCCAATGGCAGGAGTGAAATGAGAGCATTACCAGGGTGGTGTGGGTCTCTGATAATGTTGGCTGCCTTTTTGAAGCAGCGACTCCTGTGTATCACTTCGATGGAGGGGAGGTCAGTACCCGTGATGGACTGGGCAGTGTCCAGCACTTTTTGGAATCATCTTCGCTCCTGAGCTTTCGAGTTGCCGAATCAGGCTGTGATGCTCTCTACATGTGAGCACATTGTTAGAATAATAAACGTTGTTGTTGAAAACCTGGATGACTAAAGGCAGAACTAGAGGAGGGCAGGGGGAGGAGGAGAAGGGCAGGGGGAGGAGGAGAAGGGCAGGGGGAGGAGGAGGAGGGCAGGGGGAGGAGGAGGAGGGCAGGGGGAGGAGGAGGAGGGCTGGAAAAGGTGGAACTGAACTCTTCTCTCCATTGCCAGGGAGGTTAAGGACGAAAACACAGAGCCCGATTTTGATGTCTGGGAGCTCCTGAAGGGCGCTCAGCCACACGAGTATGAGAAGATTGCGTTTGAGCACGGCATCACCGACCTGAGGGGTCTGCTGCGTCGTCTGAAGAAAATCAAACGAGAAGAGAAGAAAAGTGCTGGCAAGTACTCATCCGTCAGAGCATTGAGTATAGAAGTTGGGAGGTTATGTTGCAGTTGTTTAAGACATTGGTGAGACCGCATTTAGAGTATTGTGTTCAGTCCTGGACACCATTTTACAGGAAAGATGATGTCTAGCTGGAAAGGGTGCAGGGAAGATTGATGAGGATGTTGCCAGGACTCGAGGGCCTGAGCTATAGGGAGAGGTTGTCCAGGCCAGGACTATATTTCTTGGAGCGCGGAGGGATGGGGGGTGATCTTACAGAGCTGTATAAAATCATGAGAGTCTCTTGCCCAGAGTAGAGGAACCAAGAACCAGAGGACATAGGTTGAAGAAGAGGAGGGAAAGATTTAATAGGAACCTGAGGGGTAACTTTTGTCACACAGAGGGTGGTTGGTGTATGAAACAAGCTACTGGAGAAAGTAGTTGAGGCAGGTAGTATCGCAACATTAAGAAACATGTGGATAGGTACAAAGATAGTACAAGTTTAGAGGGATATGGGCCAAATGCAGGCAGGTGGGACTAGTGCAGATGGGACATGTTGGTCGGTGTGGGCAAGTGGGCCGAAGGGCCTGTTTCCACACTCTATGACTTTAAGTACACAAATAAGGAAGTTCAGAGGGATACACACAAAGTGCTGGAGTAACAACGGGTCGGGCAGCATCTCTGGAGAACATGGATAGGTGATGTTTAGGCTTGGGACCCTTCTTCAGATTTCAGGTAGGGGAGCACCACAGATGGGGAGCAGCTAGAGAGGGTCTCACCCAACACCCATTGGAGAGTGGAGGAGAACTTCTTCAAAGTAGGCATACCTTGAGGAGATTTCACAGTGGAGCAAGCCAAAATGTAGAACGAGGCACTGCAGATGCTGGTTTATGTCAAAGATAGACACAAAGTGCTGGAGTAACTCAGCGGCTCAGGCAGCATCTCTGGAGAACATGGATAGGTGACCTTTTGGCTCGTGACCCTTCTTCAGACTGAAAGAAGGGGGGGGTGGGGGAGAATGGAGGCAAGAAAAGACCAGGACAAATCGGCACATGACCTCGGAGGGATTCAGAGGAATATGGGCCAATTGCGGGCAAATGGGACCAGCTTGGTCGGCGTGGACGAGTTGGGCCAGAGACCCTGTTTGACTCCATGACTTTAAAGTATCCTGCAAGACACATGGAACCATATCCTTTACTCTATTGAATGTGAATTCACCAAAAAGCCTTCTCTCTTTTTGGACGGACCTCTCCAATTGACCCAATTCCCCCACACTCTCCCCACAACCCTGAGAGTGTAAGATTCTGTAGAAGGTGTTTTCACCTCTTGATGCATGCAAAGATGCAGTCTGACCTGCTGAGTTCCTCCAATCCATTGCGTTTAACTCTTTACTTAAAATAACCACACAGGGAAATAGGAGCATGATATGGCCACTTGTCCCCTCAGGCCTGACCAACCGTTTAATGGACAGATGACTTTTTGGGTCGGGGACCCTTTTTTCAGTCAGATTTTGACTCTCCACAGTATGAAGAAGGGTCCAGAGCCAAAATGTTGTCTGGCTGTTCGCTCGAGTTCATCCAGTGTTGTGTTCCCCTCTATGGGACTTGTGTGTAATGATGGTATTAGTGTAAAAATCCCACCCTGTTCGCCAATGCACAATACAGCAGCACATTGTACTCTACATCAGTCCTGTTGAACAAAAAGATCTGAACTCCAGACTCAAAAGTGCAATGCTATCTTGCATATGGTGCTACCAATGGTAGGCACATTGAATATTGATCTGGCAAATAAATGATGCTGATAAATTTAAATATTAGTGTTGATTTTATCCCTGTGTACATGTGACCATTAGTTTCCAAAAGATGATCAGGTTGCACCTTCTCGGAACTTGAACAATAGAGTCGCTTACCTGCAGGGCCTTGAAAGCAAGTTAGGCGTACGTACAAAGATTCTGCACTTCGACCAACATGTCCCATCTGCACGTCCCACCTGCCTGCATTTGGCACATATCCCTCTAAACTTGTCCTATCCATGTACCTATCCACATGGTTCTTAAACGTTGCGATACTACGTGCCTCAACTACTTCCTCCAGCAGCTTGTCCCATACACCAACCATCCAAAATCCTGCCCTGCACTCCAATCTTGCATATCCATCCCATCCCCTAATTACAAATGTTTCCAAATCTTCAATAAAATAAAATGTAAACAGAGAGCACAAAGTTCATAAGCCACAGGAGCAGAATTAGGCCATTCAGCCCATCGAGTCTACTCTGCCACTCAGTCATGGCTGATCTATCTCTCCCTCTCAACCCCATTCTCCTGCCTTCTCCCTGTAACCTTTGACATTCTTACTAATCAAGAACCTGTCCATTTTCGCTTTAAAAATACCCAATGACTTGGCCACCATCGCCGTCTGTGCCAATGAATTCCACAGATTCACAACCCTTTGAATAAAGAAATTCCTACTCATCTTTCTAAAGGTACGTCCTATTATTCTGGATGATAAGGAACAAAGCCTTTGGTGTACAATGTCCGTGCCGAATACGATGCCGTTAAACTAATCTCCTCTGCCTGCACATGATCCTTATCCCTCCATTCCCTGCATATCCATGTTTCTATCTAAAAGCCCCTTAAACCACAATCGGATCTGCCTTCACCACCACCCCGGTGTTCCGAGCCCCAGTCACCTTCTTTGTAATCTGTCCCCATACATCACCTTTAAACTTTGCACTTCTCATGTTCAAGCTATGCCCTCTGGTCTTTGACATTTCTGCCCTGGGGAAAAGGTTCTGACTGTCTACCATCTCTATGCCTCGGTTGGCTTTGTTTAATGTTGGTTTCTTTCTTGCCTTTCATCCAATTACACACCAAGCTTTTGCAAAGGTTCTGGAACCTGGGTACCAGGTGGAGAGAGGTGACAAGATAAGGTTCGTGGTGGACTTGGCAGATCCAACTGTTGACCTGAAGTGGTATCGCAACGGGCAAGAAATCCGCCCCGGTCCAAAGTAAGTGTTTGCCTTCATTGTTCTACAGGTCCACCTCCGATTTCCCCGCAACTGGTGGTCCGGCACCTCCTTTAATCCGGACAAGATTATGAGAGTGAACTTCAAATCCCCTCCCCCGCCCCCCCCCCCTCCGCCCCCAGAAGTCCCCCCAGAAATGTGTTGCCTTGACCAGATGCAACCTCATTGGGACTTCCGGGCCGATCAGCGGGTGGAATTTGCCCCCTGCAGCCGGGACTCTGCATCTCCGGCAAGGCCGGATCTGTTCCCATAGCCAACTTCCAAAACGATTTTTGCGGCCCAGTATCGCATCCCCTTGGCGGTCTAGGGGTACTACTGGACTCCTCTCAGAGGTCGTGACTTGGTCCAACAAAGCAGATAATGCAGAATGGCTCTGGAGCAAATGGTGCCGGAAAACGATGGTTGACCTGTACCTCTTAGTTAAACGGGACAGAGACACAAAGAACTGCAGAGGCTAGAATTTTGAGCAAAACGTACTGGAGGATCTTAGCGGGTCAGACAGCATCATTGGCAAACATGGATAGGTGACGTTTCAGGTCAGGACCTTTCTTCGGAGCCAACCCGACCTGAAATGTCAACTATCCATTTTCTCCAGAGATGCTGCCTGACCCGCCGAGTTCCTCCAGCACTTTGGGTCCTTTAGAGAAAGAGAGACGTTCCATTGAGGGTGAATAAGGGACAGGCAGAAGAAGCAGGGACGGAGACACAAGGTTTGTGATGGACTTGGCAGATACAACTGATCCTGAGCAAAAAAGCAAAGTACTGGAAGAACTCAGCGGGTCAGGCAGCATCTGTGGAGGGAATGGACAGACAACGTTTCGAGTCGGGAGCCTTCTTCAGACTGATGGAGTGAGGGGGGGGTCTGGAAAAGAGAGGTGGGGGCAGAACAAATCCTGGCAAGTGATAGGTGGATACAAGTGCGGGGGTAACTGGAAGATGGACGGAGTAAGTGAGAAAGGCTGGATGTGAACAGGACAAATCGGCAGATGAGGGTTTCAGATAGGAAGAGGCAGATTGCAATGTAAAAGTTGAGGGAGGGATATGGGTGGAAGGGAATTAGGGGAGGGGAAAGCGGGGGGAGTAAAGGGAATCATGGGACTCGGCGATGGGAGATGATCGAATGGAAAAGGGGTAAGAAATAGGGTAACTGGGGTGAGTGGAGATGATGGGGGAAATGGATGCACACCAGGGCTGGTGGTGGTGGCGGGGGGGGGGGGGGGGGGGGTAAGGAAGAGAGGGGGCGATGGGAGGGCATTACTTGGTATTGGGTTGTAAGCTGCCCAAGTGCAATATGAGGTGCCGCAATGAGCATCATTTTTTTTTCCTTCACGAGGAGAGTTTATTTCACTTGATTTCATAATCAAAGTGCAAATACTGGAAGGACCAATACTGCCAAAGAGCAGTTTACAAAGAGCAATCAATTAATTATCAAAATACAACGGTATCATCTGTGAACACAACACACTGGAACCCCCGCGGCTCGCATTCACGGAAGGCCTCCAGAGTCCCCTTGGGCACTGCATGTTCCTTCTTCAGTGACATGCGGACAAGGACGTAGGCCTGGAAGAGGGCAAGGCCGTCGACTCGGGCAGGACCCTCGGCATAATGTTGGGTGTGTGGAGTGCTCCTATCACATTTGCCTGAGACGGCAGATAATGAAGCCTTCATTTGTAACCTCGAATAGGTACATCTTTGAACACAAGGGGACATTACGTATGCTGACCATAAAAAACTGCACCAAGGCAGATGATGCGGCCTACCAGGTAGCGGCTGGGGAAGAGAAGAGTACGACAGAATTGTTTGTTAAAGGTAAGCTCCTCCAGAAACTCCTCTAGACGTTTCACTTGCTGCAAAACGGGCCCCTCAACCCAAGAGATCCGTCTCCACCCACCCCAGCTAATCTCACCCCGTTCACATCTCCTGTCCCTCTGTCCCACAAAGATTCATGCACAATGATGCAGCGGTGGAGCTGCTGCTTCACAGCACCAAAGATCCAGGTTCGATCCTGACTACGGGTGCTGTCTGCATGGAGTTTGCACGTCCTTCCTGTGACGTTGTGGGCTTTCCCAGGGTGCTCTGGTTTACTCCCACACTCTAAAGACGTGCAGATTTGTAGGTTAATTGGCTCCGGTAAAAAATTGTAAATTGTCCCTAGTGCGCAGGATAGTGCGATCGTACAGGCTTTGCCGGTCAGGTGTGGTCTTGATCGGCCAAAGGTCCTGTTTCCGCACTGTATCTCTGAACTAAACTAAACTTTCCCCTATGGTCATTGTGTATTAGAGGCCTTTCAGCACATCTAGACCCTTTCTCAACCTGGGGATCATCACAGGTACTGAAGATAGACACAAAAAGCTGGAGTAACTCAGCGGGTCAGACAGCGTCTCTGGAATAAAGGAATAGGTGACATTTAGGGTCGAGACCCTTCTTTAGAAACGTCACCTATTCCTTTTCTCCAGAAATGCTGTCTGACCCGCTGAGTTACTTTTGTATCTATCTTCGGTTTAAACCAGCATCTGCACTTCCTTCCTATCTAAGATACTGACCTCCCCACCATTGTAGAGATTTACAGGAGGTGCGGCAGCCCAACTTGTCCATGCTAACTAAATTGCCTAACCAATCTAGATCCATCTGCCCATGCTTAGCCTATGTCCTTCCAAACCTTTCTTGCCCAGTCCAAGTGTGGTGGGTGTCCCCACTGGGGTGGTTCTACAATCCCGCCACTCCAGAAGGATCAGGGATGGGTGTGATTTGGAAAACACACCACCAGTAGAAGGGTGAGGCCCGGGGACACGCTGATCTATGGGTGGATCTTCACCCGTTGTCCTATGTCTTTGCAGAGCCTCCCATTCTGATCACTCGCGAGCTGGAGGACACAAATGGGCTGGTCGGGGAGAGAGTGGAATTGGAATGTGAAGTGTCGGAGGAGAATGCCCAGTTGAAATGGTACGCCTCACCCCATTGGCTCAAAGCCAAAAGGGAGTTCAGTAGACTGAGCAGGATTGGCCAAGCTGGTTTCAAGTGAATACCGTTCGCATCATGCACACTCACGGGAGAGTGGCACAGTGGCGCAGCGGTAGAGTTGCTGCCCCACAGCGCTAGACACCCGGGTTCGATCCTGACTTCAGGTGCTGTCTGTATGGGATTCAATTATACTTTATTGTACCTAGGTACAGTGAAATTCTTTTTTTTTGACACAACACACAAAGTACACAAAAGAGTCGCCACATTTTGGGCGATGACAAAGTTACAAAAAGGTACTCGTTAGAGTTATATTCATCCCTCTTCATCCTCTGTGTACCCACCTTAACCCCCCCCCCCCCCTCCTCCCTCCCATCCCCCATCCCAGGTCCCTCTTTGTTTGTCCTGTGACCATGTGGGTTTCCTCCCGCATAACAAAGACGTTAATTGCAAATTGTCCCTAGGATAGGATAGTTCTGGTGTACGGGGTGATCGCTGGTCGTTGTGGACTCAGTGGACCAAAGGGCCTGTTTCCGCACTGCATCTCTAAAGTAAAGTAAAAGTTGATTTGCTGCCTTCCTCTTCACAGAGAAACAATTCACTCAACACAAGACATCCATCTCCGCCCACTCCCCCTCCCAATCTCACTCCATTCACATCTCCTTCTGTTCCTCTGCCCCACAAAGGTTTATCCCGCATCCCCCTTACGTCATTCTATCATAGACACCACTCAGCCCATTGAGGCTCTTTCTCAACCTGGAGATCATCACAGGTACTGACCTCCCCACCAATGAAGGTAACTACAAGAGGCACTGCCACTATCATCAGAGACCCACACCACCCTGGCCAGGCTCTCATCTCAATGCTACCATCGGGAAGGAGGTACAGGAGCCTGAGAACCATGATGTCCAGGTTCAAGAACAGCTTCTTCCCGGCAGCCATCAGGCTCTTGAACACTGCACAACACTAACCTCAGCAACTGTGATCTCCTGCGAACTGCGTCTTTGGTTGCACCATGGACTTTGGTTTTGCACTAAGATGGTGACCTAATGTTATGGTAACATGGAACAGGACAGCACAGGAACTGGGCCTTTGGCCCATGATGCTGAACTTGAAGCTAAGTTAAACTCATCTCCTCTGCCTGCACCTCTCCTCCTGATCAGGGTTTGGTCTTCCTCTTCAGGTACAAGAATGGAGTTGAGCTCGGAGTCTCATCCAAGTATCGCTTTAGGACGGAGGGGACGAAGCACTGGCTTATCATCCCCGAGGCAGCCAAGACGGATTCAGGGACGTATTCTGTGAAGACCGCGGGGGGCCAGTCAACAGCGGCGCTGAAAGTCGAGAGTAGGTATCACCTTCAACGGAAACCGTGTTAATGGGGTCCTGGTCAGTTGGACACATGGAGACCAAGATCCCTAGAAAGTTATGACTTGTGCATGAGTTGAGTTGGTCCATTGTGTCTCTGTGGAGCAAAGGGTGGCCGTCCTGTCTGGATCTACGTTCCAGCTCTTACCCTGGGCTTTGAATTGAATGGAATGCTTTATTATCATGTGACAAGTCACAGTGAATTCTTTACATACATACATACCCAAGGGATGCAAATACTCGCCCATAAAGGGCGCTTACAAAGCTACTAATGACCCCCCACAACCTCCCCCCCCCACCAGTTCCCCCTTTGTTCTTCCCTCCCTCACAGCGTATCCCCCCACGCCGGGTCCACCGTTATCCATTGTTCTTCCCTCACCCTCGCACCGGTCCCCCCACTCCGCCCCATTTCCCTCGCCATGACGTCCTCACTTCCGCTTGTCCATCCTCGAGCATCAGTGTTGGATACACCCTGACCACAGGTGTGTCAAAAACGCCCCATCTATACTATTCTCTCCTGCCAACGTTTGACCCATATCCCACTAAATCTTTCCTATCAATGTACCTGTCCAAATGTCTTTTAAATGTTACAGTACCTGAGTGAGTTTAAACTAAACCATGGGGGGGTCATTAGTCAACATGGAAGCATATGCGTGCAGTTAACAGGAAAGAGAGTGTAAAAAAAGTCAAGTTTAAACTAACCTGAAAGCTTTGTGCCTTAATGTGAGGAGCATTCGTAATAAGGTGGATGAATTGAATGTGCAGTTAGTAGTTAAGGAATATGGTATAGTTGGAATTATGGAGACATGGCTCCAGGGTGCTAGACATGCAGGGGTATTCGATATTCAGGAAGGATAGACAGAAAGGAAAAGGAGGTGGGGCGGCATTGCTGGTTAAAGAGGAGATTAATGCAATAGCAAGGAGAGGCATTAGCTTGGATGCTGTAGAATCGGTATGGGTAGGACTGCGAAACAGCCAAGGGCAGAAAACGCTTGTTGGAGTTGTATGCAGCCCACCAAACAGCAGTAGGGAGGTTGGGGATAGCATCAAGCAGGAAATTAGGGATGCGTGTAGCAAAAGTACAGCAGTTATCATGGGTGACTTTAATCTACATATAGATTGGGCCAAACAAATTGGTAGCAACACCGAGGAGGAGGATTTCCTGGAATGTATACAAGATGGGTTTTTGAAACCAATATGTAGAAGAACCGACTAGAGAACAAGCCATCCTAGACTGGGTATTGTGTTAGCGATCTTGTTGTGCATGGCTCCTTGGGCAACAGTGACCATAATATGGTGGAATTCTGCATTAGGATGGAAAGTGACATGGTTAATTCAGAGACTAGGGTCCTGAACTTAAATAAAGGAGACTCTGAAGGGATGAGACGGGAATTGTCTAGGATAGACTGGCAAATTATACTTAAAGGGTTTATGGTGGAGATGCAATGGCGAAGATTTAAAGACCGCATTGACAAACTCCAAACATTGTTCATCCCTGTCTGGCGAAAAAATAAAATGGGGAAGGCGGCTCGACCGTGGCGAGGGAAATCAGAGATAGTGTTCAAGCTAAGGAAAAGGCATATAAATTGGTCAGAAGAAGCAGCAAACCGGAGGACTGGGAGAAATTTAGAACAGAGGAGGACAAAGGGGTTAATTAAGAGGGGGAAAAAAGAGCATGAAAGAAGGCTTGCGGGGAATATAAAAACTGGCAATAAAAGCTTCTTTAGATATGTAAAATGGAAAAGATTAGTGAAGACAAATGTAGGTCCGTTACAATCAGAGACAGGTGAATTTATAATGGGAAACAAGGAAATGGCAGAACAGTTAAATGAGTATGTTGGTTCTGTCTTCACTAAGGAAGACACAAACAATCTCCCAGAAATACTAGGGGACCGAGGATCTGGTGGGAGGGAGGAACTGAAGGGAATCCACATTAGTCAGGAAATGGTGTTAGGTAAACTGTTGGGATTGAAGGCAGATAAATCCCCAGGACCTGATGGTCTGTATCCCAGAGTACTCAAGGAGGTGGCTCTAGAAATCGTGGATGCATTGGTGATCATTTTCCAATGTTCTCTCGACTCTGGATCAGTTCCTGTGGACTGGAGGGTAGCCAATGTAATCCCACTTTTTAAGAAAGGAGGGAGAGAGAAAACAGGGAATTATAGACCAGTTAGCCTGACATCGGTAGAGAGGAAGATGCTTGAGTCAATTATTGTAATTTCATCGTATTAGGAAAGCAGTGACAGGATCGGTCAAAGTCAGCATGGATTTATGAAGGGGAAATCGTGCTTGACTCATCTTCTGGACATTTTTGAGGATGTAACAAGTAGAATGGATATGGGAGAGCCAGTGGATGTGGTGTATCTGGACTTTAAAAACTCCTTTGACAAAGTCCCACATAAGAGATTAGTGTGCAAAATTAGAGCACATGATATTCGGGGTCGGGTATTGACATGAATAGAGAACTGGTTGGCAGACAGGAAGCAAAGAGTAGGAATTGATTAATCCTTTTCAGAATGGCAGGCAGTGACTAGTGGGGTGCCACAAGGCTCGGTGCTGGGACCCCAGTTATTTACAATATGTATTAATGATTTAGACGAGGGAATTAAATGTGACATCTCCAAGTTTACGGAGGACACAAAGCTGGGTGGCAGTGTGAGCTGCGATCAGGATGTTATGAGGCTACAGGGTGACTTGGATAGGTTGGGTGAGTGGGCAGATGCAATATAATGTGGATAAATGTGAGGTTATCCACTTTGGTGGCAAGAACAGGAAGGCATATTATTATCTGAATGATGTCAGATTAGGAAAAGGGGAGGTGCAATGAGACCTGGATGTGCTTGTACATCAGTCACTGAAAGTAAGCATGCAGGTACAGCAGGCACTGAAGAAAGCATGTTGGTCTTCATTGTGCAAGGATTTGAGTTTAGGAGCAAGGAGGTCCTATTGCAGTTGTACAGGACCCTGGTGAGACAGCACCTAGAGTATTGTGTGAAATTTTGGTCTCCTAATTTGAGGAAGGACATTATTGCTATTGAGGGAGTGTAGCGTAGGTTCACCAGGTTAATTCTTGGGATGGCGGGACTGACATATTATGAAAGAATGGGTCGACTGGGCTTGTATTCACTGGAATTTAGAAGGATGAGAGGGGATCAATATAGAAACATATAAAATTCTTAGAGGATTGGACAGGTTAGATGCAGGAAAAATGTTTCCGATGTTGGGCAAGTCCAGAACCAGGGGTCACAGTTTAAGAATAAGAGGTAGGCCATTTAAGACTGAGATGAGGAAAAACTTCTTCATCCAGATAGTTGTGAATCTGTGGAATTCTCTGCCACAGAAGGCAGTGGAGGACAATTCACTGGATGTTTTAAAGAGAGAGTTAGATTTAGCTCTTAGGGCTAAAGGAATCAAGGGATATGGGGAAAAAGCGGGAACGGGGTACAGATTTTAGATGATCAGGCATGATCATATTGAAAGGCGGTGCTGGCTCGAAGAGCCGAAGGGCCCACAGCACCTATTTTTCCATGTTTCTTCTATGTTTCTATGCCTCAACAACTTCCTCTGGCAGCTCGTTCCATATACCCCCCACCCCTTGTGCGAAAAAGTAGCCCCTAAGGTTCCTATTAACTTTCCCTTTCACCTTGAACCTCTGCTTTTATTCCCTCATCTTGGGAAAGGGGCTGTGCATTCACCCCATCTAATCCCCTCATGATCTCAACCTTGAAGGCCTGTCCCACTTAGGCGACTTTTCAGCAACTGTCTTCGACCTTCAAGCTCGTGGGCACTCGCCTGAAAACCGCGAGCTCGATCGACTGTCAGCGATGAAACCGCGAGCTGGATTGACCATCAGCGCACACACACACACACACACACACACACACACACACACAAACACATCACAAAGGCGAGGGACAGGGAAAGCGGGGGAGCGCTGTCTGAAATTCACACGGTGCAAAGCCAAGGTGATACCCGCGATGAACCGGAAGGTAAAAGCACAGTGTATGGTAGTCCTTGAAAAGAGCGGGGGGGGGGGGGGGGGGGGGTTTGCGGGATGGAGGAGGGGAGAGAACGGAGGTGATGGGGGGGAGAAGGAGTGAAGAAACTTTTAAGAAGCCAGACAACTTTTAATAAAGTTTAGTGGGCATTTAACATTACCGGTCGGTTTTCCTTGGTTCTGAAAACTGGTGCTTACGTTTTTTTCCTCAATGAGCCAATTAAAATGCCCGGTCAGCAAAGTAGATTTCCTGCGGCTACCTCGACTGCCTATAACTACATGGCGACCCCACTACCACTGCACTACGAGTTCAAAAGAACCATGCCGACCCATTTTTACTCCCGGAAAAATTTTCAGAATATTGAACATTTTCCCTCGACTATATTGAGGCTGCGAGTATGCGGGAATTTCTCTCGAGCATGAATAGAGTTACAGTGACCTCCTGGGGCCACGTCTCGACCATGCTGCGAGGTTATGGCGAGCACAAACTCTTCTAAACTCGCAAATTAGGTCGCCATAGTGGGACAGGCTCTTTAGCCTCCTGCGCTCCAAGGAATAAAGTCTTAGCATGCTCAACCTTTCTCTCTAGCTCAGGCCCTCAGGTCCTGGCAACACCCTCGTTGCTCTTCTCTGCACTCTTTCCGGCTCAATGGCATCTTAGCACAACCTGACTTAGCACAACTAGCCACAGTTCTTTCCAGTGGCGGTACACCGGTTGTTTAGCAGTGAGTCGCGATTATGTTCTCTGGACAAACGTTGATTTCTCTATTTTCAAGTAACTCCTGCATTCCCCCCCCCCCCCCCCACCCACCCACCCCACTTACCAACCCGTCGTCCTACCACTTCCACTGATTGCATTCTTGTATGCCTCTTGTTATCACACCTTTCCCATCCAACAGTGGGCCAGTAGGAACTCTACCCTTCCTGAGGTCACCTGTTGCCAGCCCTGGCCTTTTCTTGCCTCCATTATTTCTACCCCCACCGCCCATCTCAATTTTTTAATGTCTGAAGAAGGGTTCCTTCCTGAAACGTTGCTTGTCCATGTTCTCCAGAGATGCTGCCTGACACACTGAGTTACTCCAGCATCTTGTGTCTATCATGTTCGCTACGAGATGGTTGATGTTGACTCCTTCCTCCTAGTGAGACCACTGAAGATCCTGCAAGGCCTCACAGACCAGGTGGTCCAGGTGGGTCAACAGGCCGTACTTGAGTGTGAGATGTCGCTGGCCAATCTGCCTGGAAAGTGGTATAAAAATGGACAGGTCATCTACCCGACTGACCACCTGAAGATATTTCACAGAGGAAGGTGAGCTGTACTTGGAATTGCCAGTGGAAAACTCACTGGAGTTTAGAAGGATGAGGAGGGACCTAAATTGATACTTGCAGGTTAGTGAAATGCCTGGATAGAGTGGACGTGGAGAGGATGTTTCCACTAGTGGAAGAGTCTAGGACCAGAGGTAGTAGCCTCAGAATAAAAAGATGTACCTTTAGAAAGGGGCTGAGGAGGAATTTCTATAGCCAGAGGGTGGTGAATCTGTAGAATTCATTCTCACAGGTGGAGGTGGAGGCCAAGTCAATAGACAATAGACAATAGACAATAGGTGCAGGAGTAGGCCATTCAGCCCTTCGAGCCAGCACCGCCATTCAATGTGATCATGGCCGATCATCCCCAATCAGTACCCCGTTCCTGACTTCTCCCCATATCCCCTGATTCCGCTATTTTTAAGAGCCCTATCTAGCCCTCTATTGAAAGCATCCAGAGAACCTGCCTCCACCACCCTCTGAGGCAGAGAATTCCACAGACTCACCATTCTCTGTGAGAAAAAGTGTTTCCTCGTCTCCATTCTAAATGGCTTACTCCTTATTCTTAAACTGTGGCCCCTGGTTCTGGACTCCCCCAACATCGGGAACATGTTTCCTGCCTCTAGCGTGTCCAACCCCTTAACAATCTTATATGTTTCAATGAGATCCCCTATCATCCTTCTAAACTCCAGCGTATACAAGCCCAGCCGCTCCATTCTCTCAGCATATGACAGTCCCACCATCCCGGGAATTAACCTTGTAAACGTACGCTGCACTCCCTCAATAGCAAGAATAGCAAGAAGTCACTGGGTATTTTTAAAGCGGAGATTGATTAGTAAGGGTGTCAACGGTTACGGGGAGAAGGAGGGAGAATGGGGTTGACTTGGATCAGCCATAATTGAATGGTGGAGGAGACTTGATGGACCGAATGGCCTAACTCTGCTCCTATGTCTCATGAATTTGTTGGATCTCTCTAAACGAAGGGTGGCACAGTGGCGTAGTGGTAGAGTTGCTGCCACACAGAGCCAGATACCCGGGTTCAGTCTTGACTATGGGTGCTCTCAGTGTGGTGTGCTGCCTGTGACTGCGTGGGTTTACTCCGTACGCGCTGGTGTCCTCTCACATTTCAAAGAAGTATAGATTTCAAGCCATGATTGAATGGCCGAGTTGAATTAATTCTGCTCCTAAGACTCATGAACATATGAATTTGTAGATTAATTGGCTTCGGTGAAATTGTTTAAAAAAATGTCCCTAGTGTGAATGATAGTGCTAGTGTACGGGGTTGATCGCTGTTCCGCATAGATCAGTGGGCCGAAGGGCCTGTTTCCATGGTGTATCTTTAAACTAAACTAAACAAAACTTTTAAAAAAGACACACGTGCTGGAGTAACTCAGTGAGTCAGGCAGCATCTCTGGAGGACATGGTTAGGTGACGTTTCAGGTCGGGACCCTACTTTAGACTGGAAGGTTACAGTCCATAATGATCCTGAAGAAGGGTACCAACCTGAAACGTTACCTGTCCGAGATGTCCAGAGGCGCTGCCTGACCCGCTGAGTTACTCCAGCACTTTGTGTCTTTAGTTGAGCAAACTTGTTGGACTTTCTGCTTCTCTACTTTGTGGGAGATGTTGATGCAACCCTCACGAGTTGTTTGTCTATGAAGGGTTCATAAGTTGGTGGTGGAGAAGGCGGCTCTGGATGATGATGGCGAATACACGTTCGTTCCTGAAGGCTACACGATGCATCTCGGAGCCAAACTCCGCATGACCGGTAAGAGGAGGCGGGTAGTTCTGCTGGAACGCGAGAGTTTCGTTCCTAACAAACCTCATCCCGTAGAAAACCGTGTTACAAGGACAATTGTCTCACCGGGGAAGCGGGGTGTTTCAGACAGTGGTGCCGTGGCGCAGCACCAGGGACCCAGGTTCGATCCTGACCTCGGCTGCTGTCTGTGTGGAGTTTGCATGTCCTCCCTGTGACCGCATGAGTTTGCTCCGGGTGCTCCAATTTCCTCCCACATTCCAAACACGTACGGATTTGTAGGTCGTAGAAACAGGGAGCTGTAGGTGCTGGCAAATACACAAAAGAACACTAAGTGCTGGAGTAACTCAGCGGGTCAGGCAGCATTATTGGAGAACATGGATAAGTGACGTTTCAGGTTTAAGAAGGGTCTTGACCCGAAACGTCACCAATTTACCAGCGACGCTGCCTGACCCGCTGTTAGTGGGTTCTTTCGGGTTTGTAGGTTAATTATAAAACTGCCCCTGGTGTGTAGGGAGTGGATGCGAAAGTGAGATAACATAGTACTAGTCCGAAAAGGTGATCGATGGCCGGTGTGGAGTCGGTGTGCCAAAGAGCCTGTTCCCTTGCAGTATCTTCTTCTTCTTTCGTGTGGCGTGCACAGCCTAAAGTTGTAGGACAACTTGTTCTATTTGACCTTCTGTTTGTGCACGTCGAGTTGATTGCATTAGTCGAAACAGGGCGGACCACGTGAAGGTTGCAATCTCCCGCCCCCCTTGCGGTATCCTTCAATTTAAACAAACGAGCCAAACACAAGGTGCTGCAGTAACTCCGTGGGTCAGGCAGCATCTCTGGAGAACATGGATAGGTGTCGTTGAGTCTGGACCCTGTTTCAGAAACGTCGTCAGTTCATTTCCCTCCACAGCACTGAAGAAGGGTATTGACCCGAAACATCACCTATCCATGTTCTCCAGAAATGCTGCCTGACCCGTTTAATTACTCCGGCACTTTGTGTCCTTTTGTGTAAACCAGCATCTGCAGTTCCTTATATAGGAATGTAGACATGTCGGGTAGCCAATAGACGTGTTGGGTAGACATGTTGGGTAGCAGGGCAGAGAGCTAGGTGACTAGTGGGTGATGTGAAAAAGCTAACCATTTAAAGCCTGCGCTCAGTAATGATGGGGCTCTGGGCAGGTAGTTATGATAGAGAACAACGATCATGCTAACCCTGTATTTAATTTTCCTTTGAAAACTTGGTTCCACCAGATCCTCCCAAACTCTACCTGGACCACCTCACAAAGACGCCTGAAATCGTGGTTGTGGCCGGGAACAAGCTGCGGTTGGACATTCCGGTCACTGGAGAACCAATGCCAAGAATCGTATGGATGAAGGGTGACAAAGTAAGTTCCTTCGTAGATTCACAGAGCTGTACAGCACAGAATTAGGCCCTTCGGCCCACCCTGTCCATGCCTACCATGCAGGCACGTGCCGTGAGTAATTACTCAGGGTAGGCACTCAGTCCGCTATAAAAAAAATGAAACCGCGCATGCGCAGATTGTTCGCTCCCGTTAAATAAATAAATAAATAAAAACAGTGACATTTCAATTTGCCCAAGGCTTCCTAGTCCTAGACCAATTTGGGGAACAGTTCCTTACACAGCGTGTGGAGAGTCTGTGTCAGGGGTAAAGTTGTGGGGAGGGCACGAGTGTTGAGAAGGAGGGTGTTGGGGATAATGCCAGAAACTTACTCACCGCTGCCGGAGCTCTCCGTGCATGAAGCCCCTGCACTGTAGCTTCATGCAGCTCGGGTAGCTACGAGCGGCCGCCGGTACCCGACAGCAGAACTGGCCGCCACTTCAGCGCCTTCTGCCGGCCCGCTCACCTCTGGCAGTGCTCTCCGTCGGAACAGCTGTCACCTGCCGTTCGCCGACTTCGCTCATGTCAGCGGCTTCCTGCAAATCCTTAAATTCCCACAGCCGAGTAACCTCAATCGCGCTGTCGGAATTTAAGGACATGAGAGCGGCAGGAGAGTGGTTTGTAGACGGAGTGCTGCCTTTAAAAAATTGAATTCTGTCTGCCATCGCGCAGCCCAAGTTTCTGGCTGATCTGTACCTCCCTGTCACCCTTGGAGAACCATCCCTACTGCCCACCGCGCCCCCAGTTTAAGAGTTGCTGCCGCCTCCTTCGTTGCTGCCGAGTGTCGGCCTGTCTCAGTACGCTGTTGGTCCCTGCAGGCAATCCTGGAGACTGGACACCGGGTGAGGGCAGAGTCATTCCATGACCACACCTCCATGGTCATCGACGCAGCGGAGAAAGACGACTGTGGGGTCTACAAGATTGTGGTGCAGAATGAAGCGGGAGAGGACAGCGCCACGCTGAAGATAAGGGTCGTCGGTGAGTGCTCATACAAGTAGTAGTTTACAAGTTATAGGAGCAGAAGAAGCCCATTCGGCCCATCAAGTCTACTCCACCATTCAGTCATGGCTGATCCATCTCTTCCTCCCAACCCCATTCTCCTGCCATCTCCCCATAACCACTGCAACCCTTACTAATCAAGAATCTATTAATCTCTGCCTTAAAAATACCCAATGACTTGACCTCCTGGCAATGGATTCCACAGATTCACCACCCTCTGACTAAAGAAATTCATCCTTTATAAAGGTACATCCTTTTATTCTGGGGCTATGGCCTCTGGTCCTGGACTCTCCCACTCGTGGAAACATCCTCTCCGCATCCACTCTATCCAGGCCTAGTAGAGTTGGTTGACCAACATAAATGTGGTCAGTTTTTAGTTTTAGTTTCAGTTTAGCGATCACCCATTACACTAGCATTATCCTACACACTTGGGACAATTTATAGTTAAACCAAAGCCAATTAATTTACAAACCTGTACGTATTTGGAATGTGGGAGGAAACGGGTGGAAACCCACGTGGTCACAGGGAGAACATACAAACTGATCACAGCTTGCAAGCCTTGCCATAATCTACAGGTGTCCCTGTGGCTATCCAGAGAATTAGAACAGGGACAGTAACAGTAGACATGATGGGCCGAATGGTCTAATTCTGCTTCTATGAGTTGTAAACGTGTGAATTCGGCAAGAAAATGTATTAATGCTCATACTGTGAACTGATAATATAGGGGGAATAAACTGAGTGGAGCTTAAAGAGAGAGCATTGCTGCCCCGTGAGTGAGACGGGGCTTGCTTGGTCATACTGCTAACCTTGGATCCTTCCTCACTTTCCCACAGATGTCCCTGACCCTCCGGCAGCTCCGATAGTTACTGAGGTGGGAGGTGAC
Source organism: Okamejei kenojei (assembly GCA_035221665.1). NCBI lineage: Eukaryota > Metazoa > Chordata > Chondrichthyes > Rajiformes > Rajidae > Okamejei > Okamejei kenojei. The sequence continues at coordinate 27,062,679 of CM069149.1, read as the reverse complement.
TGGTGCTCGATGATGTGGAGCCCACCGGACTACGACGGAAACTCGCCGATTCTAGGTGATACCAGTGGACCTTAAAGAGTCATAAAGTCACACAGTATGGAAACAGGCCCTTCGGCCCAACTTGCTCCATCTACACTAGTCCCACCAGCCTGCGTTTGGCCCATATCCTTCTAAACCTTTCCGATCCATGTACAGTACCAGTCCAAATGTCTTTTACATGTTGATAGACGTGCGACATTGGAGATACAGAATCGCAACAGGCCCTTTGGCCCACTGAGTCCATGCTGACCAGCGATCACCCCGTACACTAGCATTATCCTACACACTAGAAAAAATTTACAATTTTTACCGATGATGATTAGACTGCAAACTTGTACGTCTTTGGAGTGTAGGAGGAAACCGGAGCACCCGGAGAAAACCCACACAGTCACAGGGAGAAGGTGCAGACTCTGAACCGTCAGCACCAGCAGTCAGGATCGAACCCGGTTGCTTGGTGCTGTAGGGCAGCAGCTCTACCACTGTGCCACTGTGCCGTCCTGTTGTTATAATCCCTACTTCCGCCGGCAGCCCGTTCCATATACCCACCACCCTCTGAGTGGACAAAGTTGCCACTCGGGTTCCTATTATATCTTTCCCACCTCACCTTAAATCTAAATTCGCGAATGGTATGTTGGCATTCATAGCAAAAGGATTTGAGTACAAGAGCAGGGAGGTTCTACTGCAGTTGTACAGGGTCTTGGTGAGGCTACACCTGGAGTATTGCGTACAGTTTTGGTCTCCTAATCTGAGGAAAGACATTCTTGCCATAGAGGGAGTACAGAGAAGGTTCACCAGACTGATTCCTGGGATGGCACGACTTCCATATGAAGAAAGACTGGATAGACTCGGCTTGTAGTCGCTGGAATTTAGAAGATTGAGGGGTGATCTCATAGAGACTTACAAAATTCTTAAGGGGTTGGACAGGCTAGATGCAGGAAGATTGTTCCCGATGTTGGGGAAGTCCAGGACAAGGGGTCACAGTTTAAGGATAAGGGGGAAGTCTTTTAGGACCGAGATGAGAAAATCGTTTTTCACACAGAGAGTGGTGAATCTGTGGAATTCTCTGCCACAGAAGGTAGTTGAGGCCAGTTCGTTGGCCATATTTAAGAGGGAGTTGGATGTGGCCCTTGTGGCTGAAGGGATCAGGGGGTATGAAGAGAAGGCAGGTACAGGATACTGAGTTGGATGATCAGCCATGATCATATTGAATGGCGGTGCAGGCTCGAAGGGCCAAATGGCCCGCTCCTGCACCTAATTTCTATGTTTCTATGTTTCTATGTCCTCTGGTTGACCATTGACTCCTCTCCGTGACCTTTAGGCTACATCATCGAGAGGAAGAAGAAACAAAGCTCCCGGTGGATGAGGCTCAACTTTGACCTCTGCAAAGAGATGACCTTTGAACCCAAGAACATGATTGAAGGGGTTCCCTATGAAGTCCAGGTCATTGCGGTCAACGCCATTGGGCTGTCTCGGCCCAGCGATCCATCTAAGGCCTTTGTCCCCCTCGGTAAAGTCAAACCATTGTTTAGTTTAATTTATTATTGTCATGTGTACCGTTGTACAGTGAAAAATGTTTTTGTTTTGTGCTATCCAGTCAACAAAAAGAATGTAAATGATTACAGTCAAGCCATCCCCAAAAGAGGGAAATAGGTTTAGTGCAAGATAAAGTCCAGTAAAGTCCGATTAAAGATAGTCCAATGGTCTTCAGAGACGTAGATAGTAGCTCAGGTCCGCTCTCTAATTGTTGATAAGATGGTGCAGTTGCCTTATAACAGCTGGTAAGAATATCCATGAATCTGGTGGTGTGCGTTTTCACACATCTGTACCTCTTGCCTGCTGGGAGAGGGGGGGGGGGGGGGGAGAAGGGGTGACCAGGGTGAGACTGGTCCTTGATTATGCTGGTGGCCTTGCTGAGGCAGCGCGAGGTGTAGATGGATTGTCCATCCATTTACACTTCCCTGTGGCAGATTCAGAGTTAGAGCTGAATTTGGCCATATAGTCGTAATTTAGTACAGTTTGGAGATACAGGACTTTTGGCCCACCAATTTCATGCTGACTAGCGATCACCCAATCTCACGATCACCCGACTAGCAATCAGCCATTCTACCCTACACACTAGGGACAATTTACAGACACTAATTAACCTACAGACCTGCACGTCTGTGGGATGTAGAAGCATAGAAACATAGAAAATAGGTGCAGGAGAAGGCCATTCGGCCCTTCGAGCCAGCACTGCCATTCAATATGATCATGGCTGATCATCCAAAATCAGTTCTCCCCATATCCCCTGATTCCGTTAGCCCTAAGAGCTATATCTAACTCTCTCTTGAAAACATTTGGGAGGAATCCGGAGCACCCGGAGAAAGCCCAGTCATGAGTGTATTGGGAGTATAATGGTGGACTGGGAACGCACTCTTGCAGGGCACCAATGCTGAGAATTATTGTGGAGGGTGTGTTGTCAAGCTTAGAATCTGCTCATAATTGTATGAAGCACAGCGTGGGGGAATGGTGGAGGTGGGTACGAATACAATGTGTAAATGACTACACCGAGCGTCCGCTCATCCCTCCCGTGTTGTGTACCTCCTAGCGCCAACCAGTGAACCCACACTCCTCGCCTGCGACGGTGTGACGGACACCAGCGTCACGCTCAAGTGGCGTCCACCTGAACGGATCGGTGCGGCGGGGCTGGATGGCTACCTCATCGAGTACTGCCTGGAAGGAAGTAAGCTCATAGAGTCACGCAACACGCAAACAGGCCCTTCGGCCCAACTCGCCCTTGCCGACCAATCCTCTCATCCACGCCCATCCCATTTAGTGTAAGACGAAGACAGACACAAAGTTGTAGAGTAACGCAGAGGTCAGGCAGCATCTCTGGAAAAAAGAAACAGCTGACGTTTCAGGTTAGAACCCTTCTTCAGACCTGGAATGTCACCTATTTCTCCAGAGATGCTGCCTGACCCGCTGAGTTACTCCATCACTATGTCTGTTATCGGTATAAACCAGAATCTGCAGTTCGTTCCTACCCATTTAGTTTAGTTGAATTTAGAGATACAGCATGGAAACAGGCCCTTCGGCCCACCGAGTCCAATCCAACCAGCAATCACCCGTTCACTAGTTCTATCCTACACACTAGGGAGCATTTACAGAAGCCAATTAACATATTAAATCAGCACGTCACGATCGAACTTGGGCCTCAGGCACTGTAAGACAACAACTCTACCACTGCCCCACTGAACCGCCCACATTTTTACCCATCTCCCTCTGTCCAAAGAAGGGTTCCAACCCAAAATGTCACCAATCCATGTTCCCCAGAGATGCTGCCTGACCTCCTAAGTTACTCCAGCACTTTGTTTCAATCTTTGGTATAAACCAGCATCTGCAGTTCCTTTGTATTACATATTCCCTGTAAACGTTTCCTATCCAAGTTCCTGTCCAAATATCTTAAAAATCTGATTGTACCTGCCTCAACTACCTCTGGTAACTCGTTCTACATACCAACCACTCTCTCTGTGAAAGAGCTGCCCCTCAGGTTCCTAATAAATCTTTCCCCTCGCACCTTAAACATATGTCCCCTGATTCCTGATTTCCCAACCTTGGGCATTCACCCTGTCAATTCCCCTCGTGATTTTATACACCCCTCATCTTCCAAGGAATCAGTAAACTCTTGTCCCGGGTACCTCAGCTGCCCCCACACCTACATTTCATTGATTCCAGCCACTCGAACGGCGCCAACGTCTCGAGGCAACTCCTGGTGGCTCAGGGTTCCTTCCTGTTGGAAGGTCTGGCAACATTAAAGGCAAGTTGTATCCTCTCCAAACGCTCGCGACACTTACCTCCCTTCCTTCCCCTGCCGTCCAGAGGACGAGTGGATCGTGGCGAATTCCGAGCTGACGGACAAGACCAAGTACACCATCAACGGCCTGCCGACCGGCGAGAAGATCCACGTGAGAGTAAAGGCTGTGAACGCAGCCGGGCAAAGCCTCCCGATCAGCATGGCCCAGTCCATCCTCGTCAAGGAGGTAGTGGGTGAGTAATCGTCTCTGCCCCAGGGTCAGTCACTCACTGGCGTAGGTTTGGGTTTATTATTGTCACGTGGACCGAGGCACAGTGCAAAGCTTACGACCCAAACAGAACAGATATAACATAATCAAATCAACCTCAAGTACAATCGGTAGAGCAAAGAGGAAGATACAGAGTGTAGAATATAGTTCCCAGCATTGTAGCACAGCAGTTCCACAGACAAAGTCCAATGTCCTCAATGGGGCAATTTAGTTTAGTTTAGATTAGCTTATTGTCACGTGGACTGAGGTACAATGAAAAGCTTTTTTGCTGCGTGCCAACCAGTCAGCGGAAAGACTCCATGATCGAGCCTTCTCAATGTACAGATGAAGGATAAAGCGTGTGACGTTTAGTGCAAGGAAAAGTCCAATTAAAGATAGTCCAAGGGTCTTCAACGGGGGTCCTGACCCAAATCGTCATTTATCCATGTTCTCCAAAGATGCTGCCTAACACACTGGGTCATTCCAGCATTTAGTGTCTTTGTGTATTTGCCTGTGTAACAAGTTGGGTATGTGAGAGGGGTCTGTGTGTGGATCTTGTTTGGGTGTGCGTTGGGGTTGGTGCGTTTTGGGGGCTGCAGCATGGGGCAACCTCAGTGTGTGTGTGAGTGTGTGTGTGTGTGTGTCTGTGTGTGTCTGTGTGTCTGTGTGTGTCTGTGTGTGTGTGTGTGTCTGTGTGTGTCTGTGTGTGTCTCTGTTACTGTCTGTGTGTGTCTGTGTGTGTGTCTCTGTGTGTGTCTCTGTGTGTGTCTCTGTTAGTGTCTGTGTGTGTGTGTATGTGAGAGATAAAGACTGTGTGTGTGTGTGTGTGTGTGGGAGACTCCGTGTGTGATATTGTGTGTGCGTGTGAGAGGGGTCTGTGTGAGACTGTGTGTGTGTCTGTGTGTGAGAGAGATAAAACTGTATGTGTGTGTAAGTGTGTGAAAGATTGTGTGTGAGAGACTGTGTGTGTGTGAGAGAGACTGTGTGTGAGAGAGACTGTTTGTGTGTCATGTGTGAGAGACTGTGTGTGTGAGAAATTGTGTGAGAGACTGTATGTGTGAGAGATAAGACTGTATGTGTGTGTGAGACTGTGTAAAAGATTGTGTGTGAGACTCTGTGTGTGTGAGAGAGATTGTGTGTGAGAGACTGTGTGTGTGTGAGTGACACTGTCTGTGTGTCATGTGTGAGAGATTGAGTGTGAGAGATTGAGTGTGAGAGACTCAGACTGCGTGTGTGAAAGAGAGACTGTGTGTGAGTGTCAGGTGTTACACTATTTCACACACTTCTTCCACCGCCGTCTATTTCAGAGCTTCCCAAGATCCGTCTTCCCCGGCAGCTGAAGCAGACGTACATTCGCAAAGTTGGGGAGTCGCTGAATCTCATGATCCCTTTCCAGGTTCGGAGAGTGTTACGGAGTGAGGGACTGCGTTGTTCAGCCATTCACCCAGGCTGCTAGGCAGAGTATGGTCTGGGACCTGGCTGGGGGTTAATAATCTCACACTTGCTCTACGAGTAGGTCAGCTCGCAGCGCCCCAGAGTTTAGGTTAATTTGGTTTAATATTGTCATGTGTTCCAAGGTACAATGAATAGCTTTTCCTGGCGTGCTATCCAGTCAGTGGAAAGACTATCCATGATTACAATCGAGCCATTCACAGTGTACAGATACAAGATAAAGGGAATAACATTTAGTGAAGTAAAGTCCGATTAAAGATAGTCCGAGGGTCTCCAATGAGGTAAATGGTAAGTCATTGGTGAGGAGAGGATGGTGCGAGGATGGTTCAGTTGCCTGATAACAGTTGGGAAGAAACTGTCCCTGAAACTGGAGTTTCAGAATTCCTGAGCTGTGGCACCAAGGAGCGACTTGAGCGAGTGATACAGCTCAAACTCTCCCCTTGCCAAGATGAAGGCCCTCAAACACTATCCAGGACAAAGCAGTCCACTTGATCGGCACCCCACCCACCACCCTGAACATTCATCCCCTTCAGTCACTCACCCAGGCTGCTTCAAGACTGCCTCCCAAACCCGCTTGCTTAGCTTACAACCCAACCGTATGAATTCTCCAATTTTAGTTAACTAACCCACAAACGGCCCTGCACCTCCCCTTCCTCCTTCCCCCATCTCTTCCCTGTGCCCCACCTGGATGCACAGCCCTCTCACCCTTTCCCCTTCCCCCATCACCTTCCACTGGTATTCTTTCCTCTGGCTTCACAGTTTCCGCCTCTTCTCTCCATATCTCCTTATCTCACACATCTAGTCTTTTCATCTCAGGCCTTTGCTCAACCATCTGCCAATCCCCCCACTTTACCTGTATCCACCTATCATAATATATAATAAAACAGACTTGCAGATGCTGGTTTATCACGTGCCAGGCTTTGCCCTTCCTCACTCCCTTCCAGCTTTCTCCGCCCTTACTATGATCAGCCTGAAGAAAGCTTCGGAGCAGAAACATGACGTACCCGTGGTCTCCAGAGATATTGCCTCACCCGTTGGGTTTCTCCAGGGGTAAAATCCAGCAATATATATATTTTTCGTAAGCCGGCACCTACAGTTCCTTGTGTCTACATTCTAAACCTGCCCACCCAAATGGACAAGGACAGAAAGTCCACCGGAACATTCTCACTGCAGGTTCCCTTCCAAGTGGCACACCATCCTGACTTGGAATTACACCACCACACCATGATAAGCCAGGAGCCTGCGCCACACTACTGGCAGAGGGGTGAGGAGGACAGTGGGAGTTAGCACAGAGGCCGTAGAATATAGAATGACCTTAACACGGTGGCAGGGTGCAGGGACTGGCCAGTGTATGTCGTAGGATCAACACTCAGATATAAGTACGGCCACAATCTACATTTTGAAGTGCCTATGTCAGAGTTAGGCCATACACTGATACGTCAGCGCAGTGGCACAGCGATAGAGTTGCTACCTTTCAGCACCAGAGACCTGTTTCGATCCTGACTACTGGTGCTGTCTGTACAGAGTTTGCATATTCTTTCTGTGACTGGACACGTTTTCTCTGGATGCTCCGGTTTCCTCCCACATTCTAAAGACGTGTGGGATTGTAGATAATTGGCTTCAGTAAATTGTCCCTAGTGTGTCGGATAGAACTAGTGTGTGGGTGATCGCTGGTCGGCGTGGACTGTGGGCTGAAGGGCCTGTATCCACACTGTATTGCTAAACGAAACGATGTTCTTGAACTAAATCAGGCTCTCGAACACTGCACAATACTAACCTCAGCAACTGTGATCTTCTTTGGACCATCAAAGTCCCACACAAGAGATTGGTATACAAACTTAAAGCACACGGTATTGGTGGTTCAGTATTGATGTGGATAGAGAACTGGCTGGCAGACAGGAAGCAAAGAGTAGGAGTGAACGGGTCCTTTTCAGGATGGCAGACAATGACTAGTGGGGTGCCGCAAGGCTCAGTGCTGGGACCCCAGCTATTTACAATATACATTAATGATTTGGACGAGGGAATTAAATGCAACATCTCGAAGTTTGCGGATGACACGAAGTTGGGGGGCAGTGTTAGCTGTGAGGAGGATGCTAGGAGGCTGCAGGATGACTTGGATAGACTGGGTGAGTGGGCAAATGCATGGCAGATGCAGCATAATGTGGATAAATGTGAGGTTATCCACTTTGGTGGCAAAAACAGGAAAGTAGACTATTATTTGAATGGTGACCAATTAGGAAAAGGGGAGATGCAACGAGACCTGGGTGTCATGGTACACCAGTCATTGAAAGTAGGCATGCAGGTGCAGCAGGCTGTGAAGAAAGCAAATGGTATGTTGGCATTCATAGCAAAAGGATTTGAGTACAAGAGCAGGGAGGTTCTACTGCAGTTGTACAGGGTCTTGGTGAGGCCACACCTGGAGTATTGCATACAGTTTTGGTCTCCTAATCTGAGGAAAGACATTCTTGCCATAGAGGGAGTACAGAGAAGGTTCACCAGTCTGATTCCTGGGATGGCACGACTTCCATATGAAGAAAGACTGGATAGACTCGGCTTGTACTCGCTGGAATTTAGAAGATTGAGGGGGGATCTCATAGAGACTTACACAATTCTTAAGGGGTTGGACAGGCTAGATGCAGGAAGATTGTTCCCGATGTTGGGGAATTCCGGGACAAGGAGTCACAGTTTAAGGATTAGGGGGAAGTCTTTTAGGACCGAGATGAGAAAATCATTTTTCACACAGAGAGTGGTGAATCTGTGGAATTCTCTGCCACAGAAGGTACTTGAGGCCAGTTCGTTGGCCATATTTAAGAGGGAGTTGGATGTGGCCCTTGTGGCTTAAGGGATCAGGGGGTATGGAGAGAAGGCAGGTACAGGATACTGAGTTGGATGATCAGCCATGATCATATTGAATGGCGGTGCAAGCTCGAAGGGCCGAATGGCCTGCTCCTGAACCTAATTTCTATGTTTCTATGTTTCTATCTTTGGTTGCACTACGGACTTTGGTTTCTGCACTAGTATTATGGATATTGATTTGTTAAATTGTTAAAATTTCTAATATGTCATTTGCATGTTATCGCATTTACGGGGCTGTTAAGCTGCTGCAAGTACGAATTTCAATTTCCATTGTTGGTACATGTGACAATGAAACACTCTTGACTTGACTCTTGACTCTTTATTCCCAGGGCAAACCCAGGCCAAAGGTCTCCTGGATAAAAGACGGTGCTCCTTTGGATCTAAACACCATCAGCATTCGCAACACGGATACGGACACCGTGATTTTCGTCCGCAAAACCGAGAGGTGTCATTCCGGCAATTATGAGCTTAGGGTGCAGGTGGAGAAGATTGAGGACAAGGCCACCATTGTCATTCAGGTAGTAGGTGCGTAAACCAGTGTCCTTCCATTCCATGCCCAGGCCAACCTCCCATTTGTTTGGTCGAAACTGGAGACAATCAGTCAAAGGAGAATGATTCTCCTTTCGTTTATTATTGTCACGTGTACCAAAGTGCCGTGAAAAGCTTTATTTGTCTATCCAGTAAGCAGAAAGACTAAACCAATGAAGCCGTCCAAAGGATAAAGGGTATAATGATTAGTGTGCAATAAAGTCCAGGAAAGTCCGATTAAAAATAGTTTGAAGGTCTCCAATGGGGTAGATTGGAGGTCAGGACCGCTCTCTAGTTGGTGAGAAGCCAGTTCACTTGCCTGATAACAGCTGGGAAGAAACTGTCCCCGAATCTGGAGGTGTGTATTTTCAAACATCTGTATGGGAGAATGGAGAAAGTGGCGTGACCGGGGGGGGACTGGTCCTTGATTATGCTGTATTCTTGCCGAGGCACCATTAAGTATAGATGGAGACAATGGAAGGGAGGTTGGTTCGCGTGATGGTCTGGGCTACGACCACAACTCTCTGCAATTTCTTGCGGTCTTGGATGGAGTATTGGGAACCTGTGATCCCGAAATATTCATTTTGATTTAATTTCCCCAAATTTATATATTTTTAATTTTAATTTTGTGGATCACATCCTCGCTGTGGAAATCATAATCATGATAACCATCATCATAATCATACTTTATTAGCCAAGTTTGTTTTGCAACAATGACGAATTTCATTTGCCACACAGTCATACCAATAAAAAGCAACAGAACACACAAAATACATTTTAACACAAACATCCACCACAGTGACTCCTCCACATTCCACACTGTGATGGAAGGCGAGAAAAAGTTCAATCTCATCCCTTCTTTGTTCTCCCGCGTTAGGGGACCTTGAGCCTTCCGTTGACGGGATGGTCTTGGCTCCTGTAGTCGGTGGCATTTGGGCCCTCGGGTCGGAGCGATCATGCTCCAGCATCGGGGGGGACTGTCAGCTCCCCCGTGCCGGGCGATCTGACCCCGGGTCGGGGCTGGTCTCAACCTTCCACGTCGTTTGGAGCTTCCCGACATCGGTCTCTACCCGAGACTGCGTGCTCCTCGATGGTGGAATCCGCAGGCCGCGGTTGGAGCGTCGATCCCAGGCAATGGATCGGCTCCGAAGGTAAGTCCACGCCCCCGCGGTGGGGCTCAGAGTCATTCCTGAGCAAGGCCTCCAGCTCCATGATGTTAGGCTGCAGAGCGACCGGAGGTACGATCCGGAAAACAATCGCATCTCTGCCAAGGTTTCCCCCGACCCCCCGCCCCCAGCCTCCCACATAAAACAAACCAGAGAACATTAACACAAGCCTTTAAAACACACAAAAAATAACAAAAAAAAGACTGTTGGCGAGGCTGCCATCGTGCAGCGCTCCCTGGTGGTAAGTAGCAGTTATTGTCCATTCCTACAGTCAATGCTGCCCCATCAGTTATCCATCGATACCGATCCCATTGACCGGCACTTGGTCTGTAGCCTTCTCTGTCCTGGCCATGCAAGAGGTCTCCTGCTTAAATGCTGGTCTCTGCTTCAACCACCCCTTCACCAGCAGGCAGATGCTTGGTGATGGGGCGGTAATGAGGGTCAGGGTCCCTGAACAAGTGAGGGGAAATCTAACCGACTGATCGCCTCCACAGAGAAACCGGGCGCCCCGTTCACCGTTCAGATTGTTGAAGTGTGGGACACCAATGTTGAGTTGGCATGGACGCCCCCCAAGGACGATGGGAATGCGGCCATCACGGGCTACACGATTCAAAAAGCCGACAAAAAGACCATGGTAAGACTGGGTGGGAAGCGTGGCCCGAGAGGTCCATGGAGGTTCTAAGCTGCTGATTAAGCTGCGGTTTAGTGCGCTGTAGTGTTCAAGAGCCCTGATGGTTGCTGGAAAGAAGCTGTTCTTGAACCTGGAGGTCACGGTTCTCATGCTCCTTTTAGTTTAGCGCAAAAAGGAACTGAGATGCTGGTTTATACCAAAGATAGACACAAAAAGTTGGAGTAACTCAGCGGGACAGGCAGCATCTCTGGTGAGAAGGAATGGGTGACGATTTGGGTCGAGACCCTTCTTCAGACTGGTTAGGGATAAGGGAAACGCGAGATGTAGACGGTGAAGTGGAGAGATAAAGAACAAATAATGAAAGATATGCAAAAAAGTAACGATGATAAAGAAAACGGGTCATTGTTTGCTGTTTGTTAGGTGAAAACAAGAAGCTAGTTTGACTTGGGTGGGGGAGGAATAGAGAGAGAGAGAGAGAGGGAATGCCGGGGCTACCTGAAGTGAGAGAAATCAATATTCATAACACTGGGCTGCAAGCTGCCCAAGCAAAATATGAGATGCTGTACCTTCAATTTGCATTTAGCCTCACTCTGACATGGAGGAGACCTAGGACAGAAAGGTCTGTGTAGGAATGGGAGGGAGAATTGGAAGTGTCCAGCAACTGGGAGATCAGGTTGGTTCAGGTGGGCTGAGCGAAGGTGTTTCACGAAACGATCACCCAGTCTGCGTTTGGTCTCACCGATGTATAAGAGTCCACATCTTGGACAACGGCTACAGTAGATGAGGTTGGAGGAGGTGCAAGTGAACCTCTGCCTAACCTGAAAGGACCGTTGGGATCCCTGGACGGAGTTGAGGGAAGAGGTATAGTGACAGGTGTTGAATCTTCTGCGGTTGCCGGGGAAGGTACCTGGGGAGGGGGTGGTTTGGGTTGGGAAGGGACGAGTCAACCAGGGAGTTACGGAAGGAACAGTCTCTGCGGAAGGCGGAAAGGGGTGGAGATGGAAAAATGTGGCTAGTGGTGGGATCCCGTTGGAGGTGGCGGACCACATCATCATCTATATCTCTCGTTTCCCTTATCCCTAACCAGTCTGAAGAAGGGTCTCGACCCGAACGACACCCATTCCTTCTCTCCAGAGATGCTGGCTGTCCCGCTGAATTACTCCAGCTTTTTGTGTCTGCCCTCTTAGTTTAGCGATGCAGCACGGAAACGGGCCCTTTGGCGAGACTCGGGTTCGATCCTGATTACGGGTGCTGTCTGTATGGAGTTTGTACTTTCTCCCTGTGACTGCGCGTGTTTTTTCTGGGTGCTCCGATTTCCACCCACACTCCAAAGACGTACCGATTTGTAGATTAATTATCCCTAGCGTGCAGTATAGTGCTTGTGCACGGAGTGATCGCTGGTCGGCGCGGACATGATGGGCCGAAGGGCCTGTTTCTGCACTGTATCTCAAGTCCAAAGTCATCACAATCTGTCTGAAGGAAGTTCCTGACCTGAAACATCGCCTGTCCGTGTTCTCCAGAGATGCTGCCTGACCCACTCAGTTACTCCAGCACTTTGTGTCTTTTTTTTTGTAAACCAGCACCTGCAGTTCCTTGTGTCTACCTACTGACGCGGTGAATGTTTCTCTCCCCTCTGTAGGACTGGTACACGGTTGTTGACCACTACCACAGAACCAACTGCTTCATCCCCGACCTCATCGTGGGGAACGAGTATTACTTCAGAGTCTTTGCGGAGAACATGTGTGGACTGAGCGATGAGGCGACCAGAACAAAGAACAGCGCCTTGATTCAGAAGCAGGGTCGGTTCACGTTCCCTCTCGAATTCGTTGATGAAGAGTTCCTCTGGACATGAAGATTTCCCCTTCATTTCTGACTTTAGACTTTTGTCTTGGACATGGACTCCAAGATCCCTCTCTGCATCAATGCTGTTAAGGGTGTTACAATTATTTGAAAATCTCCCCAAGTTTTTGACCTCCCAAAGCACAACCCCTCACACTTGCTCAGTTTAAACTCCATCTGCCATTGCTCTGCCCATATCTGTAACTGATCTTTATCCTCCCCTATCTACTTTGGCAGCCTTCTTCACAGTCCGCGACCCCAGCAATTTTGCAAACTTACTAACCAATCTACCTACATTTAAGTAATTTATGTATATCACAGAACCTCCCAGCAATTAGGTTCGCATTTACCTGCATTTGGCCCGTACCTTTCCAAATCTTTTCATGTGCCTGTCCAGTGTCTTCCAAATGTCGCTAAATGTGGGTGGAATGTTCTAATTCTTGTCATCTCTTGTAGGTCTGTCGCTGAAGTCTCCTGAGTACAGTGACTTTGACTTCAAAGAGACGCCAAAGTTCACCCATCCTCTTATCAACACAATCGCAGTGTCTGGATATAACGCCACCTTGAACTGCAGCGTGAGAGGCAACCCCAAGGTATTGGCCCGACATCCAAATAAGGATTTTGGTAATAGACACAAAGTGCTGGAGTTACTGGTGGAGACCCTTCTTCATTCCCGAAACATCACTTATTCCTTTTCTCCAGAGAAACCACCTGACCTGCTGAGTTACTCCAGCATTTTGTGTCTATCTTTGGCATAAACGAGCATCTGCAGTTCCTTCGTACGCAGAGTCTTTGATACCTTGGCCTCTAATTTTGTGCAACACATCCTGATAGTCAGCAAAGGCATCCCCAACAATGAAGACCCGTTTCCATTGACTCCATTGACACTTAACGCTCCTTCGGCAAGGCCACCAGCATAATTAAGGACAGGTCTCAACCCGGTCGGTCCCTCTTCTCCCCTCTCCCATCAGGCAAAAGGTAAAGGTGTGAAAATGCGTATCTCCAGATTCAGGGACAGTTCCTTCCCAACAGTTAACTAGACAGCAGTCCTGACCTCTCATCCACCTTGCTGGAGACCCCTTGGACTGTCTTTAATAAACTTTACTGGACTTTATCTTGCACTAAATGTTATTCCATTTAGCCTGTGTCTGTACACTGTGGAAGCTTGATTGTAATCATGTATAGTCTTTCTGCTGACTGGATAGCATGCAACAAAAAAAACATCCACATAAGGACAGCACCTGAGGTCGGTTTTGAAGATGGGTTTCTAGTCCTACGAGACAGCAACTATACTGCTGCGTCAAGGTCAACTGATGCTCCCTCCGCGTCCACAGCTGGGCTTTGACTTTGTGTTGGGTTTTTTTCCCTCTGTTTTTAGCCCCTAATAACCTGGATGAAGAACCGGATGGTGATCGAGAACAACCCTCGATACCGGATGTTCGCGAACCAGGGTGTCTGTACCTTGGAGATCCGTAAGCCCAGTCCCTACGACGGCGGCCTGTACACTTGTAAAGCCATCAACCCTCTGGGCGAGGATGAGGTGGAGTGTAAAATGGAGGTCAAAGGTGAGCTCATTGGTACAAAGTGACGTTTGCTGGTTTCTTAGGCACAGAGCACAGAAACAAGCCCCTTAGACCCAACAGTTTCAGTTAGACCCGAAACGTCACCCATCCTTTTCTCCAAAGATGCTGCCTGACCTGCTGAGTTACTTCAGCAATTTGTGTCTATTCTTAGACCCAACTCATCCATGCTGGCCAAGGTGTCCCATCTACATTAGTCCCATTCGCCCACATTTTGCCCATATTCCTCTCAACCGTTCCTCTCGTATACCTCTCCACATGTTTTGTCCTACCCTTCCTCCTCTCCAACTATATTCCCATTCCATCCCATCACAATCAGTTTGGAGAAAGGTTCCGACCCAAAATGTCACCTATCATGTTCTCACGGGATGCCACCTGACCCGCTGAATTGCTCCAGCATTTGAGCATTTTTTTGTAAACCAGCATCTCTAGTTCCTTGTTTATCCATATACATTGTTTAAATGGTATTGTACCTACCTTAACAACCTCCTCTGGCAGCACATTTCACACCCTCTGAGGGAAAAACTTCATATTAAATCTTGCCCCTCTTTCCTTAAAACAATGTGCTCTTGTCTCGAATCCCATACCCTGAGGAAAAGTCTGTGCATTTACCTACCTGTATTCCTCTCATGATCTTATTCCTCTCATCAGCTTAAATCTATGTCCTCTGGTGCTTGATACCCCTACTCTGAGTAAATGACGGCACATTCACCCTTCATATTTCGCTCATGATATTATACACCTCTATAAGATCACGCTTCATCCTCATGCATAAAGTCCTAGTCATATCAACCTCTACTCATAGCTCAGGCCCTCAAGTCCTGTTGGGATATTGATTTAGAACGTAAAACTCCAATCTAGAGACCAGGCACATCTTTTCTGATCACATTTGGGTCTTTAACCCTTGGTGTCTCTCCCCATCAACCAGTCCACTTTTCTATTTTGTTCCATATCTTGACATTGTTTTCAGAGCCATAGAGGGCTGTTCACAGCACAAAGACTGGCCCTTCGGCCTAACTAATCCATCGATTGGCCTGCCTGAGCTAGTCCCATTGGCCTGCATTGGGCTCATGTGCCTCTAAATCCTTCCTATCCACAAACCACTCCTTTACATGCAGTTATTGTACCTGCCTTCATTAGTTCAGAAGTCATAGGAGCAAAATTAGGCTATTTGGCGCATCGCGTCTACTCCGCCATTCAATCATGGCTGATCTATCTTTCCCTCTTAGCCCCATTCTCCTGCCTTCTCCCCGTAACCTTTGACACCCTTACTAATCAAGTGACCACTCGACCACTTCCTCTACCATCACCCTCTGAATGGAAAATATTCCATCTCAAGTCCCCTTTCAATATTTTCCCCGCTCACTTTAAACCTAAACCCTCTAGTTTTAGACTCTTCTACAGACCCAAAAAAGACTGTGGCCACCCACCTTATCAGTTCTGGATGAGGTAGAAGATAAAATGAAGTATAGGCGATGGAAGTCCATGTAAGAAGATACTTCCTCCTCCTACCATCACCACCCTCCACAGCGTTAGGTGTTAGGTTTTCACCCTGTGATCTGACCTGCGTTCCTTGGTGTGATGTGTGTGTGTGTTGTTTTAATTTGAAAATGGTAAACTTATAAACTGTTAGCGATGTATTGAAGTACTTGGTTGGTCATGGCATGGATCCCCACACGTCGGACGTCTGCATTGTTCCACCCTGCTGCATGCATGCACTGGACCGCATGCGGGGCAGCAGGGTTGTTGGACTTGAATATATCACTGTGTTGTTGAATCCGTCAGCACTCAGAGTTACATGAATGTGTGCTCAAGAGGAATGAGAAGTGACATTGCAATGAATTCTCCTTATGGTTTCCAGTGTCTGATCTGCTTCCCTGATAAACCCATTCCTAATGAACTCTAACAAATGTGTGTGTCTGCATGCGCTCTAAACCCTTTGGAACGTTTATCAGGGTTAAAGTTCCACAGAACTTCAGAACAATCCAGCAATAGAGCAGGCCCTTCTCCCCACAATGTCTGCACCAAACATGATACCATGATCAACTCTTTGCTGCATGTACAAAATCCATATCCCCCCCATTCCCAAGAATATCCATGTGCCTATCCAAAAGACATTGCAGGAAGATTGTGGAGGATTTTGAAAAGGATACAGAGGAGGTTTACTAGAATGATGCCTGGATTAAGGGGTATTAGTTGCAGTTTAGTTTAGTTTATTGTCACGTGTACCGAGGTACAGTGAAAAGCTTTTGTTGTGTGCTGACCAGTCAGCAGAAAGACTATACATGATTACAATCGTGCCATCCACAATGTAGAGATACAGGATAAAAGGAATAAGGTTTAGTGCAAGATAAAGTCCAGTAAAGTCTGATTAAAGATAGTACACTAGGGAGAGGTTGAACAGACTTGGACTGCCTCCTCTGGAATGCCAGTGTTTGGGGGGAGAACTGATGGAACTATATACAATTATGAGCATTATAGATAGGGTGAACTCTCTGAACCTGTTTCCCAAGATAGAAAGATCAAATACTAGAGGGCATAGCTTTACGGTGAGGGTGGGAACATTTAAAGGAGATGTATGTAGGAAGTTTTTTTTACACAGTAGGTTAGTGAGTGCCTGGAGCGTACTGCCAGGGGTAGTAGTGGAGGGAAATATGATCATGGCATTTAAGAGCCCTTTGGATAGGCACATGGCTATGGATCATGTGCAGGCAGATAAGAGTTGATCTAGACATCATGTTCGGCACATACATTGTGGACTGAAGGGCCTTTTCCTGTGCTTTACAGTTTCATGCTCTATGAAAGGCCAGCGCGGGGTGGAAACACTCACAGACAGCCCGCTCACAGCATCTGGTTTTATGCCATAATATTTGAACCTGCTTATAGGTTGTGTCCGTTCGGAAAATCATCCCTTTGTATATCGTTCTGGCACTTCCACGGTGTACCTGCAGCCTTCCAAAGGTTTAGAACTCTACCAATAAACATTAACTGGCTCTTTCACAAACGTCCCCACTTCATTTGATCAAGATTGCATGCATCAAGCTAGAAACTCTGTTTAAACCCTTAACATCTCACCTTGGTGCATTGCTTCTTCCATTTTCTTGCTTCTGCATGCAGTTTGCATTAGTTGATTTTGACACCAGACCAACTATGCTCTGGTTACCAGTGGGACAACTTGCTGTTGCCTCCACCGTTGTGTCTGACTTTACTCTGCTGTCTCTTTACCGTGTGTCTCTTTCTCTCCTTAGTTGCGCAGTAAGGATTTGTGATTTGTATTTGTTCATCCAGGTAAGCTTTCATATGAACTAAAGCATATGAAGCTTATGTTATCACCTCATTTGCGTTTCCGGGGCTGATTTCTCTCTCATTTGCACAGAGCAGGGTACAAGGTGCTAAAGCATCATGGAGACTTTCAATCAAATTCCCACCTTGGCTACTTCTGTCCTTTCAAAATCATGTATCCCCTGCCCCAGAAAATTGACATTTTACTGCTCTTTAATCCAAATACTCATCTGTCGGGTCCAGAACCCAAGTCCAATTGGCAACAATGCACAAAAGTTGGGATGGCAACTTCCAAGATGGGAAGAATTCAGCAAGTGATGAGGCTGACAGTGGCAAAACAGTGGCACAGCTGGTAGAGACACTGCCTCACAGCTCCACAAGCCCAGGTTCGATCCCATCTGTGTTGCATTTTCAAGTTTCCCCTGTGACCACATGGGTTTCCCTTGAATGCTCAGGTTTCATCCCACATCCCAAAGAAGTGCGAGTTTTTAGGTTAATTGGCTTCTGTAGATTTCCCCTAATGTGTAGGCAGTGGATGAGAAAGTGGGATAACATAGAACTTGTGAACGGGTGATCAGTGGTCGGAGTGGAGTCGGTGGGCTGATTCCATACAGTATCTCTAAACCAAATTAAATCTACGATCATCTAACCATTATATAAAGCTCAGCTTACACTCCTTCAGACAGGATCAGTCAAAGTCAGCATGGATTTATGAAGGGGAAATCATGCTTGACTAATCTTTTGGAATTTTCTGAGGATGTAACAAGTAGAATGGATAAGGGAGAGCCAGTGGATATTGTGTATTTGTACTTTCAAAAAGCCTTTGCAAGGTCCCACACAAGTGCGCAAAATTTGAGCACATGGTATTGGGGGTCAGGTATTGATATGGATAGAGAACTGTTGGCAGACAGGAAGCAATGAGTAGGAATTATCTAATCATTTTCAGAATGGCAGGCAGTGACTAGTGGAGTGCGCAAGGCTCGGTGCTGGGACCACAGTTGTTTAAAATATATATTAACGATTTAGACGAGGGAATTAAATGCAACATCTCTAAATTTGCGGATGACACAAAGCTTGGTGGCAGTGTGAGCTGCGAGGAGGATGCTATGAGGCTGCAGGGTGACTTGGATAGGTTGGGCGAGTGGGCAGAAGCATGGCAGATGCAGTTTAATGTGGATAAGTGTGACGTACCCCACTTTGGTGACAAGAACAGGAAGGCAGATTATTATCAGAATGGTCTGAAAGATTAGGACAAGGGGAGGTACAACAAGACCTGGGTGTGCTTGTACATCAGTCACTGAAAGTAAGCATGCAGGTACAGCAGGCAGTGAAGAAAGCCAATAACATGTTGACCTTCATTATCAAGAAGATTTGACTTTATGAGCAAGGAGGTCCTATTGCAGTTGTACAGGGCCCTGGTGAGACAGCACCTGGAGTATTGTGTGCAATTTTGGTCTCCTAATTTGAGGAAGGACATTATTACTATTGAGGGAGTGCAGCGTAGGTTCACCAGGTTAATTCCTGGGATGGCGGAACTGACGAATGATGAAAGAATAGGTCGACTGGGCTTGTATTTGCTGTAACTTAGAAGGATAAGAGGGGATCTTTTGGAAACATATAAAATTCTTGGAGGATTGGACAGGGTAGATTCAGGGAAAATGTTTCCGATGTTGGGGGAGTCCAGAACCAGGGGTCACAGTTTAAGAATAAGGGGTAGGCCATTTAGGACTGAGATGAGGAAAAAAGTTTTCATCCAGGGAGTTGTGAATCTGTGGAATTCTCCGCCACAGAAAGCAGTGGAGGCCAATTCACTGGATGCGTTCATAGAGAGAGTTAGATTTAGCTCTTCAGGCTAAGGGAATCAAGGGATGCGGGGGATAAAGCCGTAATGGGATACTGATTTTGGATGATCAGCCATGATCATATTGAATGGCGGTGCTGGCTCGAAGGGCCGAATGGCCTACTCCTGCACCTATTTTCTGTGTTTCTATGTAACTCTCAGTCCGAAGAAGGGTCTCAACCCGAAACGTTCCCTATTCCTTTTCTCCAGAGATGCTACCAGACCTGCTGAGTTACTGCAGCATTTTGTATCTATCGTCTGCTGTTCCATCCGACACCCTCAGAAGTAATCTTGGTTCAACACTCAAGGAAGGGGAATTCAGAATGGTACAATACACTTTAATGTGACTGGGGGTGGGAGTGTGCTTAAGGTGGGCAAATGGGCAAGGACCCCCAGTTCATATTTATCAAGAGTTATGCATATCCTATTAATCTATCATGCAAATGTCTCAAGCTCCCCTCCCAAACGAATCAAACTTCAACTGTGCACCCTCTAACTGTGACGACAGGAATTGTATTCCCTTAAATGCAAAGTCGTTGTTATCTCAGCATGAAGCAGGTCCTTCAGCCTGCCAAGCGCATGCCAACCATCTATACTACCGGTCCCATTTATCAGCACAGCCTCATAACTTGGCCAGCACAGTGGCGCAGCTGCCTTTTACAGCGCCAGAGACACGGGTCTAATCCTGACTATGGGTGCTGTCGGTATGGAGTTTCCGCAGTCACAGGGAGTTTTCTCCGGGTACTCCGGTTTCCTCCCACATTCCAAAGACGTGCAGGTTTGTAGGTCAATTGGCTTCGGTAAAATTGTAAATTGTCCCTGGGGTGCAGAACAGTGCTAGCGAATGGGTGATCGCTGGTCGGTGCAGACTTGGTGGGCCAAATAGCATGTTTAAAAGTTTAAAAGATGCTTCGCATAATCTTTTTCAAATCATCTGAAAGTCTGTTTGAAGATCTCTTCAAAGATTTGACAGTGATGGTAAGATTTTAAAGCATAGGCTGAGAGGAACAATGTCTCTGGACTAGTCCTTAGCCGAGCCATGGGGCCTAATCCTTAGCCGAGCCATTTCCTCATAAAAATCTAATGGGAATTTCAAAACAGACAGATTTTGGTTGAATTGTTTTTGAATTCTGAAATCAAGGCAGTGATAAGAGCAATGCAAATCGTATTTCCTCCTTCCTCATCTTCCCAATTACAAGACCCAGAAATGGTGCCCAGATTCCTATCTAAGATGCCGGGAAAATTTCTACTCAATGTTAATTTTATGGTGAGACCTTCCAAAACACTCCCATCTCCCCAAGGGAAAATTTGGCCACGGCTGTAGAATTAGAATCATAGAATTCCATGAGTAGATCTTCTGAACAGTTCTTCCCCTTTGTTGTCAGGCTTCTGAACGGTCCTTCCATAAGCCAGTAAGCTAGGGTGCTGCAGATTCACCTCTACCCCATTGCGGACATTGGACTTTGTCTATGGAACGGATATGCTACAATGCTGAGAACTACATTCTGCACTCTTCCCCTTTATGCTATGCTATTGTTCTTGACGTTGACTTGACTGTAGTTATCTACAGTATATCTGATCTGAATGGATAGCATGCACAACAAAGCTTTTGACTGTGCCTCAAGACATGTGACAATAATAAAGCTGAAACTATAGCTCAAGTGTCATCCCAAGGTACCCTGGGCGGCTTTGCATCGCACATTTCACGTCAATTCATGCCTCCTGTGTGGCCCGGTAATGAATGGCACAGGGTCCGAGGTCGGTGGGCACACTGGAAACAGACACATCCATCCCTCTACCCTGTGGGTACACCCCAGTCTCCAGCCTTTGTTGGCACAGTTAGCACTTGAACCCTTGCATTTGAGAGGAGAATTGGTCCCTCAGTGTTATATTATTGTGTGTGGCCTACCCTTCATCATCACAGTGAGGTATTTGCTGGTGGAACGAGATGAAGTGGTAATATCATCATGTGCATTTTAACATTTATTTGAAACTAATGCCAATCTCTAGCACATTTAACTACTTCCAATCGAAACACCATGGAAACTATATGGAACCTGTCTTGGTGCAAACGGCAAGTGGTGGATTTGGAGGTTTGTCTGGTTTGGGTAAGCTGGTGAACTTTTTGAGTAAAGTTATTCAAATCTCATTATTTTGGGATGAGTTGAAAAAAGAAAATGAATTATTTGTTATATTTGTTTAGGCTTCCTATGTACACCAATATTTGTTATAAACCATGTATATTCTGCACCTTTGTTCTTGATTTGAACACGTAACCTGAGTTTTCACTGGAAAGCAGGACCATAGGAGTGAAGTCAAGAGTGTTCAGGGTCATGTGTCATATTTGGGTGGCACAGCGGTAGAGATGCTGCGTCATGGTGCCAGAGACCATGTTTCGATCCTGACTATAGGTGCTGCCTATATGGAGTTCGCACGTTCTTCTTGTGAGGGTTTTCTCCGCGTGGGTTTTCTCCAGGTGCTCCGGTTTTCACCCACACTGCAAAGATGTGCGAGTTTGTAGGTTAATTGACTTCTGTAAATTGTAGGATCGTAGGAGTGTACGGGGTGATCACTGGTTGGTGCGGACTCGATAAGCCAATGGCCCCATTTCTATGCTTTATTTCTAAAGTCTAAAATAAAGTCTAAATGTCCCGAAGCGGAAAATGAAATTCTTAGTTGCAGTTTTGCTGGAGTTGGAATTGTGAGAGGTCCCCAACAAGGTGGACCTTTCACAGAGTAGGAGGGGTTGGCCCTACTGTCATGTATCCTCTGTCTGTTCCAATGTTCAATGTCGGTTCCTTAATCCCAGAAGGAAATTATCCAGTCAGTATCATTGTTTACTATAATCAAATTGACGCTGCTTTTCTAATGTTGGAACATTGAGCATACTTCAGACTCTGATTAAAAGTCAGATATATAAATGCATATTATCTTCAGCCACATACTATGCTACTCCAGCACGCTGTGTCTTCTTTTGTAAACCAGCATCTGCAGTTCCTTGTTTCTTTATTTTATAGCTCCACTGCAAATTCTCTGAGAAGATCTCCTCCTCTCTCCCAGAAGGGTCCAGACCAGAAAGGTCATCTATCCATGTTGTGCTGAGATGCTGCCTGACCCGCTGAGTTACTTCAGCATTTTGCATCACCGTCTTCTTTATCTTCTTTCCTTGGTTCTGGCCCCATCACACACACCAGCTCACTGGTGTCATTATTATTAGAGAGGCATAGTTATACAGCACGGAAACAGGCCTTTTGCTCAACTCGTCCAAGATGCCCCAAGATGTAAAAGATGCCCCATTTAATCGAATCCCACATGTCTGCATTTGGCCCATATCCCTCTAAACCTTTCGGATCTATCTAGCAGTCCAAATTACTTTTAAATGAGCCAAGAGTGTTTGTCAAATGTTCTAAAACTGAATTATTAAATTCTTATTGTACAACAGATACAGTTTTAATTATGAATATCACTGTCTGTAAGGTTATGGTAAAGACTAGAGGAACAAAATTGATAAACAAAAAATGAAGATGTTATACACGTTCAACTGAAAACCATTTTGCTGTAAAGCTTGTTTTAAAAAAATAGAAAATATTTTAAGTCAAGTGAGTTTAATTGTCATATGCATCGGCATTGGATTAATGAAATTCTTATTTGCTGCATCTTTACAACACAAAATTCATACAATATTCATAATACAATAAGTTAATAATTAATAATACTAGGAGACCATCACAGTGCAATACCAAATTCCGTAGTGCAACCAAAGACACAATCCATAGAAGATCACAGCTGATGAGGTTAGTGTTGTGCATTGTTCAAGACCCTGATGGTTGTTGGGAAGAAGCTGTTCTTAAACCTGGTGGTCACAGTTTTCAGACTCCTGTACCTTCTTCCCGATGGTAGCAGTGAGATGAGAGAGTGGCCAGGGTGGTACGGGTCTTTGATGATATTGGCTGCCTCTTTGAGGCAGCGCCTCCTATAAAACCTGAGAGTGGGGGAGGTCAGTACCAGTGATGGACCAGGCAGTGTTAACCACTCTCTATAGTCTCCTTTGTTCCTGGGCGTTTGACTTACTGAACCAGAAGGTGATGCCAGCATTATACCAAATGGACAGTTGGTCAATAAAATCCCTTTAGGTCTGGAATCAGAGTGGGTGTGAAAGATGAATAAAAGATAAACAGGTCTTCAACAATTGCCAATAAATAACTACAGCTTAAAGTACTACAACCTGAACAAATATTCCCAAATATAAAGCAAATGAATTCATTAGGGGAACCAGATAAACCTAACACCGATATTTCGCATGTTAATTTCAAACTGCAATGCTCCTGTAGATCCCTTCCAGGGTGAGCGGGTCAGTACTTGTGATGGACTGGCCAATCAAATATTTGAAATTTGAATGGTTGAAATTTCACATTTCAACTATCTCCCAAATATTTTCAGCTGAAGTGATGGGGATATTGGGAACTCTTTTGCAAAATGGTATTGGTGGATGACTGACTTTTCCTGCACCATCTGATCTTGGTGTACAATGTTTGATTAAACCTGGTCCTTAAGACACCAGGTCTTTTAGGGAAGCTGAACTCTTGTTTGTTACCTTGCAGGTGGCTTCCAGTTCCATGAGCTGATGCTTCAGGGAATGCCGCTCGGTATCATCCGCTTATACGTCGGCTCAGAGAGTGTTTTAACCCCGCCGTGAGGTGGCCAGGCAACACTTTCTCTCTCTCTCTCTCTTCTCGGATGCGAATGTGATTGTGGTTTATTGTTAGAGTTTAACTGTGCTTTCAATGTTCACAAACTTGCAATGGTTTGGCTTTGAGCTGCCAATCCGCATCTTGTACACTGACCCCTGTACTTGGAGATGTTTTAATATATAAATAGATAAGTGTAACAAGGTGGCTTGTTTTTCAGAAGGGGAAATGGGGGAAAGGAATTATGTTTGTTTACAGACATCTAGAATAGAGATTAAATCTTGCATGCTGAATTATAGTGCAAGTATTGAAAGATTGAGTAATGTTGTTATGAACTTACAGCCTATTAGTAGATTCTTCATTCAAAGGCGATTAAAACTTTGTCTATTAACAATTATTGTGTGCACAATCAATGTATAAACACTAATAGGCTGCCTCTGTTAAATGTGTTTGTTTAAAGGTTTTTTTTGATAGTCAATCCATGGTCTGAATGTCCTATGTTAACAAGGCTCTTGCTGTGCACAGATCCCATGAAACCCTCTGATCTTTAACTGATGGTCACATTCACTTGCTCTGCCTGCATTCACAAACTACTTGTCCACCAAAGATAGACACAAAATGCTGGAGTAACTTAGCAGGTCAGGCAGCATCTCTGGAGAAAAGGAATAGGCAACATTTCGGGTTGAAACCCTTCTTCAGACTGAGAGTCAGGAGAGAGAGAGAAAATGGAGACTCTGAAATGTTCTCCCAACCCCAAGACAATGGAGACTCTCTCTTAACGCACGTTGTGTAAACCCCCAACAATTTAAAACATCTCTCTTAAATCATCTGTGATTTTGAGTTTCCCTCTCCCCCGACTCTTAATCGGAAGAAGGGTTTCGACCCAAAATGTCACCTATTCCTTTTCTCCATGGGGATATGGGGAGAAAGCTGGGGTACTGATTTTGGATGGTCAGCCATGATCACATTGAATGGTGGTGTTGGCTTGAATGGCCTACTCCTGTACCTATTTTCTATGTTTCTATGTTTTTTCCAGAGATGCTGCCTGACCCACTGAATTACTCCAGCATTTAGTGACTGTTTTCAGTATAAAATCAGCATCTGCAGTTCCTTCCTGCACACTACTTGTTCACCATGTTCTGTAGACTCTGAAATGTACCCCCAACTCCAAGTCACTGGCAACACTCTCTCATTACTCACGTTGTGTAAATCCCTCTCAATGTTAAACATCTTTCTCAAATCTTCTGGGAGACCTATGTTGATGTTGATAGGTACCATTGTAAAGTGCTGTAACATCTTTATTGCGTAAATCTGGCTTTGAAAATGGTAAATAAATGCCTTAAAGAACTTTTTTTTCTGCATTGATTATTGACGCAACTGATTATTTTCAAAGGTTTAAATGGTATTGTATTGTCACATCTACCTAGGTACAACAAAATTCCTTTTTTTGCGTACAGTTCAGTAAAAATGTTAACGATTTTCAACATAGAAATATCAACACATTAAGAACCACAGTAGACTACCAGTAGTTGCTTCAGGTCAGAGGCTGCCTAGCATGGAGCAACATCCCCCCCAGAGAATTCAGGATCTTGGATCCCTTGATTTATCCCATGGGTGCTACCTGCCAGAACAGTGGCGTTCTAGGAAAACTAGAATCCGCTAACTCATTCTCCCACCGACAAAATCCCTATAGCGGTAGTGACAGCACTTCGAAGGTGGAACATCGAGATGGTTTGAGAACATTACACTGCTCCGTTGAACAGAGGCATCATCTGATTGGGTCAAACACGTGCATCAAGACCATCATCACAAGTCCATCAACAATCATCCATCGCGTTCATCATGTTCTCATAAGTTCATGATTTACAGGAGCAGAATTAGGCCATTCAGCCCATCACGCCTACACCGCAATTCAATCATGGCTGATGTATCTTTCCCTCTCAACCCCATTCCCCTGCCTTCTCCTCCATAACCCCTGAAACCCTTACTACTCATGAATCTATCAATCTCTACCTTAAAAATATCCCTTGACTTGGCCTCCACCATCACAAGGTATGCCATTCAGATTTTGTAAAGGATTTTGAGAAAGGTTTCTTCATTCTGAAGTAGGATCCTGACCCGAAACGTCACCTATTCCTTTTCTCCAGAGATGTTGCTTGACCTGCAGTGATACTCCAGCAGTTTGTGTCTCTCTACAGTTCCATGTGTCTATGTCATATTGGGCTGCTTGCCCCACCCACCTCAGACCCCTCCCCTCCATGGCGCAGCACGCTCTGCCCCCAGCGCCCCCCCACCTTTCAGCAAGCCACACCTCGGCCAGCCCCAAGCCTTGCCCCTAAGATAAACACAAAATGCTGGAGTAACTCAGCGGGACAGGCAGCATCTCTGGATAGAAGGAATGGGTGACTTTTTGGGTCGAGACGACACTTAGGAAGCTTGCGAAAACGAGACAGACGTTCAAGGAAAATGTGGAATAAATCATTGTTAGCAGGGACAACAAAGAGAAATAACATTTAATTAGGGGAGACACATAGATAAGGAAGCGAATCAGTATCCCGTACCTGCCTTCTCTCCATACCCTCTGATCCTTAGCCACAAGGGCCACATCCAACTCACTCTTAAATATAGCCAATGAACTGGCCTCGAGACATCAAAGGGGATGACGTTCAATGCATGTACACCAAATGTGGACCAAAGCTAGTATCCCAATACATCTTTCATCATTGTATTAGCTGTCCCACCAATAGGAAGTGTCACCTAAGATCTCTGGCAGTAACAAGTGAAATAACACAAGATGTTTAAAATCATTATTTGTGGTAGTGTTTATGTAAAGCAAACTTGTTTGAAAAGGGGATCGGGAAGAAACGGGAATGTTTAGTGTCAATAACATGTATTACAGACACAAATGAATGACGAGGGGGAGCAGATACCCTTGTCCACCAAATGACCTTAGAGTGGTGTGTTTAGGACAGTCATCTGATATCTGACTGGTCTCTCACTCTATCTCTCAGGGTGGAAATGATCCCTCTGTGTCAGGGGGACCAGGGAGTATAATGGATGTATAGTGAGAGAAGGAGAGCAAGGGTTACTTGAAATTAGAGAAATCAGTTTTCATACCACTGGGTTGTAAGCTGCCTAAGCGAAATAAGAGGTGCTGTTCCTCCAATTTATGTTGGGCCTCACTCTTACATTGGAGGTTTTCAGTGAAACGATCGCCGAGCCTGCGTAGATCTCGCCAATATATGAATCCAGACCTGGAACTGCGGATACAGTAAATGAGGTTGGAGGAGGTGCAAAGTGAACCTCTGCAGGACCCTGAAAAGACTGTCTGGGTCCTTGCACGGAGTCGAGGGGGAAGGTTTAGGGACAGGTGTTGTATCTCCTGTGGTTGCAGGGGAAAGTACCTCAGGAGGGGGCGGTTTGGGTGGGAAGGAACAGGTTAACCAGGAGTTGTAGAGGGAACGGTGTCTGCGGAAGGCGGAAAGGAGATGGGAAGATGTGGCTCATGGTGGGATCCCGTTGGAGGTGGTCAAAATGTCGGAGGATTACGTGTTGTATGCGACGACTGATAGGTTGAAAGGTGAGGACTAGGGGGGACTCAACAGTCCCTGTTGCGACTGGGGGGAGAGGGAGCAAGGGAGGAGTTGCGGAGTATCGAGGAGACCTGTGTGAGCGCCTCATATATGAGGCTGGGGCGGAAATCCCGGGAGGACCAGAGTGGACACGTCCCCCCACTCTGCTTTGAGAGGTGGGGGATGATCCCCCCCAAATTTCAGTAAACCGGATTTTAAAACCCAGTGAAATCTCCGCTTTCCGCGAGACAGTGGGGGTGGGACTGCGGATCGAGGGCGCCGATTGGACGAGAGAGACGTCGGTCAGCAGGCAATGGGGGCGGGATGTGAGGATTCAGCGCGATCATTGGAGGAGGGAGGAGTAGGGGGGTGGGACTGAGGATAAGAGTGCAGTGATTGGAGGAGGCAAAACACTCTCAGCACAGACCTGTGCCTCATCCGCAGCCAGGATCGATCCCGGCTCTCCGGCGTTGTCCCCTCTCCACCCGAGTGCCCCCCCACCCCCACACCTGAGGGTGGCCAGAGACATCGGGAGTCAGACGGGAGCTGTGCCCGGGCCCACAGCCTGCGCAGAGAAGCAACGCTAAACCCAGCTCAACTTTGCCTGGTTCCACATGGTTAACCTACAGCCCTGCCTGGATTTACAGGAAATATGGCCCAGGTTTACAGCCAGTGTGGAGAAGCAGCGCCGGTGTCCCGTCAGTCCAGGCAGGGCTGTAGGTTAACCCGGCGAGACAGGCAGAGTTGAGCTGCATTTAGCGCTGGGAGCGCGTTTGCTGCGGCCGCTGAGCGAGGCGCAGCTGAAGCGGTTGGATGAGCACCGGTACTGCGCGGCCGGCCGCTCGCTGCTCGAGCCGCCGCTGCAGCTCTACTGGTGCTGGCTGCTGAACCTGGTGCCCGCCTGGCTGGCGCCCAACACCATCACCCTGCTCGGCCTCGCCACCAACCTGCTCAGCACCCTGCTGCTCATCTACCACTGCCCCGGCGGCACTGAGCAGGTAGGCCAGGCCCGGCCCGGCCCGTGGGCCCACGGGTAGGGAGGGCAGGATGAGGAGGCTGGGGTGATAGGGCCCTGGGCGAGGTGACTGGGACCCGTGGGAGCTGGGAAAGGGGTGACTGGGTCCCGGGGGTGTGAGGAAACCAGGGGTGCTGGGGAAGAGGTGAGAGAGTCCCCTGGATGTTAGACGGGGGTGACTAGGACCCAGGGGTGCTGTCTGGAAGCAGGTGTGTTGGGGGTGGAGTGAATGGGTCACAGGGGTGCTGGGGAATGGCTAACTGATCCAAGGGTGCTGGGTCAGGGTGATCCAAGGGTGGCTGGGTTCGGGCATGAGATTTCTCCGCACATCCGCGGATTTCTCTGCACATCTGCGGATTTTGAAATTTGGCTAGGCATCTCCGCCGCTGCGAGGTTTCACCGCTGCCGAGGCCCCATCACCGCTGCCGAGGCCGCACCCCTGTCGACGCCCCACTTCATGCCTCCGTGGTGCCGACCCGGGCCCCAGCCGCGGTCGCCGTCGGCCGCTTCATCCGACCCGGCTTCTACCCGCGAGGCCACGGCCGGGGTTCTACGCGGCGATCCGGGAAGCATCGAGACCGCGGTGCCTCAAACAAAGCCTCTGGCCACGTTCCCAGCTCACAGCCGCGGGCTGTCGGGATGCCTTCTGGCCGCGCAAAACAAGGCATGGTTGCATTTCCATCTTGGACTTTCGCCATTGAGTCAGCAATTGGTATTCCTGAATAATCACCGACTGCAAATTCTGGCAATCAGACAATGTCCAGCAATCAAAAGAATATAAAAGATTATTCGCTTATTTTTCTATTTTTTTAAAATAATTTGACCGTAGATTTAAAGAAATCTTTAATTTTAAATTTTGGGAAGTGTTATTTTCAAATAATGTCTTAAATTCCAGGTTGAAATGTTAATATTTTTTCCACTGCACTTAATTTGACTGATTAGCTATGTAGCACAATATGATCATCTTTGAAGTAGATGGATCATCATTTTCGTCGTTGGATTTGAAATTCATTTGGCGTTGAAAAACTCTCCAGGAGTAAACAAGCAAGGAACGGGTATGATGTTACAAGTATATGTAATATAAAATATTTTCAATATCACTTGAGTGTAAACAAGCAAGGAGTTGGTGTCATTTTAAGGTATGATTATCACAAATTTTCTGTGTAAATTAAGAAGAGACAAGCAAATAAAATGTGTTGATTTAAGGTACAATAAAAAAAATTACAGTATAAATTAAGGGTAAACATGCAAGAATACGGTTGCATCTCAAGGTACAATTATCATATTGTATGGGTCGGGGGGGGGGGGGGGGTGGTTGACTGGGTCCCTGGGGATGTAAGGGGTGTTCCAATCACAGAGTGCGTGTGGGTGACAGTATGTTTGGGTTGTCCAGGGTTGTCCAGGGTGGGAGGATGGGTGTGACTGGGTTGAGGGAGCAGCCAGGTCCTGGGGATGTGTGGGATTATAGGGCTGGCGGGTTAGTTTAGGGATTTGTCATGGAGGGTGGGTGTGTATGTAAATGTGGTTCCAAGCTCGTGCCGGAGGGACATGGGGGCCATCTGTGAGGAGGGGTGTGTTTGTGTACGGGAAACCAAGTGGAATAAGGACAAGGGGTGAAAGGAGATGATGGTGGATGTTGGGTGCTGGGATGAGGTGGAGGGTACAGCAGGCAGTAAAGGGCCTGTCCCACTTGGGTGTCATTTGCGCGTCCCGCAGATGGCGTGCGAAGATGTTGTACATCCCAAAATCCCGGGGTGCCACGTGCGACCGCGCGTCACTGCCTCCGTCACTACGCACCTTGCGTGCATAATACGCACCATGCGAGCATCACATGCGCGTCGTGCATCGTGACGCGTAAATTATCTCGCGCAAATGACGCCAAAGTGGGACAGGCCCTTAAGACATTTAGAACCCAGCTCTTGCGTCTACCTTCTGAACTCCCCCAGCCCAGCAGGACTTGCCATATTTTAGTAGGTCTGTGCGAGGCTACAGGCTGGCAGATGGCTAACCTGAACCCTTCTATTAGTCAATAGTGCTTTAGTTCAATGCTACTTACACAGAAAGGTGGAAAATAGGTGCAAGATTGGGCCATTCGGCCCTTTGAGCCAGCACTGCCATTCAATATGATCATGGCTGATCATCCAAAATTAGTACCCAGTTCTGTTTTTTTTTTCCCATTTCCCTTAGCTTTAAGAGCTAAATATAACACTCTCTTGAAAACATCCAGTGAATTGACGTCCACTGCCTTGCCTTCTGTGGCAGAGAATCCCACAGATTCACAACTCTGGGTGAAAAGGTTTTTCCTCATCTCAGTCCTATAAGGGCTACCCGTTATCTTAAAATGTGACCCCTGGTTCTGGACTCCCCAACATCGGAAACATTTTTCCTGCATCTAACCTGTCCAATCCTCTAAGATTTTTAAATGTTTCCAAAAGATATCCTCTCATCCTTCTAAATTACAGCGAATACAAGCCCAGTCGACCTTTTCTTTAATCATACGTCAGTCCCGCCATCCCAAGAATTAACCTGGCGAACCTACGATGCAATCCCTCAATAGTAATAATGTCCTTCGTCAAATTAGGCGACCAAAATTGCACACAATACTCCAGGTGCAGTCTCACCAGGGCCCTGTACAACTGCAGTAGGACTTCCTTGCTCTGAAACTCAAATCCTCTCGCAGTGAAGGCCAACATGCCACTAGCTTTCTTCACTGCCTGCTGTACCTGCATGCTTACTCTCAGTGACTGATGTACAAGCACACCCAGGTCTTGTTGCACCTCCCCTTCTCCTAATCTGACACCATTCAGATAATAATCTGCCTTCTTGTTCTTGCCATCTAAGTGGATAACCTCACGTTTATCCACATTATACTGCATCTTCTATGCTTCTGCCCACTCACACAACCTATCCAAGTCGCCCTGCAGCCTCATAGCATCCGCCTCGCAGCTCACACTGTCACCCAGCTTTGTGTCATCTGCAAAAGAGATATTACTTTTAATTCCCTTGTCTAAATCATTAATATATATTGTAAACATCTGGGGTCCCTTGCGGAACCTGTAGATCTGTCATACCTAATACCAACACACCACTCGGATCTATATTCTGGTCCTGGTTGTACCATATGGTCACCAATTATTACTAACGCTTCTAGACTCTGGCGGTTAGTCGGGATGTAGTCACAGAGATGACAACTTGCTGTGGAACTTTACTATATGCCAATAAACCTGTTCGATCATGACTTGGAGTATTTCTTAATAGCATTACAGCACCCAACTAGTCATTGCTTGCCATTCTGAAAAGGACTCATTAATTCCTACTATTTGCTTCCAGTCTGCCAACTAGTAACTCCCCCCCCCCCCCCCTTGACTCCATCCTGCACCCGGGGGATGGGGACGGCTTCAGGAGGGGGGGAGCGTCCTGCAGCCGGGGAAGGGGCACGGCTTCAGGCGGAGGCTGTCGGTGGGGGAGGGGAGGCTCCTCCAGCCGGGGGAGGGGACGGCTTCGGACGGGGGCTGTTGGAGCCGGTGGGGGAGGGGGGCACCATCCGGGGGAGGGGGATGGCTTCAGGCGGAGGACTGCTTCAGGCGGGGCGGTAGTAGGGGGCTGCGTCTTACAGCAAGGGGAGGGGGATGGCTTCAGGCTGTGGTTGTCGGGGCTGGTGGGGAGGGGGGAGCGCTGCCGTGGCCCACTGCTGCGGGGTGGTGTGCCCTGCCAGCGCCTGGCCCCGCTACGCCAGGCTCCCTCAATCCGCACTCAATCCGCACTCAATCCGCACTCACTCCTCACTTCCCCAGGATCTCGAGGTTGCAGCAGTTGGCAGGGCTCCAGGCCGCTCCGGGCTCCCCGACTCGGCGCCGCCTCTGGGCTGACAGACTCGGAGCCGCTTCGGGGCTCGGGGCAAATGTAAAAAATAACGCAAACCAGAAGTGGACAAGATGAGAGTTTTAGTTAAGTATACATAGATAGATAGAGAGAGAGAGAGAGAGATAGATATTTCGCTTGGGTAGTTAGAAAATTGACTTCTCCAATTTCAGGTAGTCCCTGCTTTCTCCTTCTGTCCCTTACCCTTCCCAGCTCTCCCACTGCCCACTGTCTCCGCCTCTTCCTTTCTTCATCCCGCCACCCCCACATCAGTCTGAAGAAGAGTTTCAACCAGAAACGTCGCTTATTTCCTTCGTCCTTAGATGCTGCCTCACCCGCTGCCTTATTCCTTTCATCCATTTCTCTAGCTAACCCAGGTTATGGTTTTACTTCGGAGTCATGTGAGTGATTCCGTGAAGGCCCGCCAGGGCGCCTGCGCAGCATTACGTCAGCCGCATTGGCGCAAGCACCAGTCAGGCAGGACTGAGCTCCTGCCTGTGGTAAGTTAAACTTAAAGGTAAGTTTATTTTTACTTACCAGGGGTTTTAGGCAGGAGCCTCTTTTTACAGAGGTTTACTGTCAGTTTCGCAGCCCGACAACTTGCCGGTTATGGACTGTGGTGAAATTTCAGTCCGACCGCAAATGCGGAAGAAACGGCAAAATTGATCGGGTTGCAAGATAAGATAGCGCTAACAGTGCAGTTAGCGGCTCCCCAGCTGCAGGAATGCTGTAAAAACGGCAAGAAATTTTAGCAGAGTCGCTGACAGAGGGATCTGCGGCTCCGCAACCTGCAGGATTGCCTTGGGAACGGCAAGGAATATTAAACTGAGTCGCTCCAAGCCTGTGGTATGATGTTGGAATGGCAAAGAAGCAACGCTGGAGCCACTGACAGTGGGGTCAGTGGCTCACAGACGTTGGACCCAGTCAAAAAAATTACTGGGGCTCATTCAGCCCTCAGGTGAGTTGGGATATAAGGATTCTCCTTATAATTAAAAGTATGTATTTTATAGTATTTTTTCTTTAAGTAAAAAAATTAAGGCAAGGTAAAAAGTTATTGTTATATGATATTGTTCTGACGATGTTATTATTGTTTAGCACATAGTGCGGGCCTATGGGACAGGCGGCGCCAGCAGCACCGGACAGGGCTGCTTCATGTGTAAAATGTGCGGGTCTATGGGACAGGCGGCGCCAACAGCGCCGGACAGGGCTGCTTCATATATGAAAGTGCCGGCCTATGGGAGAGCCGTGCCAGCAGCGCCTGACAGGGCTGCTTCATGTGTGAAGTGCCGGCCTATGGGAGAGCCGTGCCAACAGCGCCTGATGCAGGGCTGTTCATGACAAAAAGCGCCGGCCTTTATGAAAGGCGGCGCCAGCAACGCCTGGCAGAGGGTTGCTCAAATTCACACATATCTGCTCGCCCACGGAGTCGGGAGATGATTCTCCACCGGGGCTAGAGAGCAAGGCCCACGGAGTCGGGGGATGAATTCCTCACCATGGCTGGATAGTGCGTTGAAACAACTATCCTTATACAGCAACTGTTGTATACAGTGCTGCAAAGGTCTCCCTCTCGGAGGCAGAGACCAAGATGGGTCAGTATCCGGCTAACACTAAGTCTCAGGGTCTGGCCGTGGGGCATACCCAAAGGGATGAAGGGCACGTGTCAGAGGTACTTTTCCTGACAATTAAGTTGCCATCCCAGTAAAATATTCTATTGGGGTAAGGCCAATGGGTTCATATCAGTATTGTATCCTACGGCCTGCGGCAGCGCCCGTTAGAATTGCCTACAAATCACCCCTCTTAGAAGGGAAGAGCAAAAGATTAAGATGACTCCGGGCTCTTAAGATGTCAATAGAACAGACTCAAGTACATATGTGCCGGCAGTGAACAACGCCAACAGGGGGATGTGAGAGCTAGCCGCTGAATCGGTTATTCAGGTAGGTCTATTCTACAGGGGAGGACGCCTGTCAGATGAATTAATTCGACCATCAACGGGCAAAAGTCATCGTTCAGAAACACACCCCAGGTGCTCATCGGCAGTAGCGGTTCACTGGAGCTGAAGAATGATGAGTATCTGGCATATGAACTTCTGTATGCAAAACATTTACTCCTGACTTCAACAGGTTCATAAGGTAAGAGATTCATGTTATACAAATCCCATTACAAAGGTTATCAAAGACAATATAACTGTACTATAACAGTGGGCTTTGCAGTATGGGATAGACTGTTGGTCATTGGGATTTACCTGTGATTATTATTATCCTTGTCTCCACCTTGTGGCAAGAGATTGGGGTTATAGCAATCTGTTACAAAACTGATTAAAGTAATTGGCAATATGGCAGCTGGGTTGCAGCTGAGCTAATCAAGGAACTGATATTGTGTAAGTAGCAATTAGATCGTTGCTAACAACCTTGTGCTATTGTCAGCTGAGGCTACTTCAGCCACAATGATGAAGTAACAGTATTCAGCATTGCTGAACATGACAATACTCATTGAACTTGAAACTCGCTACAGTAGTGTGGTCGGTTGAATTCAGTTATTATGAACTGATGTTCGAACTCTAAGATGAGAAGTTCCAAATACCATCACCTACTCAAAGGTAGTGGAGATTGCATGAGTACCAATTCTTCAGTTGTTGGTATCAACTAAATATATACACTTAATGCACCGTTGAGTAAGGTTTTGAGTGAATATACATATTCTTCATGCACAAAGTTAAGTTGCTGCTCTACAATGGTGACATATGTTAGTCTCATGGTAGTTAGGAAGAATATCCTGTAATCTCCTTGCCACTGGTGTATCGTCCAGTTTAGATTGATGATAACACAGAATAAATGTTGCATCTCAAAGTATGATGAAAGCATGATTTACTACTTTATTAAATGTTTGTCATGTTTATGCCTGTTCACTGTTTGCAAAAATATGTGACACAACAGTGTGGAGAAATACATTCTCGTTTCAATAGGAGGAATGGACTGAATGTCTTCCTCATTAGCTGGGTCTTAAAACAGTCAGCAAGACCTCGTTTGGATTCGTACTATCGGACTGGCCAAGCGTCCATGTTGCCTGCTTCATCAGGCATTATGGCACAACTGTATTCAGTTATGCCAAAAAGCAAGAACTTGCTGTTGTAAACTGTGGTTCAGGAGACTGGTCTTTGCACAGTAAAACGATTATTGACTTACACATTTTCAATGGATTAACTTATGCCTCATGTTGTCACATTTAGCCATGAGGGTGTTCACTGCAGTATGCATGGGTAGCATCCAAAAAAGCAGTACAGCCCTATTGAGGGGATCAGAAATGTTGTTAAATATTAATGATACATTTGATACGATAC
This sequence comes from Okamejei kenojei, assembly GCA_035221665.1. Taxonomy (NCBI): domain Eukaryota; kingdom Metazoa; phylum Chordata; class Chondrichthyes; order Rajiformes; family Rajidae; genus Okamejei; species Okamejei kenojei. The sequence continues at coordinate 27,026,953 of CM069149.1, read as the reverse complement.
AAATTACTGACATTTCCAGTTCATTTTAAGTGATATTGACAATAGTTCAGTTATAGAGAAATTACAGCTGTAACATTAGGGAACTACATTGTCGAGTCCAACCCGGATATCAAGCTGTTAAAAAGATATTGATACAAGTACTCGCATCACAAGATTATGCAGTTGGTTATTGTAAATGTGTAAACATTATTTCACCAAGGGGTTCCAGTTATATCCTTGGTCAAGACTCTAATATCAGCACAATGACGGCAAAACATTGCAAACGCTGTGGCTGGACAGGATGGAATTGGCTGTTCATGCCATTACATATTCATTCTGGTCTACACTAGCAGAGCAGACCAGGGCTGGCATGGTTTTAAGATCATTTGAATACCCCACTGTCTCAATTTTATGTTATCAAGGCCACCAGAATCCTTAGAAGTATGGATTCAGCACTGTGTATTCGTTAATAAACAATTACACAAGAAAAGGTCGGCTCAGACTATTTCAAGGTGGCTGCAACAGGTATTAACATTGACGATTGTATGTCTCATTCCACCAGGTCAGCATCAACGTCAGCATATCATTTATGAGAGTGTTTACATCTCATTATACTAGGGCAGCAGCTATGTTGGCGGTCAAATGGAGGGATGTGTCCTTCGACCAAATTTTAGTGGCCGTCGGATGGACAAATGAGCTGATGTTTCAGAAATGTATCATCGGCCAATTGTCAATCCAGGGCTGTTTGCCAATGTCATTTTAAGTACCTAAACCTGTTGTTTGTTTACATTGTTAAATAAACCCTATCATTACATTGAATACAATGTTATTACTAATGCATTTATTTCTCTTTCGAGTCAATCAATGCAGTGGGATGCCGAGATTGTAACCTGCGGCATGAAATCACAAAGCTTTAAATTCTTCACGGAATCACTCACGTGACTCCAAAGTAAAATAGTAAGATTAAACGAGAACTTACCAGTTTGAAGTTTGATCTTGATTTTATGAGGAGTTACGTTGGTGATTACGTGCCCACCACGCCCAACCCTCTCTCATAAAAGATCACCTGGTAGTTCTCGAGTCACTGATCTTACTGTTTACTTCGGTGTTGTTTATTTGTGATTTCATACCGCTGCTTTGAAGTTTGCTGCGCAGGCGTCCTGGCGGGCCTTCACATAATCACCAACGTAACTCCTCATAAAATCACGATCAAACTTCAAACTGGTAAGTTCTCATTTAATCTTACTATTAAAGGTTGTACAGGGTTGTAGAAAATAGTTGATGGAATGCGGCTATTTGTTACCTCCAGATTCTCGGGCTCCTGCAGCAGCTTCCCTATGGTAGCAGCGAGTGAGAGTGTGCTCAGGTTGGTGTGGGTTTCTGATGATATTGGCTGCCTTCTTGAGGCAGAAACTCCTGTAAATCCCTTCGATCTTGTAGTACCTCTGATGGACTGGGCAGTGTTCACCACTTTCTGCAACCTCCTCCATTCCTTGGTATTGGAACCGAACCAGGCCGCGATGTAACCAGTCAGGACACTCTTTACTATACACCTGTAGAAGTTTGATAGAGAATTCAGAATAACTGCACTTCTCTTCCAAATAATGTTTCACTTTTTTTCTGTTCCGATGGTGTTGTGTGCCTGCGGTACTGTGCAGGAGAGCAGGTGTGGATTGTGTAGTCAATAGTGGGAGCTGGACACTGATTTAGAAATGAGAGTACCACCAACAATCAGAGCTAACCTTAGATATTTACTTGTTTTAGGGTGCAACCCAATTTCAAGTTGTTAGCCTTCATTATGATTAGTTCAGTATTAGTTAGCCTAGTTACACACCTAAAATCTTTCTAACTAGGATAATAGCTAGAAGCTATGGTATCCTTTTTTTAGAATTTCATCAACCTCGCTCACAGATAGGAAGTTTCACCTGAAGCTCAATAAACACAAAAGTCAAATCGGAAGCCAGGCAGATTTAAGTAGTGTGCACTAACAAAGTCAGTTAAGATTGACTTTCATGTCTATAGCATGCCAGCTAGCCATCATAATCTGGTTCACCTAATTGTGTTCTCCAGAGATGCTGCGTGACCTGCTGAGTTACTTAGGGAATTTGTGTCTTTGCTGTGAAACCAGCATTTGCGGTTCCTAGTGTTGGAAATGCTGGTTTAAAGATACAACAAATGCTGGTTTAAAGATACACACAAAAGCTGGAGTAACTCAGCGGGACTGGTAGCATCTTACAAAATGGTTCACACTGCAATCGCCACATCTCTTCAATGATCGTGAGCAGAACCATGGGGAATTTTTGCTCACTTCTTGTTCCTGGTAGTTTGGGAGAACTTCCAGTACCCTCCATACTTTAATGCAGCAAATTCTCCAAGGGACCCACTGATGCTGCTTTTAAATCTGGGATGAACAATAGATTTTTGTCAACTATCAATAGAATTTGACCAATAGCTACTGTTCATCCCAAATGTAAAAATAACATCAATCATGTATTAGGGCTAAGGTAAAATGGATGGTGTGTGTTAAATTCACAGTTCAGCCATGATACAGAGAGCAGAACAGGTTTAATGGGCCAAGTGGTATCATCCAGTTTCCCCAAAGAACATAAGCTACAGGCCGGCACATAAGCTAGGGTACTGTCTGATTCGCCTCTACCTCATTGAGGACATTGGATTTTTTCTCTGAAACCGTTGCACTACAACACAGAACTATATTCTGCACCTGTATCTTTATTTTTGATCTATCTGTTGTACTTGAGTTTGGCATGATTGTATTCATGTACAATATATCTGATCTGATTGGATAGCATACAAAACAAAGCTTTTCTCAGTACCATGGTACATGTGACAATAGGAGATTTAATAACCTTTGAATAATAAATCTGAATCTATATTTTATCCCCATGGTCGCTCTAGTTTATCAGGGACATGTCCCTCCCTGCAGCTTAATGGGCTGTTTTTGTCATCTTCCCACTTCTGACAGTCTCAAACTGAAATATTACCTCTGTTTCTCTTTCCACCGATGCTGCCAGACCTGCTGAGTATTTCCAGCATTTTCTGAACTTTATTTTAGATTTCCAGCATTCCCATTTTTTATTTTTCATTCTCACTGTTTATAATGGAACTAACTTCTCAAAAAGATTATTTAGTCATTAGCTCTTTGGTGTTTCAGGAACATTGTGTAAGAATACGTTGCTGCAGTTCCTGTGTTACAGTACAGAATATACTCAAGTACTGCTACGGTTGAGGTTTGGTTATGAAAGATGGTTATGAATCATCTTGTCTATCAGTAAAATGATCCCTTTTAGGGCCAGTTTTGAGTCTACACCCACATTGAGGAGCTCAAGGCGTTGCTTGTGAAACTTCTCTGGAGTAAACATGTCATTTATAGAATGTTACACAAAAAGCTGGAGAAACTCAGCGGGTGCAGCAGCATCTAAGGAGCGAAGGAGATAGGCGACGTTTCGGGTCGAGACCCTTCTTCTCTAACTAATCATTTATAGAATGGTTTGATTTATTACTATTATTGCGTGCACCTAGGTACAGTGGAAACACTTGGTTTTGTGTGCCATCCATTCATATCAGGAAGTGCAGAAGAGAGAGGAAAGAAAGTGCAGAATAGTGTTACAGCTACAAAGAAAGTGCAGATTAAAAAATAGTGCATGGCCTGCAACAAGATAGATTGATAGATCGGGAGGACATCATTAGTTTATGTCTGATAACAGTGGGAAGAATCATTCTTGAATTGGTTGGAGCGAGCTTTCAAGCTCTTGTATCTTCCTGATGGAAGAGGAAAGAAGGGGGAATGGCTGAGGTGTGAGTGGTTCTTGATTATGTTGGCTGAATTCCCAAGACAGCATTTATTCTGAATTGGTGAAGGTTTAATTGTAACTAGACCAAGTGGGACCCGTTGGGTCCCGTCAACCCTCAACGGTAAACGGTCCCCCATAACGCTATGATTTTTCGCCACCGGACTCACCGTTCTCCTCTGCTGCAAGTCAAATAAGTTTTCTTCCGATTGGTGAAATAGTACAAAAGTTATGAAGGTTTAAAAATCGTACAAACCGCCCCTTCCGGAACTCGCTGTCAATAACATGGCGAGGAGTATAAAAAGCTGAAGGGACACAGTGTATTGAGCAGCTCACGGAGAGTCAGCAGCTCGCCAGCTGCTTCTGTGGCGACCAGCACGACCAACTGGAAATGAAGAGTTGAACCGGAAGCCTCTGAGTGAAGCCGGAGTGGGACCGGGATCTGCTGCGTGAGGCTGAAGATGCAGTGAGCAGAGTGCTCTCCCTCCCCTCCTCCTCTCCCTCCCCTCCTCCTCTCCCTCCCCTCCTCCTCTCCCTCCCCCCTCCCCCCCCCCTTCCCTCCCTCCTCCCTCCCCCCTCCTCCCTCTCCCACCCCCCTCCCTCCCTCCCTCCCCCTCTCCCTCCCTCCCTCCCCCCTCCTCTCCCTCCCTCCCCCTCTCTCTCCCTCCCTCCCCCTCCTCCCCTCTCTCCCTCCCTCCCCCCTCTCCTCCCCCCTCCCCCTCTCTCACCCTCCCTCCCCCTCTCTCTCCCTCCCTCCCCCTCTCTCCTCCCTCCCCCCCCTCTCTCTCTCCCTCCCTCCCCCTCTCTCTCCCTCCCTCCCCCCTCTCCCTCCCTCCCTCCCCCTCCCTCCCCCCCCTCTCTCTCCTCCCTCCCCCCTCTCTCTCCCTCCCTCCCCCTCTCTCTCCCTCCCTCCCTCCCCCTCTCTCTCCCTCCCTCCCCCTCTCTCTCTCCCTCCCTCCCCCTCTCCTCTCCCTCCCTCCCTCCCCTCTCTCTCTCCCTCCCTCCCTCCCCCCTCTCTCTCCCTCCCTCCCTCCCTCCCCCCCCCTCTCCCTCCCTCCCCCTCTCCCTCCCTCCCTCCCTCCTCTCCCTCCTCCCCCCTCCTCTCCCCTCCTCCCCCCTCCCTCCCCCCCTCCTCTCCCTCCCCCCCCCCCACTTCACCCCCTTTTCTCGCCCCTTTACCCCCCCCCCCCCCCCACATTGATTAGTGTGTGCGTATGGGCTGGATTGTGTGTGTGTGTGGATGGGACCCAACGGGGTCTAATTAGGTTCTAAAGCTGTGAAAACCGTCAAAGGATCTATTACCCGCAGCAGTTACTCTCTGCACATTAATCGTTCCTTCCCTATGGTTACTGGAATCTTATTTTCATATTAATAGTGCATAGGATAAAGTATCTATCTAGAATTACTTAGAGGTGCCTGCCACAGCAGCAATGGAAATTGCGAATGGTTGTACTCAGATTATAATCGGGGTAGGAATGCACAGTGTTACTGAAATACGATGCAAACCAAATAAAATGTGAGAAGGCTGGTGTATATGGCAATCGATGTTTATCGTGTAAAGATGTAAGAAATAGAGCAGAAGTAGATCAACAGGCCCTATTGGCATTATGCTCCTGTATTTCCATCTGATTGTCAACCTTAATGCCATTTGCAGCTCTATCACCAAATTCCTTTAATTTCCAGGAACAGATTGGGTGAATGCGTAGCAGAATCAAGAACCAGAGTACACGGGCTTAAAGTGAAATATTTAATAGGAACCTGAGGGACAACCTTTTCACCCAGTGGGACATGCGTATATGGACAAGCTGCCAGAGAAGGTATTTGAGGCAGGTATTAAACAGTTTTAAAAGACACCCGGACAGGTACATGGATAGGAAAGGTTTAGAGGGATGTGAGCCAAACATGGGCAGGTGGGGCATCATGGTCGGCATTAACAAGTTGGGCTGAATGGCCTGTTTCTATGGAAAGAGACAAAATGCTGGAGTAACTCAGTGGATCAGACAGCATCCCTGGAGAACATGAACAGGTGGTGTTTTGGGTCAGAACCTTCTTCAGACTGGGCCAGTTTTCATGCTGTGTGACCCGATCACTGATTGACTCTAATTCTGTCAATCTGCCTTTGGAATGATTGCAGTGACTGAGCCTCCATAACCATAAGGGGGAAAGTCGTCAGTGGACATACCAACCGTATCACGTTTTATTTGGTTTGCATCAAATTTCAGTAACCATTGTGCATTCCTACTGGATAATAATCTGAATGCAGCCATTTACTATTTCCAGTGCTGCTACAGCATGTACCTTTGTAAGTAATTCCAAATGGATTATCTTATCTTCATTCACAACATGAAGTTAGGATTCCAGTGAAGATGGAAAGGGGATGAAAGACATGCATAGAGGAATGTCAATGGTCAGTATTCCTTACGTGCAGTGCACAGAACAGAACACAATTCTTCCAAATTTTACAGCAACTTGCGAAACTTAGGTGTAGAAATAAGGAACTGCAGATGCAGATAGAAACAAGTATCTGCAGATGCAGGCTTACCATGGAAAGACACAAAGTGCTGGAGTAACTCAGTGGATCAGGCAGCATTTCTGGGGGACGTGGATAGGTGACGATTCAATTCGGAACCCTTCTTCAGACTGGTTGCAGTGCGAGAGAAAGCTGGAAAAGAGGTAAGGCAGGACAAAGTCTGGCAAGTTGTAGTTGCGGGTGGGGGGGGGACGTGAGAGGTTGAAAATGTCCGCATAAACTCCCGCCAGTTGGTCTGCACAGGTCTTGAGAACTTGACCAGGTATACTATCAGGTCCAGGCCCTTTCCGAGGGTTCACTCCCCTGAAGGATCTTCTAACGTTGGCCTCTGTGACTGTGACTGACTGCAATACCATCAGGGTGAATGGGGGCTCGGGAAGGCACATCAGCGTTCTCCCGATCGAACCGTGCGTAGAATGCATTGAGCTCGTCGGGGAGTGATGCTTCGCAGTCATTTGAACTACCTCCTGATTTCGCCTTGTTTGAGGTGATGGCATTCAAGCCCTGCCATAGTTGCCGAACATCTGTCTCATCCTCCAGCTTAGAGCAGAAGTCCCTTTTGGCCTTTTTGATGGCCTTACCAAGGTCGTATCTGGACTTCTTATAGACCTCTGCATTGCCAGACCTGAATGTCCAGGTCTTCAGAAGAATGCGGAACTCATGGTTCATCGAAGGCTTCTGGTTAGGAAACACTCGGAAGGCTTTTGATGCAGTCCTCCACACATTTCCTTATGATGTCTGTAACCACTGCGGCGTATTCATTCGGGTCTGTTGCCGAGTCCTTAAACATTGCCCAGTCTGCAGACTCCAAACAGTCCTGGAGTTGTTCCTCCCTTGACCAGCTCTGTACAGTCCTCACCTCTGCGGGTGCTTTCTTCAGTTGCTGCCTGTAGGCAGGAAGAAGCAGCACCGCTGAATGGTCGGATTTTCCAAAGTGAGGGCAAGGGATAGAGCAATAGGCGTCTTTGATGGTCGTGAAGCAGTGGTCAAGGGTGTTTGATCCTCTGGTGTTGCATGAGACATGTTGCTTAGGGAGCGATTTCTTCAGGTTGGCTTTGTTGAAGTCTCCGGCTATGATGGTAAACGCCTCTGCCTGGTGTGGATGTAGACCGCGGACAGGATGATGGAGGTGAATTCACTCGGTAGGTAGAAGGGGCAGCACTTCACTGCCAGGTGTTCCAGGTGCGGAGTGCAGGAGTTAGACAGAACTGCCATGTCTGAGCTCCATGCAGAGTTGACCATGAGGCAGATGCCCCCTCTCCCTTTTTCAGATGCCTGTGTACAGTCCATGCGGTGGATGGAAAACCTTCAGGCTAGACTGGGGAGCTGGGGGTGAGCCATGTCTCTGAAACAGAACACAGAACATTCCCTCAGCTCCCTTTGGTAAAATAGCAAAAAAGTTTATCAGCAGAAATGCCCTTTCTAATACATAAAGAGTTAATTATCTGAAATTGGGTGGTTCAATTTTAGATAATTGCTAGAGGCTGAAAAATGCTCATACAGAAGGTAAGATGTTGTTTCAAAGCTGGATGGTGCAGTGGTTAGAGCGGCTGTCTCATGACACCAGAGACCCAGGTTCAATCCTGACCTCGAATGCTGTCAGTTTGGTTTGCCTGTTCTCCCTATGGCCGCAAAGTTTTCCGTGCACTTTTGGTTTTCTTCCACATCCCAAATACAAGCGGGTTTGTAGGTTAATTGTCCTCTATGAATTGGCCTTTGCGTGAAGGGAGTGGATGAGAAAGTAGGATAACATAGAACTACTGTGAACGGGTGATCGATGGTCGTGTGGATTCGAAGGGCCTGTTTCCATGTTGCATCACTAAACTAAAATTTATCCAGACCGAGTTACTATGATAGAAGATTACAAGTTTTGTCCAAAAGTTGTAGCTGCACTGGAAGGGTAGGAGCCATAAACATCACCAGTGGCCCTTCCAAAGATAGCATTGGTTATTATCTATGATTCAACTTGATTTTGCATGATGCAGCTATCCAGCTCCCAAAAGATGACGTGTTATTCCTCAAACTTTAACTGAATTTAAAAGGCCATGACTTCTGAGAAATACAAATCTATTTGGGCATGGATATAAACCAGTTTGTGTTGTACAACCAAGATAGGGCAGTGCAGGGTGATTAAACATTGGTTTAGGCTGCGGTGTCGAGATTAGGGAATTTAAATGAATTGTTTCCGTTTACATTGGACACATGTCACGGATGATGATTTAGTAAGTCTGTCCCTGTGCAGAAATGTTATGGCTATAGTTTATAGTTTTATTTATCAGGTTTTTCAGTTCACCAGCCCTCACCAGCTTCTATTCTCCCTCAAAAAACAAAGTGCTGTAGGGTCTCAGCGGTTCTGAAGTGTCCCAACCTGAGACATTGCTATCCAGTTCCCTCCACAGATGATCTGACCCATTGAGTTACTCCAGCGCTTTGATTATTTCTCAAGAATCCAGCATTTACAGTCTCTTGTGTCTCTCGCTTCTTTCGACTTTCAGACTTTGGAGATACACACGGAAACGGGCCCTTCGACCCACCGAGTTTGCGCTGACCAGAGATCAAACCGTACGCTGGCACTATCCTACACACTAGGGACAATTTTTACAACTTACCGAAGTCAATTAATTTACAAACTTATACGTCTTTGGAGTGCAGAAACCGGAGCACCCGGAGAATCCCCACGTGGTCACAAGGAGAACGTACAAATTCCGTACAGACAGCACCAATAATCAGGATCAAACCTGGGTGTGTGGCACTGTAAGGCAACAACTCTACTGTTGCGCAACTGTGCCACTTCTATTCTTCCTCATCTCATATCCCTCTGTCCCCTTGTCCCTGGCGTTACAATCTCCTGCAACCCTACAGCACTTCCAGGGGTGGAAGATTGCAACCTTCACGTGGTCTGCCCTGTTTCGACTAATGCAATCAACTCGATGTGCACAAATGTAAGATCAAATAGAACAAGTTCTCCTACAACTTTAGGCTGTGCACGCCACACGAAAGAAGAAGACAGCACTTCCAGATCTGTTTATTTACAATGTCTGCTCTTTGTGTAAACCGATGGGATTTCTGACTATGCCTCATTTCTTGAATTTACTCTCTGAATCTCCCGGTCGTCCTGCAAGTGATGCTGTATGGTAGCTAACGAGTTCACAGGGAAAAGATTGTGAAACACAGCTTGTACAATCTTGCCTAGTTTCCTTTACAGGGACTGTGCGACAGGAGTTTTCTGCATTTGCAAACTAATATCTTGTTTTTGGAGCTTTTTAATGATAACAGGAACAAAGTTCATCTTCTAAGCTCTTCAGAGTCTTATCAAAGAGGACCCTGATGTTGTAGAAATATATTACCTATGTAAGAATATTAATTGAAAATGGAGTGGGTTGTACTGGGCTGGACTCTGTTAGAACCACTGTCCCATGGTCAATTAATGATTACTTGGCACCTTTCTCCACGTTTCCCTAAGTTCTTGTTTGAATTGGGAAAGATCTGACAAGGCATCTTTGAGTTCAAACATTAATTTGTTTCCCTCACCACACATGCTATCTGACCTGTGGAGAGGATGTTTCCATTAATGGGAGAGTCTAGGACCTGAGGGCACAACCTCAGAATAAAATCACATACCATTAGAAAGGAAAAAGGAGGAATTTATTTAGTCAGAGGGTGGTGAATCTGTGGAATTCCCTCAAAGTTATATCAGATCCATCTTCAGCCCTTTATAGCAGGTCATGGCTCAGACTAAGCATAGTACTAAGTAGTCTCTCGCATTAATAGCTTCAAAAGTCACAGGAGCAGAATTGAGCCATTCGTCTCATTACGTTTACTCCGCCACTCAATCATGGTTGATCTATCTTTCCGTCACAACCCCATTCTCCTGCCATCTCCCCAGTTAGGTTTAAGGGAGTTTAAGTTAATGCAGACCACTCGGTCTATGACCTGTTACTCTCCCTCCTTTGCAGGCACCGGGGTATGTGTATGTGCTGTGCGGTCTCGGATTATTTATCTACCAGACGTTGGATGCCCTTGATGGGAAGCAGGCTCGAAGGACCAACACTTGCTCTCCACTTGGGGAACTGCTTGACCATGGTTGTGATTCTTTTTCTACAGGTATGTGGACTGAAGGAATATGATCTGTTTGGTGCACAATGACTACCAGCAATATTGGTCTTGGTTTATTATTGTCTCGTGTGCTGAGATTAAATGAAAAATATTGCATGCTATGCAGTCAAATCGTACTGTACATGAGTACCATCAAGCCATGCACCAATGTGTGTAAGGTGGAGGGTGTGTGTGTGTTCAATAAATAACAAATAGTACAAATAATATAGTCTTTTATAGTTCAGAGCTTATTCGCTATGTTTAATAGCCTGATGGCTGTCAGGAAGAAGCTGTTCCTGAATGAGTGTGTGCTTGCATGTGTGTGTGAGTGTATGTGTGTGCATTCTGCTTGAAATGCTGTGAGATTGAACTTGCCATCTGCATTCTGCTTGGAGTGCTGTGAGGTTGGACTTTCTGCCTGCACTCTGCTTGCTCTGAGGTTGGACTTACTGCCTGCATTCTGCTTGAAGTGCTGCGAGGTTGGACTTGCTGCCTGCACCCTGCTTGGAGTGCTGTGAGGTTGGACTTGCTGCCTGCACTCTGCTTGGAGTGCTGTGAGGTTGGACTTGCTGCCTGCACCCTGCTTGGAGTGCTGTGAGGTTGGACTTGCTGCCTGCACTATGCTTCAAATGCTGTGAGATTGGATTTGCGGCCTGCACTCCGCTTCAAGTGCTGTGAGATTGGATTTGCAGGCCTGCACTGAATGATGACTTTGAGGTAAATTCGCAGATTTTCTTTGTTAAAATTTGACCGCTCAATCTCTCTATACTAAAATTGTGTTTTTTTTAATCAACAGCAGAGACATCAAGAGGCAGTGAGCAGCAGAACACAACAAGAGACACAACAAGAAAGAACTTAATAAATCTCATCTTTAACATATAAATTGTTGTTATATTTTAAGTCATTCACATTTTAAACTTTAAAATATCCTATTTCCACTTGCAATGCTTGCATGTTCTTCATCACAATGGGAACCTAATAGGCAGGAATGGCTGTGCTGTTGGAGAGCCACTAAGAGTGCATGGAGGGGGGGGGGTTGAGGGGAGATGAACTGAATGCATGCGGGGGGAGGGGAATGACAAGCAGCAGGGGGGAGGGAGGGTGAAGGCAGGAGGGATGACTGAGTGAACTGCCACCACACCAGCTGTGAGTAAGTGAACTGCCAGCCCACCAGCTGTAAGTGACTGAAGTGCCAGCCCACCAGCCATGACTTGGTGAAAGGCCAGCCACCAGCCATGACTCACTGAACTGCGTCCAAGAATCCATTCAGTCCACAATGTCCATACTAGCCCTCTGGAAACCAGTCCCTGCAGCCCACAACACCCATTCTAGCGCTCCAGAAAGCCCCTCGCCCACTGGCCAGTAATATTGGATTTGGTGGAGAGATGGAATATTGCGTTGGGGGATCAGCCTTCCCTTGTGAAGCTGGGACCCAACGGGTCCCACTTAGTCGAGTATATTATTATTTGATTGGCTAGCATGCAAAGCTTTTCACTGTACCTTGGTACACTTGACAATAACAAGTGTCCTTGCTGAGACAGTGCTCCATTTTCACGTACATTCCAATGTTGTGTTGACACAAAGTTTGTGTTGCTTTTTGTTATGTTACATTCTGCTGCATGTGGACATCCCCCATAAAACTTTACGCAGGATGGCTAGAGATAGGTAATACACACTTTCTGAATGTGTTCTGATCATACCGAGTGAGTAAGGTTCAGAGTGAAAAGAGAGATGGTAGAGTCCCTGACATTCACAGATCCTTTTTGCTGAAAAGAAGTGCTGATGTTTTATAATAAAAAGAAACTGCTGGTGTATACCAAACATAGATGCAAAGTGCTGGAGTAACTCAGCGGATTAGGCGACATCTCTGGATAACATGAATGGGTGACGTTTTGGGTCGGGAGCCTTCTTCAAGCTGATGTTTTGACGTTCTTGCTGCTGTTACGCATGGTTACAGCTCTTATTTCTTCCCACAAATATTCCAGTATTAGGAATACGGATGAAAATGTTTGGGATGATCGCTGCCGCAATCTATTCCTGTATCAATTACTTCCGAGTCTTCTTTACTAGCGGCATGGGGAAAAATGGCTCCACATTAGCGGTAGGCAAATATGACAGATTATGGCAGATCTTCATATTGTTGCCATTCTCTAGCTCCTGATGTTTATTGTCACGTTTCCTTCTTACTTTTCCCAGGGAACCAGCGTTCTCTCGCCAGCCTTGCACATCGGGCTTGTTATAGTAATGGCTGCAATGATCTACAAGAAATCCACTACACATTTGTTTGAGGAACACCCTTGTCTCCATGTCCTGGCATTCGGATGCGTGGCTTCAAAAGTCACCAACAAATTGGTGGTACGTTCATCTCAATGACAGCAGTTCACCATTTACTTTAATCAGGTCTCATCATTCGGCATTATCGTTGAGTCATACAGCACAGAAAGAGGCCCTTCCACTCAACTCAACCATGCCGACCAAGATGTCCTGGTATCCTACATTTGGCCCATAAGACTCTGAACCTTTCCTGTCCATGTACCTATCCAAATGTTGTTATAGTACCTGCCTCTACCTCTTTTTCTGGCAGCTTGTTCCATATACCCACCATCCTCTGCGTGGAAGAAGCTGCCAGCCAGGTTCCTAGTAAATCTTTGCCCCCTCACCTTAAATCTATGTTTTCTGGTACCTGATTCCCCTACCCTAGAAAAAAGACGGTGTGCATTTACCCTATTTCTCTCATGATTTTATACCCCTCATCCTCATGCCCTCCAAGGAATACAATCCTAGCCTGCCCAACCTCCCCCTATAGCTCAGGCCCTCGAGCCCAGGCAAAATCCTCATGTCTTCTCTTCAGCCCTTCCAATAACAAGGTGACCAAAACTGAAAACAATACTACAAGTGCTGCCTCTGCAAAATCTTGTACAACTGTAAGATAACGTCCCAACTTTTATACTCAACTCCTTGTCTGATGAAGGCCAGTGTGCTAAAGACCTTCACCACAACGGCAATCTTGGAGTGCAATGTACTTGAGAGTTTATGGAAGATTCATTCCTTTGCAGGAGATCATGCTGTCCTAACCATGAATCCCAGCCGTTGGCATGGCCAGCTCTGCATACCTGAACCAGCTCCATTTGATGGTGCTTTCCACGTAACTGTGGAAATCAACATCAAGGTCAATGTTTGGTCTGGTTTATTACTGTTACATAAACTGAGGTACGGTAAGATCATTTTGATTTGTGTTCTATACAGGCAAATTTAGCATGCATGTGTACAACAGGTAGTGCAAAACAGAAAATAAGCAGAGTGCAGAATAGAGAAAAACAGCTACAGAGGAAGTACAGATTTAAAAAAGTACAAGGAGGTTGGTTGGAAGATATGGAAATTCATTCTTGGTTTATGAGAGGTTCATTCAGTAGTCTGAATATACCAGGGAAGAAGCTATTCCCGAACCTATTTGTACATGCATTCACGGGAATGTTCTGCCTGAAGAGAGTGGGGAGATGAGGGAGTGACCTGGGTGAGAGTGGCCCTTGATTGTATTGGCTGCCTTCCAAAGGCACCGTGAAGTGTACAGGGGGTCGGTGGTGGGGGGTCCACTCTGTGTGATGGACTGGCTACACCTACAACTGCAATTTCTTGTGGTTGTGGGCAAGGCATTTGTCATACAAAATAGCAGTGTTCACTGATAATCAAAGATACCAGAGGAGCTCCTCTAGCATCTTTGCTGACAATTTTGTTTTAATGCAGTAATACTCTGAAATGCATCTGAAAGTTGCTCCTCGGGTTACTATTAAATATTTTCCGGTTGCTATTAAATATTTTCCCCTCTCACCTAAAATGTATGTCCTCTGGTTCTTGATTCACATGGCCTGGGGAAAAGGCTCTGTGCATTCACCCTATCTGTTCCCCTCATGATGTTATAAATCTCTATTAGATAACCCCTTAGCCTCCTGTGCTGTAGAGCCATGGGTAAAGGGGTGATGGGGCAGTGGTATGTGTCTATGAATGCCTCTTTCAGTTTATTTGTATGGACCCTAATTGGTGCTATTGCTCCCTCTGAAGAGATTGGCCCAGAAACCAATCAATGTTTATTTGCTGGCAAATAGCTCCATGTGTGAGTCTACTAATGAGCATCAGGTTTGTTTTGTGTGTGTTTGGCTTGTTTGTGTTCATTCATACCTGCTGCATTCAGAGGTCGGTGACATCTGCCATGTTCTGTTTAGTTAAAAACAAATTAAAAATAATGGTACGGGCTCCCATCAGAGAGAAAAACACAAAGAGCTGGAGGAAATCAGTGAGTCGGGCAGCATCTGTGGAGGGAATGGACAGGCAGCGTTTCATGTCTGGAATCTTCTTCAGACATGAAATGTCGCTTGTCCATTCCCTCCACAGATGCTGCATGACCTGCTGAGTTCTTCCAGCACTTTATTTTACTCAAGATTCTAACATTTAGTTTGGTTTATTGTTGTGACGTGTGCCAAGGTAGTGAAAAGCTTTTATGTTGCCTGCTGTCCAGTCAGCAAAACACGATTACAATCAACCTGTCCACAGTGTACAGATGCAGAATAAAGGGAATATGTTTAGTGTAAGATAAAGTGAGTTAAAGTCTGATTAAAGATAGTCCAAGGTTCTCCAATGAGCTAGACAGGAGAGCATGACTACTCTCTGGTTGGGGAGAGGTTAGTTGAGTTAGTGATTTGCGTTCCTCGTACAAAATGAGCTCGATTGATGTCTGTTGGGAAGGGACTGAAGGTGTCAGGGGTGGCTCGATTGAAAGAAAGTGCGGCTCTCAAAGCACAAGATCTGAAGGAGTGTTGAGGATGGAGTAGTCAGCTGCTGAGGGGCTGATGATGTCTCATTGGAAAATGTGTTTACTTAATGTAAGTAAGTGAAATCGTTACAGGGATTTTGGGGGAAGAGCCTCACAAGGAGCAAGCACAACTGGATGTAAGGTGGAAAAGAATGATTACTTTACCATCTGAGGTGGCAGTAAACTGCGCACTAGCATTTCAGATTACTCTATAATGACACATTTGCCTGTCATTTTGTAGGTGGCACACATAACAAAAAGCAAGATGAAGCTACAAGACACAGCATTCATCGGACCCGCACTGCTCTTCTTCAATCGGTACTTCAATAGCTTTATTAATGAGTATTATGTACTGTGGGTAGCAATGGTAAGTACCATACCTTCACCTAGCATGGCTAGCATTTAAGCAGAGATTACACAGGGTCATGAGGGGCATGGATAAAGTGAACGCTCAGTCTTTTTCCCTGGGTAGACGATTCTGAAACTAGAGGGCAGTCAAGCCACAGACAGGTAACGCCAAATGAAATATAGCGTCACAGTTACAGAGAACATGTAGATAGAAAAAAGCGCAAGGGCTGCAATGAGGTGGGTTACGAGATCTGGACTACACCCTACCTTATGGGAGGACTGTTAACGGCAGCACTCGCACAGCAGTAGAGCTGCTGCCTTACAGGGAGAATGTATAAAGTTCGTACAGACAGCACCCGTGGACAGGAGCGAACCTGGGTCTCTGGCGCTGTGAGGCAGCAACTCTACTGTTGCCCCTCAGTGCAGCCCATGGTGTTACATGCTTTCAAGAGAAGAGGGAATGACCGGGGTGTGAATGGTCCTTGATAATGTTGGCTACTCTCCCGAGGCAGCGTGATGGTGGTGGGAGGCAGGATTGTGTGAAGGACCATGTGAGCCCTGTTCTGGTACCTTTCAGATCCTGTCTCTGTGCGACCTGCTGCTTTACTGCACGACTGTCTGCATTCAGATTGCGGCACACCTGCGCATCGAGGTCTTCCGCATCCCTGTGCAATCAGCAGAGCAGAACCAGAGCCACAACGAGTAACAATTTGCCCAGCTGGAGGAGGGAGGAGCGGCGAGGGACCACCAGAACAATGCCACCACGACCAAACACTAACCCCACGCCTCCTCGTTAATCATGTGTAATTACAATTTAAATTATCTCAATGTTTTGATAATGAATGGGAAGGAACCGCCTAATCTCCTTGCCCATACCTTGGTGCCAAAAGAGTGTGTGAATACATTTACCCCTGTAACAGCAACTCCGCAATGAATGCACTCTAACCACTCGTGTTGGTACTCCAGCCCCCCCACCCAAGCAACCTCCACACAACAAAGAAGGATCAGACCTGAAACACAAGTGGGAAGAAGGGTCCTGACCCAAAACGTCACCCATCCTTTTTCTCCCTCTCCAGAGATGCTGCCTACCCAAGTTACTCCAGCACAGTATTTATCCTCGGTATAAACCTGCAGTTCTTTACTGCACATAGAGGAGATCCTTTGGCCCACAATGCCCGTGCTGTACATGGTGCTTTTATTGACCATGGGAAGAAATTAGCAATTGCATTTCCTATAATTTGAGGGCAAATTGCATCCCCTGCAAATGCTTTAAATCCTCTGAGTGTTTGGAGTTGCATGATGCAGAGGCACAGGATATTTGGAGTGAGAAGCTCGGTGTTAGCGGTGAGCTGGGCTGAGGTATAACTAACTCGAGGTAGTGAACCTCGCGTGGGGAGGAGAGGGGAGTACTCGAATCTGACTTTCGCCCAGGTTGCTCTCCGGCTATTCCCTGTAGAATGCAAGTAACTAGTTGATCCACCAAGTATGTGCAGTCAAACAGGTTTGCTGTCTTGTGTAGGATGGCAGAAACCCAGGGTGATCAGAGCTGCCCTGTGTGTCACAGAAACGATTGTCTTTGCACACACAACCAACCAAAGTCTAACATTGCGTTGAGAATGGGAAATCTCCTCGTCCTGTTGGGCAAATGTCTGTCTGAATGTCTAAAAAAACTACTGCCTGCCCTTGCTCGCATTTCATTTTTGTTCTGCAAGACTGCTTCAAAAAATCTGTCTCAATGTGGGTAGAACCACTGCGGGTTGGTTCTGAATATTCCAGTGGTTTCTGAGTTCGTTAGTTCTGAGATGCAGCACGGAATCAGCCCCGTCAGCCCACCGTTTCATGAAAATTAAAAAATTAACGCTTGTTAAAAATTAAGCATTATTAAAATCTACACTAAAATAATGATGGCACAGTGGTGCAACTGCTGCCTCACAGCACCAGACACCTGGTTCAGTGCTGACCTTGGGTGCTCTCTGTGTGGAGCTTGCACGTTCTCCCTGCGATGGTTGGGGGGGGTTTCCTCTGATTGCTCAGATTTCCACCCACACTCCAAAGACTTGCGGGTTTGTAGGTTAATTGGCTATCTGTAAATTGCACCCAGTGTGCAGGGAGTGGGTGAGAAAGTGGGCTAATGTAGAACTAGTGAAATGGTCAGTGTGGATTCAAGGGCCCTGTTTCCATGCTGCATCGCTAAACTAGAAAATTTTGATGTGAAGTTGTTGTCGAATGTAATTTCCTGACTTTGATCCTTGCTGTTGGTGTCTGAGGGGAAATAATGATGTTGATGCTCATTGCCTTCGACACCACAGTCCACGGGACTGTCAGTTTCTGTACATTCAGTAACTAAGTCTCTGCTGCTGCTGTGACCGTCTCTACGCTGCTTCTGTTCTCTAAGGGCCTGGCCGCCTAACTTAATTAATAACAAAGTTTTTTTAACTTCCATTTTTTTTTGTAGTAAATGATGGAATTACAAATTAATTGAAGAGCATAAAAATCAATATTCCAAGAATTTGCAAATGTGTTTGTAATTTTCGAAAGGTATCGGGTCTGTAATACCGTCACATGCAAAATTCTGCTTGTTGCTCTGCCGTTCAATATATGGTAGCGTGCGGGAACCAGGGAGCTGCCAGTTGTATTCTGATCTACGGGGACAGCCTGGAGTTGGGCAGACACAGGATTCAGAGTCTGAGGCATGCATGGTGGATCCATGTGTGGGTCGGTAGTGTAGACAAACCAGTGTAGCTTGAAATTTACTCTTAAAATACCGAACACAACCAAGTGAATTTTGTGTTATGTGGGATCAAGTTGCCGTTTCTAAATATTAGCTAAGATAGCTTTGGTTCATGCTGTATACTGTGTTTAGTGCAGGCTACATAGAGGAATTATGGGTTTGCAGTCCAGTAATGTTGCTCTTCATGTGTAACTGAATTATAAAACGTGCAGTTTCTCAGTTTGTGATATTTATAAACTGGCTGGGAGAAATAATTTAGTTCAACAATCTTGTATTTACTTTGTACCTTTCCAATTAAACTAAAAATCAAACTTGCCTAAATATTATTTGTCTCATTAACTTTCATTAGCTGAGCAGAATGACAATGCAACATCTTCTCAATCGGTATTTTAGAGCGTGGAAAATTTCTCAATTAATCAAAAGCAAAAGAGGCTATTCAGTCCTTCGAGTTTGTTCTGCCTTATTCCATTCACCGGACCCATCATAATAATCCTTCCTCCACAAACAATGAAGAATGAGAGTGGCGCGGAGGGTAGCAGCACTACCCTCCTGTCTCGTGCTGCTGTCTCATGGCGCCAGAGTCCTGGGTTCAATCCTGACCTCGGGTGCTGTCTGAGTGGAGTTTGCACATTCTCCCTGTGACCACGTGGGTTTTCTCCAGGTGCTCCGGCTTCCTCCCACATCCCAAAGATGTGTGGTTTTGTGCAACTGAGTGCACTGCCATCCTTGAAAACCAATTAATTATTTCTTCAGGTTACCTGCATATAGAATATCCAACTGACCGTTACATTTAGCTCTTGGCCCAAACATAGAAACATAGAAACATAGAAATTAGGTGCAGGAGTAGGCCATTCAGCCCTTCGAGCCTGCACCGCCATTCAATATGATCATGGCTGATCATCCAACTCAGTATCCCGTACCTGCCTTCTCTCCATACCCTCTGATCCCCTTAGCCACAAGGGCCACATCCAACTCACTCTTAAATATAGCCAATGAACTGGCCTCAACTACCCTCTGTGGCAGAGAGTTCCAGAGACTCACCACTCTCTGTGTGAAAAAAGTCTTTCTCATCTCGGTCTTAAAGGATTTCCCCCTTATCCTTAAGCTGTGACCCCTTGTCCTGGACTTCCCCAACATCGGGAACAATCTTCCTGCATCTAGCCTGTCCAACCCCTTAAGAATTTTGTAAGTTTCTATAAGATCCCCTCTTAATCTCCTAAATTCCAGAGAGTATAAACCGAGTCTATCCAGTCTTTCTTCATAAGACAGTCCTGACATCCCAGGAATCAGTCTGGTGAACCTTCTCTGCACTCCCTCTATGGAAATAATGTCCTTCCTCAGATTTGGAGACCAAAACTGCACGCAATACTCCAGGTGTGGTCTCACCAAGACCCTGTACAACTGAAGTAGAACCTCCCTGCTCCTGTACTCAAATCCTTATCAAATCCTGGCCCAAACCACAATGAGCCCATCCCATAGGTCATTCGGCCCATTGATTCTGCTCTCCATCAATCACGTTTGATCTATCTTTCCTCTTCTCCTCCCTGTCACCCTTGATGTCCTTACTATTCAGGAACCATGGAAAGTTTTCAAGGGAGGGTAGAAAGTTAAGAAGATGAAGAATACTTTTATTGCTCTTGTCGCTGTATTGTAGCTGGATGGTACAATAGTCAGCAGGTACAATAACTGTATGTAACAAGTGGTTCCTCTTTTACAAACATCCTTTAACTTAATTTTGTTGGAAAATAGATACAAGTCACTGGATACGCAACTGCCCATTCACAGTTTTGTAATGGGTGGCATCAAAACCATTTACAACAAAAAAAGAAAAACAATAAATAGAAACGGAGAGAGGAAACTGGTTGGATGTGGTTTCTCAGAAGGAACTCACATCCAACTTTTGAAGTTAATAATATTGTAGGAGTTCTATTGTATGAAAGTGTGCCTGTAAGTCAGGTTGAAATGTTCTAAAGGCGTTCCGACCTGAAACGTCACCAATGCATGTTCTCCAGAGATACTGCCTGGCCCACTGAGTTACTCTAATATTATTTGTCTATCTTTGGTATAAACCAATATCTGCAGTTCCTTTTATTCCATAAGTTAAAATTAGACTTTTTTATACCTGTTGGAGTCAGGTTTAAACTGTACTTTATGTGGAAATAAGGAACTGCAAGTGCTGGTTTACAAACTTTAGGTTTATTTTGTGTGCACATTTTAATTCATTTGGCAGGAAAGATAACACAGACACAAAGTGCTGGAGTAATTTCTAGCGTAAAGGAATAGGTAATATTTCAGATCAGAAACATTTCTTTTTTCAAAGAGATGCTGTCTGACCCTATGGATTACTCCAGTACTTTGTCTATCTTTGGCATAAACCAGCATCTGCTGTTCCTTTTTTAAATGTACCTGTTGGAGTCAGGCTTAAACTATACTTTTTGTGGAAATAAGGAACTGCGAGTGCTGGTTTACAAACTTTAGGTATATTCTGTGTGCACATTTAAATTCATGTGGCAGGCCAGATGACACAGATAGAAACAAAGTGCTGGAGTAATTTCTAGAGGAAAGGAATAGGTAATATTCTGGTTCGGGACCTTTCTTCAGATCCGAAACATGACCTATTCCTTTTCTCCAGAGATACTGGCTGACCCGATGAATTACTCCAGCACTTTTCCTATCTTTGGCATAAACCAGCATCTGCTGTTCCTACACAGATAACATGGGGTTCAGTCATGGACTGAAGGGCAGGTCTGGATATTTGGACTTAAATCCCCATCATGGCAGCTGGAGAATTTAAATTCAGTTCACTGAATAAATCCAGAATTTGTTTTCTTTCCCAAAAGAGAGTCCAAAACTAGAGGGCATCGGTTTCAGGTGAAAGAGGAAGGGTTTGAAAGAAACCCGAGGAGTGATTACTTCGTACCAAGTGGAGGGTATATGGACTGAGCTGCCAGAGAAGGTAGTTGAAGCAGGTACTGTGACAATATTTAAAAGACATTTGAACAGGTTTAGGTTTATTGATGTCATGTGTACAGTGGAAAAGCTTTGTTTTGCATGTTATCCAAATAGATCAAATATACCACACTGATGCAATCAGTTCAAACTCAAGTAGAATTGGTAGAGCACAGAGGGGGATACAGAGTGCGGAATATAGTTCTCAGCTTTGTAGAGCATCAGTTCCTTATGAGCTAACTGCAGGTAAATGAGACTTTCTTAAAGGGTCAGCATGGATGAGATGGGCTGACGGGTCTGTTTCCTTGACTCAATTAGCTGCCAAATGTGGCACGGTGGTGCAACGGTAGTGTTGCTACCTTTAATCCTGATATCGGATGCTGTCTGAACACGGTGACCACGTGGGTTTCTCCAGCCGCTCCGGTTTCCTCCCACACTCCAAAGACGTGCAGATTTGGCTTCAGTGATCGTTGGTCAGCATGGACTCGGTGAGCCAATGGTCTTGTTTCTGCGCTGTATTACTAAACTGTACTAAAATGCTCTGCTAATGCTGAGCTGGATGTGAGTTCATGTCATGGTTTGCTGCCACAAACATGCCCGACACACCCAGCTGTGCATTGTCCCAGCTCCACACTCATCCCCTCTCACTGCACCTCACCACTCCTCATCCAAACATCTCCTCTGCTGGGCCCTCAGGCCACACTGGCCTGCGGGCAGCTCCGTGATGTGCAAGTTGCTGCTGGAAACGTCTGGAGAAAGTGAATGCTGTGAACTTGCAGTGTGCACAGGAGCTGGTTTATTACACAGAAACATAAAAAATAGGTGCAGGAGTAGGCCATTCAGCCCTTCAAGCCTACACCACCATTCAATATGATCATGGCTGATCATCCAACTCAGTATCCTGTACCTGCCTTCTTTCCATACCCCCGATCCCTTTAGCCACAAGGGTCACATCTAACTCCCTTTTAAATATATCCAATGAACTGGCCTCAACTACCTTCTGTGGCAGAGAATTCCACAGATTCACCACTCTCTGTGTGAAAAATGATTTTCTCATCTCGGACCTAAGACTTCCCCCTTATCCTTAAACTGTGACCCCTTGTTCTGGACTTCCCCAACATCGGGAACAATCTTGCTGCATCTAGCCTGTCCAACCCCTTAAGAATTTTTTAAGTTTCTGTAAGATCCCCCCTCAATCTTCTAAATTCTAGCGAGTACAAGCCGAGTCTATCCAGTCTTTCTTCATATGAAAGTCCTGCCATCCCAGGAATCAGTCTGGTGAACCTTCTCTGTACTTTCTCTATGTCAAGAATGTCTTTCCTCAGATTCGGAGACCAAAACTGTACGCAATACTCCAGGTGTGGTCTCACCAAGACCCTGTCGATCATGACCTTTGATTTTCATGAAAAATCACTCACTGAATCAACAGGCAGAGGAAATAGTTAGTTTAGTTTAGTTTTTGATTTTTAGTTTAATTTTGATTTAGTGTTTTTGTTTAGTTTAGTAACTTTTTCACAGAAAGGGTGTAAGGAATGAGCTGCCAGAGGAGGCAGTTGAAGCAGGTACCATTGCAACGTTTATGAAACATTCAGACAGATACATGGATAGGATAGGTTTAAAGGAATATGGGCTAAATTCAGGCAGGTAGGATTAATGTAGATGAGACATGGTGGTCGGTGTGGGCATGTTGGGCTGATGGGGCTGTTTCCACTCTGTATGACTATGATTCTAGCTTAAGTTCGTATTAATTCAGTTACGTCACGTGTACTGAGGTAGAATGAAAAGCTTTTTTTGTTGCGTGCCATCCAGTCAGCGAAAAGACTATACAAGATTACAATCACGCCATCCACAGAGTACAGGCTAAAGGGAACAACATTTAATGCAAGATAAATAAATAAAGATTTAAAAGAGTGGGGCGATTGTAATGAATGAGAACAGATCCACCTTTGGGACCGGCGCGCAGAGTCGCCTGGTTTGGGTACCATCTTGGCATGCTGATTGCTATAATTCTATATTCCTCTCTCTGAATTACTACTTTCATTCATCCCACTTTACCCACAATAGGCTCTCTGTGTGGAGTTTGAATGCAGCCAAAGTCAGAACAATTAGCATTTATTGTTTTGTAATTTCCACCTTCCCTCCCCTGCTTTAATTCCCCTGCCCCTTCCCTCCACCCCATATGCCCATATGTACACACATTTCTCCCATCTCCTCTACCCTATTGCGAACATTGGACTTTGGCTCGAGAACTGATGGACTACAATGCAGAGAATTATATTCTGCACTCTGTATCTTCCCCTTTGCTCCTGATTTGAACTGATTGTAACTATGTATCGTATATCTGATCTTTTTGGTCACTCATACACATGTCAATAATAAACCTAAACCCTGCTCCTTTCCCCTTCTCCATACTCTCATCTCCAATCCCCGAGTTCCACTGTTGAGCACAAAGTGACGTCAGTCAACACTTCAAACATGAAGTGCAGTCAGCTAATCCCATCACAGTATCTCTGATCTTTATAATCTTTACCAAGTACCCTGTTGAAGGCTCCACTTGAATCTTGCTTTTCCCTGTCTTTCATATCAGAGTTCTTTCTCATTAGCTTTATTCCATCAGAAGAAAAACAAATTTTAACATGGGTTCATTAAATATTTTGTCGCTCTAAAACATTAGTTTTTCCAGTCATTAGAAAATGCTAAATATATCATTTCCTTCAGCAGGATTCCCTATTTAGCTAAAATATAGATATCAGTATTGTACAGCTCTAATTATGAACTCTGCTACCACTGCTAATCTTACACCTCAACTTGTCCATGAATCTCTTCAATGAAGGGTCCCTCTGAGGTTCTGCACTGTACCTCCCTTGGTTCTGCAGGCTTCCGAAAGCTATGCAAATACTATCAATTGGAAAGTTTGTTTCTCTCCAAGTTTACTGTGGCAGGAGGTACAGAAGCCAGAAATCACACTAATTGTCCACGCGGGACAATCCTGATTTCAGCACGTCTACATCCTCCCTGTGATGCATTCTCCCTGGCTGCGCTAGTTTCCTTCAATTATCCCAGAACCTGGGATTTGATTAGTATGGGTTCATTATTGTCATGTGTCACAGTGAAATTCTTTGTGCTATTCATGTAAATCATATCACATTAGTCATCTAATTGTCCACTGTAAATTACCATTAATGCATGGGTAAGTGGCCAAAAAAAGAGGAATCAATTAACATATGAGATGAGGATACTGAGGGGGTGACCTTATTGAGGGGCACGGATAAAGTGAAGAACGCTCACAGCATTTTCCCAGGGTAGAGGATTGTAAAATTAGAGGGCACAGGCTTAAGGTGAGAGGAGGGAGATCTCAGGGGAAACTTTTTCACTCGGAGGATAGTCTGTACCTGGAACGAGCTGCCAGAGGAAGCTGTAGATGCAGGTACAATTTTGACTTCTAAAGGACATTTGGACAGATAAATGGATAGGAAGGGTTTAGGAGGAATACGAGCCAAATGAAGGCAAATGGGACAAGCCCAGACTACCAACTTGGTCAGCATGCGCAAGGTGGGCCAAAGGGCCAGTTTCCATGCTGTATGGCTCTATGACTATGTAAGAGAGGGCAAGTTACAGGACTGCAGGAATCAGGCATCGAGGTTGGTTACACACTGAAACAGCCCAGCAACAAGCCTTGTCCGAATAGGTTTGCTAGGACATGGAAGATGCTTTGAAAACATGTCATATAGAACATAGAGCAGTACAGCACGGGAACAGGCCGTTCAGCTGACACTGTCTGTGACAAACATGATGCCAAGACCAACTCTTATCTGCCTCACATGATCCATACCCTCCATATTCATTGATAGTTGTTTATTGTCCTGTGTACCAAGGTACAATGAAAACTAAAGTGAAAAATGTTTTTGTTGCATGCTATCCATGTGTCTATCTAGAAGTCTTTTCAATGCCACTATCGTATCAGTCTCCACCACCACCCCTGGCAGGGAGTGTTCTATGAATCTGTCTTCATGAAGGGAAAACAAATTATTGGATTCATGACAATGCTTCAATAGTGCATTATTTGTCACGTGTGCAAATGCAGTGAAATTCGTTTTGCATTTACACATGCATGCGACGCCATGATTTGGTACCATTTCCAAAGTCCAGTCCGCCCATGCTGATAATATAGAACATCGAACAGTACAACACAGGAACAGGCCTTGTGGCCCACAATGTTCATGCCGAACATGCCAAGTAAAACTAATCTTCTCTGCCTGCACGTGATCAATATCGCTCATCTTGTTGGGTTGGGTCACAAGTTGGGTTGTAATTCAACTTGCGCTAAACAGTATTTACATTATTCCCACACTGGATGGCATGATTGTAATCATGTAGTATTTCCGCTGACTGGTTCGCATGCAAAGCACGGTACATCAGTACACGTGATAATAAACTCAACTCTTTTCCCTGCATATTCATGTGCAGATCTAAAAGTCTCCTAAATGTCATGTCACTGACTTGTGGGATCACAGCTCAGGACCTATGAGAATAGAGCAGTAGCTGGGAAAGCATCAAGAAGTTCAGGTCCTCAGATTAGGAGCACAAACAGGAGAGGTGCACAACCCAACTTGCAAACACCAGCTGCCCCTCATCCCCAGAGGCTGCTTATGACAACACAATTCACACAGAGGGTGGTGGGTATATGGAACTAGCTTCCAGGGGAGGTAGTTGAGGCAGGAACTGTAGCAACCTTTAAAATAAATTTGGACAGGTACATGGATAGGAAAGGTTTAGAAGGATATGCACCAAACACAGTCAGATGGGACGAGTGTAGATGGGGCATCTTGATCAGCATGGGCAAGTTGGGCTGAAGGGCCTGTTTCTGTGTTGTATGAGTCTATAATGTGAAGGGCAACTTTTTCCCCTCAGAGGGTGGTGGGTGTATGGAACGAGCTGCCGCAGGAGGTAGTTAAGGCAGGTGCTATAACGTTTAAAAGTAGCGCTGAACCTCTGTACAAATTACAATAATAAACTAAATATTAAAAAGTTGGAAGGGTACATGGGTAGGATGGGTTTAAAGGGTTAGGAGCCAAACATGGGCAAATGGGATGTGACAATGAACTAAAGGAAGTGCAGATGGCATCTTAGTGAGCATGGTCAAGTTGGGCTGAAGGATCTGTTTCCGTGCTGTATGACTGACTGACTGCCCCTCTGGCCTGTGTGATTAGACAGCATTAATTTGTTTAAGAAAGAACTGCTGATGCTGGAAAAATCAACGGTAGACAAAAATGCTGGAGAAACCTCTTCAGTCTGAAGAAGGGTCTCGACCTGAAACGTCACCTACTCCTTCACTCCATAGATGCTGCCTCACCCGCTGAGATTCTCCAGCATTTTTGTCTACTGACAGAATTAATTTGATCAGGTAGTCACGGTTCAATGTGTTGGAACTGATTCAAAAGATATCAGATGAAAGAATCAAAGTGAGGAACACCAACAACTGTCAAATGTTTCCACAATTTCATTACGAGTCCATGAAGACATCATTGCTAAAAATAAAACCATGACTGCTGCATGACAGCACGCAGAGCTGCCTCGGGATCTTTTACTGCTATTAAATGGCTATATGTTTGATGCAAGCCTGTTTCAAGTATTCACTAAAATGAACAATGGCAATATGCCAAAATTTAATTAAAGACAAGGGAAGCAGAGTGCGCAGACACGGTGGTGAAAGACGGGTATTTGTATTTGAAATCTGAACACTAGTCATCGTCTTGCTGCCAACATTCTATTTTGAATTAAATGACCAGAAAAAGTGAACAATCGTACATTTATTCACACTGCCACAGAGATATAACACCAATTGCTGTGAAAAGTATAAAAATGGCTCTCCAGTAAAAACAGATCACCTCAAACATCCAAGAAACACAATAAAATTTGTCTTTAACCTACTCAAACGACAAAATAAATAAAGATCTAACGCCGGCCGCTGTGACTTACACCAACCACAACAGGCACTTGGGTACAGAGCCGTCTGGAAGGCTAGTGACTGGAGTGAAAGATTAGGTTAGATTTAAATATGCGAACTTCTTATAGCACGTTAAAATACATCAAGTATGTATTTCACTTTAAAATAGAAGTACAAGCACCTCTAGTTTTAGGTCTGTTTGATTTATGCGTTTTTGAAGTAACGTACTTGTTCATTTAATACCAAAGCCTGATTTACACGCTCGTAATTTTGGAATAACACACTCAAATGTACACCTGGCAGTGTAGTCATGTATATGTTTAACTTGAATTATGCGCTGCTTTTCAAGAACGCAACCCCGGCGTAATAAGCAAGGTGCCTGCACCACCATGTAGCCCCTTTATAGATCAACTACGATGTACCCGTGGTTGCATTACATGTAACCAAGTCTGATACACAGGTCCACACCCCGTACAGGACCTGGCATTAGAATCAATAATGCAGCTTCTTTGCAGCCCTCAAAGCAACACTACAATCACCTTATTTTACAATATATTGCAGGGAGAAGAGAGATCCATTTAAAAAATATATATAGTGCAGTCATTTAAAGTTTCAGTCTGAAACAGTACAACGCCGTTTCTGCAGAGTGGGATGGTGCATCTTACACGGAGTGGTCCATCAATGAGTCGTGTGGAGATGGCTCCAACAATATCCTTTGTGATATCGATTTGTCACCTTGTTCTGGGACTCCTGCGATTTATTTTCATGCTTTCAATAACTTGAGAGAATCCCCAAGCGGCGACAACCAAACAAGATCCCATCTCTGGCATTCAGCGAGAACGCTCGTGTTCTGGAGTCATGCGTTCCCGACCCGTGGTCTGTTACTTTCCTGGGTAATTAATTACCCACTTCCATCCCTTTGAGTCAGTCAGACACTTGTTTGCTTCCGTCTGATATTCAACTTGTCCTGCCAAACATTTTCTTATTCTTGCAGGACAAATGTCTGAATAGTGCATGAACAATGTCGAAGTGTCCTTGTCCCTACACGCTGCTTCGATCGAAAGCGACATTCATGTAAACTCGTCTTCTTGGGAAAATTTTGCGTTTTAGTGCAATTAACTGAAATAAAAACGGTAAGCAATCTTAGTTTAATTTCAAGAAACAGCCCACCGAGTCTGTGCCAACCCATGATCGCCCATGCACTAGTTCTATCCCACACACGGGACAATTTAAAGAAATCAATTAACCTACAAACATGCTCCTCTTTGAGATGTGGGAGGAATAGACAGCACCTGTAGTCAGGATCGATCCTGGATCTCTGAAGCTGTGAGGCAGCAACCTCACCGCTGCGCCTTCGTGCCGCTCCAAATCTTACAAAATCTTTTTTAGTGCTATTCCACGGCATAATTGCCTGCATGCATAACCACGTAAGATAACTGCAGTGAGCAATAGATCACGCAAAACTACATTAGGTCAGGCACTGAGGTAATCCACAATATGGCAGGACACTATTAATTTACTGTGAAATGTTTAATTGAGCAGCTTTTTATTTCTGCACTGTGAACAAAATGATGTATTAGTCCGTGATTAGTCACAGGGAGATTAAGAACTGCAGGTACTATTGCAATGTTTAAGAAACATTTTGATGAATACATGCTTAGGAAAGGTTTGGGGGGGGATATGGGCCAAACACAGGCAGGTGGAAATAGTGTAGATGGGGGACGTTGGTCAGCATGGGCAGGTTGGGCTAAAGGACCCGTTTACATGCTGTACGAAACTAACTACACAGTTTCTTACAATTTGCCAACCACAGCACCATAGATACATAGAAAATAGGTGCAGGAGTAGGTCATTTGGCCCTTCGAGCCAGCACTGCCATTCAATGGGATCATGGCTGATCATCCACAATCAGTATCCCGTTCCTGCCTTCTCCCCATATCCCTTGATTCCGCTAGCCCTCAGAGCTTTATCTAACTCTTTTGAATGCATCCAATGAGTCGGCCTCCACTGCCTTTAGGCAGAGAATTCCACAAATTCACAACTCTCTGGGTGAAAAAGCTTTTCCTCATCTCAGTTCTAAATGGCCTACCCCTTATTCTTAAACTGTGGCCCCTGGTTCTGGACTCCACCAACATTGGGAACAAGTTTCCTGCATCTAGCATGTCCAATCTCTTAATAATTTTATATGTTTCTATGAGATTCCCTCTCATCCTTCTAAAATTCCAGTGCATACAAGCCCAGTTGTTCCATTCTTTCATAATATGACAGTCCTGCCATCCCAGGAATTAACCTCATGAACCTACGCAGCACTCCCTCAGTAACACAAAGTGCTTGAGTAACTCAGCAGGTCAGGCAGCATCTGTGGCGAACATCGATATGGGACATTTCGGGTCAGGACCATTCCTGGTGTAATAGGAATTGCAGACATCATTATGTTGGGTTGGATATCATCAGCTAAGCTCAGCAGCTCCAGCACACATTGACAGACTCTGACGTTTAAAGTGTTTTCTAGGAGTGCAACTATCACGTAAGAGAAGATCTACCTGTATTTGAGCATTTTGAATGAAAGAGTATCTATGAAAATGTAAGGCTTACCCACCTGTTCAGCAAAGAAGGAAGAAATTGTGAAAACAATTAGAGTGACTAGCACACAATGTGTCCAGAACTTCAATTTGTCTCTGTACGCTCTCCTGTAAGGAAACATTATAGTTAATTACTTTAACTACAAACGGTAGGCCTTACACCTAATTGACTCTTGAAACTTTGCATCACAGCAGCTGCGAAACCTCAGCTTTTGACTTTGTCTCTACGTCAAACCAAATCCAGGTCTGTTCACATGGGCTGTTTGGCCCAGCATCTACATTTTAATGCTCTTTTATTCTTATTAATTCTTTCATTCAATGTTTTTTAGTTTAGTTTAGAATTACGGCACGGAAACAAGCCCTTAGGCCCACCTCGTTCGTGCCAACCAATGATCCCCCCTTACATAAACATGTCACCTAGTGACAATTTACAATTTTACCAAGCCAGTTAACCTTACAAACCTGTACGTCTTTGGGATGTGCCAGGAAACCAGAGCACCCAGAGAGAACCCATGCAGCTCATACTGAGAACCCAACCAACGCTATACAAACAACATCTGTAGCCAGGATCGAACCCTGGGTCTCTGGCGCTGTAAGGCAGCAACTCTACCGCTGCACCACCTTGCCGCCCCAACTAAGACTGAAAAGAACTCTAATGATCAAAATTACTACGCTGATTGTTTTAGGAAAAGACAACATCTTTAATATTTTAACTGTCATATATTTAGACTGGGTATTGTCCAATTTACCTCTACACCATTGCGGACATTGGACTTTGTCAATGGAACTGATGCACTACAGTGCTGACAATTATATTCTGCACTCTGTATCTTCCCCATTACTTTTTGCACAGGTTTGGGGTGTGTGCATGTGCGGTGATGTGCGTGCGTGCAAATTAGCATGCAAAACATAAAAAGATAGCATGTATTACATAAAATATGTAAAACAAAACCTTCCACCATGAATTTAGTCTGTTACCCAGAGGAGGGGCATCCAGAATCTGAGGACATAGGTTTAAGGTGAGGGGAGGGGAGAAAGATCTAATAAGAACCCAAAGGGTTTTTTTCATGAATAGGAAAGGTTTAAAGGGATATGGGATACGACTAAACATTGGGACCCAATAAACTTCCATCTATTTTGAAGTGTTGACAATTAGAATTATAAACTTCATAGTAAATTAAAAGTTTGGGATGGTTTGTCTCCAATAAATCACTGCTTTTTGTATATTAATAAAACACAACATATTTTAGAATCAAAATTACCATAACATTACCCTGGTGTTTATAAATAGGTGTGTAATAGTCTGTAATTAAACTTATTAACAGTGAGTGTAAATAGGCCAAAAGCTATTTTTGGTAACACACGATGGCTCGTTCCCCTCCGAGATAAACTAATTACTACGGGTCAAGTGAGCATTGACATGGTTATATTTTGTACAAGGGGAAATAAAGGGAAAAGTTGAGATGCTGCCTAACCCGCTGAGTTACTCCAGTATATTGCGTCTTTTTTCTCTAAACCAGCATCTGCAGTTCCTTGTGTCTACATATGAGACTCTTACCTGCAATTACCAGGCATTTCCATTCTGCCCTTCTTAAAATGAGGAATGACATTTGCCATCCTCCAATCATATGCTACATGATGTCTGACCAGTGAAGACATCTAAAAATCTCAGCAAGACCGCACTCAAAGTCTCCGGGGCACTTGCTGGTGAGGTAAAGTCTAGTGCCATATTTTAGTTTTAGTCTTAGAGATGCAGCATGGACTATCACGCACATATAAGGCAGTAACTCCAAACAAAAACGCCCGGTAAACTTATGTCGGAAGGAACTACAGATGTGTAGGAAAGAACTGCAGATGCTGGTTTAAATCGACAATAGATACAAAATGCTGGAGTAACTCAGTGGGACAGGCAACATAATCTCTGGAGAAAAGGAATAGGTGACTTTTCAGGTCAAGACACTTCCTTCTTGGAAACATATTACTCTCTTATATTCACTCACCATTCCCGAAGCTCATGCATATGGAGAAACCGGTTGCGATATTCCCTTGGCAGCTCAAACTGGGATGCCACGGGGAACAATGACTCGTAGAAATCTCGAAGCACTGCCTTCACTGTGGCTCCATCCTTATGATTGTGATCAATGTTGTCATTTAAACAAATAAATTTCCTGTTGGAACACCAAGCACAATTAAAACGAGGGTTAAATGATGGTTCATTAAATATTTCATTTATATTGAGCACATTGAATGTTCTCCAGGGTTCATTATTTGAGGCATATTTAAGAGAAAGATTCAATATATTTTAAGGTATGCCACATACCAATCATCGACTCTTACGCACATTCTTTATATGGATATAATTTAGTCTAGATGCTTCCTCTGTGAGATTTGCCCCACGCCCTCACACTCCTAGATTATTTATGCTGCATAACAATTTGAGGTTGTTAAGTTCCCAATATTGGTTTTGCTGAATGTTGGATGTGCATGTTAAGGCAAAAATCACACGCAATATGCTTGGTTTTCATTATCTCTGTAGAAAAGTCTGTCATTGCAAGTCCTTATGCCACAACCATTACACATTTTTACGCATTTATCTGTATCCCTTTTAAAGATTATTATGGATTCTGTTTTGGCATCGGTTTCTGGTGCAAACAAGTTATTTATCATGTGGAACATATTTTTCCATCTTGAGCAATCAATTCATGTCATCAATTTCTTACTTTTTTTTCCTTGCCACTCATGAATCTTTTGGTAATTTTCCCTTGACGATATTATGTTTGCATACCTTTTAACACCAATCTCAGCTTTATCTAGCATCTTCCTATACCAGTGGCTTACCAAATACCCTTGAATATTCATAAAATGTTCCCGACATTTTTTCAATATGTCACTATTTGCCCGATTTCACTGTACACCAACTACTGAGTTGTCATACAACTTTCTTAGTTCTATTTCATGAATCTGACATTGCATAACTTCAGTGCAATCTTGTTAGTGATCAGTCAACTTTGATGCAAAAGCCTTTTTACACAACTGCAAGAATGAATTTGGAGCTTCCCCTCTCCATCTATTCAAACATACGCTAAGTTTACAAAGTTAACCAACTGCCACATGAAAAATAAAGCACATTTCCCTTACTTTTTTTAAAGTAATTCACATCCTATTCACATATAATGTTACAGCAAATGAGGCTTGTCAAGGTTAGGAAAAGTTTTCTCCTGGATCCCACTCTTGAACCATTTGCCTATCGCTATAGTCACAGCACCTGGCACACATATCAAGGCCATACAGGCCATTCAATGTATTTTTAGTCGTTACACAATTCAAAACAATTTATTAAAATATTATACAGCATTTCATACAATGTAGAGAAAGAATTGATAGTTTAGTTTATTATCATGTGTACCAAGGTAGTGAAAAAACCTTTTTTGCATGCTATCTAGTGGAAAGACTATACATGATTACAATCGAGCCGTCCAAGTGTAGATACAGGATAAAGGGAATATCATTTAGTGCAAGATGGAGTCCAGTAAAGATAGTCTGAGTGTCTCCAATGATGGTTAGTCAGGATCTCTCTCTAGTTGGTGATAGGATGGTTCAGTTGCCTAATAGCTGGGAAGAAACTCTCCCCGAATCTGGAGGTATGCATTTTCACACTTCTGTACCTCTTCCCTGAGAGGGGAGGAGTGTGACGCGGGTGAGACTTGTCATTGATTATGCTGGTGGCCTTATCGAGTCAGTATGTAGTGTAGATGGAGTCAACGGAAGGAAGTTTGGTTTGTGTGATGGTTTGGTTTGTGGCTACATCCACAACTCTCTGTAATTTCTTGTGGTCCCTAACAGCTGGGAAGAAACTGTCCCTAAATCAGGAAGGATTGCCATGGTTATTCTTGCAAACTTACCTCGGATTTCTTCGGATGTCATCCAATTGTCCAACCACATGAGAAACATTAGTGCGAATCATTTTGAAAGCTATCTCTTCTTCTCCCATGATTTCAAACCTGTGTATATAATAAGAGGAAATTTATTTAGAAACTCTTGCTCAAAATGCTTAATGTTACTGCTTACCTATTCAAATTCTGAGTGGAGAACAAGAAATAGGTGCCGAACAAGGCATGGCCCAGGTTATTAAAACACACAAATGCATAACAATATGAATAAGCTCGGCACATATGATATCTCTTTCAAAGTTCTCACATGACGTTTCCCAGCAGATAGGAATATTAAACCGCAAACAAGTAAACAACCACAAAGGACAAACAAAAATCACTGTATGAAGAATTTTTATGTTTGATTCCAATCTACTCCAGTGGGATAAAATCCCATCTGAGCTAATGATAAAAATCCAATATGGAAATTAGTATTGCTAGCATTGATCTTGCTCTCTGTGGGTGCAGATGTAAAGCATAAATTGGGCATTTCAGCCTAAATTGAGAAACTTGCAATAATGCATGCTTCCTATTACAATTGGCGATTAAGCATCACTGGAGAACATGTCTAGGTGATGTTTTGGATCAGGATCCTTCTTCAGACTGATTGCTGGGCTGGGAGAAAGAAAGTTACAAGAGTGGAGGGACAGGACAAAGACTGGCAGGTCATGGCAGAATAGGTTCTGTGATACCCCCTCTCACTGCTCTCCATCTGTGATAATGTCAGTCCAGCATTTTGTGTCCTTTCTTGGAAAACCAGCATCTGCAGTTCCTTGTTGAAGGCGTTTTTGGAGC
The DNA here is from genome assembly GCA_035221665.1 of Okamejei kenojei. Lineage (NCBI taxonomy): Eukaryota > Metazoa > Chordata > Chondrichthyes > Rajiformes > Rajidae > Okamejei > Okamejei kenojei. Next base: position 26,992,452 of record CM069149.1, on the reverse strand, counting down.
CACTGTCCTGCGAAGAAGGGTCTCGACCCGAAACGTCACCCATTCCTTCTCTCCAGAGATGCTGCTCCAGATTTTTTGTGTCTATCTGCAGTTCCTTATTCCTCAATACACAACTTGGGTTTTATCATCTAAAAATACTACTTTGAAGAGGAAAAGCTCTGTAAATACTTGTATTTATTTTTGTCCTTGTAAGCCTTACGGATCCGATCAGTGATTGGTTTGCAGTTGATCACAAGTCCTTTAGTTACTGCAGGCTGTAGGAAAAACAAGATATTTTAAAACATTCAAATGTTACTGAAAGGAAAGAACAATGTTTGCCACATTCATGTCACAGCATGCTAAGCAAGCATGAATGTAATTCTATCTAGTGTCGACATTAAATGTAAATGTTCTGGAATTCTTCCCCCCAGGTTCTTGTCGCCAATGTAAGAGCCTTCCTGAAATCTATCTATCATGCCAAGATTTTGGTGGATATTTTCACTTTGTTCATTTTCCACCCTCATTTCGCAGAGGGACCGTGTTCAATAAAGTACACTTGAACCATTGAATGCAATCTCTGTGAAATGGGGGTGTACTTTGAAAATGGACAAAGTGAAACTAAGAGAGATAGATGCAAAATACTGGAGTAATTTGTGTCAGGCAAAGATAGACACAATTTGAGTTACATCAGCATTTTGTATCTATCTTCGGTGTAAACCAGTATCCAGTTCATTTTTATTACAAAGTGAAAATATAACTCAATTCCCCTGGATCATGCTGGTGTGGCTCCCGATTGTTTTTGTACATTAGTAATAGAATTGATGAAATAAATATTCAGCCCATTGCTTTCTTTGGGTGAACACCAAACAACAATTTCATCAACAGAAGTATTTAATTTTAGAAGCATAATAAAGTTGATCATATTAGATCAAGCAAGGTGTGTGGATTAGTATACTTGCAGTTCTTACCAAGTTCGGGTCATAATATGCCTCCTGGGTGGGAGAAACTCTGTTGATACGAGTTTCATTTGCAGGAAGTATTTTTGAGCAATTGATAAGCATTTGTTCCAAACTGGTTAAATCCTGAATATTAATAAAACAATTAATAGATAAGAAATGCTGAATGTTCAAAAGAGACATCTACCCTCAATTGTGTTTCAGTAAAACAATTAACTAAATATGGTCAGCAAGCTTTTTTGGGCGCAAAAAAGAGGAAGAGAATGGTTGGTGCCTGCAACATATATGGCCAGGGAAAGTGGTGGAAGAAGATATGATAGAAATGTTTAAGCCGCCTTTAGACAAGCATGTTAACAGATAGGGAAAGGAGGGATGTGGTCCACATGCAGGCAGATGTGCGGTTAAATTGGCACCAAAGGGCCTGTTCCTGTGCTGTACTGTTCTATGCTCCATACAGAACTGCAAAAACAAGACACACAAAGTAGTGGAGTAACTCGGGTCAGACAGCATCTCGGGAGAACATGGACAGGTGACGTTTCGAGTCAGGACCGGGAAATAAAATTAATAAAAATGAAACATTCTTATTAATGCAATGCCCTATACCGTTCATTTCAAAGCCAGCAGATTAACTTATATCTGCCAGGTTTCAAACACTTAACTGAGCAGATGCTTAGCATTCTCAATGTTGGTTAAAGTGCAACCTTCCACCACAAGAAAGTACATGCCAGTGGAAGTCCATTGGTGCACCAGAGACTCCCGCAGGCTGGGCAATGTTTTCATTGGGCACACACAAGGATAGTGGGAAAGACTGGCTTGCCCAAAAAAGGGGAAAGCAGACGTAGTTTTAGTTTTAGAGATACGGCATGGAAACTGACCATTCAGTTCATGTCGACCATCGATCACCCAGTCACACTAGTTCTATGTTATCCCACTTTTGTATCCATTCCCTACACACTCGGGGCAATTTACAGAGGCCAATTAACCTACAAACCCACATGTCCTGAGGATGTGGGGCGTAAACCGGAGCACTCATGAGGCAGCAACTAACCAGCTGCGCCTGTCCTTCAGCATAACTAAAGTAGATTATCATGGGCGTTACCTCAGTGCTTGTTTGTGGAAGGATTTGTTAATATATTCATTTTAAATGTTGATTTTTTTTTCTCATTTTCATGTTGATTACAGATTTTTGAAAAAGATAAATCCTTGGTGTTATCAAATGTGATCACAGAGCCCCATCATCTGATCAACTGAAAGTCTCACTGCACGAAACAGTGCAGTAAGTCCGAGCATTCGTAATCTTGTTGTCAACAAAAAATCTGCACCAACACACACAGTATTTGTTCGCCACTTAACATCACACAAAACAGAAACCTGAATAGTATATAAAGGTTTTACCTGCAAGCTCAGGGGAAGTTCATGAATCCTGGTTGCTAATGTCCTGATTTCCCGATCAGAGAGGATTCCTGATCGATCGGTGTCAACCTCATCAAAAACATCCGATAGGTTTAATGGCTGTAATGCACTCATTACGTAGTAAAAATAGGAAAATGCAAACTGCATGTCCTCAGAATGACGAACCTTATGGTCAGAAGACTTGTCAAAGGCCTCTGGAAAACTATCAGAAGATAAATGAATTTCTGTAAGTGAACAAAATAATGCTGGTACCAAAGCGAATCAAAACATTACATAATTGGAAAAATTACCAAAGCAGCCATCCATATATATTCTTCCAGTTTTCCCACATTTCCTCTCTGTTGAAGAGTCCTGAAATGTCACCTATCAATACTCTGCAGAGATGCTGCCTGACCCGCCAACATACTCCAGAACTGCGTGTCTTATTTTGTAAACTAATTCCTTGTGTCTGCTCTCTCAACGTACTGGTGCCGGATGCCTTAAGATTCCTGTACACTTTGTTGCCATAAAACTCCACCCAAAATAATCTCATATGCAAGAACTTTCAACTATGCAGAGAACAAAAAGAAAATCATGAAGGCAAGTCCAATTCTACCCTACACTAATCCTAAAGAGGTTTCTTGCATTATTTAATGCCAGGTTTTAAGTATGGCTGTAGCCACAAGCAAGCTGATTTAACAAAAAAAACCTAAATGCAAGCTGATGATACAACATGCGTACAGAAAAAATGTGCAAACAATTAATACTTATTTTTATCAAGATTTTAGACTGTTACATTAGATGATATAGTAATACCATAACTTTTCCCAGTAAGACGATCTTGGCAAATTCAAAGTACTATAAGGCTAACTAACATAAATGGGATATTAAAATAATGCAATTTTTTTTAATTATGCTCCGTACAAACTAGTATTAGAACATGTTACAGCAAAAAAATGGAATCACAAAATAAATAGTAAATTAAAAAAAATTAAAGCTTGAATAACAAAATTGACAATATCTCACAGATCTTGAAGATCACTCATGATAACACGATCAATCATGTGAGGCATGTGAGCAGGAACCTTACGAGAAGCAAATCCAAATTTGGTATTGAGAAGTTTATTCACATAGCGCAGTGAGTCTGCAAACGTGTCCTGGAGTTTTCGTCCCATTTGTTTACTGTCAGTGTAATATACATACGCCTTCTCCAGCTTTGCCTTCTCCTAAAATAAGATGTTAGAGCTCATGAGATTTTAATTTAAAAACTTGTAACTTAGGTATCTTCAGATGTGAACTGATATATTTTTAAAAGACAATTATAAACACATTTCTAAGGGTTAGTCTTCAATTCAACATGGACAGGATCAAAACAGGTTGCAGATTTGCAATTAAGTTGAAGGAAATCCACATTAGTGTTGGGTACACTGATGGGACTGAAGTCTGATAAATCCCCAGGGCCTGACGGTCTGCATCCCATCGTACTTAGGTGAGTGGCTCTAGAAATCGTGGATGCATTGTGGATCGTGGATAATTTTCAATTATCACTCATGGAGGGTAGCTAATGTTATCCCACTTTTTAAAAAAGGCAGGAGAGAGAAAACAAGGAATTATAGACCAGTTAGCCTGACATCGGTGGTGCGGAAGATGCTGGAGTCAATTATAAGGGATGAAATAGCCGCACATTTGGATAGCAGTAAAACGATCGTTCCGAGTTAGCATGGATTTATGAAGGGGAAATCATGTTTGACTAATCTTCTGGAATTTTTTGAGCATGTAACTAGGAACATGGACAAGGGAGAGCCAGCGGATGTGGTGTACCTGGACTTTCAGAAAGCATTTTATAAGGTCCCACATCGGAGATTAGTGGGCAAAATGAGGGCACATGGTATTACGGGTAGGGTGCCGACATGGATAGAAAATTGGTTGGCAGACAGGAAACAAAAAGTAGGGATTAACGGGTCCCTTTCAGAATGGCAGGCAGTGACTAGTGGGGTATCGCAAGGCTCGGTGCTGGGACCGCAGCGATTTACAATATACATCAATGATTTGCATGAAGGGATTCAAAGTAACATTAGCAAATTTGCAGATGACACAAACCTGGGTGGCAGTGTGAACTGTGAGGAGGATGCTATGAGAATGCAGGGTGACTTGGACAGGTTGGGGGAGTGGGCAGATGCATGGCAGATGAAGTTTAATGTGGATAAATGTGAGGTTATCCACTTTGGTATCAAAAACAGGAAGGCATATTACTATCTAAATGGCGTCAAATTGGGAAAAGAGGAAGTACAACGGGATCTGGGGGTCCATGTTCATCAGTCTATGAAAGTAAGCATGCAGGTACAGCAGGCAGTGAAGAAAGCGAAAGGCATGTTGGCCTTCATAACAAGTGGAATCGAATATAGGAGCAAAGAGGTCCTTCTGCAATTGTACCGGGTCCTAGTGAGCACACCTGGAGTATTGTGTGCAGTTTTGGTCCCCTAATTTGAGGAAGGACATTCTTGATATTGAGTGAGTACAGCGAAGGTTTACAAGGTTAATTCCTGGGATGGCGGGACTGTCATATGCTGAGAGAATGGAGCAGCTGGGCTTGTACACTCTGGAGTTTAGAAGGATGAGAGTGGATCTTATTGAAACATATAAGATTGTTAAGGGTTTGGACACGCTAGAAGCAGGAAACATGTTCCCGATGTTGGGGGAGTCCAGAACTAGGGGCCACAGTTTACGAATAAGGGGTAAGCCATTTAGAACGGAGACAAGGAAACACTTTTTCTCACAGAGTTGTGAGTCAGTGGAATTCTCTGCATCAGAGGGCGGTGGAGGCCGGTTCTCTGGATACTTTCAAGAGAGAGCTAGATAGTGCTCTTAAAGATAGCGGAGTCAGGGGATATGAAGAGAAAGCAGGAACGGGGTACTGATTGGGGATGATCAGCCATGATCACATTGAATGGCGGTGCTGGCTCGAAGGGCCAAAAGGCATACTCCTGCACCTATTGTGTATTGTCTATTGTCTAAGTTGTTCTTATGTCCTCAGATGTAGTTATATATCCCTCATTTTATAGAACCAATTAAGGGTATAGTTAGGAAGAGTAAGACAAACTAACAAAAAATGACACAACAGGAGAACATGGATAGGTTTTCTTTTGTCAAGACGCTTCTTCAGTTAATGTTCCCGACCTATGCATGTTCTTGTTGCGGGCCTGTTGAGTTACTCCAGCACTGTGCGTCATCTCTAGAGAACATGGTTGGACGACATTTAGGACCCTTCTTCAGAATGAAAAGTTGCCTAGCCATGTTCTCTATAGATGCTGCCTGACTTGTTGAGTTATTCCAGGACTTTGCTTTTTTTTGTAAACCAGCAGCTGCAGTTCTTTGTGTCAACAAATGCAGGCACCTCTGTTTTAAAGCACAATTTGCCGGAGGTCATTTTTAAACCTGCTGCCGGACCCCAAGACCATTTGGCTCATTGTGTCTGCTGGTCCACAGTTCTGCTGGTCAGGACTCAAGTACACAAACAGTTTCCATTTCAAAGAGATGAGTTTTTAAACCACCCTTTCGGCCAATAAGTTACTGAGGTCTAATAGACTCCTACTGGGGAGAAAATAACTTTGTTAAATCATGTTCCAATTATTTTAAATCTATGCTCTAGTTTTTTTATCCTATTTAAGGGAACAGTTTAGATTTCTCTCTTCCCCAATTCTGAAGGGTCTGCAATTTAAAACATTAATTCCGCTTCTCTTTCCACAGATAGTGCCTGATCTACTGAACGTTGAGAATTTCCTGTTCTTATTTCTGGTTTCCAGCATTGGAATTGTTTTTAATTTTTATTTATGTCCTTCCTTGGATAGTCATAACAGAACTGCAATCTACAGATATGGTTTTGGCAAGACACATAATTTCAGTAAGTAGACCTTTACTTTTGTATTTAATCCTTTTACAATAAAGGATTATTGTAATTGCATGCCATATCTGAATGCTAGCTTTCCATACCCAGGGCCTTTTGAACATTGAATTCTTTACTTTTACTTTCAATCCTTTTATAATAAAGACCAGTATATTACCCTTCTAATTGCATACCATATGTGCATGATAACTTTTCACACCCAGGGCCCTTTGAACATCAATATTGTTCAATCACTCATTATGAAGAAAATAATGTATTTTGCTACTTTTGATGAACTAGATGACGTACATTTTCCTTGTCTCTTCACTTAACCTACTTTCCCTTGATCTTTCTCTATATTCTTCTAAGATAACTTCTAAGATGCCACTCAGCTTGGGCATCATTTGAAATTGTGGATTTATTACGCTGGATCCCCTGTACCAGCTGTCACAGCAGAAAATGACCACTTTATCCCAATAAGCTGTTTTTTTGCCTTTTTTGTCAATTCTCAGTTAATATCAGCATATAAAGTCCATTTCATTTTAATAATCTCTGATGTGACAGTTTATCAAAAGTCTCCCAGGAGTGCATTCACATCACATCAGTTTAGTTCTCCATTATCTACTTTGCTAGCTATAATTCATAAATATGACAAATCTGATCCAACGCCTTTGAAACCTGTTAATTTCTCCAATACTATCACAGTTTGGGCGGCACGGTGGCTCAGCGGTAGAGTTGCAGCCTTACAGCGCTAGAGACCCAGGTTCGATCTCGACTATGGGTGCTGTCTGCACGGAGTTTGTATGTTCTCCTCATGACCGCATAGATTTTCTCTGAGATCTTCAGTTTCCTCCCACACTCCAAAGACGTACAGGTTTGGAGGTTAATTGGCTTGGTAGAAATGTAAATTGTCCCTAATGTGTGTAGGGTAGTGTTAATGTGCGGTGATCGTTGGTCAGTGTGGACTCGATGGGCCTGTTTCTGCGCTGTATCTCTAAACTCTAGAGGCAATTTCTTCGAGCTCCTAATCACCTGATTAAAGGGCCTGTCCCACTTAGGCGACTTTTCAACTGACTGCCTGCGACCTTCAAGCTTGCGGCATTCGCCTGAAAAACCGCGAACTGGAACGGTGAGCGTCAGAGTGGAACACACACACATCGCAAAGGCAGGGGCCAGGGAAAGCGGGGGAGCGCTGTCTGAAATTCACACGGTGCAAAGCCAAGGTGATACAGACACACACCACGATGAACAGGAAGGTTAAAGAAGGCTAGCACAGTGTACGGTAACTCCTTTAAAAGAGCAGGGGGGGGGGGGGGGGGAAAGAAGGAGTGGAGACACTTTTAAGAAGCCAGACAACTTTTTAATAAGCCAGAGATACACAGTTGTGAAGTTTAGCGGGCATTTAACATTCCCGGTCGGTTTTCCTTGGTTCTGAAAACTCGTGCTTACTTTTTTTCCCCCCCCCCAATGAGCCAATGAAAATGCCCGGTCACTAAAACTAGCTGCGGCAACCTCGACTACCTACAATGACATGGCGACACCACTACCACTGCACCTACAACTACAAAAGTATGGATTTTTCTCCATGGCGACCAATTTTTGGCCACAGAAAATATTTCAACAAGACCCACTTAGGCGACTTTTCCAACATGTTGAAAAATTTGCTGTGACCATACTGAGGCCACGACTAGTTCCCGGAATGCGGGAACTCCTCTCGACCATGAAGGAGACTCACCAGAGACCACCAGCGAACATGTGGCGAGCGCGGAGTCTCCTGCACTCGTCTAAAAAGTCACCTGTGGAACAGGCCCTGTACAGCTCTAGTTCCTTAAAAATAGATGCAAAATATTAAAATCTCTGCTGTTTCCTTATTGTCCAGTATAATTTATCCTGAATCAATTCTAAGCCACCCACAATAAACTTTAGCTAATCTTTTCCACTATACACATTTATAAAAGCTCTCAACATCTACAACACAGAATAACTGGAAACAATTTAGTCATTTTATCAGAATTAATTTGTGATAGTTTTCTGTAACGCAGGCAACCGAGTGAATCGTGCATTTTATAAATCACTTACTTCCAACAGATCTTGAAAATACCCTTGTTTTTCCCACGGTAGAAAGCCAACATAATTGTCAACGTAATAATGCAATTTTCTGTTGGCATATCCTGTACTGATGTTTTTAAATTCAACTTCTGGAGCCACAGTGTTGACCTCTCTCAATGCTTCAACTCTTTGCTCTTGAGCCTTGAACTTTGTATCAATTGCTTTGGCACTCTGATCCTGTTTTAGCTTGCTGCTGTCATTTGGAATAAGAATATGTAAAATTCTCTGTGAAGTGATGGGTTTGACATCTGATTTTTGTAACATTGGGATATCCTTAGGTGGATCTTTTAATATGGCACTCATTTTCATTGCAGAGAAAGAATTCGGAGTTACTAGATTGTCAGCTTGTTCATTTCTTCCTGCTTGGCCATTCTCAACATGCTCTTTTGTCAAATGGTTCTTAGCGTTTTCATCCTTACCCATATACTCTGCATCAGTAAATCCCTTTTCCGAGAAGTCCAGATCCTTTAACAAAATATTTTCTGTGCGTTGATTCCCTCCTTCATTTTCATTCTTTTTTGAAGAATGGATAAGATTTCCAAAAGGTTTCAAAAGAAGTAACTTTGTATGATTGTACCCTTTAAGTGTAATATCGCCTTCTTTCAATTTTGAATCCAATTCCTTCAATTGATTTTGTACAGAAATGGGTAGAAGTGATACATTAACAGACTGAAGATGGAGCAAAAGACTGATGTTCAAGTCATCCAAAGTCCTTTCCTGAATTTTGGGGAATAGCAGTTCTTTAGGAATGTCTTTGAATGGCACCTCTATTTCCAGTGGGGCTGCAGTGACATTTATTGCCTTTCCTTCCTTCAAAGTGGAAGATTGGTTTGTTTTCAGACTTTCACTGGTGTCAACTTCCACAGTCAGGTGCATTTTAAATTCCTTATCATTTTTGTCCAGCCAAGTTAAATTAAAATAGACAGCGGTTGTATTCATTCCTCTGTGCATGATCAAGTGAATTGTCTTCCATTTGTTAGCCACTGAAGCGTGCCAAATAATTGCATTATCTACAAATGATGCCTCTGTGATCTTGTTAGCAAACCCCTCAAAACTGAAGTAAGTCAACGCCTCACCTTTCGGTATCACATAATGGGTCTGGTTGTGAAAAAGAATCACGCCGTACATCTGATCAAAGTGGTCTGTAAAGATAGTTGGAAAAACAAAGTCAATATAAAATGCCTTTAAGCAGCATAGTTTTCTCTCAAATTTCTGTCCGCTCTTTTCAGCATAACTGAAATCAATTGAATGCTAAAAAAAGTCAAAAATATTTTTGTAAAATATTGGAAATAATCTGGAGATAGCTAATATAAATGCAATTGTGCATCTTTTGGGATAAAGTGCACAAAGAGATTGAATGGATACATTATTCAACAGAAAGGAAGTTAATAAATGATTCTAAATGGATCAGATAAAGTCCACCCAAGGTTGCTTTACGCTGATCATTGGAACCTGAATGACAACCCACATTTGAAGTGTTTAAGTTCAAAACTAGCTTGCAAAATATTATTATGGTGAAGAAATGTAAATTATGGAGCAGACATCAATGGGAAGTTGAAATTAATTCTTCAAAGATCTAGTTTAGAACACTTATTTTCCTTTGTCATGATGCAGACATTGTTGGCAATACTAACATTGTTTGTAAAACTCCAAAGGGTTTGCTGATGCTATTTAAAATTAATCTAGTCCAGTATTCCAAGATATAGAGGTCAGTTTAACTTACCTTGTCCACAATCACCAGCGTCAAATCCACATGATAAGACGTTACAAGCTTGATCACAAAATTTATCAGCCAGCCAAGAGTTGGCACAACCTTGGTTACAATATGTTAGTCCTGGAAGACCACCAGCAAACTGCCAGGCCTGTGCATTCACCACTCCTGCAGCACCACCACCACGACTACTTGCAGTGTTTCCTGTAATCAGAACACACCATGTAACCTATTCAACAGTACAACACAAAGTGCTAGAGTAACTCAGCAGGTAGACAAAAATGCTGGAGAAACTCAGCGGCTGAGTCTACCTTCAGTTTTTCCAGCATTTGCAGTTCTTTCTTAAACAGAGAAATTCGGCAGGTCAGGCAACACTTGCGGAAGGAATGGACAGGCAACATTTCAGGTCAGTACACTTCATTCAATGTGTCTTTAACAGTGGAAAAATGTCCTGAAGGATTTCAACAAAATTCAGAATAAGGTAAATACAGAGTTTTTCCCCCCAGGGTAGGGAATCATGAAGCAGAGGACATAGGTTTAAGATGAAAGGGGAAAGATTTAATAGGAACACGAGGGGTAATTATTTGTGGTAGTCGACCTTTCATCAGGTACATGGATAGGAAAGGTTTAGAAGGATATGGGCCAAACCCAGGCAAGTGAGACTAGCATAGATGGGGCATCTTGGGCTAGTTGGGTGAAGGGCCAGTTTCCATGCTGTATGACTTTTAAAATTTGATACTAAGCCTTGCAGTTTCACTTTGAAACAGATGATCTAATGCTTGATCAAAGACCAAAAGGGAGATTGAACTGAAGTGCATCAATTTATATGTGGCTTAGAGAAGATAGGGAGGACCCAAAGGTGAGAGGGAAAGGGGGAGAGAAGACATTAACTAAAGGAGGCACAAGATGCAAGATGATTCGTTTCTGCCCTCACCAAGTAGAAAACGAGGATGTGGATCATCCTCTGAAAGAGTGTTGGAGGCAGAAACCACCATCACATTTAAGAATTAACCTGATATCTGCATGAAACAATGTGGCCTACAATGCTAGAGGAGGAGTTGGGAAATGAGATCTATCTTCACATTATACACCTGAACGGGAGTTGCATCTGCCCATGTATATCATTACTTTTATGATTCTTAAAGAGATTGAAACCAAGTGGTTTAACCTACCAAGACAATCGCCTCCATCCCAATCACAAGCTGAATTGTTACAAGCCTTGTCACAGTAGCCATCTTTAATCCAAGAGCCAGGACATCCATCAGCACAATTTGGAACTGGCCAGGTAAGGTAAACCTAACAAAAAAGTTTGGTTGGTTTCTTAACATTAACCAGCAGCATAAATACAGTGCAAATTTTAAATTTGATTTAATATGTTGGTATAAATAGTCAAATTAATTGTCAAGGAAATTTCTTTAGTGCCTTTCAAAAGTGTATGATTTTGCATTGGTACCAGAATTCATCAGAGAGAGAACCCAATTACACTGCATACGTCAAATAAAAATGCACGGTCCATATAATGTTGTTTAAATAGTACATGTGGTAATTAAAAGTACTGCTTACCTTTTGTCCATTTGAATGAGAGTAAAAGTCATCAGGCCACACTTCCTCTCCAAACATGACATCATCATTTAAATAGATGAATTTCTGAGAAAGGCCGGGAATGCGATGGATATGTGTTTCAATGGCTGGCGAGCTAAAGGTTGGCAAATGGCTGAGATTCCTGAAGATCTCCTAAGGGAGGAAGGTCAAACATGAAAGTCGATCTTGTGCAAACTAAATTTATTACTGTTCCAAATTCAATTCCTGGAAAAGTTTCACAGCAAACCAACACCGAATGCCAGTTTAATGATCTAAACAAATACAAAATAACCTGGAAAGGTTGGTGTCATTATGATAAATGCAGAGCAGAGATTGGTAAAGTATAATGAACAGGTACAATACAACTTAAACAGCATTATTCTGCAAAGGATGGAACAGAACAGGACAGTATACGAGTCAAAGAGATAGCATGGAAACAGGCTCTTCAGTCCAACTCATCCATGCTGGCCATCATACCCTATCTAAGCTAGTCCCACTTGCCGGCGTTTGGCCCATATCTCTACTAATCTTTCCCATCCACGTACCTGTCCAAGTGATTTTTAAATCCTGCCTGAGCTATGTCCTCTGGTAGCTCATTCCATATACTCAACACCCTGTGTGTGGAAAAAAGTTGACCCTCTGGTTCCTTTGACATCTTTCCACCGTAAACCTATACCCTCTAGCTCTTGATTCCCCTACCCTGGGTAAAAGACTGTGCATCCATTCCATCTGCACTCGTCATGATTTTATACACCTTTATAAGATCACACCTCAGCCTCATGCGCTCCAAGGAATGAAGTCCTAGCTTCCCCAACCTCTCCCTGTAGCTCAGCCCCTCAAGTCCTGAATACATCCTTGTAAATCCTGATTTAACTATATAGTGGCGCAGTGGTAGTCGCTGCCTGACAGTGCCAAAGACCCAGGTCCAATACTGACTACAATGCTGTCTGTACAGAGCTTGTACATTCTTCCTGTGACTGCATGCTTTTTTTTCCGGGTGCTCTAGTTTCCGTCCATACTCCAAAGATGTACAAATTTGTACGTTGTTTGGCTTCTGCAAAATTATCGTTAGTGAGTAGGAAAGAACTGATGCACGGTGATTGTTCGTCAGTGTGGACTTGGTGGGCCGATGGGCCTGTTTTGATGCCGCATCTCTAAAGAAACGAAAAAACTAAAATTAAAATACCACGTAAATAAATAGAAAAAGTGAATGGAACCAAAGTCAAGTAAAACAAATGGTATCAAACTTGATTCAGTGGTAATATTAAACACTTTGGCCAACACTGGGGTGCTGATCGTCATTTTCCAATCCATTATATTCATGCAGATTAGAAATAAACTGCTGTAATTTTTGCTATTGACTTTGAGGCATTTTTTTTACATCTCTATTTGCCACTTATCTTTACCCACAGAGTCACAGCTTTACATCTCTACCAACAATAAGAGAAGGAACTTGCCTGATGCGTTACGATTGTTACACGAGGATTGTCCAAGTTCAACCAAGAAGGAATTTGGCCATTGGTTACGATAAAGACATGGCGTATCCATGGTGCGTATCTCTCCACGGACCGCAGAGAGTAGCGCAATTCCTCATTGTCCTCAAACCGACTGGCTGAAACATCATCATCCTGCTTGGACTTGTGGAGAAGAGTGAAGCTGGTAATGAATGGACTGTCTGTGTTATAGTTATCAACTGCTTGTAAAAAAATAATTGCAGTAATAAACCGTAAATGATCCCCACATCTAATCCAACTGCGCTATAATCGAAGCACAAGCAATGCTGTTACAAAAACGTCAACTTGCATTTGTGTAATATATTTACACTATCTCAATTTCTCTTTCCACAGCTGCAGAGTCTGACTTGCTGAATGCTTCCACAACTTTGTTCAGATTTTCACACCCATAAATTATTAAACAGACACAAACATTTCCATTATTCTTTTATATAAAGATTCACAGGCTCACAATAATGAACGCCCAAGTTAAAAATTCCAGAGCATGCCCCAAAATGCATTGGCTAATTGGCGAGGACCAATGAACCATGGATGAATTGCTAGAACCATTTAGTTGCAGGATGGTTCTAGAAAATGGGACAATTTTGCTGATTCTATTTGCCTACAATTAGGCCCAAATCCCTCTAAACCTTTTCTATTCTTTTGTCTGTCGTTTGTTTTTAAATGTTGTTATTGTACCTGCCTCAACTACCACATCTGGCAGCTCATTCCCTATACCCACCACCCTTTGTGTGAAAAATTGTCCCTCCGGTGCCTATTAAATCCTTTGCTTTCTCACTTAAATCCTACGTTCTTTAGTTCTTGAAATTCCGTGAAATTTTCATTTGTTTTCGATTTTCAGCATCTGTAGCATTTTACTTTAAGATTGGTTCCCCACTTTATTATGGTGCTTCGAGGAAGCAATCCTTTACCTGAAATAGACAGCATGGAACTTTTGCTGTTTCAGAAAATCAAACTGGAGATATTCACAAAAATTGTTAACCTGTCATATTAGATAATTTGCTGTATAAAAATACTTTAAAACTCTTAACACAGAGTACAATTCAAAAGTCCACATACACAAATGCTTACTTTGTGGATCACCTACCTGGCTGATAGTACTGAGGTCCCACAATAAATAGACTGGGTTGACTGTTATCTGTTTCCCCTCTATAGTCATGTTATGCTTGGGCTGCTTGGTTAGTTCCACAAAATCTCTTGCATCTTTGAGTAATAATAGCACCACACCAGCTTCAGAATATAACTGCAGCTGGAGGAAGAGAATCAAATTGGGAATTTGTCACTTTAAAATGTCTACCAAGGCAACATTGATCACAAAAGTCAGCAGCTTGTGAAAACAGCTTGTGAAAGCAGTACACGTGACAATAAACTAAACAGGCAATAACAAATTGTAATGAAAAGTGCACAATTGTAATCAAATCATATCATAATAATGGCACAGGAGGTAACCATTGATCCAAGTACACACAATGTAATGCACATCCCCATATTACATTGAAGATATGAAATGTTTCTTCCAATTACTGCTTTATGGTACTTTATTGTCACACGTAGTGAAATTATTTTTGCATACTCAACTGAGATCATCGATCGAATGCAGTAATGAGGCAATCCTGTATCATTAGAAATGTGCTTTACAATTGCACGTTTCCTCACTTAATTGCTGGATAGTCTGTCCTTAAGTCCAAGGTGATTGGTTTTATCTTACAGTATTGGTACAAAGGTCCATTTACAAATCTTTAAACACCTGAGGTGCAGAGCCAGAGTTTTGAGTAGGGTATTTTCGGAGAAGAAATTCTTATGGATTAGCCAGTCGTAACATCATAAGATGTTTATTTCTTCATCTGTTTTAAGTTGTTATGTCATCATAATGTTTGGTTTTAGGTACTTACCACTATTATAATAGAATTGGCTTATATTCAAGATTGGTGCTTGGGAATAGGAGAAAAGAATATTGGTTGTATATAAATATATATAAAGAATATGTATATAAAGAAGGTTGGAGTCAAAGAACAGTGCTTTTCCCAAAGGGGAAGATTAAGAATGACTAAATGAAGGTCAACAACTGTATCCATGCTGCTTATAACAGAGGTCATTGAACAAGTTAGCTTCATAGCTAGTTTGAGTGAGTTCTATCTACCGAACAGCAGTCACTTTTTTTTAATAGATAGTTCATCACCCTGGATTAGAGCGTTCATATGCTTCCAATCTGATGGTTTACAATCAATACAGTTAGTGCAGATGACATCACTAAAGCAAAACTTGTATTACACGTGGAAAAATGGCATAAAGAGGAAAAAAAATCAGCAATTAAAATTAAACACTTTAAATACGGAACCGCTTAAGTTTGGAAAGATTCACTGCATCATGCTCAAATTCATTGGTAAACTACAAACAGAATAATTTATTGCCGTGCCACTTTCAGTATGACTTTTACATGATAGTCTAAAAATATTCCTTTAGCTAAGGCGTAAAGATCTACTATATTTGTTGAGGCTTTTCAAAGAAAGAGGTTAAGGGTAGCCAGGACAATTGAAAGATGACCCTGAGCAGTGGCTGACTGATATTCTGCCAAGCTCGATTTGAATTTCCAAGATGTCATTCAACTATGTTGTTGAAATGCAGAGAACCATTTAGGAGAATACATAGATCCCGTGTCTAATTTCCAAAATCCTGAGCGGTGATCAAACAATTTCCAATTACCCTGTGACAATCTTTACATTAGAAATTAATTTAAATCTGCTGCAGTGTCAAACAAGTTCCTGATCTTTGAAACTTGTTGTAGTTTAAAAGGAGATGCTGCAGAATATTGTACTGCTGTGTTTTCCTTACATGGTGCAGTTTAATGGAAAGCTCCATCTACAGACTCGTTATATTTTTCTGAATGGAACTGGGAAACTGTGCAGGAAACTTACACTTTATCCCGAGGAAGTGGGGAACAAAAGTGGAAGATGCTGATAAAACAAATCACTGCCTGATACCTACAAAATACCAGTGGGCAAAAATAGCATGCATCTTTATTGACGTTATCTTTCTTTAATTCTAACAATTGCCAGGCTAATTTAGTAACCAAATTAATTTAAAGTCAGATTTTAATCTAGGATCTATTCCACTTATGTTTAGTCAGGCAGAAGGACATTGACAAAGCTTGGCTGATCCCAATTAAGAGACAATCGGGACAATTGGCTAGCTTCAGTGTGTATCTCAAATTTAGAATTAGGAAAATTGGCCAGTGTTATACTAGTGAACCACTGCCTCTTTGCTTGCTCCTCAAAACATCTGTCGCTATAACTCCTCCCTTGAATCTGTCCAGGGACCCTGACAGTCCTTTCAGGTTAGGCAGAGGTTCACTTGCACCTCCTCCTACCTCATCTACTGTATCCTTTGCTCAAGATGTGGACTCATACTTCAGCGAGACCAAACGCAGACTGGGCAATCGTTTCGTGAAACACCTTCGCTCAGCCCATCGGAACCAACCTGATCTTCCGGTTGCTGGACACTTCAATTCTCCTTCCCATTCCTACACAGATCTTTCTGTCCTAGGTCTCCTCCATTGCCAGTGAGGCTAAACACAAATTGGAGGAACAGCATCACATATTTCACTTGGGCAGCTTGCAGCCCAGTGGTATGAATATTGATTTCTCTCACTTCAGGTAGCACCGGCATTCCGTCTCTCTCTCTCTCTCTCTATATATCCCTCCCCCACCAAAGTCGCACTAGCTTCTCATTTTCACCCTACAAACAACTTACAATGGTCTGTTTCCTTTATCATTGTTACTTTTTTGCATATCTTTTACTCATTGTTCTTTGTCGCTCCACATCACCATCTATATCTCTTTTTTCCATTATCCCTAACCAGTCTGAAGAAGGTTCTTGACCCGAAATGCCACACATTCCTTCTCTCCAGAGATGCTGCCTGACCCACTGAGTTATTCCAGCTTTTTGTGTCTATCTTAGATTTCTAAGTGGGCTGATTCTATTTATATCGTCTATTCTAACTTTTTCCTACCTCATGGGGATCAGAGTGCATTCTACAACTAATAAACCAGCAATCCTTGATTGTATTTTGCCGGCTTTACCTTGCACTATATGTTATTCCATATCACGTATCTTTACACTGTAAATGGCTTGATTGTATTCATGTACAGGTGCTCCCCGATTTACGATGCTTCGACTTGCGATATTTTGACTTTACGATCAGCAAACGCCCGGCAACGGAAGCGAGCCGCATGTCACTTCCGGTCACATGATCACAATGTATTAAATGCGTTTTCGACTTGCGATATTTTCGGTTTATGATGGGTTTATTGGAATGTAACCCCATCGTAGGTCGAGGAGCAGCTGTATTGCCTTTCTGCTGACTGGATAGCAGCAACAAAAGCTTTTCATTGTACCTCGCTACACGCGACAATAAACTAAATTAACCAACTAACAGGAATGGCTATCCAGTCCACACTCATGAGGAGGCCTAAGTGGAACGGCACTCAAGAATGCAGATGTCATCAATGCAGATGGCTACCGTGACATAGCCTAATTTCACTAATTGGCATAGAAATGGTGGAGACAGCTGTGGATGATGATTACATAAAAGGAGTAACATCCCATTTACTTCTGTGCCTGAAGAAAGCCTCATTCAGTTTGCAAAAGATTAAAAGATAATTATTTTGTACAAAACTAAAGGGGGGGGGGAAAGCCAACAATACAAGGAGGTGTGGAGAAGGGTTCCAACCCGAAACAATCCATATCCATGTTCTCCAGGTATAGTTCCTGACCCACTGAGTTACTCCAGCATTTTGGGTCTAGCAAGGAGGACATCTCTGCTCAAGGTGCTCAATAAGGTGCTTGCCGGAGTGTGGCTGAAGAGATTATACATATAATCTCTGGAGAAAAAGTCTAGACAGGGGTCATGATCTGAAAGGTCACCCATTCTATTTCTCCAGAGATGCTGCCTGACCTGCTGAGTTACTCCAGCATTCTGTGTCTATCTTTGACAACAAAGTACTATAGAACCTAAGGACAACTAACTAGATTCATTTGAAAATGCAGGTAGCACCATCTGGTGGCTGAAATGAATTTGTCGCCTCCAAAACAAGGATGTTGATGCAGTGAGGGTACACAAAAAGCTGGAGAAACTCAGCGGGTGCAGCAGCATCTAAGGAGTGAAGGAGATAGGCGACGTTTCGGGTCGAGACCCTTCTTCAGACTCTGATGATGTGTTGATGCAGTACTGTGGAGACAAGAGATGTAACTGGGTTGGGCCAGTTGCTGTCAGCATTCATGTGGGAATAAGAGTGTGTTTGCAATGGTGTCCCCAGAGGGCATCAAGCAGTTGAGATGTAGAAGGAGGCACCAGGTTGTCCTTGGGGAACAAAGGTGTATAGTAGAAGCAAGTGCAGGTGACATGCTGGCTAAGTGGCTAGTTCCACCTAAGCAATGGAAACAAGAGGTAAAGAGGACACCGTCAAAGGCTGCAGGAAGCTCCGGAATCCAGAGGGATTGCGGGGGGGGGCCAAACATGGACAAATGGGACTATCTTAGCCAGATTTGGCCAAAAAGCCTGTTCCCGTTCTTTATGATTATGATGGGCTAGTTGTCCTTTCCCACGATGCGAGTTTAACCATGAGCTCTCCCGAGTTTAAAAAAATCAAACTAGTGGTACTTCATCACGAGTATTTTTTTATTCTTGGAAATTTTTCACACTGTTGAAAAACCTTCACAAGTTTCCGCGTTTCCCCGAGTACCTGCCGTTAGCATTACGAGCCGCTACGAGACATCCACGAGCTCCGACGTACCCGCTACGCACATTCTACGCACTTAACACGAGTTTGATTATTTATTTTTAACTCGGGAGAGCTCTTGGGTAAACACGCATCGTGGGACAGGGCCTTTGTTCTGATACAATGTTACGTTATTTTATACTGTGGCAGATCACAATTGAAGGGAATCAGCAAGGAATTAATGGAAAGAGCAAAGCTGGAAGACTACAAGAATTGAGCGGTGATGGTACAAAGTTAGTAGAGTTCAGGATTGGCATAAGCAAGCATTAAAATAGTCAGCCTTGCTCATTGCCAATGAGAAAAAAAAACAAAGTGTAGTCATTATTACCATAATAAGTTTAATTATTTGAACATGTAACCATTTGCATTAGTATTCAAATTTTAAAATACAAACTCATAGGTCCGTTTCCAGCTACTTATAGCTGCAGATACGCTAAACTTCACCCACATGCAGACTGGTTTCACCAGAGACAAATTTTCCTTGAGTGAGCATTAAACTAGTCAGCAATTATATCCATTTGCAGAAGTCCTCGTTTTTCTTAAGGGTATCGAGCATAATAAAGAAACAGGCAGCAGAATGCAGCTGTGGCCAAAACCAGATCAGCCATAAACTTACTGCGTGACTTGAGGCCCTAAATGACCCACTCCCCCTTCTATGTCTTATGTTCTCATGGAATACTGAGCTTCAAGCAGCTAAATTCTGATTGTAATCAATGAAATAACATACATAACATTTCCTATAAATTCCCAAAGCAGTTATAAAGACAAGATCTTACTTGTTTCATCTTGCCAGTAATAAATGGCGGTAGTTTGGCTCGGATATGTTCCTCCTCTTTGCAGGATGCTGGAAAACCACTCAGGAACGCAAGATTTGGCATTAGGACTGATCCAGGAGATTCTTTATCTGTGGTCTAGCAAAAGATTAAAAGATAATTATTTTGTACAAAACTAAAGGGGGAAAAAAACCCAACAATACAAGGAGGTGTGGAGAAGGGTTCCAACCCGAAACAATCCATATCCATGTTCTCCAGATATAGTTCCTGACCCACTGAGTTACTCCAGCATTTTGTGTCTAGCAAGGAGGACACCTCTGCTCAAGGTGCTCAATAAGGTGTTTGCCGGAGTGTGGCTGAAGAGATTATGATTTTATATATAATATATATATATATATATATATATATATATATATATATATATATATATATATATATAATCTCTGGAGAAAAAGTCTAGACAGCAGTCATGATCTGAAAGTTCACCCATTCTATTTATGTAAATGGGGCATGTTGGTAAGCATGACCAAGTTGGGCCGAAGGGACTATTTCCAGGCTGTATGACTGACCGACCTATTTTGCATAACACGTGAAATTAAATTCACTGTTTCAGCTTATTTTTTATTAAACGTTTTTGGCAGTACCATGTGAATCCTAGATGCATGGACACCAGACAAATGAGAGTTTACTGAAACTATGCAAAAGTAATGTTATGATGGTACCCGCCTCAGCTACCTCCTCCTGCAGCTCATTCCATACACCCACCACCCTTTGTGTAAAAATGTTACCACTCAGGTTACATCTTTCCCCCTCACCTTAATTGTGAAAAGCTTTCTTCAAGCTTTCCTCTCTCTAAAGCAGCTGTAAAGTAGATGCACGTAGAGTGAAATTGACTTTCTAAGTTCAGCATTAATAAACCTAAATATCTTATACGAAGCATTACATTTTAGCTTGTTTATCTTTACGCATAAGGGCAGCACAGTTAGCAGCTGCATCCCCTTTGAAGATGTAACACTTCCTGTGATAGAGAATGCATAGAACATAGCACAGGTACACACAAGGAACTGCAGATGCGGATTTACCAAAAAGACAAAGTGCAACTGGAACTCTGCAGTACATGGATAGCTTCCAGATTTGTTTAGAAAATAATTGCACAAAATGTAGCAGTATTGCAGTGGATCTGAAGAACATGGATAGGTGACATTTTGTTCCTCAGTTTCTTGTTCTACTATGTGGTGTTAAGACGATCATTAATTTATATGTTAGTAAAACAAACCTTGCAGCAGATGTTAACCTCAATCCTGAAATTACTTCTGTACTGTTTTAAAATACAGGCAGATGGGACTTGTGAAGATGGGGCATCTTGGTCAGCATGGGCAAGTTGGGCCAAAGGGCTTGTTTCCATGCTCTACAAACTCTATTAAGTGGCATAAATTTGCCGAAGGGTAAATACATTAAACCAAGACAATGAATGCAAATGGTGCTGATGTATTATGGAGGCTACGGATGCATAATTTTACACACAAATTTTTCCAGGACTTCAATGAAGATAGCTGTACATTTAGATAAGAATATCCAAACTTGGCTATCATGTTATTTGTTTTGCAAAAACGGCATTTCACAGGCAACAGTCTTCTTGCATGTCTTTCTAACTTGATTAGGTTTTTTGAAGAGATGATTATGGTTAGAGGGGAGGGTGGTGGATGTCTACATGGATTCCATGGATTTTAGTGAGGCAATTGATAAACTAATTGTGCAGATGGAGTTGCCTTCCTCAGTTAAAATTTAGTTATTGTGAGCATTTCATATTTTCATTTTTGTTTTATTTCCTCACAAGATCGTTGCAATGTTGAAATTAGTTTGCAATAGATTGTTAAATTTTAGCTGACCAAGATCGTGAACAAATAACATCAACACTGCAAAGATTAGATCTGCAATTAAAATATAGCATGGGACCTCTGTGGTAAGCATAAAAAAATATTATTCAAATACCAAATTTGCTTAAACAATGTTACAATTTATGACTAGATTAGAAAAGTGGCTTAATATTTATCAGTACAGATAGGCAACAAGTGCAGCTGAATCTCCAGTAACGTTTTAGAATTGATTAATTCCATATATTTAAGCATGTAAATGTTTGCTCCAAGTATAACATAGGAAAATAAACACATACCAGATATCCTCTCCATGCCAATCGTTTATCATTTTGGCTTTGTTTTGTTGAAAGTGCATCATCCACTAAAAGAAGAAGTTTAAATATTATATTCCTGCAGATTTACGATAATACTTTTTGATTGCATGATGCTTTATTCACTTCAGGATAATGTAAGCATTCCATTCTGAATATGGATAAAACAATATGAATTATAGCTGGTAATAACAAAGAACTGCATATGCTTGTTTAACCAAAAAAAGAGTGCTGGAGTAACTCAGCAAGTCAGGCAGCATCTGGCGAAGATGGATAGGTGACGTTTTAGGTCGGGACCTCTCCTCAGTCTGAAGAGGGACCCGACTCAAAATGTCATCTATCCATGTGTTCCAGGTGTTCCAGAGATGCTGCTTGCCGTGTTACCCCAGCACAGTGTCCTTTGATAACTTACTGTAGTACGTCCTAAATCAGGAGTTTTATTGCTGACAGAAGATACAAGAGACTGCAGATGCTGCAAAAACAAACTGCTGGAGGAACTCAGTTGGTCAAGCAGCAAAGAGATGGTCGGCATTTTGGGTCAAGACCCTGCAGCAGGAGCCAGTAGGCCTACCCCTATGCCTTCATAGATGCTGCCTGATTCACTGAGGTCTTCTAGCACTTTTTAGCTTTACTACCTAACCTAAGCTTCACAGATATGACGTTAAATACCCAGTCAAACTAAATACTGTATAAACAAAAACAAATGTTTTACTTAGATTGGTACAGAAGTGTAGTCACTGCTATAATTTAAAGCAAGATCCCACAAAAGCAATAAATGATCAATCTCCAACAGAACTTGCTTTTGAATGAGAAGTGCAGCAGGTAGAGCTGCTGTGTCACATTTCCAGAGACCCAGGTGCTGTCTGGGTGGAGGTTGCATTCTCCCTGTGACCACGTGTGTAGTTTTCTCCCACATCCCAAAGACATGCAGGTTTGTTGGTTAATTCGTCTCTGTAAATTGCCCCTAGTGTGTAAGGAGTGAATGTGAAAGTGGAATAACGTTGAACTAGTGTGAAGAGGTGATCGATTGTCGGCATGGTGCGCAGAAGGGCCTGCGTCCAGGCTATATTTTTCAATCAACTGTGAAATCTTATGAAGAGACAACAAATACCAGTTTATTTATTCACACAAATTTTCGCTGCAACCACAATTAATTCTACAGAACGTTGAAAAGAAAAGTTCTTCTCCCATACTATCCAATACCTAACATTTAACTTTACACTAATTTTATTTCTGATTTATAGCTTACTTTACAAAGGAACATGTCATTTGTTTAATCAATTTTTTAAACAATATTAACCAAACTTTCTATTTTAGCAAAAATACAGTTTCAAGGCACTTTATATTTACCTTCTTTTTGATTATCAAACATAAGTACAGTAATATTGGACGATGGGGTTTTCAGCTTTGGTATCTGATAGAGATGTTTTACAGCACGGAAGAGGGGGAAGAGAGAAGGCAGTTCTATGACAGTAATGTTTGCTGGTAAACTCGGATCCAAAACAATCATGGGACCCTTTACACAATGCGATAACATGCATTCTGGTTGCTTCTCACTGTAATAAATAAATCTGCATTTATTACAAATATAAACATGAAACACACTCCAGGCAGTAATAAAATCATTTACTACACTCACTGCTTTACTTTCTTCAGTCATGATACTAAATGTTTGTGGCTGTGATTAGTTTTGGAGCAAGCAACAGCCATTCTACCCATTTTCCAGACTTGCATTGCTTTCCCCTCAAAAGAACCTGGATAACCCTAATCCTCCAAGTCGGAGACACGAGAAACTGCAGTTCCTGGTGAAAAAAAAACACAGAAAAGTCCTGCAGTACTCAGTGGGTCAGGAAGCGGTGATGTTTCAGGTTGGGACCCTTCTTCAGACCGTTTGTGGAGGAGGGGTGAGGGAGGGAAGAAAGCCAAGAGAGGGGACACACTCAGTCTGAACAGGGTCCTGACCCTAAACATCATCAATCCATGTTCTTCTTTATTAAACTGCAGCATTCCCCACTCCAAGAGAAGAATTCTCACTTCAGACCCATGTTCACTAATTTATACAAAGTACATACAAAATGTCCAGAACCTAACCAGAAAATCCAGATTTTTCTAGCTTTTACTAAACCAGGAATAAAACTTGATTGTCTAAAACCAATTGCCTTTAGCCATGGTTATGCCATTTGGAAAGTTGGAAACAACTCATCGCATAACTCTTTTCATGACTGATGTCTGCTGAATCACGTACAGGCACCTCACATTTAATGCGTTTTTGAAATAACACGCTCGTTAATGGCTAAGATTTAAATGTGGTGAGGTGCCAGAAAACTGGAGGGTGGCTAATGTTGCACCTCTATTCAAAAAAGGCTGCAGAAGGAAGCCTGGGAACTATTCCTTGGAGTGTAGGAGGATGACGACGGTTGATCTTATAGAGGTATCCAAAATCATGAGAGGACTAGATTGGACAAATACACAGAGTCTTTTGCCCAGAGTGGAGGAATCGAGGACCAGAGGACATAAGTTAAGGTGAGAGGGGAAAGATTTAATAGGAACCTGAGGGGTGACTTTTTTTTATTTACACAAAGGGGAGTCGTGTATGGAATGAGCTGCTAGAAGAGTTTGTTTGGGCAGGTACTATTGCAAAGTTTAAGACTCATTAGACAATGACATGGATAAGGTAGGTTTGGAGAGATATGGGCCAAATGCAGGTAGGTGGGATTACCATAGATGGGGCATGTTGGTTGGTGTAGGAAAGTTGGATCAAAGGGTCTGTTTCTACTTACTGATTTTATGACTCTGGCAGTGGTATTTTTTAAAACAATGCACTCAAATTTACACTTGTTTAAATTTATACGTTTAGTTTATGCATTTTGAATTACGTGCTGACTTTCAGGAACACAACCCCTGCGTAAAACACGAGGTGCCTGCATTTACACAACATTTAGAATATGGCAAGATTAAATAGAACAAAAGTAAATCAATTCATATCACTCTGCCATTTGAAAATAAGGAATACATTCTTTAAAAATGTAACAATTGTTTTAAATGATTTTACTTCAACCACTTCAGTGAAAAAGACATTCACAGTAACAAGTTATAAAAACTGCCTCCGGGAAATTTAGTGGCTTATCACAAAATGTCTGGACATTTATAGATCAATGTATTCCGAAAAAATACAATTTTTATGCCAGCTCCAATACTCTATCAATCTCTTTGGCTGCACATCAAGAATTGTCAAAACTAGAAAGGGCAATTGTCAATAAAGTCTGCCCTCTCCAGGGTTTTGTTCAATAAAAAACGATTCATGAACCAGAATAACAAGATTCAACTCTTTAAAGGTTTTTGTAAATCATTTTCACGTACTAGTTTACCTTTTCTTTGTGGCCTCTGTGGCGTTTCCAAGACTTTCTCTAAAAGAAAAAAAATTGCATTAATGGAATAAAACAAAATGAGGAACTATTAGATTTAAATCATCACTGAAATGCCAAGAGCAAAAATATCAATAATGAGAAAACTGAGAAATGAGAATTGCAAGTTAATGCCTAAAGAAATGATTAAAAGGTTGAAGGAAAAATACACCTCAGTTTATTCTGGTCGTTCTTCATCTGTTCCCTTAATTCTTGTAGCTCCTTTAGTAAACCGGGATCAGTACCATTCACCCACGTATATACCACATCAATTGGCATTGGCAAACATAACCTAATTATATAAAACAAGGTAACAAAATAGTAAATTGTTCATTTCTATTCCAGTTTACAGGTATCTAAATTTATATACACAGAACTATTATTTAAATGAACCACAACTTACAGGAATAGCAAGTCTGACAAGTATTTTAATATCAAACAAAAAATTCCTTAATCCACTGGCTGTGGATAGAGAACTGGCTGGCAAACAGGAAGCAAAGAGTAGGAGTAAGCGGGTCATTTTCAGAATGGCAGGCAGTGACTAGTGGTGTACCGCAAGGCTCAGTGCTGGGACCCCAGCAATTTACAATATATATTAATGATTTGGACGAGGGAACTGAATGCAACCTCTCCAAGTTTGTGGATGACACGAAGCTGGGGGGCAGTGTTAGCTGCGAGGAGGATGCTAGTAGGCTGCAAGGTGACTTGGATAGGCTGGGTGAGTGGGCAAATGCATGGCAGATGCAGTAAAATGTGGATAAATGTGAGGTTATCCACTTAGGTGGCAAAAACAGGAAAGTAGACTATTATCTGAATGGTGGCCGATTACGAAAAGGGGAGATGCAACGAGACCTGGGTGTCATGGTACACCAGTCATTGAAAGTAGGCATGCAGGTGCAGTAGGCAGTGAAGAAAGCGAATGATATGTTAGCATTCATAGCAAAAGGATTTGAGTATAGGAGCAGGGAGGTTCTACTGCAGTTGTACAAGGTCTTGGTGAAACTACACCTGGAGTATTGTGTACAGTTTTGGTCTCCAAATCTGAGGAAAGACATTCTTGCCATAGAGGGAGTACAGAGAAGGTTCACCAGACTGATTCCTGGGATGGCAGGACTTTCATATGAAGAAAGACTGGATAGACTCGGCTTGTACTCGCTAGAATTTAGATGATTGAGGGGGGATCTTATAGAAACTTACAAAATTCTTAAGGGGTTGGACAGGCTAGATGCAGGAAGATTGTTCCCGATTTTTGGGAAGTCCAGGACAAGGGGTCACAGTTTAAGGATAAGGGGGAAATCTTTTAGGACAGAGATGAGAAAAAAAATTTTCACACAGAGAGTGGTGAATCTGTGGAATTCTCTGCCATAGAAGGTAGTTGAGGCCAGTTCATAGGCGATATTTAAGAGGGAGTTAGATGTGGCCCTTGTGGCTAAAGGGATCAGGGGGTATGGAGAGAAGGCAGGTACTGGATACTGAGTTGGATGATCAGCCATGATCATATTGAAAGGCGGTGCAGGGCCGAATGGCCTACTCCTGCACCTATTTTCTATGTTTCTATGTTAATGTATACTGAGCAAAAAACAAAGTGCTGGAGAAACTCAGCAAGCTAAGCATGCCCTTAGAAAGAAGAGAGGATAGATGTTTCAGCTCGGGACCCGCCTTCAGACTGACAGTACCTGTCCATTCACTCCACGGATGCTGCCTGACTTGATAAGATCTTGCAGCACTGTTTATGCTCAAGATGCCAGATCTGCAGTTTCTTGCGTCTCCATTTAATGTTTAGCAGACACATACACGTACATGTGAATGTTCAAGGTCGGCTGCGGAAGTGGCCCCGGGGCACAGAGGCTGAACGGTAACCATGTGAGGCGAGGGGCTGTGCCTTCATAGGTCAATGTGCCCGGGTCAATTGGTTGGTGGAGTGGGCCACTGGAGGCCCTGCAGCAGCCTGGGGTTCGATCAAATCAGTCACCACTCCGAGAGCCAGGTGCATGGAACAGACACTGCCTGCCGCGGCAGAGTGGTGAAGACATCGACCACATCATGTGGCCAGGTCAACCCAGTGCCACTGCCAGGTCAATGCCCTTTAAAGCCAAGAAAAGACTCTACATTTTTAACAACTCTGAACTTGAAGAATACCAGATGCGCCAGAAACATGGCGATTCTTGCATACTGTCTCAGTGTAATTTATTATTCTTACACTCTTGTACTCAAGCATGATTGTGTCTGTGCATAGTAAGATTTTGACTGAAAAGGAGTGTCACTCTACCAATGTACACGTGACGATAAAGTACCATTGAACCAGTAGACATTATAATCAACTTTGCCAAAACATTCAACAATTGCCTCACTATTCAGCTGACTTCCATTGTTTTATCTGATTGAAAGGCCCTGCCACGGCAACCACTTTAAGCATGATATTTCAGTCAGGAGAGTTTACTGAAGCTTCAGAGACGTTGCAGTATAATGTCAAGCTTTCCTCTCCCTAACGCAGCTAGGCGAAGTCTGGAGGCCCTGCAGCAGCCTGGATCTGGCGCGGCTCCATAAGACCTAGCGCACTTTGTAAATGCCGCCCAATCTGGTGACTCAAAAATGAATTTCACTGTGTTATGCACGTGACAATAAAGCACAAGGTCACTGCAGAGTACAACTGACTTGCTAAATTCAGCATTAATAACCCGCAAATACCTTATTTGAAACACAATTTCAACAATTCAAATGTAATAGCTATACCTTATTATACTAGATATTAAGTACCAAATGTTGAGCAAGGCTCATTGTTCTCTTTCTATCACATTTCTCACCACACCCTAGAGTGAAATACATTTATAGTTCCGCCACCCTTGTGATCACCAAGCCTACCATTTTATGCTTTGCATACAATTAAACAAAGTTAAAGGTACCATGAATTGAAATGGGTGCTGAGTGGTAGAAAAACAACCCTTGGTCAAAAGCTGAAAGGTCCAATCTCACTCAAACGCAAAGCAAAAAAAAACTTTAGACCGGCACTCGATAGCTTTTCCACCATTAAAGTCCTTCAAAGTACTGAGGCTCTGTTTTCCTTCTGCATTGAAAGCAAAAGAATCACTGCAGTTTTTGTGAAGAATAAAGGGGATATCCTGGCCAATATTTCTCTTTCCAATGATTACAATCTATATTAGTCATTATCACCACATTTTTTTCATAGTGATTTCCTCATGCAGTGGTTTTCTGACTGCACTTCTAGTGGCTATATATTAAGTCCATGACCGATAAGGGTACAGACTTCCCTCAGATAACAGAACAAAAAATACAATACCACAAGGTGTTCTTCTTTGTACCCAACCTAAATATATCCTACATTTTTCTAATAGCATCAATATACCTTACAGAGAAATAAAATATACAGCACAGGAACAGGCCCTTCGGCCCACAATGTCTGTGCCAAACATAATGCTTATCTGCCTGCACATGATCCATATCACTCCATTCCCTGCATATACATGTACCCATCCAAAAGCCTCTTAAACATCACTATCATATCTGCCTCTACTACCACCACCCCTGTCAGCATGTTCCAGGCACCCACCATTCTGCAAAAAAAAACTTGCCTCTCACATTTCCTTGAAACTTTTCCCCTCTCACCTTAAAGCTAGGCCCTCTAGTATATGATATATCAACCCTGGGAAAAATGTTATCTGTCTACCCTATCTGTGCCTCTCATAATTTTATATATTTCTGTCCCACAACCTCCGGCGCTCCAGAGGAAACAATACAAGTCTGCCCAACCTCTCCCTGTAGCTAATACCCCCTAATCCAGGCATAATTCTGGAAGACCCCCTCTGCATCCTTTCCAAAGCCACCACAACCTTCCTGTAATAGGGTGACCACAACTGCACGCAATACTCCAAATGTGGCCTCGAGCAAGTATACTTAAAAGAAAATGATGAGTAATAAATTACTCCCACAAAATTTACACAGCAGTGCTTGGTTTTGAAATCACAGCTGGCATCTGTGGAGAGAAGACATTCTCTATTAGACCATAAGTTCATAAGTAACAGGAGTAGAATTAGGCCATTCGGCCCATCAAGTTTGTTCCACGATTTCCAAGATTGTTCGAAGATTTGTCGGAAAGAATTGCAGATGCTGGTTTAAATCGAAGGTAGACTCCACCAGTCAATCATGGCTGATCTATCTCCCCCTCCCAACCCCATTCTCCTGCCTTCACACCATAACCCGTGACACCTGAATGCACACAGCAGGGAGCCACACAAGTGGTCTACAAAACACTATATTCATACAGACAACAATTCAAACTCAAAGTCAAATTTATTCATAAAACACATTTAAAAACAACGCACGTTGACCAAGGTGCTGTACAGACCAGAGCAGGGAGCTAAAATCACAAAAAGAAATAGACATACACAGGAACGCACAGAGCAACAAATAATCAGCTTCTTTAATGTAAATACATTAATTGGCTTCTTTAATGTAAATACAATTATATTTCCGAACAAATACATCTGTATATCAGATGGCACCTGAGGCTGACTTTACAGTACGCTAAAAGGACAAAGTGCTGGAGTAATTCAGCAGTTAAGGCAGTATCTCTGGAGAACATGGATAGGTGGACTTTCAGGTTGGGATCCTTCGTCAAGTTCTCCAGAGATCCTGCCTGTCTGGCTGAGTTATTCCAGCACTGTGACCATTTGTGTAAGCCAGCATCTGCAGTTCCTTCTTTCTACATTTGTACAAATACACCAACCAGTGGATAACAAATCAGTGGGTAACAATGACCAAGTGCAAACTAATTTGGGTGGTTCAATGGTATTTCATTGTCACATGTACCCAGGTACAGTGAAATTCACTTTTTGCATACATTAAAAATCTTACTATACATCGGCACAACCATACTTAATTACAAACGTGAAGGACTAGTACATCACACTGAGACAGTACACAATGTTTGGATATAATATGAAACTGCATAAGTGCAAATATTTACTTTGAGGGTTCAATTTGCATTCCATTAACACTATGGTAATATTCGCTCTTCGGACAGCGCCATTCAACATGCGCCATTCAACATGCCCTGCTATTACCTAGACAATATGATTTAACAAGAACGATTTGTATTCAGCAGCAAAAGAACAAACTGAGAGGCATCTTCACTCCAAACAACTAAAACTTTTGTTACATTAGCTTCCCATTGTGAAAGGTATTTCATATGGCATCAATCAAGTCCCACTATCAAATTCATCCTTGTTTATATTACAATAAACAGAAAAAAATATTAGTGAAAAAAACATCACATTAGCTACAATGAACAGATATCCAACTTGTTTCCAATCCTGAAAGGCCTCAACCCAAAATGTTGCCTAATCATGTTCTCCGGAGATTCTGCCTGACTGAGATTCTGTTACTCAAACACTTTGTGTCTTTTTTTTCATAGAAACCAGTATCTTCAGTCCCTTGTGTCTACTCTGGTTTACAATTGTCAGCACCCAATAAAATTCTGATAATCTGCTAAACCATGTTCTGCAATGTTCTAAATCAGTAATCAAGGAGAATCTGTAAATAGTGTTTTCTTTACCTATTTTGAAACGATTTTCCAGCTACATTGTCACGATATGAATCAAACATAACATGATATTGATCCCGGCTCCATTCCAAGACAACCTAGAAAATAATCAAATTGAATAATACATTTTTTGTTTGCTCATTAACACACACATCTCATGCAATTCATCATCTGACTGAGAATAATCTTACAGTATCAAAGGAAATGTACCTAGTAAGTAGTAAGCTTACTAGGTACATTTCCTGACTTGCATTGGTTAAATTGGTTATCAGTGTACATGGGGCACAAAGGCCTTGCTACAACCATTTGTGAAGCAATTTGTGTGCAATAGACATTGAGGGTGGTGTAAACCCAGCAGTGGTAAATGATTTCATGGATTTTGCTGTAGCAATAATAACATACATATCATTATACTGTGAATAATAATAAACCTAACCCTGAAGTAGATGTTTTACATTCCTGTTTATCATAGTTCAGTGTGATTTGTCCCTCGGTCAGTACGATGACAGAATTGCTTCTGAAGGCCAGGGACAGCTTATAGCCTGTATATGACTGTAATGAACTGTGAAAGTTAAAATCTGCACCATAGAGATCACTAGTGCAGTTCACTCACATTGTATTCAGTGTTGAACGTGGCGCCAAAGCTGCTTCAACTTTATTTAGTTACTATAAGATTAATCCTTATTCAGGTACAAATCTCGCAATAGAATAGTACTTTTTTAAATCATTGAACATCTCATTTTGTTTATTTATTATGTTATCTATGGAGTACTGTGTTTACAGACCTGTTGTGCTGCTGCAAGTTAGAATTTCATTGTTCTGTTTAGGTACAAATGACAATTAAACACACTTTTGACTCTTACTCAAAACAGTTACAAACATACAACTGATGTTTTTCATTGTAAACACAAA
The DNA here is from genome assembly GCA_035221665.1 of Okamejei kenojei. Lineage (NCBI taxonomy): Eukaryota > Metazoa > Chordata > Chondrichthyes > Rajiformes > Rajidae > Okamejei > Okamejei kenojei. The sequence goes on along the minus strand of CM069149.1, from coordinate 26,960,713 downwards.
ATGCTCGAGTAACTCGGCGGGTCAAGCAGCATCACTGGAGAAAAGTTAGAGGTGACGTTTGGGGGTCACTAATATTTCTGTTTATTGTAATATGATAAACAAGGATGGGTTTGAAAGTGGAATCTGATTTGATGCCATATGAATTAGGTAGAGCTGTTAGGGATAGTGGAGTTAAGGGATATGGAGAGAGCAGGAACAGGGTACTGATTGTAGATGATCAGCCATACATTGCTGGCTCGAAGGGCCGAATGGCCTACTCCTGCGCCTATTGTCTAATTGCCTTTCACAGGTTGTATCTCCTACAAAACTAATCTTTCACATGGAGGCTGTAGAATTACTAAATTTTCATTTAGCAGATTAAGTTTATTATTTTAATTATTCACTCACCTCTCCGAACTGAAAGGCAGACACAATCATGAGCACTAATCCTCCGAAGCAAAGGTATAGGCCATATCGGTGAGACAGGCAGGTGTACGTCTGCCTCTGTACCAGCTTCAGCATTGAATTGAGGACCATGACCAATCCAGCATAGTCCTTATCACAAATAACCAAATGTTCAACAGTTGGCAATGCAAGGACAGCAGAGGCCACTTACTGCAGACAGAAAACAAAAGTTTCACGATGTTATCCACACCAAAAGATTGTTTATAGTTACAACACATTGAAGATGCACTTTCACAATGTAACATATGTTGGGGCGTTTTCACTTTAGCTGCGGAAATGGGCAGAGGAATGGCAGATGAGAATTTAACCCGACCAAGTGTGAGATTTGTTTAGTTTAGAGATGCAGCTTGGAAACAGGCCCTTCGACCCATTGAGTCCATTCCGATTACCATACATTTGTTCCATCCTACACAAAAGGGACAATTTTTACAGAATCTAATAAATCTACAAAGCTGCACATCTTTGGTGAGTGGGAGGAAACTGGATCGCCCAGTGAAAAATCTCAAGAAGAATGTACTAACTCCGTACAGACAGCACCCGTAGTCAGGATCGAACATGTCACTGGCATGGTAAAACAGCAACTCTAGCAGTGAGCCGCCTTGTGAGGTGTTATGTTTGGGAGGTCAAATGGAAGGGGAAATATACAATTAATGGCATGACCCTTGACAGCATTGATGTACAGAGGAATCTTGTGATGCAAGTCCATAACTCCCTAGAGAAGATAGAATGGTAAAGGCAGCATATGAAATGCTTGGTTTCATGGGTCCGCAAGAGTCGGAAAGTCATGTTGTAGTTTATAGGACTTTGGTTAGGCTGCATTTGGACTATTGCATGCCCTTCTGGGCACCCTTTACAGGAAGATGTGGAGGCTTTGGAAAGGATGCAGAGAAGGTTTATCAGAATGACGCCTGGAATAGGGGGTATTCGCTACAGGGAGAAGTTAGACGAACTTGGATTGTTTTTTTCGGGAACACCAGAGGTTATAGGGAAACCCCTCCCATTCTCTCCCACCAGACCCGTCGTCCCTCACCCACAGTCCCCCCTCCTCCCAAAACCCGATCCGCATTCTCTCTCTCACGTTCCCAAACCCCCTTCTTGAGACTCACCCCCCCCCCTCAAACCCACATCCCCTCTCCCAACTTCTATCCCCGTCTTCTCACAGATACCTCCCCCTCAACCTCCTCCCTTAAACCCTCAGTCACCATCTTACCCTCCCCTCCAGCCTTCCTCAGATCTCCCCCTCCCCACACTCTCCACCTCACACCACTCCACCTCTCTCCACATCCCCTCCTTCTGGCTCGTTCCCCTCAACCCCCTCCTCTCCCAGATTCCTCCCCCTCAATCCCCTCCCTCCCGTCTGTCCCCATCCTACCTTCCCCTCCCTCTCCAGCTTCCCTCGGTTCCCATCCCTGTGTCCGCCTCCCTCTCCTACCCTGCCCTTCCCTCCACCCTCCTGCAGCCTCCTTCCCTCAGTCTGTCTCCCTCGTCTTTCTCGTCTGTTGTCCCTCCACGCCCCCCTGCCGCCCCCTCACGCCGTGGCCCCGGGGCCCACACCTGTCCGTGTCCCGGCCGCGGCGCCGCCGCATTCCACGTGACCATCCCGCCAACAACCCCCAGCAGCGCGCTTACATCACAGGCACATTTTACGTAGCGTACGCTATATTACCCCTCGCGCGGGGGCTTGCGGTCGCCATCTTGAGTGTGGCGTCTAGAGTTGGAGGACAGATGGGCGGGGCCAATTTGGTCAACTCCTTCGGACCTCCCGCCCATCCCCCTCCCCCTCCTATCCCTCGTCACGGTCACCCGGTTCCCTCCCACCCCGCCCACCAGGCCCTGCCCGCCTCTACTCCCCCACCCCCTGCCATCCCTCCCCACCACCCCGCCCCCCGTGGGCCTGGCCTTCTCTGGCTGTGACCAAAGATCGCTCCTCTAGTATCTTTGGCTGTGACTGTGAGACGAGGCGCGGCAATGGGAGCGCGTTTGCTGCGGCCGCTGAGCGAGGCGCAGCTGAAGCGGTTGGATGAGCACCGGTACTGCGCGGCCGGCCGCTCGCTGCTCGAGCCGCCGCTGCAGCTCTACTGGTGCTGGCTGCTGAACCTGGTGCCCGCCTGGCTGGCGCCCAACACCATCACCCTGCTCGGCCTCGCCACCAACCTGCTCAGCACCCTGCTGCTCATCTACTACTGCCCCGGCGGCACTGAGCAGGTAGGCCCGGCCCGGCCCGGCCCGTGGGCCCACGGGTAGGGAGGGCAGGATGAGGAGGCTGGGGTGATAGGGCCCTGGGCGAGGTGACTAGGACCCAGGGGTGCTGTCTGGAAGCAGGTGTGTTGGGGGTGGAGTGAATGGGTCACGGGAGTGCTGAGGAATGGCTAACTGATCCAAGGGTGCTGAGTAGGGTGGTTGGGTTTAAATGGTTCTGAGGACAGGGTGACTGGGTCCCCTGGGTCGGTCGGGAGATGACTGGGTCCCGGGGAGGTGGGGGATGTCAGGGGTGTTCTGATCCCAGAGCGTTTGTGGGTGACGGTATGTTTGGCGTGTCCAGGGTTCCCCAGGGTGTGGGGTGGGAGGATGGGTGTGACTGGGTTGAGGGAGCAGCAGGTCCTGGGGTTATGTGGGATTATAGGGCTGGCGGGTTAGTTAAGGGATTTGACGTGGAGGGTGAATGTGTATGTAATTGTGGTTGCAAGCCTGTGCTGGAGGGACATGGGGGCCATCTGTGAGGAGGGGTGTGTTTGTGTACGGGAAATCAAGTGGAAAAAGGTCAAGGAGTGAAAGAAGTTGATGGTGGATGTTGGGTGCTGGGATGAGGTGGAGGGAACTGCGGGTAGTAAGGCATTTAGAGCCCAGCTCTTGCATCTACCTTCTGAACTCCCCCAACCCAGCAGGACTTGCCATATCTTAGTTGGTCTGTGCTAGGCTACAGGCTGGCAGATGTCTAACCTGAACCCCTCTATTGGACTCTAGTGCTTTAGTTCAATACTACTTATACAGAAACATGGAAAATAGGTGCAAGATTAGGCCATTCGGCCCTTCGAGCCAGCACTGCCATTCAATATGATCATGGCTGATCATCCAAAATCAGTACCCAGTTTTTTCCCCATTTCCCTTAGCCCCAAGAGCTAAATCTCACTCTCTCTTGAAAACATCAAGTGAATTGACGTCCACTGCCTTCTGTGGCAGAGAATCCCACAGATTCACAACTCTGGGTGAAAACGTTTTTCCTCATCTCAGTCCTAAATGGCCTACCCCTTATTCTTAAACTGTGACCCCCTGGTTCTGGACTTCCCCAACATATTTTTTCCTGTATCTATCCTGTCCAATCCTCTAGGAATTTTATATGTTACTGTATTGATCCCCTCTCATCCTTCTAAATTCCAGCAAATACAAGCTCAATCGACCCATTCTTGCATACCTCCCGCCATCCCAAAAATTAACCTGGGGAACCTAGGTTGCACTCCCTCAATAGTAATAATGTCCTTCCTAAAATTAGGAGACCAAAATTGCACACAAATCTCCAGGTGTGATCTCACCAGGGCCCTGTACAACTGCAGTAGGACCTCCTTGCTCCTAAAATCAAATCCTCTCGCAATGAAGGCCAACATTGTCATTAGCCTTCTTCACTGCCTGCTGCTTACTCAGTGACTGATGTACAAGCACACCCAGGTCTCGTTGCACCTCCACTTCTCCTAACCTGACACCATTCAGATAATAATCTGCCTTCCTGTTCTTGCCATCTAAGTGGATAAACTAACATTTATCCACATTATACTACATCTGCTATGCTTCTGCCCACTCACCCAACCTATCCAAGTCACCCTGCAGCCTCATAGCATCCGCCTCGCAGCTCACACTGCCAGCCAGCTTTGTGTCATCTGCAAACTTAGAGATATTACATTTAATCCCCTCGTCTAAATTGTTAATATATATTATAAACAACTGGGGTCCCTTGCGGCACCCCACTAGTCATTGCTTGCCATTCTGAAAAGGACCCATTAATTCCTACTATTTGCTTCCTGTCTGCCAACTAGTTACCTCCCCCCTCGACTCCATTCAAGGACCAAATCAGTCATTCCAGGTGAGGCAGAGGTTCACTTGCACCTCCTCCAACCTCATCTACTGTATCTGCTGTTCCAGGTGTCAACTTAGCTACATCGGCGAGACCAAGCGCAGGCTCGGCGATTGTTTCGGTGAACACCTCTGCTCAGTCCGTCTTAACCTACCTGATCTCTCGGTGGCTCAAGACTTCAACTCTCCCTCCCATTCCCAATCTGACCTTTTTGCCCGCGGCCTCCTCCATTGTCGGAATGTGGTCCAGCGCAAATTGGAGGAACAGCACCTCATAGTTTGCTTGTAGACAAAAAATGCTGGCGAGGCAGATCTATGGAGAGAAGGAATAGGCGATGTTTCGGGTCAAGACCTTTCTTCAGATTTTGCTTGGGTAATTAACACCCCAGCAGTATGAATATTGACTTCTCTAACTTCAGATAACCCTTGCTTTCTCTCCATCCCCTTCCCAGTTCTCCCACTGGTCTTACTGTCTCTGTCTACATCCTAGCTTTGTCCCGCCCCCTCCCATAACATCAGTCTGAAGAAGGGTCCCAATCCAAAATGTTGCCCATTACTTCTCTCCAGAGATGCTGCCTCACCCGCTGAGTTACTCCAGCATTTTGTGTCTACCATCAATTTATACTAGCATCTGCAGTTCTTTTGTTGCACAGTTCTCTATCCATGTCAATACCCTACCCCCTAGACCCTTGTGCTCTAATTTTGCACACTAATCTCTTGTGTGGGTCCTTGTCAAAGGCTTTTTGAAAGTCCAGATACACCACATCCACTGGCTCTCCCTTATCCATTCTACTTGTTACATCCTCAAAAAATTCCAAAACATTAATCAAGCATGATTTCTCCTTCATAAATCCATGCTGAGTTTGACCGATCCCGTCTGAAGTCTCCTTAATCATTAACCTTATCCCTCTCCATGGCAATTAGACTGTTCATAATCTCGGTGTCATGAGATGAGTTTCAGTCTTCATGTCCACATACTCAATAAATCCGCATTTTTCCAACCCTGTCACATCACCTGCCTCTGACTCTGCCTCTTCACTGAGACCTTTTTGCCATTACTGTGCCTACACCCAGTTGTTCTGCCGATCTACAATCTGGTAATCTGCATTGTCTATGTTCTAATTCACTTCAAATTCCTTTCATCCATTTCTCTAGCTAACCCGGGTTATGGTTAAAGTTGTACAGGGTCGTAGAAGATGGTTGATGTAATGCGGCTATTTGTTACCTCCAGATTCTCGGGCTCCTGCAGCACCTTCCCTATAGTAGCAGCGAGTGAGAGTTTGGTCAGGTTGGTGTGGGCTTTTGTTGATAACGGCTGCCTTCTTAAGGCAGAACCTCCTGTAACTCCCTTCGATCTTGTAGTACCTCTGATGGACTGGGCAGTGTTCACCACTTTCTGCAGCCTCCTCCATTCCTTGGTATTTGAGTTACCGAACCAGGCCGCGATGTAACCAGTCAGTACACTCTTTACCATGCACCTGTAGAAGTTTGATAGAGAATTCAGAATAACTGCACTTCTCTTCCAGATAATGTTTCTTTTTTTTTCTGTTCCGATGGTGCTGTGTGCCTGTAGTACCGTGCAAGAGAGCAGGTGTGGATTGTGTCGCCAAGGGTGAATAGTGGGAGCTGGACACTGATTTAGAAACGAGAGTACCACCAACGATCAGAGCTAACCTTAGATATTTACTTGTTTTAGGGTGCAACCCAATTTCAAGTTGTTAGCCTTCTTTATGATTAATTCATTATTAGCCTAGTTACACACCTAAAATAGTCTTTCGTAGTCGTAACTAGGATAATAACTAGGAGCTATGGTATCTCTTTTTCGGAAATTCATCAACCTCGCTCACAGATAGGAAGTTTCACCTGAAGCTCAATACACACAAAAGCCAAGTCGGAAGCCAGGCAGATTTAAGTAGTGTGCACTAACGAAGTCAGTTAAGATTGACTTTCTTGTCTATAGCATGCCAGCTAGCCATCATAATCTGGTTCACCTAATTGTGTTCTCCAGAGATGCTGCATGACCTGCTGAGTTAATTAGGGAATTTGTGTCTTTGCTGTGAAACCAGCATTTGCGGTTCCTAGTGTAGGAAAGAACTACAAATGCTGGTTGAAATCAAAGATACACACAAAACGCTGGAGTAACTGCAGGACAGGCAGCATCTCTGGAGAGAAGGAATGGGTGACGTTTTGGTCTGAAGAAGGGTCTCGACCCGAAATGTCACCCATTCCTTCTCTCTAGAGATGCTGCCTGTCCCGCTGAGTTACTCCAGCTTTTTGGGTCTATCTTCAGTTCCTTGCTTTTATAGTCTGGTTTCAAACACATTCAAATGGTGACTGATTCTATAGGTTAAAGGGATTTGCTTATCTCCTGCCAGAAGCAAACTCAAAAGTGCTCTTTCAGTTTTAGTCTGTTTCAGGTCAATGATTACCACAGAGCACAGGTCAGGCCTATTTATCAGACCAGATCACACAAAGGTGGCTGACTGATTTGTGAAAGACAATTCCTGCCTGGCACTAAATCGGCTGCAAGGTACACAGAGAGAGAACAATTCCTGCAACTACTGTGTACATTAATTGGAAAAAAGCTTAAACCTGCCATTAATCTGCACCGTCCAGGTACACATATATGGGTTTGTATGGAGGAACTCCACTTTGCAATCAAAACCTGCTTGGACACAAAAGGAGAGACAAAGTGCTGAGTAGGGATCCCAACCCAACATGTCACCTATCCACATTCTCCAGAGATGCTGCCTGACCCGCTGAGTTACTCCAGCATTTTGTGTCTGTCTTCTATGCTGCCTGACTCACTGAATTACTCCAGCACTCTGAAACATCACCTATCCATGTTCTTCAGAGATGTTATCTGACCCACTCCAGCACTTTGTATTTTTTTGTAAATTAGCAAAAGCAGCTCGTGTCTACATAAGTACAAAAATGAGTTATTTTTATAGAAATCAATTAACTTCTCAGCTGGAGCACTGGACCTATTCATTTCTGGGGCAAATTGCCACCTTCCTTCTCTCATCCAGTACTCTTGTCCTGTTTCCACCCACAGGATCAACCCCTCCCCATGGCTCTCTGAGAGCCTCCCCTTCGATGCTTGATTTTGCCATCCAAGTTCCCTGAGTCAGCATTCCTCACAAAGTGGTTCACACTGCAATCGCCACATCTCTTCAATGATCGTGAGCAGAACCATGGGGAATTTTTGCTCACTTCTTGTTCCTGGTAGTTTGGGAGAATTTCCAGTACCCTCCATACTTTAATGTAGCAAATTCTCCAAGGGACCCACTGATGCTGCTTTTAAATCTAGGATGAACAATATATTTTTGTTAACTATCAGGAGAATTTGACCAATAGCTACTGTTCATCCCAAATGTAAAAATAGCATCAATCATGTATTAGGGATAAGGTAAAATGGATGGTGTGTGTTAAATTCACAGTTCAGCCATAATACAGGTTTGGCAACAGAAGAACAGCAGAACAAGTTTAATGGGCTGAATAGTATCATCCAGTTCCCCCAAAGAACATAAGCTACAGGCCGGCACATAAGCTAGGGTACTGTCTGATTCGCCTCTACCTCATTGAGGACATTGGACTTTTTCCTCTGAAACCGTTGCACTACAACACTGAGAACTATATTCTGCACCTGTATCTATCTTTTTGATCTATCTGTTGTACTTTGGCATGATTGTATTCATGTACAATATATCTGATCTGATTGGATAGCATACAAAACAAAGCTTTTCTCAGTACCATGATACACGTGACAATAGGAGATTCAATAACCTTTGAATAATAAATCTGAACCTATATTTTATCCCCATGGTCGCTCTAGTTTATCAGGGACATGTCCCTCCCTGCAGCTTAATGGGCTGCTTTTGTCATCTTCCCACTTCTGGCAAAGAGTCTTCAAACTGAAATAATACCTCTGTTTCTCTTTCCACCGATGCTGCCAGACCTGCTGAGTATTTCCAGCATTTTCTGAGCTTTATTTTAGGTTTCCAGCATCCACATTTTTTATTTTTCATTCTCACTTTATCCTGGAACTAACTTCTCAAAATACTATTTAGTCATTAGCTCTTTGTTGTTTCAGGAACTTATTGTGTAAGAATAAGTTGCCACAGTTCCTGTAGTACAGTGCAGATTATACTTGTATTTCCTGTTACTATTGAATTTTGGTTATGCAAGATGGTTATAAATTTGTAATTTATACTATGGTTTGATTTATTACTATGACATAGATACAGTGGAAACAATTGTTCTTGTGTGCCATCCATTCATATACTGTACATTAAGACATCAGGAAGTGCAAAAGAGAGGAAACAAAGTGCAGAATACAGTGTTACAGCTACAGAGAAAGTGCAGATTAAAAAATAGTGCAAGGACTACAACAAGGTAGATTGATAGATCGAACGTACATCATTAGTTTGTCTGATAACAGCGGGGAAGAATCATTCTTGAATTGGTTGGAGCATGCTTTCAAGCTTTCGTAGCTTGCTGATGGGAGAGGATAGAAGGGAATGGGTGAGGTGTGAGTGGTTCTTGATTATATTGGCTGCTTTCCCAAGGCAGCATAAAGTGTAGATGGAGTCAGTAGTGAGGAGGCTGGTCTGTAATTTGTTGCAGCCTTGGGCAGAGTTGTTGCCACATCAAGCTGCAGTGCGTCTGGATAGGAAGCTTTCTATCAGGGCAAGAGGCTTGCTTCAGTACACAATGTCTTGGCGTGCATTTATTCTGAATCGGTGAAGGTTTAATTGTAATGTTGAAACCTAGGTAAAAGCAACGTTTTTAAAAATACGACAATGACGTCTGGTATCTGAGCACTGCACCAAGAACCAGAGCCTCAGCTAAGGTGCACACATGTTTAATATCTGAAAAATACAGAAAGTGCTGGAGCAAGTAATTGGGACAAGCAGCATCTCTAGAGACAACGGATAGGTCACCTTTTATGTCAGGGCCCTTCCCCAGTCTCAATAATTACTTAATCATTTTTAGTTTAGTTTATTATTGTCACGTGTACCGAGGTACAGTGAAAACCTTTTGTTGCATGTTATCCAGTCAGCAAAATGACCATACATGATTACAGTCAAGCTGTCCACAGGATAAAGGATATAATATTTAGTGCAAGATACAGTCCAGTAACATCCGATTAATGATGTCCGTGGGTCTCCAATGAGGTAGATGGGAGATCAGGACCGCTCACTAGCCGGTGAGAAGATGGTTTAGTTGCCTGTTAACAGCTGGGAAGATACTGGCTCTGAATCTGGAGGTGTACGTTTTCACACGTCTGTACCTCTTGCCCCCCCCCCCCCTCATGGGAGAGGGAAAATAGGGAGTGTCCAGGGCGAGACTGGCCTGATTATGCTGGTGGCCTCATGCCAGAACATAATTTGTGCTTGAGAAAATATCTCCTTGTGAACCTTGTTCGTGGGTTCTGCCCTTTTCGCTACAGTTACCAACATTTGTGGCATTGAAAGGCCATCAAAACCTTCAATAGTTTTGAACAGTTCCATTAAGCCTCTTCAGTCTGCTCAGAGCAAACAATCTCAGCTTGCCCCTCTCCCCTCAACCTACCTAAAATATCACCTGCAGATCTGATCTATAAATTTCAACTTATTGTCTGTGTAGGTGCTGACAGTGGGAGATTTGTTGGTTCTCATTTTAGATTTATTAGGTTCTAAAGCTGTAAACTCAGAAAAGTGAAAACGGTCGAAGGGTCTATTACCTACAGCAGCTACTCTCTACACATAAATCGTTCCTTCCCTATGGTTACTGGAATCTTATTTTCATATTATGAGTGCATAGGATAAAGTATCTATCTAGAATTACTTAGAGGTGCCTGCCACAGCAGCAATGGAAATTGCGAATGGTTGTACTCAGATTATAATCGGGGTAGGAATGCACAGTGTTACTGAAATACGATGCAAACCAAATAAAATGTGAGAAGGCTGGTGTATATGGCAATCGATGTTTATCGTGTAAAGATGTAAGAAATAGAGCAGGAGTAGATCAATAGGCCCTATTGGCTAGATCCTGCATTTCCAACAGATTTCCATCTGTTTGTCAACCATAATACCATTTGCAGCTCTATCACCAAATTCCTTTAATTTCCAGGAATAGATTGGGTGAATGCACAGAGTCTTTTTCATAACGTAGCAGAATCAAGAACCAGAGGACATGAGTTTAAGGTGAAAGATTTAATAGGAACCTGAGGGACAACCTTTTCACCCAGTAGGTGGTGCGTATATGGACAAGCTGCCAGAGAAGGTATTTGAGGCAAGTATTAAACAGTTTTAAAAGACACCCGGACAGGTACATGGGTAGGAAAGGTTTAGAGGGATGTGAGCCAAACGTGGGCAGGTGGGGCATCTTGGTCGGCATTAACAAGTTGGGCTGAATGGCCTGTTTCTATGGAAAGAGACAAAATGCTGGAGTAACTCAGTGGATCAGACGGCATCCTTGGAGAACATGAACAGGTGCTGTTTTGGGTCAGAACCTTTTTCTGACCGGGCATGTTTTGATGCTGTGTGGCTCGTTAACTGATTGACTCTAATTCTGTCAATCTGCCTTTGCAATGATCGCAGTGACTGAGCCTCCATAACCATAAGGGGGAAAGTCGTCAGTGGACATACCAACCGTATCACTTTTTATTTGGTTTGCATCAAATTTCAGTAACCATTGTGCATTCCTACTGGATAATAATCTGAATGCAGCCATTTGCTATTTCCAGTGCTGCTACAGCATGTACCTTTGTAAGTAATTCCAAATGGATTATCTTATCTTCATTCACAACATGAAGATAGGATTCCAGTGAAGATGGAAAAGGGAATGATAGACATGCATAGAGGAATGTCAATGGTCAGTATTCCTTACATACAGTGCACAGAACAGAACACAGTTCGAACAATCCTTGTTCTCGGCATACCAGGGCCCCATCCCTGACCTTTACCTCCGTTACATCGAAGACTGCTTTGGTGTCACCTCCTGCACCCACACACAACTGACTGACTTCATCCGTTTCACCACCAACTTCCATCCGGCACTCAAATACACCTGGACCATTTCCGACACTTCCCTACCATTCCTTGACCTCACCATCTCCATTGCAGGGGATACACTCCTGACCGACATCCACTATAAACCCACTGACTCCCACGGCTACCTGGACTACTCTTCCTCCCACCCTGCTTCCTGTAAGGACTCCATCCCCTATTACCCAATTCCTCCGTCTACGCCGCATCTGCACCCAGGATGATGTGTTCCGCACCAGGTCATCACAAATGTCCTCATTCTTCAGAGAACAGGGATTCCCCTCCCCCACTATAGATGAGGCTTGCACCAGGGTCTCCTCCATACCCCGCAACACTGCCCTCTCTCCCCATTCCCCCACTCGCAACAAGGGCAGAGTCCCCCTGGTCTTCACCTTTCACCCCACCAGCCGGCACATACAACACATAGTCCTCCGCCAGTTTCGCCAGCTCCAACGTGACACCACCACTCGCCACATCTTCTCATCTCCCCCCCGTCTGCCTTCCGCTAAGACTGTTCCCTCCGCAACTCCCTTGTCAATTCTTCCCTTCCGCTCCACCCCTTCCCCGGGCACTTTCCCTTGCAACCGCAAGAGATGCTACACTTGTCCCTTTACCTCCCCCCTCCACTCCTTTCAGGGACCCAAGCAGTCCTTCCAGGTCCGACAGAGGTTCTCCTGCACCTCCTCCAACCTCATCTACTGCATCCGCTGCTCTAGATGCCAGCTGATCTATATCGGTGAGACCAAGCGGAGGCTTGGCGATCATTTCGCCGTACATCTCCATTCGGTCCGCAATAATCAACCCAACCTCCCGGTGGCTCTGCACTTCAACTCCCCCTCCCATTCCGTATCCGACCTCTCTGTCCTGGGCCTCCTCCACGGCCAGAGTGAGCAACACCGCAAATTGGAGGAACAGCACCTCATATTTCGCTTGGGGAGTCTGTATCCTCTTGGCTTGAACATTGAATTTTCTCAATTCTGTTAACCCTTGCTGTCTCCTCCCCTTCCCACCTCTCCCTCAGCCCTCGGGCTCCTCCTTTTTCCTTTCTTCTCCTGCCCCCCTCCCCACCTCCCATCAGTCTGAAGAAGGGTTTCGGCCCGAAACGTTGCCTATCTCCTTCGCTCCTTAGATGCTGCAGCACCCGCTGAGTTTCTCCAGCTTTTTGTGTACCTTCTTGCAAACTTTACACCAACTTGTGTAACTTAGGTGTAGAAATATGGAACTGCAGATGCAGGAGAAACAAGGAACTGCAGATGCAGGCTTACCACGGAAAGACACAAAGTGCTGGAGTAACTCAGTGGATCAGGCAGCATCTCTGGGGGCCGTGGATAGATGGCACTTTGACTCGGAACCCATCTTCCGACTGGTTGCAGTGCGAGAGAAAGCTGGAAAAGAGGTAAGGCAGGACAAAGCCTGGCAAGTGGTAGTTGCATGCGGGGGGGGGGGGGGGGTTGCTGGATAGGCAGATGGGTGGACAGGCTGAAAATGAAAATGAAACACTAGGCTGACTGAAGGAGACAAGGAGACAAAAGAGTGTTGATGAGGAGAGATGAGGTTTGAAAGAGGAGTGAAATGTGAAGCCAGAAGAAGGGATGTAGATGGAAGGAGACCCAGCAGATCATTAACTCCTCAGGTTCTGCTGTTCATCTGCGCACCAGGGCCAATTTACAGAGGCCAATTATTCTACCAGCCTGTACATCTTTGGAATCTGTCACATAGGAAATATCTGTGACAGGGTGAGTTTAGATGACCTGAGGTAACACTAAAATCAGTGTATGCTTTTTTGCCAAACGATATAATAAAAGAGCTAAAAAGATTATCAGCAGAAATGCTAATTAATTATCTGAAATAGGGGGGTTCAATATTGAGTCCTAGAAGAGGCTGAAAGATGCTCAGACAGAAGGTAAGATGTTGTTTCCCAAGCTGGATGGCACAGTGGGTGGAGCCGCTGTCTCACCACCAGAGACCAGGTTCAATCCTGACCTCGGTGCGGTCTGTGTGGTTTGCCTGTTCTCCCTGTGGCCGCATGGGTTTCCGTGCTCCATGGGTTTCCTCTGGTTTTCTCTCACATCCCGAATACGTAGGTTAATTGTAAATTGGCCCTAGCGTGTAGGGAATGCATGAGAAAGTAGGATAACATAGAACTACTGTGAACAGGTGATCTATGGTCAGTGGATTCGAAGGGCCTGTTTCCATGTTGCATCACTAAACTACATTTTTTCCAGACTGAGTTTCCATGATAGAAGATTCCAAGTTTTGTCCAAATGTTATATCTGCATTGGAAGGGTAGGAGCCATAAATATCACCAGTGGCCCTTCCAAAGATAGCATTGTTATCTATGTCGGTTTAACTTGTTTGTGCATGATGCAGCCATTCAGCTCCCAAAAGATGACGTGTTATTCCTCAAACTTTCACTGAATTTAAAAGACGATGACTTCTGAGAAATACAAATAAATTTGGGCATGGATATAAACCAGTTTGTGTTGTACAGTAAGCAGCAGAATGCTGATTATCTCAATCGGTAACCACAACCAAGATAGGGCAGTGCAGGGTGATTAAACATTGGTTTAGGCTGCGGTGTCGAGATTAGGGAATTTAAATGAATTGTTTCCTTTTATATTGGATGCATGTCACGTATGATGATTTAGCAAGCTGTGTGTAAGTCTGTCCCTTTGCAGAAATGTTATAGCTGTAGTTTACAGTTTTATTTATCAGGTTTTTCAGATTTTGTGCAACTGTGCCCAATTTTATACCTTGGGCCTTAATGAGTCCGGCGCTCTGCTCACTGGCTTCCATATTCTGTGAGCTAGAACTCATCCATAAATCCTGCTCTGTAACCGAGCTTGCACCAAAATCTGTTCACCAGCCTTCACCAGCTTCTATTCTCCCTCAAAAAACAAATTGCTGTAGGGTCTCAACGGCTCTGAAGTATCCCAACCTGAGACGTTGCCTATACATTTCCCACCACAGATTATGTCGGAGCATTGAGTTACTTCTGCGCTTTGATTATTTCTCAAGAATCCAGCATTTGCAGTCTCTTGTGTCTCGCTTCTTTAGACTTTCAGACTTTGCAGACACAAGCGGAAACGGGCCCTCCGTGCCGACAAGCGATCAACCCGTACGTACGCTGGCACTATCCTACACACTAGGGACAATTTTTACAACTTACTGGTCAATTAACTTACAAACTTGTACGTCTTTGGAGTGCAGAAGGAAACCGAGCACCCAGAGAATCCCCACACGGTCACAAGGAGAACATACAAATTCCGTACAGACAGCACCAATAATCAGGATCAAACCTGGGTGTGTGGCACTGTAAGGCAACAACTCTACTGTTGTGCAACTGTGCCACTTCTATTCTTCCTCATCCTATATCCCTCTGTCCCCTTGTCCATCTCCTGGCTTTACAATCTCCTCCAACCCGACATCATTTCCAGATCTGTTTCTTACAATTTCTATTCTTTGTGTAAACCGATGGGATTTCTGACTATGCCTCATTTCTGGAATTTACTCTCTGAATCTCCCGGTATTCCTGTAAGTGACGCTGTATGGTATGAGTTCACATGGAAAAGATTGAAAAACAGCTTGTACAATCTTGCCTATTTTCCTTTACAGGGTCTGTGCGACAGGAGTTCTCTGCTTTTGCAAACTAATATCTTGTTTTCAGAGGTGGATAAAAATGCTGGAGAAGCTCAGCGGGTGAGGCAGCATCTATAGAGTGAAGGAATAGGTGACGTTCAGACTGATGTGGGGGTCGGAAGAAGAAAGGAAGAGGCAGAGAAAATGGACTGGGGAGGGGAAAGAGGGAGAAAGCAAGGATTACCTGAAATTTGACAAGTCAATGTTCATACCGCTGGGGTGTAAACTACCCAAGCTAAATATGAGGTGCTGCTCCTCCAATTTATGGTGGGACTCACTCTGACCATGGAGGAGGCCCAGAACAGAAAGGTCGGATTTGGAATGGGAGGGGAGGTTGAAGTGCTGAGCCACCGGGAGATCAGGTTGGTTATCGCGAACTGAGCTAAGGTGTTGGGTGAAGTAAAGCGAAGTTTTTAGAGCTCCTTTTTTATGCTAATGGGAGCAAAGTTCATATTCTAAGCTCTTCAGAGTCTTGTCGAAGAGGACACGGATGTTGAAGAATATATTACATATATAAGAATATTAATTGAAGATCAAGTTGGTTGTACTGGGCTGGAATCAATTAGAAACACTGAACCATGGTCAACTGATGATTACTTTGCATCCTTCACGTTTTCCTAAGTTCTCGTTCGAACTGGGAAGGTTCTGACAAGGCATATTTGAGCTGAAACATTAATTTGTTTCCCTCACCACAGATGCTATCTGACCTGTGGAGAGGATGTTTCCACTCATGGGGGAGTCTAGGACATGAGGGCACAACCTCAGAATAACAGGACGTACCATTAGAAAGGAGACGAAGAATATATTTAGTCAGAGGGTGGTGAATCTGTGGAATTCCCTTAAAGTTATATCCGATCCATCTTCAGCCCTGTTTAGCAGGTCATGGGTCAGACTAAGCATAGTACTAAGTAGTCTCTTGCATTAAAATAGTTTCATAAGACACGTGCAGAATTGGGCCATTCGTCTCATTACGTTTACTCCACCACTCAATCATGGCTGATCTATCTTTCCGTCACAACCTCATTCTCCTGCCTCCTCCCCAGTTGGGTTTAAGTTAATGCGAATCACTCAGTCTATGACCTGTTATTCTCCCTCCTTTGCAGGCACCGGGGTATGTATATTTGCTGTGCGGTCTGGGGTTATTTACTTACCAGTCGTTGGATGCCCTTGATGGGAAACAGGCTCGAAGGACCAACACTTGCTCTCCACTTGGGGAACTGTTTGACCATGGTTGTGATTCTTTTTCTACAGGTATGTAGACTGAAGGAATATGATCTGTTTGGTGCACAATGACTACCAGCAATATTGGTCTTGGTTTATTATTGTTTTATGTACTGAGATTAAATGAAAAATATTGCGTGCAATGCAGTCAAATCGTACTGTACATGAGTACCATCAAGCCATGCACCAATGCAGTGTGTAGAATATACTGACGCAAGTTACAAAGAATGCAATCTATGAACTGAATTGTTTCTAAATCAATCCAATTTAAACGCAGAGTAGTTTATGGTAAACATATTTAAACACCTCATAAGAAAATTAATGCAGACTTTTACCCATGGTAGGTGAATCAAGAACTAGACAACATAGGTTTAAGGTGAGAGGGGAAAGGTTTAATAACATGAGCGGGCAACATTTTCACACAGAGGGTGGTGGGTGTATGGAATGAGCTGCCACAGGAAGTTTGAGGCAGGTACTATAAAAGGGTACATGTGTAGGAAAGTGTTAGATTCATATCTAACACGGGATACTGAGTTGGATGATCAGCCATGATCATATTGAATGGCGGTGCAGGCTCGAAGGGCTGAATGGCCTACTCCTGCACCTAATTTCTATGTTTCTATGTTTCTATATGGTCCAAAAGCATGTAAATGGGACTAGCTTCGATGGGCATCTTGGTCGGCATAGAGAGACAGTTTCCGTGCTGTATGATTCTATTATCTTCAACTCAGGCAGGTCCTCGGATTGGAGGTGGCCCGAGTGCCCCTCTGGTAGCTTGGGTTCAGAGCTAGATGATGGGACCACTGTGTGACCTGTACCTTCTGCCTCAGGTTGGATGGGGTTGAAGAGGAGGTGGTGCATTCCTCTGGCCATGGAGGAGGGGGAGGGAGAGTTGAAGTGCTGTGCCACTGGGAGATAAGGTTGGTTATTGAGAACTGAGCTGAGGTGTTGGGCGAAGCGATCGCCAAGCCTACGCTTGGTAGAATCGGACATTGGTGCGACCAAGCGTAGGCTTGGTGATTGCGAATCCAACCTTTCTGTCCTGGGCCTCTTCCATGGCCAGAGTGAGGCCCATCATAAACTGGAGGAGCAGCACCTCATATTTCGCTTGGACAGTTTACACCCCAGTGGTATGAACATTGACTTCGCCAATTTCAGGTAGTCCCTGCTTTCTCCTCCCCTTTCCAGCTCTCCCTCCGCCTCTTCCTTTCTTCCCGCGCCCCCCAACCCCCACCCTCACATCAGTCTGAAGAAGGGTCTCGACCCGAAGCATCGCCTATTTTCTTCGCTATATATATGCTGCCCCCCCCCCCAGATGAGTTTCTCCACCATTTTTGTCTACCTATCATTAGTGGTGGGTAAGTTAGTGAGGGGCATTCTGAGAAGCAGGATGTATGCGGATTTGAAAAGGCAAGCACAAAGTAGGATAGTCAACATGGTTTTGTGCATGGGAAATAGTGTCTCATGAATTTGATTAAATCTTTTTAAAGAGGTGACCAAGAAGATTGATGGTGGTGGTGCAGTAGACTTTGTCTAGATGGACTAGAGCAAGGCCTTTCACAAGGTACTTTGGGCTGCGCAGTGATAGTATTGCTGCCTTACTGCGCCAAAGACCAGGGTTCGATCCTGACTGTGGGTGCTGTCTGTATGGAGTTTGTACATTCTCCCTGCGTGGGTTTTCTCCGATGTCCTGGTTTACCTCCACACTCCAAGACCTACAGGTTGGTAGGTTAATTGGCTGTGGTAATTTGACGATCATAAAATTATCCATAGTGTGTAGGTTAGTCCTGGTGTAAGTGGTGGTCGCTGGTCGACGCAAACCTGATGGGCCAAAAGGCTTATTTCCATACTGTATCTCTAAAGTTCTGCATGATAGGCTGGTCTAAAAGGATAGATTACATGCAATCCAGATCAAAGTGGCCCATTGGATACAGAATTGTTGGAGACACAGTTCTGGTGATAGAGGGTTGTTTTATTCAGACTGAAGGGATGCATTCTGGAGGGGGAAGGTGAACAGCCAGTTGTCGTGGTGCATATTGGCACCAACGATATAGATAAAAAAAGGGACGAGGTCCTACAAGGTGAATTTAGGGAGCTAGGAGATAAACTTAAAAGTAGGACCTCAAAGGTAATAATCTCTGGATTACCAGTACCACCGGCCAGTCAGAGTAGAAATAGGAGGATATTGCAGATGAATACGTGGCTTGAAAAATGGTGCAAGGGGGAGGGATTCAAATTTTTAGGGCACTGGAACCATTTCTGGGGGAGGTGGGACCAGTACAAACAGGACGGTCTGCACCTGGGCTGGAATGGAACCAATGTCCTTGGGGGAGTGTTTGCTAGTGCTGTCGGGGAGGATTTAAACTAATGTGGCAGGGGGATGGGTACAAGAGCAGAGAGGCAGTTGGGTGTAAAACGAGGGTAGAAGCAATAGGGAGCAAGGTGAAAGGTAAAAGTGGCAGGCAGACAAAACCAGGGCAAAAATCAAAAAGGGCTACTTTTCAACATAATTGTATAAGGGGGTAAGAGCGTTGTAAAAACAAGCCTGAAGGCTTTGTGTCTCAATACAAGGAGTATTCGTAATAAGGTAGATGAGTTGAACGTGCAGATAGCTATTAACGATTATGATATAGTTGGGATCACGGAGACATGGCTCCAGGGTGACCAAGGCTGGGAGCTGAACATCCAGGGATATTCAATATTCAGGACGGATAGAGAGAAAGGAAAAGGAGGTGGGGTAGCGTTGCTGGTTAGAGAGATTAACGCAATGCAAAGGAAGGACATTAGCTTGGAGGATGTGGAATCGGTATGGGTAGAGCTGCGAAACACTAAAGGGCAGAAAACTAACAGTAGTAGTGAAGTTGGGGATGGTATCAAACAGGAAATTAGTAATTCGTGCGACAAAGGCAAAACAGTTATAATGGGCGACTTCAATCTACATATAATTTGGGTGAATCAAATCGGCAGGGGCACTAAGGAAGAGGATTTTTGGGAATGTATGCGGGATAGTTATCTAAATCAACATGTAGAGGAACCAACGAGTGAGCAGGCTATTTTAGATTGGGTATTGAGTAATGAGGAAGGGTTAGTTAGCAGTCTTGTTGTATGTGCCCCCTTGGGCAAGAGTGACCATAATATGGTTGAGTTCTTCATAAGGATGGAGAGTGACATTGTTAATTCAGAAGCAAAGGTTCTGAACTTAAAGAAAGGTAACTTTGAGGGTATGAGATATGAATTGGCCAAGATTGACTGGCAATCAATTCTAAAAGGGTTGACGGTGGATACGCAATGGAAGACATTTAAAGACTGCATGGATGAACTACTAAAATTGTTCATCCCAGTTTGGCAAAAGAATAAATCAGAGAAGGTAGTGCATCCGTGGATAACAAGGGAAATTAGGGATAGTATCAAAGCAAAGGATGATGCGTACAAAGTTGCCAGAAAAAGCAGCATACCAGAGGACTGAGGGAAATTCAGAGACCAGCAGAGGAGGACAAAGGGCTTAATTAGGAAAGGAAAAATAGATTATGGAAGAAATCTGGCAGGGAACATGAAAACTGACTACAAAAGTTTTTATAGATATGTGAAGAGAAAGAGATTAGTTAAAACAAATGTAGGTCCCTTGCAGTCAGAAACAGGTGAGTTGATCATGGGGAACAAGGATATGGCGGACCAATTGAATAACTACTTTGGTTCCGTCTTCACAAAGGAAGACATAAATAATCTGCCGGAAATAGCAGGGGACCGCAGGTCAAAGGAGAAATTGAGTGAAATCCAGGTTAGGCGGGAAGTGTGTTTGGTAAATTGAATGGATTAAAGGCCGATAAATCCCCAGGGCCAGATAGGCTGCATCCCAGAGTACTTAAGGAAGTAGCTCCGGAAATAGTGGATGCATTAGTGATAATCTTTCAAAACTCTTTAGATTCTGGAGCAGTTCCTGAGGATTGGCAGGTAGCAAATGTAACCCCTCTTTTTAAGAAGGGAGGGAGAAAACGGGGAATTACTGACCAGTTAGTCTAACATCGGTAGTGGGGAAACTGCTAGAGTCAGTTATTATAGATGGGATAGCAGCACATTTGGAAAGTGGTGAAGTCATTGGACAAGGTCAGCATGGATTTACGAAAGGTAAATCATGTCTGACGAATCTTGTGGAATTTTTCGAGGGTGTAACTAGTAGCGTGGATATGGGAGAACCAGTAGATGTGGTGTACCTGGACTTCCAGAAGGCTTTCGACAAGGTCCCACATAAGAGATTAGTATACAAACTTAAAGCATACGGCATTGGGGGTTCAGTATTGATGTGGATAGAGAACTGGCTGGCAAACAGGAAGCAAAGAGTAGGAGTAAACGGGTGCTTTTCACAATAGCAGGCAGTGACTAGTGGGGTACCGCAAGGGTCCGTGCTGGGACCCCAGTTATTTACAATATACATTAATGATCTGGATGAGGGAATTGAAGGCAATATCTCCAAGTTTGTGGATGGGGCTAAGCTGGGGGGGCAATGTTAGCTGTGAGGAGGATGCTAGGAGACTGCAAGATGACTTGGATAGGTTGGGTGAGTGGACAAATGTTTGGCAGATGCAGTATAATGTGGATAAATGTGAGGTTATCCACTTTGGTGGGAAAAATAGGAAAGCAGACTATTATCGAAATGGTGGCCGATTAGGAAAAGGGGAGATGCAGCGAGACCTGGGTGTCATGGTACACCAGTCATTGAAAGTAGGCATGCAGGTGCAGCAGGCAGTGAAGAAAGGGAATGGTATGTTAGCATTCATAGCAAAAGTATTTGAGTATAAGAGCAGGGAGGTTCTACTTCAGTTGTATAGGGTCTTGGTGAGACCACACCTGGAGTATTGCGTACAGTTCTGGTCTCCAAATCTGAGGAAGGACATTATTGCCATAGAGGGAGTGCAGAGAAGGTTCACCAGACTGATTCCTGGGATGTCAGGACTGTTTTATGAAGAAAGACTGGATAGACTTGGTTTATACTCTCTAGAACTTAGGAGATTGAGAGGGGATCTTATAGAAACTTACAAAATTCTTAAGGGGTTGGACAGGCTAGATGCAGGAAGATTGTTCCTGATGTTGGGGAGGTCCAGGACAAGAGGTCACAGCTTAAGGATAAGGGGGAAATCCTTTAGGACTGAGATGAGAAGGACCTTTTTCACACAGAGAGTGGTGGGTCTCTGGAACTCTCTGCCACAGAGGGTAGTGGAGGCCAGTTCATTGGCTATATTTAAGAGGGAGTTAGATGTGGCCCTTGTGGCTAGGGGGAATCAGAGGGTATGGAGAGAAGGCAGGTACGGGATACTGAGTTGGATGATCAGCCATGATCATATTGAATGGCGGTGCAGGCTCAAAGGCCGAATGGCCTACTCCTGCACCTAATTTCTATGTTTCTAACCCGTGTCGTCTCACAGGGATCAGTACTGGGTTCACCTTTGTACATTATTTATATTAATGGTTTGATGTGAATGTAGTTAATAGGTTTGTTGATGACATTAAAATTGGCGGTATATCTGCAATTACAACGTGATCTTGATGAACTGGCCCAATGGGACAGATGAAGTGATAAATGTGAGGCTGAAGTGTTGACAAGTGTATTCTAGTGCTAAGTGTTGGAGAACGCAGATCAGAACTGGGGCAGCGTTTGTTTCTGATTTCCCTAAAGATAGCTTTCCCTGCAAACGTTGACCATTCCAAATGCTGCCGCTTCACGTGGTTTATAACTCTCTTCCCGCCCTTGTTTTACCTCTCTAGTTGTGGTCGGTTTGGGCACCTGCCTGGCCATTCGCTTGGGAACCGATTCTGACCTGATGTTCTTCTCCTGCTTTATCGGGCTGTTCCTCTTCTACTGCGCCCACTGGCAAACGTACGTCTCGGGCTCCCTGCGGTTTGCAAAGTAAGTTTGCTTGTTTCATTCAACCCAAATAGAGTTAAATAGAGTCTAGCTAGGAGAATTCTTCTCTTGTGTGGAAGATGTATGGAGGGTGGTGTGGAGACCAAGAATGTAAACCACTAGCATACTAATATCTGACCCAAGTTCAGAGCTTGCCTTTGAATTGATCTTTAGCGTAGTGGTACGGTGGGATTTGAACTTGTACCTCTCATCAGTTGCCCAGTTGTTGGCATATGATCAGTAGGCTCCTTACATAGGAGTAGAATTAGGCCCATAGAATCTGCTCTGCCATTTGATCATGGTTGATCTCTTTTTCCCTCCCAGCCTCATTCTCCTTCTTCTGCCCGTAACATTTGACACCCTTTCTAATCAAGAACGTGGATCTCTGCTTTAAAAATACCCAATGACTTGGCCTCCACAACCGTCTGTGGCAATGAATTCTGCAGATTCACCATCCTCTGACTAAATAAATTCCCCCTCATCTCCATTCTAACAGTATGTTCTTTTATTCTGAGGTTGTGTCCTCTGGTCCTAGACTCTCCCACTACAGGTGGTAGAATAATGATGTGTTAGGTTGCCACCGTAAAAGTGTAATAATGCAGGGAAGGGCAAGAGTCAAGAGTGTTTAATTGTCAGATACATCAGAACAATGAAATATACGCAATAAGCAATAATACAATAAATTATAAGTTATACAAGGTGACTATTTCTTCATAGTGCAACCTAGTACAGTTTGTGATGATTCAGGTAGGGTTGAGGTTTGTGTTATACAGGGTGGTTCAAGAACCTAATGGTTATTGGGTAGAAGCTACTTCTCAACCTGGTGGTCAGGGTATTCAGGCTCCTGCACCACCTTTGAGATGGTAGCAGCGAGATGAGAGCGTGCCCAGGGTGATGTGAGCCTTTGATATTGGCTCCCTTTTTGTGTCTGAGTGACCAGAACTGAGCACAGTACTCCATGTGTGGTCTCACCAACAACTTGTGTAATTGCATCTCGACTCTTATACTCCCCTAACCGATGAAGACAAGTGTGTCAAACACAGTCCTTATTGCCCTTTCTACCTGTGGGAACCATGTACCTGCACACCCAGGTCTCGTGAGGTGATACAGGGGCACAGCAGTAGAGTTACTGCTTTACAGCGCCAGAGACCCGGGTTCAATCCTGACCTCGGGTGCTGTCTGTGTGGAGTTTGTACGTTCTCCCTGTGTCCGCTTGGGTTTTCTTCGCATGATCCAGTTTCCTCCAACGCTCCAAACGTCTTGTGGGTTTGTAGGTTAATCGGCTTATGTAAATTATCCTATGGATGTAGGATAGAACAAGTGTACACGTGATCATTGGTCGGCGTGGACACGGTGGGCTGAAGGGCCTGTGTCCATGCTGTCTCAACTAAACTAAACTGAGCCCAGTACTCCCCAAGTGTGGTCTCATCAATGACTTGTACAATTGCATCATGACTCTGATACTCACTCTGCTGACTGATAAAGGCAAGCAGGCCAAACAGTATAATAAAGAGTTGTAGGGTGATACAGTGTGGAAACAGGCCCTTCGGCCCAACTTGCCCACACCAGCCAGTGTGTCCCAGGAACACTAGTCCCACCTGCCCGTGTTTGGTCCATTTCCATCAAAACCTGTCCTATCCATGTACCTGTCTAACTCTTTCTTAAATGTTGGAATAGTCCCTGCTTCAACTACCTCCTCACGCAGCTTATTCCATACACCCACCACCCTTTGTGTGAAAAAGTTACCCCTCAGATTCCTATTATATCTTTTCACCTTCACCTTAAACCTATCTCCTCAGTCCTTGATTCACCTACTCTGGGTAAGACACTCCCAGGGCCCCGCCATTTACCGTGTAAGTCTCGTACTGCGCTTTATTCAAGTTAATTCTTGATTAACCAACTGGTCTCTCTGTCCGATTAGAGTTGATGTAACTGAAGTTCAAATCTGCATAATGCTCATCTTTTTCTTGTCTGCCATTGGAGGAGCAACACTGTGGGACAACGTGGTGAGTTATTCGATAAAGTAACGCTGACAGTCTGATTTAGTGATGCGGGTACTGTGTGAAGCAAAAGTGGAGAGAAAAGCACTTGTATTTATCTCTCAGGCCTGGGCCAAATCATTTATGTAGAGGTGTAGCACACCAGTTCCAGAGACAAGTCCAATGTCCACAATGGGGTAGAGGTGAATCGAATCATCATGTTTTGCATGCAGTTCAGTAAAAATCTTACTTTACATAGGCACGATCATACTTAAATACAAGCGTGTAGGAATAGTGGATTACACTGGGGCAATACACAAACGTTCCAGTAGCCTGATAACACAGGGCTGCAATGCTGAGAACTATATTCTCAACTCTGGAACTTCCTCTTTGTTCTATCGACTCTATTTGAGTTTGACTTCATTGTATGTCTATACATTATTATTTGATTGGCTAGCATGCAAAGCTTTTAATTGTACCTTGGTACACTTGACAATAACAAGTGTCCTTGCTGAGACAGTGCTCCATTTTCACGTACATTCCAATGTTGTGTTGACGCAAAGTTTGTGTTGCTTTTTGTTATGTTACATTCTGCTGCATGTGGACATCCCCATAAAACTTTACGCAGGATGGCTAGAGAAAGGTAATACACACTTTCTGAATGTGTTCTGATCATACCGAGTGAGTAAGGTTCAGAGTGAAAAGAGAGATGTTAGAGCCCCTGACATTCACAGATCCTTTTTGCTGAAAAGAAATGCTGATGTTTTATAATAAAACGAAACTGCTGGTGTATACCAAACATAGATGCAAAGTGCTGGAGTAACTCAGCGGATTAGACGACATCTCTGGATAACATGAATGGGTGACGTTTTGGGTCTGGAGCCTTCTTCAAACTGATGTTTTTATGTTCTTGCTGCTGTTACGCATAGTTACAGCTCTTATTTCTTCCCACAAAGATTCCAGCATTAGGAATACGGATGAAAATACTTCCAGTGTTTGGGATAATCGCTGGCGCTATCTATTCCTGTATCAATTACTTCAGAGTCATCTTTACTGGCGGCATGGGGAAAAATGGCTCCACAATAGCGGTAGGCAAATAGCAGATTATGGCAGATCTTCATATTGTTGCCATTCTCTAGCTCCTGATGTTTATTGTCACATTTCCTTCTTACTTTTCCCAGGGAACCAGCGTTCTCTCGCCAGCCTTGCACATCGGGCTTGTTCTAGTAATGGCCACAATGATCTACAAGAAATCCACTACACATTTGTTTGAGGAACACCCTTGTCTCTATGTCCTGGCATTCGGATGCGTGGCTTCAAAAGTCACCAACAAATTGGTGGTACGTTCATCTCAATGACAGCAGTTCACCTTTTACTTTAATCAGATCTCATCATTCGGCATTATCGTTCAGTCATACAGCACGGAAAAAGGCCCTTCCACTCAACTCAACCATGCCAACCAAAATGTCCCAGTTTCTTACATTTGGCCCATAAGACTCTGAACCTTTCCTGTCCATGTACCTATCTAAACGTTGTTATAGTACCTGCCTCTACCTCTTCTCCTGTCAGCTTGTTCTGTGTACCCACCATCTGTGTGGAAAAAGTTACCACCCAGGTTCCTAGTAAATCTTTGCCCCTTCACCTTAAATCAATGTTTTCTGGTACATGATTCACCCTATTTCTCTCATGATTTTATACCCCTCATCCTCCTGCGCTCCAAGGAATAAAGTCCTAGCCTGCCCAACCTCTCCCTATAGCTGTCCCTCATGCCCTGGCAACATCCTCATCAGTCTTCACTTCAGCCTTTCCAATAACAAGGTGACCAAAACTGAAAACAATACTACAAGTGCAGCCTCTCCAACATCTTGTACAACTGTAAGATAACTTCCCAACTTTTATACTCAAGTCCTTGTCTGATGAAGGCCAGTGTGCTAAAGACCTCCTTCACCACCCTGTCTACCTGCGACGCCAATCTCGGAGTACAATGACCTTGAGGGTTTATCGAAGATTCACTCCTCTGCAGGAGATCATGCTGTCCTAACCTTGAATCCCAGCTCTGCATACCTGAACCAGCTCCATTTGATGGTGCTTTCCACGTAACTGCGGAAATCAACATCAAGGTCAATGTTTGGTCTGGTTTATTACTGTTACATAAACTGAAATACAGTAAGAACATTTTGTTTTGTGTTCTATACAGGCAAATCTAGCATGCATGTGTACAACAGGTAGTGCAAAACTGAAAATAAGCAGAGTGCAGAATAGAGAAAAACAGCTACAGAGGAAGTGCAGATAAAAAAAAAAGTACAAGGAGGTAGGTTGGAAGATATGGAAATTCATTCTTGGCTTCTGAGAGGTCCGTTCAGTCTGAATATACCAGGGAAGAAAGCTATTCCCGAACCTAGAGGTACATGCATTCACGGGAATGTTCTGCCTGAAGGGAGTGGGGAGACGAGGGTGTGACCTGGGTGAGAGTGGCCCTTGATTATATTGGCTCCCTTCCAAAAGCAGCGTGAAGTGTACAGGGGGTCGGTGGTGGGGGGTCCACACTGTGTGATGGACTGGCTACATCTACAAATGCAATTTCTTGTGGTTGTGGGCAAGGCATTTGTCATACAAAATAGCAGTGTTCACTGATAATTAAAGATACTAGATGAGCTCCTCTAGTACCTTTGCTGATAATTTTGTTTTAATGCAGTAATAATCTGAAATGCATCTGAAAGTTGCTCCTCAGGTTCCTATTAAATATTTTCCGGTTGCTATTAAATATTTTCCCTTCTCACCTAAAACTTATGTCCTCTGGTTCTTGATTCACATGGTCTGGGGAAAAGGCTCTGTGCATTCACCCTATCTGTTCCCCTCATGATGTTATAAATCTCTATTAGATAACCCCTTAGCCTCCTGTGCTGTAGAGCCATGGGTAAAGGGGTGATGGGGCAGTGGTATGTGTCTATGAATGCCTCTTTTAGTTTACTTGTATGGACCCTAATTGGTGCTGGTGCTCCCTCTGAAGAGCTTGGCCCAGAAACCAATCAATGTTTATTTGCTGGCAAATAGCTCCATGTGTGAGTCTACTAAAGAGCATCAGGTTTGTTTTGTGTGTGTGTGTGGCTTGTTTGTGTTCATTCATACCTGCTGCATTCAGAGGTCGGTGACATCTGTCATGTTCTGTTTAGTTAAAAACAAATTAAAAATAATGGTACGGGCTCCCATCAGAGAGAAAAACACAAAGAGCTGGAGGAAATCAGTGAGTCGGGCAGCATCTGTGGAGGGAATGGACAGGCAGCGTTTCATGTCCGGAATCCTCTTCAGACATGAAATGTCGCTTGTCCATTCCCTCCACAGATGCTGCATGACCCGCTGAGTTCTTCCAGCACTTTATTTTACTAAAGATTCTAACATTTAGTTTGGTTTATTGTTGTGACGTGTGCCAAGGTAGTGAAAAGCTTTTATGTTGCCTGCTGTCCAGTCAGCAAAACACGATTACAATCAACCTGTCCACAGTGTACAGATGCAGAATAAAGGGAATATGTTTAGTGTAAGATAAAGTGAGTTAAAGTCTGATTAAAGATAGTCCAAGGTTCTCCAATGAGGTAGACAGGCGATCAGGACTACTCTCTGGTTGGGGAAAGGATAGTTCAGTTAGTGATTTTGTGTTCTTTGTACAAAATGAGCTTGATGGATGTCTGTTGGGAAGGGACTGAAGGTGTCGGGTGGAATGATTGAAAGAAAGTGCGGCTCTCAAAGCACAAGATCTGAAGGAGTGTTGAGGATAGAGTAATCAGCTGTGGGTTCAGGTGCTGAGGGGCTGACATCTCATTGGAAAAACACATGAAGGAGGTGAAATCATTGCAGGGTTTTGGGGGGAAGAGCCTCACAAGGAGCATGCACAACTGGATGTAAGGTGGAAAAGAATGATTACTTTATCATCTGAGGTGGCAGTAAACTGCGCACTAGCATTTCAGATTACTCTATAATGACACATTTGCCTGTCATTTTGTAGGTGGCACACATAACAAAAAGCAAGATGAAGCTACAAGACACAGCATTCATCGGACCCGCACTGCTCTTCTTCAATCAGTACTTCAATAGCTTTATTAATGAGTATTATGTACTGTGGGTAGCAATGGTAAGTACCATACCTTCACCTAGCATGGCTAGCATTTAAGCAGAGATTACACAGGGTCATGAGGGGCATGGATAAAGTGAACGCTCAGTCTTTTTCCCTGGGTAGACGATTCTGAAACTAGAGGGCAGTCAAGCCACAGACAGGTAATGCCAAATGAAATATAGCGTCACAGTTACAGAAAAAATGTAGATAGAAAAAAGCGCAAGGGCTGCAATAAGGTGGGTTACGAGATCTGGACTACACCCTACCTTATGGGAGGACTGTTAACGGCAGCACTCGCACAGCAGTAGAGCTGCTGCCTTACAGGGAGAATGTATAAAGTTCGTACAGACAGCACCCGTGGACAGGAGCGAACCTGGGTCTCTGGCGCTGTGAGGCAGCAACTCTACTGTTGCCCCTCAGTGCAGCCCATGGTGTTACA
The DNA here is from genome assembly GCA_035221665.1 of Okamejei kenojei. NCBI lineage: Eukaryota > Metazoa > Chordata > Chondrichthyes > Rajiformes > Rajidae > Okamejei > Okamejei kenojei. The sequence continues at coordinate 26,931,888 of CM069149.1, read as the reverse complement.
TGCTTTCAAGAGAAGAGGGAATGACCGGGGTGTGAATGGGGTGTGCTTGATAATGTTGGCTACTCTCCCGAGGCAGCGTGATGGTGGTGGGAGGCAGGATTGTGTGAAGGACCATGTGAGCCCTGTTCTGGTACCTTTCAGATCCTGTCTCTGTGCGACCTGCTGCTTTACTGCACGACTGTCTGCATTCAGATTGCGGAACACCTGCGCATCGAGGTCTTCCGCATCCCTGTGCAATCAGCAGAGCAGAACCAGAGCCACAACGAGTAACAATTTGCCCAGCTGGAGGAGGGAGGAGCGGCGAGGGACCACCAGAACAATGCCACCACGACCAAACACTAACCCCACGCCTCCTGGTTAATCATGTGAAATTACAATTTAAATGATCTCAATGTTTTGATAATGAATGGGAAGGAACCGCCTAATCTCCTTGCCCATACCTTGGTGCCAAAAGAGTGTGTGAATACATTTACCCCTGTAACAGCAACTCCGCAATGAATGCACTCTAACCACTCGTGTTGGTACTCCAGCCCCCCCCACCCAAGCAACCTCCACACAACAAAGAAGGATCAGACCTGAAACACAAGTGGGAAGAAGGACCCTGACCCAAAACGTCACCCATCCTTTTTCTCCCTCTCCAGAGATGCTGCCTACCTGAGTTACTCCAGCACCGTGTTTATCCTTGGTATGAACCTGCAGTTCCTTCCTACACATAGAGGAGGCCCTTTGGCCCACAATGTCCGTGCTGTACATGGTGCTTTTATTGACAATGGGAAGAAATTAGCAATTGCATCTCCTCAAATTGTGTCTAATGAAAGCTGACGAGGGCAAATTGCATCCCCTGCAAATGCCTTAAATCCTCTGAGTGTTTGGAGTTGCATGATGCAGAGGCACAGGATATTTGGAGTGAGAAGCTCGGTGTTAGCGGTGAGCTGGGCTGAGGTATAACTAACTCGAGGTAGTGAACCTCGCGTGGGGAGGAGAGAGGAGTACTCGAATCTGACTTTCGCCCAGGTTGCTCTCCGGCTATTCCTGTAGAATGCAAGTAACTAGTTGATCCACCAAGAACGTGCAGTCAAACAGGTTTGCTGTCTTGTGTAGGATGGCAGAAACCCAGGGTGATCAGAGCTGCCATGTGTGTCACAGAAAGGAATGTGTTTGCACACACAACCAACCGAAGTATAACATTGCGTTGAGAATGGGAAATCTCCTCGTCCTGTTGGGCAAATGTCTTTGTCTGAATCACTGTAAAAAAAACTACTGCCTGCCCTTGCTCGCATTTTTTTTTGTTCTGCAAGACTGCTTCAAAAAATCTGTCTCAATGTGGGTAGAACCACTGCGGGTTGGTTCTGAATATTCCAGTGGTTACTGAGTTCGTTAGTTATGAGATGCAGCACGGAATCAGCCCCGTCAGCCCACCGTTTTATGAAAATTAAAAAATTAACGCTTGTTAAAAATTAAGCATTATTAAAATCTACACTGAAATAATGATGGCACAGTGGTGCAACTGCTGCCTCACAGCACCAGACACCTGGTTCAGTGCTGACCTTGGGTGCTCTCTGTGTGGAGCTTGCACGGTCTCCCTGCGATGGTTGGGGGGGGTGTTTCCTCTGATTGCTCAGATTTCCACTCGCACTCCAAAGACTTGCGGGTTTGTAGGTTAATTGGCTATCTGTAAATTGCACCCAGTGTGCAGGGAGTGGGTGAGAAAGTGGGCTAATGTAGAACTAGTGAAATGGTCAGTGTGGATTCAAGGGCCCTGTTTCCATGCTGCATCGCTAAACTAGAAATGTTCATACTGAGTTTCTATGACAGAGGATTCCAAATTTTGTAGATGTTGTTGTCGAAAGTAATTTCCTGACTTTGATCCTTGTTGTTGATGTCTGAGGGGAAATAATGATGTTGATGCTCATAGCCTTCGACACCACAGTCCACGGGACTGTCAGTTTCTGTACATTCAGTAACTAAGTCTCTGCTGCTGCTGTGACCGTCTCTACGCTGCTTCTGTTCTCTAAGGGCCTGGCCACCTAACTTAATTAATAACAAAGTTTTTAAAACTTTTTTTTTGGTAGTATGGAATGATGGAATTACAAATCAATTGAAGAGCATAAAAATCAATATTCCAAAAATTTGGAAATTTGTTTAACTTTCGAAAGGTATCGGGTCTGTAATACTGTCACGTGCAAAACTCTGCTTGTTACTCTGCCGTTTAAAATATGGTAGCGAGAACCAGGGATCTGCCAGTTGTATTCTGATCTACGGGGACAGCCTGGAGTTGGGCAGACACAGGCTTCAGGGTCTGAGGCATGCATGGTGGATGCATGTGGGTCGGTAGTGTAGACAAACCATTCAACATGATGAATTCCCAAAGTTTGACCGTACTCTGTAATCACCTCCACCACCCAGACCACAGTCATCACCAGCAACAGACAGCATCAGTGGAAGGAATGGATAGACCTGATCTGGCATTCTTTTGTCTCCTTTTCACCTCCAACCTTTCTCACTTACTCAACCCATCTGCAAATTAGCCCCCTCACCTGTATCCACCTATCACTTGCCAGGCATTGTCCACCCCCACCTCATTAGGTTGACTGTAATCATGTATAGTCTTTCTGCTGACTGATTAGCGCGCAACAAAAGCTTTTCACTCTACCTCGGTACACGTGACAAACTAAACCCAAACTTTTTCAGTCCCATCCCAAAACGTCATCTGTCCTTTCCCTCCACAGATACTGATTAACCCGCAGAGTTCCTCCAGCACTTTGTGTTTTGCTCAAGGCCCCAGCATCTGCAGTTCCTTGTATCTCCACCTCGAGGGAATTGGGGATTACATACTAACAAGCGTGAAATTTACTGTAAACTGTCAAAAACAACCAAGTGAATTATGTGTTATCTGGGATCAAGATGCCGTTTCTAAATATTATCTAAGATAGCTTTGGTTCATGGTGTATACTGTGTTTAGTGCAGGCTACATAGAGGAATTATGGGTTTGCAGTCCAGTAAATGTTGCTCTTCATGTATATCTGAATTATAAAAACATGCAGTTTCTCAGGTTGTGATATTTATAAACTGGCTGGGAGAAATGATTTAGTTCAGCAATCGCCAAATCTTGTATTTACTTTGTACCTTTCCATTAAACTAAAAATCAAACTTGCCTAAATATTGTTTGTCTCTTTCTTGTGCTGAGCAGAATGACAATGCAACATCTTCTCAATCGGTATTTTAGAGCGTGGAAATTTTCAATTAATCAAAAATTAAGAGAGGCTATTTGGTACTTCAAGTTCTGCCTTATTCTGTTCACCTGACCCATCATAATAATCCTTACTCAGGAAACGGAGAGAGGAAACTAGTTCTTGGTTTCTCAGAAGGAACTCACATCCAACTTTTGAAGTTAACAATATTGTAGGAGCTCTATTGTATGAAAATATTGTAGGAGCTCTATTGTATGAAAGTGTGTCTGTAAGTCAGGTTGAAATGTTCTGAAGACGTGTACTGACCTGAAACGTCACCTATCCATGTTCTCCAGAGATGCTGCCTGGCCCACTGAGTTACTCTCACATTATTTGTCTATCTTTGGTATAAACCAATATCTGCAGTTCCTTTTATTCCATTAGTTAAAATTAGATTTTTTAATTTTTTTTAAATGTACCTTTTGGAGTCAGGCTTAAACTATACTTTTTGTGGAAATAAGGAACTGCGAGTGCTGGTTTACAAACTTTAGGTATATTCTGTGTGCACATTTTAATTCATGTGGCAGGCCAGATGACACGGATAGAAACAAAGTGCTGGAGTAATTTCTAGAGGAAAGGAATAGGTAATATTCTGGTTCGGGAACCTTCTTCAGATCCGAAACATGACCTATTCCTTTTCTCCAGAGATACTGGCTGACCCGATGAATTACTCCAGCACTTTTCCTATCTTTGGCATAAACCAGCATCTGCTGTTCCTACACGGATAACATGGGGTTCAGTCATGGACTGAAGGGCAGGTCTGGATATTTGGACTCAAATCCCCATCATGGCAGCTGGAGAATTTAAATTCAGTTCACTGAATAAATCCAGAATTTGTTTTCTTTCCCAAAGGAGAGTCCAAAACTAGAGGGCATCGGTTTCAGGTGAAAGGAAAGATTTGAAAGCGACCCGAGGAGCGATTTATTTGCGCCAAGAGTGGAAGGTATATGGACTGAGTTGCCAGAGAAGGTAGTTGAAGCAGGTACTGTGACAATATTCAAAATACATTTGAACAGGTTTAGGCTGATTAATGTCATGTGTACTGAGGTACAGTGAAAAGCTTTGTTTTGCATGCTATCCAAATAGATCAAATATACCACACTGATGCAATCAGTTCAAACTCAAGTACAATAGGTAGAGCACAGAGGGGGATACAGAGTGCGCAAATATAATTCTCAGTTTTGTAGCACATCAGTTCCTTATGAGCTAACTGCAGGTAAATGAGACTTTCTTAAAAGGTCAGCATGGATGAGATGGGCTGACGGGTCTGTTTCCTTGACTCAATTAGCTGCCAACTGTGGCACGGTGGTGCAACGGTAGCGTTGCTACCTTTAAATGGATGCTGTCTGAACACAGTGACCACGTGGGTTTTCTCCAGCCGCTCCGGTTTCCTCCCACACTCCAAAGACGTGCAGGTTTGGCTTCAGTGATCATTGGTCGGCATGGACTCGGTGGGCCAATGGTCTTGTTTCTGCGCTGTATTACTAAACTGTACTAAAATGCTCTGCTAATGCTGAGCTGGATGTGAGTTCATGTCATGGTTTTCTGCCGCAAACATGCCCGACACACCCAGCTGTGAATTGTCCCAGCTCCACACTCATCCCTTCTCACCGCACCTCACCACTCCTCATCCAAACATCTCCTCTGCTGGGCCCTTGGGCCACACTGGCCTGCGGGCAGCTCCGTGATGTGCAAGTTGCTGCTGGAAACTTCTGGAGAAAGTGAACGCTAAGAGCTTGCAGTGTGCACAGGAGTTGGTTTATTACATCGATCATGACCTTTAATTTTCACGATAATCACTCACTGAATCCCTTCAACAGGCAGAGGAAATAGTTAATTTAGTTTAGTTTTAGATTTTTTGTCTTATTTATTTTATTTAGATTAATTTTTTTTGTTTAATAACTTTTTCACACAAGGGGTGGTGGGTGTATGGAATGAGCTGCCAGAGGAGGTACCAGCGCAACGTTTATGAAACATTCAGACAGGTACATGGATAGGAAAGGTTTAGAGGGATATGGGCCAAACGCAGGCAGGTAGGTCGAATGTAGATGAGACATGGAGCTCGGTGTGGGCATGTTGGGCTGTTTCCACTCTGTATGACTCTATGATTCTAGCTTAAGTTTAAGTATTAATTCAGTTACGTCACGTGTGCTGAAAAGTTTTTTGGTGCGTGCCATCCAGTCAGCGAAAGGACTATACCAGATTACAATCAAGCCATCCACAGAGTACAGATACAAGATAATGGAACAACATTTAATGCAAGATAAATAAATAAAGATTCAGAAGAGTGGGGCGATTGTAATGAATACGAACAGATCCACCTCTGGGACCGGCACGCAGAGTCGCCTGGTTTGGGTACCATCTTGGCATGCTGATTGCTACAATTCTATATTCCTCTCTCTGAATTACTACTTTCATTCATCCCACTTTACCCACAATAGGCTCTCTGTGTGGAGTTTGAATGCAGCCAAAGTCAGAACAATTAGCATTTATTGTTTTGTAATTTCCACCTTCCCTCCCCTGCTTTCATTCCCCTGCCCCTTCCCTCCATCCGATATGTACACACATTTCTCCCACTATCTCCCATCTCCTCTACCCCATTGTGAATATTGGACTTTGGCTCGAGAACTGATGGACTACAATGCAGAGAATTATATTCTGCACTCTGTATCTTCCCATTTGCTCCTGATTTGAACTGATTGTAACTAAATATGGTATATCTGATCTTTTTGGTTAAGCTTTAACAAAGCTTTTCACTGTAACTCACACACGGCAATAATAACCCTAAACCTGCTCCTTTCCCCTTCTCCATACTCTCATCTTCCATCCCCAGGTTCCACTGTTGAGCACAAAACGACATCAGTTAACACTTCAAACATGAAGCGCAGTCAGTTAATCCCATCACAGTATCTCTGATCTTTATAATCTTTACTCTTCTTGCATCTGGCGTGCACAGCCTAAAGTTGCAGGACAACTTGTTCTATTTGATTGTGCATGCCGGGTTGATTGCATTCGTCAAAACAGGGTGGACCAAGTGAAGGCTGCAATCTTCCACCCCATAATCTTTACCAAGTACCCTGTTGAAGGCTCCACTTGAATCTTGCTTTTCCCTGTCTTTCATATCAGAGTTCTTTCTCATTAGCTTTATTCCATCACAAGAAAAATACATTTAAACATGGGTTCATTAAATATTTCGTCACTCTAAAACAGTTTTTCCAGTCATTAGAAAATGCTAAATATGTCATTTCCTTCAGCAGGATTCCCTATTTAGCTAAAATATAGATATTAGTATTGTACAGCTCTAATTATGAACTCTGCTACCACTGCTAATCTTACATATGATCCCTTTCAATTATTGACTCTCCAAATTAGCTCCTTCAACTTGTCTATGAATCTCTTCAATGAAGTTCTGAGGTTCTGCACCCTAACTCCCTTTGTTCAGCAGGCTTCCAAAAATTATGCAAATACTATCAATTGGAAAGTTTGTTTCTCTCCAAGTTCCCTCATGAACTTCATCTTACACTAAACAGTATTCACATTATTCCCATAATGTGGATGTCTCAAATGTAATCATGTAGCCTTTCCGCTGACTGGTTAGCATGCAACACAACCTTTTCACTGTATCTCAGTACATGTGATAATAACCTCAACTCCATTCCCTGCATATTCATATGCAGATCTAAAAGTCTCCTAAATGTCAGCTCACTGACTTGTGGGATCACAGCTCAGGACTTGAGAATAGAGCAGTAGCTGCAAAAGCATCAAGAAGCTCAGGCCCAGATCAGGAGCACAAACAGGAGAGGTGCACAACCCAACTTGCAAACACCAGCTGCCCCTCATCCCCAGAGGCTGCTTATGACAACACAATTCACACAGAGTATATGGAACTAGCTGCCAGGGGAGGTAGTTGACGCAGCTACTGTAGCAACATTTAAAATACATTTGGAGCACCAAAGCAAATTCCTTGTATGTATACAGTACATACTTGGCTAATACAATGTATTCAATTTAATTCAATTCAATTCGACAGGTTCATGGATAGGAGATGTTTAGAAGGATATGCTGCCTACGCCGTCAGATGGGACTAGTGTAGATGGAGCATCTTGGTCAGCAGAGGCAAGTTGGGCTGAAGGGCCTGTTTCTTTGTTGTACGAGTCTATAATGTGAAGGGCAACATTTTCCCCTCAGAGCGTCGTGGTATATGGAACGGGCTGCCGCAGGAGGTAGGTGAGGCAGGTCTATAACATTTACGTGTCCTAAATGTCATGTCACTGACTTGTGGGATCACAGCTCAGGACTTCTGAGAATAGAGCAGTAGCTGCGAAAGCATCAAGAAGCTCAGGTCCTCAGATCAGGAGCACAAACAGGAGAGGTGCACAACCCAACTTGCAAACACCAGCTGCCTCTCATCCCCAGAGGCTGCTTATGACAACACAATTCACACAGAGGGTGGTGGGTATATGGAACAAGCTGCCAGGGGAGGTAGTGGAGGCAGGTATTGTAGCAACATTCAAACGATATTTGGACAGGTTCATGTATAGGAAATGTTTAGAGGGATATGCGGCAAACGCCGGTCAGATAGGACGAGTGTAGATGGGGCATCTTGTTCAGCATAGGCAAGTTGGGCTGAAGGGTCTGTTTCTGTGTTGTATAAGTCTTTATACAACACAGAATGGTTGGTGGGTATATGGAGCGAGCTGCCACAGGAGGTAGTTGAGGCAGGTGCTATCCTTATCATAGAATCATAGAAAATAGGTGCAGGAGTAGGCCATTCGGCCCTTCGAGCCTGCACCGCCATTCAATATGATCATGGCTGATCATCCAACTCAGTATCCTGTACCTGCCTTCTCTCCATACCCCCTGATCCCTTTAGTCACAGGGGGCATATCTAACTCCCTCTTAAATATAGCCAATGAACTGGCCTCAACTACCTTCTGTGGCAGAGAATTCCGCAGACTCACCACTCTCTGTGTGAAAAGTGATCTTCTCATCTCGGTCCTAAAAGACTTCCCCCTTATCCTTAAACTGTGACCCCTTGTTCTGGAGTTCCCCAACATCGGGAAGAATCTTCCTGCATCTAGCCTGTCCAACCCCTTAAGAATGTTGTAAGTCTCTATAAGATCCCCCCTCAATCTCCTAAATTCCAGTGAGTACAAGCCGAGTCTATCCAGTCTTTCTTCATATGGAAGTCCTGCCATCCCAGGAATCAGTCTGGTGAACCTTCTCTGTACTCCCTCTATGGCATATATATGGCACATTTTATATAACTATAAAACTCTGATCTTAGATGTGTGTGTGTGTGTATTTATTTGTTTGTGTACAATCACATCTACTCGACGAAACGACACACTAACGGGAAAATGTTTACATAGTCCGGTAGATCTATCCCGTGAAATCAAAAATCGCCTTATCTGAAAATTTCATGCATTATTTCTCGAGTTATTTATGAAAATGTTCACAAATCTCAAATAACTTAGAAAATAAACTAGATGGTCTCGCTGATGATGCCGCAATGGATCTGACTGCCTGCCTCTGCTCGCGCTGCGAGTGACGTCACCCCTGTTATGTCTTCTGTACTTCTTGTCTTCTTAACTTTTACTTTTTAAATTTGTCACTTAGCGTTTTTAAACTGCTGCTCAGGTCGTGCTGCTCGCTCCGCTGGGCTTCTTGAAATTCTAGAACATTGTGGCGGCGGCGGCCATTATCACCGCGCGTGATGGGTAGGTGGCCCTGGCGGGCATTACTCCCTCTGGGAGAGGCCGTCTATGGAGACCTGCAATTCCTCAGTCTATCGCAGGGAATCGGGAAATCCAGATGCCTCTTTCTCGCTGGTGATCCCAATCCCACCTGGCGATCTCTGGCCGTCACGGGGGACGACCCCCTCTCCGTCTCCACTGCCCGATCATCTGTTACGTGGATGGGTGGGCCTGCCCTCACGGAAGCCACGATCGGCCGGAGCTCCGCTGCTTTTGACCGTCCGCCCGCTCGCAGCAGCAGGGCCACCCGCTCAAAAGACGCCGCAAATCGTAAACCCCAACTCCAAAGGACAGCCCGCTCCCCTGCCTCTGTGACTCTGTGTCCCTCTCTGTGCCACTGTCTCCCTCTCTGTGCCTCTGTCCCTCTCTGTGCTGTGGTGTCCCTCTCTGTGCCGCTGTCTCCCTCTCTGTGCCACTGTCTCCCTCTCTGTGCCGCTGTCTCCCTCTCTGTGCCTATGTGTCCCTCTCTGTGCCTATGTGTCCCTCTCTGTGCCTATGTGTCCCTCTCTGTGCCTATGTGTCCCTCTCTGTGCCTATGTGTCCCTCTCTGTGCCTCTGTGTCCCTCTCTGTGCCACTGTCTCCCTCTCTGTGCCTCTGTGTCCCTCTCTGTGCTGCTGTGTCCCTCTCTGCCTCCGTGTCCCTCTCTGTGCCTCTGTGTTCCTCTATGTGCCACTGTGTTCGTCTCTGTGCTGCTGTCCCTCTCTGTGCCACTGTGTCCCTCTCTGTGCCACTGTGTCCCTCTCTGTGCCACTGTGTCCCTCTCTGTGCCACTGTGTCCCTCTCTGTGCCACTGTGTCCCTCTCTGTGCCACTGTGTCCCTCTCTGTGCCACTGTGTCCCTCTCTGTGCCACTGTGTCCCTCTCTGTGCCACTGTGTCCCTCTCTGTGCCACTGTGTCCCTCTCTGTGCCACTGTGTCCCTCTCTGTGCCACTGTGTCCCTCTCTGTGCCACTGTGTCCCTCTCTGTGCCACTGTGTCCCTCTCTGTGCCACTGTGTCCCTCTCTGTGCCACTGTGTCCCTCTCTGTGCCACTGTGTCCCTCTCTGTGCCACTGTGTCCCTCTCTGTGCCACTGTGTCCCTCTCTGTGCCACTGTGTCCCTCTCTGTGCCACTGTGTCCCTCTCAGTGCCACGGTGTCCCTCTCTGTGTCTCTGGGTACTTCTCTGTGCCTCTGGGTCCCACTCTCTCTATCCCCCTCCCTCTCTAGCTGCACCTGCGAGTTGGGGGATGGGGCGGGGCATGGGGTAAAAGGAGTGAATGAATAATATTCATATAATATCAATGGCGGTGGTGTGTGTGTGTGTGTGTGTGTGTGTGTGTGCGCGTGTGTGTGTGTGTGTGTGTGTGTGTGTGTGTGTGTGTGGGGGGGGGGGGTGGTTAGTGTGCGCGTGTATGGGGGGGGGGGGGGGTTGGTTAATGTGCATGTGTGGGGGGGGGGGGGTGTTAGTGTGCGTGTGTGGGGGGGGTGGTTAGTGTGCGTGTGTGGGGGGGGTGGTTAGTGTGCGTGTGTGGGGGGATAGTGTGTGTGTGCGTGTGTGGGGGGGGTGGTTAGTGTGCGTGTGTGTGGGGGGGGTGGTTAGTGTGCGTGTGTGGGGGGATAGTGTGCGTGTGTGGGGGGGGGTGGTTAGTGTGCGTGTGTGTGTGTGGTGGGGTGGTTAGTGTGCGTGTGTGGGGGTGGGTTGGTTAATGTGCGTGTGTGGGGGGGTGGTTAGTGTGCGTGTGTGGGGGGTGGGTGGTTAGTGTGCGTGTGTGTGTGGGGGTGGGGGTTTGGTTAATGTGCGTGTGTGTGGGGGGTGGTTAGTGTGCGTGTGTGGGGGGGGGGGGTTGATTAATGTGCGTGTGGGGGGGTGGTTAGTGTGCGTGTGTGGGGGGAGTGGTTAGTGTGCGTGTGTGGGGGGTGGGTTGATTAATGTGTGTGTGTGTGGGGTGGTTAGTGTGCGTGTGTGGGGGGGGTGGTTAGTGTGCGTGCGTGAGGGGTTGGTTAGTGTGCGTGTGTGGGGGGGTGGGTTGATTAATGTGTGTGTGTGTGTGTGGGGGGTGGTTAGTGTGCGTGTGTGTGGTGGTAGTGTGCGTGTGTGGGGGGTGGTTAGTGTGTGTGTGTGGGGGGGGTGGTTAGTGTGCGTGTGTGGGGGGGGTGGTTAGTGTGCGTGTGTGGGGGGGTGTTGTGTGGTGTGTGTTGTGTGGGGGGGTGGTTAGTGTGCGTGTGTGTGGGGGGGTTGGTGTGTGGGGGGGGTGGTTAGTGTGTGTGTGTGTGTGGGGGGTGGTTAGTGTGCGTGTGTGTGGGGGGATGGTTAGTGTGCATGTGGGGGGTGGTTAGTGTGCGTGTGTGTGTGGGGGGGGTGGTTAGTGTGCGTGTGTGGGGGGGTGTTAGTGTGCGTGTGTGTGTGGGGGGGATGGTTAGTGTGCATGTGGGGGGTGGTTAGTGTGTGTGCGTGTGGGGTGGGGGGGGGTGGTTAGTGTGTGCGTGTGTGTGGGGGGGTGGTTAGTGTGCATGTGGGGGGTGGTTAGTGTGCGTGTGTGGGGGGGGGTGGTTAGTGTGCGTGTGCATGTGGGGGGGGTTGGTTAGTGCGTGGGGGGGGTGGTTAGTGTGCGTGTGTGGGGGGTGGTTAGCATGTGTGTGTGGGGGGGGGTGGTTAGTGTGCGTGTGTGTGGGGTGGGTGGTTAGTGTGCGTGTGTGTGTGGGGGGTGGTTAGTGTGCGTGTGTGTGTGGGGGGTGGTTAGTGTGCATGTGTGTGGGGGGTGGTTAGTGTGCGTGTGTGTGGGGTGGGTGGTTAGTGTGCGTGTGTGTGGGGGTGGTTAGTGTGCGTGTGTGGGGGGGGTGGTTAGTGTGTGTGTGGGGGGGGGGGTGGTTAGTGTGTATGAGAGGTTGGTTAGTGTGTGTGTGTGTGTGACGCCGCAGGCCGCCCTCTGCCCTCGCAACCGCGCATTGAGGGGCCGGGACCCAACTGTAACATTTAAAAGTAGCACTGTACCTTGGTACAAATGGCAATAATAAACAAAATAATAAACTAATAAAGGATGGGTTTAGAAGGTTAGGGGCCAAACGTGGGCAAATGGGATGTGACAATGAACTAAATCAAGTGTAGATGGGGCATCTTAGTGAGCATGTTCAAGTTGAGCTGAAGGATCTATTTCCGTGCTGTATGACTGTGACTGACTGCCACGCTGGCCTGTGTGATTACAGAGAAAATTAATTTGATCAGGTAGTCACGGCTCAATGTGTTGGAACTGATTCAAAGGATATCAGATGAAACAATCAAAATGAAGAACACCAACAACTGTCAAATGTTTCCACAATTTCATTATGAGTCCATGAAAAGACATCATTGCGAAAAATAAAACCATGACTGCTGCATGACAGCACGCAGAGCTGCCTCGGGATCTTTTACTGCTATTAAATGGCTTTTTCAAGTATTCACTAAAATGAACAATGGCAATATGCCAAGATTTATTTGTATTTTAAATCTGAACACTAGTCATCGTCTTGCTGCCAACAATTTATTTTGAATTGAATGACCAGAAAAAGTGAACAATCATACATTTATTCATGTATAAATGGTGCCAGCTGAAGAAGGGTCTCGACCCGAAACGTCGCCTATCTCCTTCGCTCCTTAGATGCTGCTGCACCCGCTGAGTTTCTCCAGCTTTTTGTGTACCCACCATACATTTATTCACACTGCCACAGAGATATAACACCAATTGCTGTGAAAAGTATAAAAATGGCTCTCCAGTAAAAACAGATCACCTCAAACATCCAAGAAACACAATAAAATTTGTCTTTAACCTACTCAAACTACAAAATAAATAAAGATCTAACGCCGGCCGCTGTGACCTGCACCAACCACAACAGGCACTTGGGTACAGAGCCGTTGTGGAAGGCTAGTGACTGGAGTGAAAGATGAGGTTAGATTTAAACATTCAAACTTTCGTATAGCACGTTAAAATACATCAACTAATGTATTTCACTTTAAAATAGTACAGGCATCTTGAGTTTTAGGTCTTGTAGATTGGCTATAGCATTTTAGCCAATTAGAATGCTTAGTAATTGTAACCCTGCCTAATTATAACATCCATAGTGTAAGATCCTACCCACTGTCTACCAGTTAGAGTAGCAGTGTGAATGTGTGATGACCTGCTTAGTAGTTAATGACCTGAACAATAAAGATGTTTGTGTTTCAACCTGTGTGAGTTTGGACTCTTTACATTATGTCAGAAGTGGGATCTACCCCGCGTCTGTTTACCGCAATTTATTTTGTTTACCAGTTTTTTGTGACTTGAGGACATGGCTAACTCTTGTCGAAAGCCTAGCCCGCTAGTGTTTAATTCTGATATCGCCGAGCGATGGCGAATGTTTGAGAAGGACTGCTCTCATTATATTCACATCGTTCACCGAAACGATCCCGATGATTTGAAGGCTTTGCTACTGTTAAATTTAGCGGGTCCGGAGGCTATGATCCGCGCTGACTCGTTCGAATTTGCACCTGCTCAACTGGTTGGCAATGGCCAGGTATTGGTGCCAGCTGAATCTATTGACAACTCTATGGTGTTGCTGAGGATGTTTAGAGAACTGTGTGACCCTGCCGTCTAACAAAATCCTTGAGAGAGCAAGATTTGTTTGCTCGGATGCAACAGGCTGACGAGCCAGTGGAACAATTCATCAGTGACCTGAGACACATCAGCTCTTGATGCTGATTTGGTGAGTTGACAGATGATTTAGTTTGCGATAATATTGTGGGAGGAATGAGCGACCGCAAGCTGCGAGCCGAACTGCTGCAGAATGCAGAACTGACTATAGAGCAAGCAATTCATGCTTGTCGGATGGCTGAGACTGTGGCACCACTGTGGCTGATTTTGATAGCGCGAATGCTAATCAACAGTTGAATGTGAATTTGACTAGTTACTCTCCGCAAAAGTTTCTCAACGCGTCCAGCAAAGCTCAGAGCATGCCTAACACGAGGTGCACAAACTGTAGCTATTTCCACCCCAGGGGGTGCCAATTTTGCATAGCCCATGGGAAAGTATGTCATAATTGCAAAAAACTCAACCACTTTGCTCATTGTTGTCGATCCAGTGGGAGTACAGCTCCAAGGACGAAGCTGCACCTGATTCAACAAGACCAGTCCGATTCTGATTCCCATGAACAAGAAAAATCTTCCCACAGGAATGACTATGATAACACAGACACTGGGTCTACCATATTTTCCCTAAACCTGCGCACCCCAGGCAAAGTGACTGATCCTGCTGCGACCATAATAGTAAGATTAAACGAGAACTTATCAAGTTCGAAGGTTGATCTTTATTTTATGAGGAGTTGCTGTGATTTCGTGAAGACCCCGCCAGCACGCATACGCGACATTCTTCAAAGCAGCGGTGTGGAATCACAGAACGCACCATGACTGGAGATAGTAAGATTAATGACGTAGAACATACCAGTTGACGTAAGATTAATGACGTAGAACATACCACCTGGCGATGGTCTGCACAGTCACCCGGTGATGTGGTTGCTTGTGGCTGATGAGGAGCCCCTGCTCCATCTTCCCGATGGTTCATGTTGTTCTGATGTAGTGGCGGAGATGGGTGGCTATGCAGAGGGTGGCATCAGTGGGGTACGCCCGGAATTCCAATTGCAGCCCAAAAGACCCAGGTCTGTGCTGCTTCAGCAGGGGTGGAGACCATTCTATCCAGCCGCAGCTTCTGTAAGGCCTGGACTCATTGAGCTGTAGTCAGTGCCATCAGCATCACCACTTTGAGGGTGAGCTTATCGAGTGGTAACCTTGTCATAGGGGACCAGCTCCTCAGTAGGGTCAGTACTATCCCTACATCCCAGGTGATGTTGTATCTGGGTCGTGGAGGGTTGGTGTTGAACATTCCCCTCATGAATTTGGACACCAGGTGGTGTGAGCCCACACCTATGTCCAGGTATGAGGACAGCGCACTCCTGGCGCTGTTGATGGCACTGTAGCTGAGGCCCTCATCGTAATGAAATCCAGGACATCAGGGATCGTGGCCGAGTTGTAGGTCGTGTTGGTACGGGAGCAGAAGGCCTCCTACTTCCAGACCGAGGTGAGGCACTGCCTCCTCGTTGATGCTCTGCATGACGCTGAGATGAGGTCCATGGACCTGGGAGATATGCCGGCCTTGATAAGCGGCCTCTTTAGAACCTGCAAGCCAACAGGTTTAAGTGACCATGGCACGGGTGACTTTCCCCCATAATGGGGTTGGTAATCAATTTGGGGATTCAACATCCACTCGATGTTATCATTGAACACTCGTGACCTGGTGTCCGCCACTGTGTTGAGCCTCCCTGGTAAATAGGTCGCTGTTACACAAATATTTCTCTCAATGCACCAGTGCCAGATTGTGTTTGCCAATTCGACACAAGATAATGGCCTGATACCACCCATATGATATAAAGAAGCCACCGCCGTGGTGTTATCTATTTGGAGGCGGACATGTAAATGCTATAAGTTTGTGCAGTATGCCCGCAGCCCATGGAAAGCCCCTAACATCTCCCGACAGTTTATCCCTTGTGTCTGGAGGAGGGTAGACTCGTGAGGGTCCCATCTGCCACCACAACTGGACATGGTGTCAGTTGCACTCCAGCCTTGTGCGCTTGCGTCAGTCTGTAGCACAACTGATGGGTTGCTATCAATAATGGGTTTTTTGACACTCCCTAATATTGTCAATCCACCATTGTAGCTCAGCTTTAGCCTTAATTGGCAGCCGTGTCCGTCTGTCAAAGTGCCCAGCATTCACTTTTAATGCTGAGATCTTTGCTCTTTGTAAGTTTTGGTAATGCAATGGTCCGAATTGCGCAGCTGGGAATGTAGCTACCAATTTCCCAGTTACCTTGGCCGTCTGTCTGATAGTCGGTACCCTGGCGCAAGCAAGGCTGTTGCATGCTTCTTTTATGTCTGAAGCTTTGTTGGTCGGGATAGTGATCATTATTCGGTTTGTGTCAATGGTGAAGCCCAGGTAGTCCATGACTTGAGACGGGGTTAGTTTGGATTTGTCTGGATGGGTTACACACCCCAATGTCTCGAATAAAGATTTGGTCGCTGTGACTGCCAGCTTTGCCAATTGGGGGGTCTGTCCCACTATAAGTATATCGTCCAAGTATGCCATGATGATATAATGCTGTTGCCTGAGGATTGCCAATATTGGTTTGACTATTTTGGTAAATAGTCTGGGGGCTGTGGTTAAACCATTGGGTAAGGCTTTGTATTGCCATAACTGTCCCCTCCAGACAAATTTTAGGAACTTCCAGTGAGATTCTATGATGGGGACTGTATAGTATGCATCTTTTAAATGGATGCAAGCCATAAAGTACCCCTGGTAAAGCAGCTGCTTAGCTGTTTCAAAGGTTTCCATTTTGAAATGGGTACATTGTACAAAAGTGTTCAAATGGGTTAGGTCTATGATAATCCGACATCCACCATCTTTTTTGTTTTTTTAAAGATGTTGGACACAAACTCAAGGGGTTCGTGTGTCGTTTTCCCTGTCACCCCTTTGGCTGCTAGCCGTAGAATTTCTGCATGTCCCTCCTTTATCTCTTTTCGAGAGAGCGAAAATGTGCGCTGAGGTTCATGCTGTGTGGGGGGAAGTTTCCCATTAATAAATTTTATGACCTAACCGTGAACACATTGTAGAATAAACGTGTCTGTGGTTATTGCATCCCACACACCCCGAAATGCCCGCAACCATCCCCTTACTTGTGAGGTTATAATTGCTACTTTCATAGACGAACCAGACCCCCTTACCTCCATGGTCAATGGCGGGTCTTGGTATATGGTGTTTTGGGGGGACGTTGTGTTGCTTGTCGTGGCTGTGGCCGCATCTTCCATGCGGGCCTCTGCAGGCCTTGCCCTAAAAAAGGCCTCTGCTGTGGGGGACTGGTGGGGCCTTGGTGTCCTATCCGGCTGGCGAGGTTTCCAGGTAGGGTACGGTTGTTGTCGATGGAATGGGTGCACTTTGGCCGGTGGCGGTTCCATAAGGCCGACGGTCTTGGCCTCCTTGTCCATCTCTTTGACCTATTTCGGCAGATCTTCCCTGAACAGCTGATGAGGTGGTGGAGTGGTGGAGGTACGGCACAACCCTGCAAATTGTAGGTTGAGAGTGGGCCGGATGGAGCTCTTACGAAGACAGTTTGTCTCAAACTGTGCATTGCAGAGAAGTGCCAGGACATCCTGCTGCTCACAGGTCACGTTGTCCCCATCGAGGGTCTTGGCATATGCCGTAATGCCCGTCAACAGGAGTTTGAGGATTCTCTGGAGGCGTACGTCCTGCATCTTAGTGGTGGTACTCAAATTCCCACAGATTTGGGCATTGACCGTGGGGACACTCAAGTTGATGCAGTTTTCGGGCTGCTTGAACCCTGTGTGGGTAGCTGTGGCAAATTTCCCCACTACGTCCAGCAGGTCTGCACCTTCCTCTGGAGCTGCGGCCTCCGGCATCTCTGGTTCTTCATCGAAGTCAGCGTCCTGCTGACTTCTGGCACTGCTGGCTGGAGAAGACGAGATGCTGGGCGGTCTCCTGGCATGGCTTGTGGATGCCCGAGACTCCCGTTCATCCCGGTCCAGATCCCGCCGGACTAGTTGCTCCACCAAGAGCTCCAATCTTGCCATGCGACCGTCCCCACTACACGCGGCGGACAAGCCGTCTTCCCCAGGCTCTGCAATTTCTCTGGGGCTGGGTTTGGTCTATTTCGGGCGTGCTGTCCACAAACTCTGTTTGACAGAGGAACCAACCAGACAGATACTGTCCAACTACAAAGATTTGTTTGACAACAAACACGGCAAACTACCCACAATATACAAGATCACTGTTGACCATACAGTCACCCCAATCGTGCGTGCCTCTCACCGCGTCCTGCATGGCATGCGTGAGCAAATACACGATGAACTGAAACGTATGGTCTCCATCGGAGTTTTTGCCGAAGTCAGCAAACCTTCCGACTGGGTCTGCACTATGGTTGTCACCACAAAGAAAGACAAGAAGAAGTTACGCATCTGCATCAATCCTAAAGATGTGAACACAGCAATCAAACACCAACACGAACTGATGAGGACCACCGAAGACGTAGCGGCACAAATCGGTAACGCAACGGTGTTCTCAGTCTTGGATGCCAAAAGCTCTTTCTGGCAAATCCCGTTAGACCGCACCTCATCTTCGTTAACAACCTTCAACACCCCGCTCGGACCTTACCGATTCCTAAGAATGCCCTTTGGCATCAACTCTGCCAGCTAAGTTTTCCAGCGTGCAATGGAACAACTATTTGCAGAATGTCCCTGTGCCATCATTGTTGACGATATCCTAGTTTATGGCCGCGATGCCACCGAACACGATGCCAACCTATGTAAAGTACTGGACCGTGCCAGAGACATCAATTTAAAACTGAACCCTCTGAAATGCAAGTTCAGAGTTCCCGAAGTCAGCTACGTAAGTCACGTGTTCACCAGCAATGGGCTAAAACCTGATCCGCTGAAGACTGCAGCAATCAACGAGCTGCCGGTACCAACTGACTTCACCAGCCTACAATGATTTCTAGGCATGGTAAACTACCTGGGAAAATTTATTCCCAATCTCAGCGAATTGTCAGCACCCCTGCGTCAACTAACCCACAAGGACAACACCTGCATCAGATCTGTTTGATTTATGCGTTTTTGAAGAAACGCACTTGTTCATTTAATACCAAAGCCTGATTTACACGCTCGTAATTTTGGAATAACACACTAAAATGTACACCTGGCAGTGTAGTCATGTATACGTTTGCTGCTTTTCAAGAACGTAACCCTGGCAAGGTGCCTGCACCACCATGTAGCCCCTTTAGAGATCAACTGCGATGTACCCGTGTTCCATTACATGTAACCAAGTCTGATGCATAGGCCCACACCCCGTACAGGACCTGGCATTAGAATCAATAATGCTGCTTCTTTGCAGTCCTCAAAGCAACACTACAATCAGGGAGAAGAGAGTTCCATTTAAAAAATATATATAGTGCAGTCATTTAAAGTTTCAGTCTGAAACAGTACAACGCCGTTTCTGCAGAGTGGGGTGGTGCATCTTACACGGAGTGGTCCATCAATGAGTCGTGTGGAGATGGCTCCAACAATATCCTTTGTGATATCGATTTGTCATCCTTGTTCTGGGACTCCTGCGATTTATTTTTATGCTTTCAATAGCTTGAGAGAATCCCCAAGCGGCGACAACCAAACAAGATCCCATCTCTGGCATTCAGCGAGAACGCCCGTGTTCTGGAGTCATACGTTCCCGACCCCTAGTCTGCTACTTTCATGGGTAATTAATTACCCACTTCGATCCCTTTGAGTCAGTCAGAGACTTGTTTGCTTCCATCTGCTATTTAACTCATCCTGCCAAACATTTTCTTATTCTTGCAGGACAAATGTCTGAACAGTCCATTAACAATGTCGAAGCTTCATTCTGTCCCTACACGCCAGCAAATCAGTGGGTAACAAGGACTGTGCAAACTAATTTGGGAGGTTCAATGGTACTTTATTGTCAGATGTAACCAGGTACAGTGAAATTCACTTTTTGCATACATTCCAGAAAAAACCTTACTATACATCGGCACAACCATACTTAATTACAAGAGTGAAGGAATAGTACATCACACTGAGACAGTACACAAGGTTTGGATGTAATATGAGACTACATGTGCAAATATTTACTTTGAAGGTTCAATTTGTATTCCATTAACACTATGGTAACATTCGCTCTTCTGACTGCGCCATTCAACATGCACCATTCAACATGACGTGCCTAGACATTTTAGCAAGAACGATTTTTATTCAGCAGCAAAAGAACAAACTGAGAGGCGCCTTCAGTTGTCCAAACAACAAAACTTTTGTTACATTAGCTACCCATTGTGAAAGGTAATTCATATGGCATCAATTGGATCGCACTTTCAAACCCATCCTTGTTTATCATATCACAATAAACAGAAATAAATATTAGTGAAAAAAAAATTACCACATCTGCTACAGTGAACAGACATCCAACTTGTTTCCTATCCTGAAGGGCCAAAACCCAAAATGTTGCCTAATCATGTTCTCCAGAGATTCTGCCTTACCTGTTTTGTTACTCCAGCACTTAAGTGTCTTTTTAAAAAACATAAAAACCAGCATCTGCAGTCCCTTGTGTTTGGGCCCCATTTTCCATTCTCATGTTAGACTCACTTGGGCCCCATTTCCTATGCTCCTTTTAAACTCACTGAGTTCACTATTAGGTTTATTATAACACTATGTCATATTTGTACAACAGCGATATGAATATTATGCACTGCGGCATAATATGTCCTAGTTCAAAAGTCAAGGGTGTTGGGTTAACAGAGTTTTTTTGCTACATTTGGGTCCGCCACTACATGAGCCATCTGCAATGTTCTAAATCAGTAAACAAGGATGGTCTGTAAATAGTGTTTTCTTTACCTGTTTTGAAACAATTTTCCAGCAACATTGTCACGATATGAATCAAACATAACATGATATTGATCCCGACTCCATTCCAAGCCAACCTAGACAAATAATCAAATTGAATAAGACATTTTTTGTTTGCTCATAAACACACACCTCATGCACTTCATCATCTGACTGAGAGAATAATCTTACAGTATCAAAATGTAAGTGTACTAGGTACATTTCCTGACTTGTATTGGTTAAATTGGTTATCAGCAGGGTGGAAGATTGCAACCTTCACGTGGTCCTCCCTGTTTCGACTAATGCAATCAACTCGACGTGCACAAACGGAAGATCAAATAGAACAAGTTGTCCAACAACTTTAGGCTGTGCACGCCACACAAAAGAAGAAGAAAAAGTTATCAGCAAAGATACTAGATCTTTGGTTATCAGTGTACATGGGGCACAAAGGCCTTGCTGCAACCATTTGTGAAGCAGTTTGTGTGCAATAGCTATCGACGGTGGTGTACACCCAGCAGTGGTAAATGATTTTTGCTGCAGCAATAATAAAAATATCATGATACTGTGAATAATAATAAACCTAAATCTGAAGTAGAAATTTGATATTCCTGTTTATCATAGTTCAGTGTGATTTGTCTCTCGGCTGATCCGATGACAGAATTGTTTCTGAAGGCCAGGGACAGCTTATAGCCTGTATATGACTGTAACAAACTGTGAAAGTTAAAGTCTGCACCATAGAAATCACTAGTGCAGTTCACTCACTTTGTACTCAGTGTTGAATATGGCGCCAAAGCTGCTTCAACTTTATTATTGACTATACGATTAATCCATTTTTCCAGTACAAATCTCGCAATAGAATAGTACTTTTTGTTCATTGAACATCTCATTTTGTTTATTTATTATGTTATCTATTGAGTGCTGTGTTTACAGACCTGTTGTGCTGCTTCAAGTTAGAATTTCATGGCTCTGTTTAGGTGCATATGACAATTAAACACTCTTACTCAAATTGATTATTTACAACTGTTACAAACAGGCAACTGATGTTTTTTACTGAAGATAGACACAAAATGCTGGAGTAATCCAGCGAGTCAAGCAGCATCTTTAGAGAAAAGTTAGAGGCGACGTTTGGGGGTTAAGACCTGTTTTTATCACTAATATTTATTTCTGTTTATTGGAATATGATAAACCAGGATGGGTTTGAAAGTGGGATCTGATTGGTGTAATATGAATTACCTATCACAGGTTGCATCTCCTGCAAAACTAATTCTTCACATGGCAACTGTAGAATCACTAAACTGTCATTTAGCAGATTATACAAAAGGCTGAGAGGAGGTTGTGAAACTGTCTCCGTAGGGAGGAGGAGAACTTCTTCAAAGTAGGCATACCTTGAGGAGATATTGCAGTGGAGTAGAACCCTCGACTCTCCAGCATCTGCAAAGTGTACCCTCGATTCTTCAGCATCTGCAGTTCCTTCTTTAACATTTAGCAGATTATGTTTATTATTTGAATGATTCACTTGTGGCGACACCTGGTGGTTCGGCCACTTGCTACTCGAAGCCTCGGCAGTTGGGGATAGGGTCACGTGACTAGGCAATGGCGGGAAGGAGTTGTCACGGGGTATAGGGGCGTGCCTTAGTATATAGAAAACCCCAGGTCAACCTTCCCTCTCTCTCTTCTTCTTCCTCTCTCTTTGTGTCAGTGTCCTGCGACCTCAGCAGGAGCTCAGCTCGAGCCCAAGAAGCAACAACCTCGCACCAGCAACAAAGACTTTTGTGTTAGAGGCACTAAACGTGCATGTAAATCTAACATATAATGCCTGAATAAAGAAACCGTTTATTCACGACGTTTGATGTCTCTACATTGGATGTCTCTACATTGGTGACGATCCAAATAGAAATTTTGGATTTCTCCCGAGGCACGCAGCCTCAGGAGACCTCATGTCTGCAGCTGACAGCCCAGCTCTACGGTAACCAGACGCTGCCTTGGGCCCTGCCGCCGCGGGCGGGGCACTTGACCCCCGCCTGTGCCTGGTTAGCCAATCACAGGCCGCCTGGGTCACCCGCCTGCAGCTGCCTCGGCGCTTGCATTCTCTCCCGCATGGCCCGTCGAGAGCCGCCCACTGGCCGTCAGCTACCCGACCCTCCGCCAGCCAATGCTCAAGGCAGAGCCTCCCGATTGAGCGGACCTACCTGGGGCAGCTGCCCAAAGACGTCCTTCTGCTCCTCACCGGCACAGATTTCAACGATCCCCGGCTGCTGGCAGACCATCTGCTCGGGTTGTGGTCGGCCCAGCAGCGGTGTGGAGCCTCGGCCATTTGTGCATCGGCGGTCCGGCGATGGATTTCCCGGCCACTTCCAGTCTATGCTGGGGATGCGGCAGCGAAGCTGGTCTCCGACAACACCAGCATGTGGAGCTCGTACCACCAGCGGTGGTGCGAGGCCTGTCGATGCCGGCTGCCCCGCACGCATCCGGTAATCGCCTCCAGTAAAGGCCGCCTCAGCTGGCCGCCCAAAATGGCCACCTCAGCCGGCCGCCTCCTTCACCCGCCACGTTGGCTGGCCGGCCGGGAGTGATGTTTCTACTTCCGGGAACGTTATTCGCCCCGTCGGAGGGGACTCGCTCCAGTATGCAGGGCCCTGCTCTGACCACCGTCAACAGCGCCACCTGTATAAAAATACAAAATTTCTGGATGGGAATATTCAATAGCATCTCTATAACACTTAAGATTCAATTGGAGTCAGATGCAAAACTAATAATTTTAGGAGTGTCAGAGGGCTGCTCTAAGTTAACGACATACCTCGAGTATGGCTTAATAACCGTGAAAACACTTGTACTCAAATTCTGGAAAAAGATAACAGTTCCCACAATGAAGATGTGGATCACAGAAATGACTGAGACACTACATTTAGAAAAAATAAGGCTTGTTTTGGCTGATAAATCAGACCAATTCTCCAAAACATGGTCTCCTTTCACTGAATTTCTTCAACAATAGAATGGTCTAACACAAATTTAAAGCCGATGCTTGGGATGGGTGAGCGGAGGGAGGGAAGGATAGTGGGGCATATCTCCGTTTTTTTTCTTTTCTCTTTTTTTTGTCTCTCACTTCTTTGGCAGTTCAGGGGTCTTTTATTCTCTTTTTTTTAATATCATTCTTCTTTTGCTTCTTTTTACTTTTTTTTTCCCGATTCACTTATCAGTTTATAAAATGTTAAAAATGAAGCTGTACGAAAACTGTATAATTGTTATGCCGATTGCTTTATTCTTGCACAATTGCTTCTAATAAAATAAACATTTACAAAAAAAAAACAAAAAACAGCGCCACCTCAGGTCGGATGGCGTCTCTGCAGTCTGACTGCCATCAACAGTGCCACCTTCCGGCCGGATGGTGTCTCTGCGGTGTGGCCGCCGTCAACAGCGTCACCACTAGTCGGATGGTGTCACTACAGCCTCCAGTTTCAAGCACAACTTTCTCCAGGCCCCCATCCTCTCATCTTTACCATGGACACCTCAGACACTCTCCGTCGGCTCCGTGCATTCCATTCTCCAGGCCCCCATCCTCTCATCTTTACCATGGACGTCCAGTCACTCTACACCTCCATCCCCCACCAGGACGGTCTCTAAAGCCCTCCGGTTCTTCCTCGACCAGAGGAGCAACCCATACCCGTCCACTGACACCCTCCTCCGCCTAGCAGAGTTGGTCCTCACCCTCTGGTGGTAATATAAATAACTTCTCTTTTGATTCCTCCCATTTCCTCCAAACACAAGGCGTAGCTATGGGCACACGCATGGGCCCCAGCTACGCTTGCCTCTTTGTCGGGTACGTCGAACAATCCTTGTTCTCGGCGTACAGGGCGCCATCCCCGACCTCTACCTCCGTTACAATCGACGACTGCTTTGGTGTCACCTCCGCACCCACACACAACTGACTGACTTCATTCATTTCACTGCCAACTTCCATCCGCATTCAAATACACTTGGACCATTTCCGACAATTCCCTACCATTCCTTGACCTCACCATCTCTATTGCAGGTGATACACTCCTGACCGACATCCACTACAAACCCACTGACTCCCACAGCTACTGGACTACTCT
Source organism: Okamejei kenojei (assembly GCA_035221665.1). NCBI lineage: Eukaryota > Metazoa > Chordata > Chondrichthyes > Rajiformes > Rajidae > Okamejei > Okamejei kenojei. The sequence continues at coordinate 26,907,376 of CM069149.1, read as the reverse complement.
TCCTCCCACCCTGCATCCCTGTAAGGACATTCCATCCCCTATTCCCAATTCCTCCGTCTACGCCGCATCTGCTCCCAGGATGAGGGGTTCCACACACCAGGTCATCACAAATGGCCTCCATTCTTCAGAGAACGGATTCCCCTCCCCCACTATTGATTGAGCTCGCACCAGGTCCTCCCCACCTCCATACCCCGCAACACTGACCCTCGCTCCCCTTTCCCCCACTCGCAAACAGGGCAGAGTCCCCCCTGGTCCTCACCTTCACCCCACCAGCCGGCAAATACAACATATAGTCCTCCGCCAGTTTTCGCCACCTCCAACGTGACCCCTCCGCCCCGCCACATCATCCCATTTCCCCCCCGTCTGCCTTCCGCAAAGAACGCTCCCCTCCGTAACTCCCTTGTCAATTCTTCCCTCCCCTCCCGCTCTACCCCTTCCCCGGGCACTTTCCCTTGCAACCGCAAGAAATGCAACACTTGTCCCTTCCACCTCGCCCCTCCACTCCTTTCCGGGACCCAAGCAGACCTTCCAGGTTCGACAGAGGTTCACCTGCACCTCCTCCAACCTCATCTACTGCATCCGCTGCTCCAGATGCCAATGATCTATATCGGGTGAGACCAAGCGGAGGCTTGGCGATCCGCTTTCGCCGAACACCTCCGCTCCGTCCCGCAATAACCAACCCGACCTCCTGGTGGCTCAGCACTTCAACTCCCCCTCCAATTCCGCATCCGACCTCTCGGTCCTGGGCCTCCTCCACGGCCAGAGTGAGCAACACCGCAAGCTGGAGGAACAGCACCTCATATTCCGCTTGGGGAGTCTGCATCCTTTGGCTTGAACATTGAATTTCTCAATTCTGTTTAACCCTTGGTGTCTCCTCTCCTTCCCACCTCTCCCTCAGCCCTCGGGCCCTGGCATTCCCTCTATCTCTATCTCTCTCCCCCACCCCAGTCGCACTAGCTTCTCATTTTCACACCACAAACAGCTCACAATGGCTTGTTCCCTTTATCATCGATACTTTTTTGCATATCTTTCACTCATTGTTCCTTATCTCTCCACATCACCGTCTATATCTCTCGTTTCCCTGATCCCTGACCAGTCTGAAGAAGGGTCTCGACCCGAAACGTCACCTATCTCCTTCGCTCCTTAGATGCTGCTGCACCCGCTGAGTTTCTCCAGCTTTTTGTGTACCTTCTTTTTATCGTACATTAGACAATTCGAACTTTGGTTTCCTGTCCTTCCTTGATTCAAACCATAGAACTTTCAGCATCCGACCACTTTGGACTTTGCTATATGTTTGCTCACTGTAGGTTGTTTTTTTCCCTCCATTTTACACTGTAATGATCTAGCTTAATACTGCTATTAGTTCCTTGTTATTTCTTTGCTGTTGTATTTGCATTGTTGCCAACGTCTCCCAGCCATCGCTGGGAGCCATATGTCACAGGACACGATACGTTGTTGACGAAGAAACCTGCAGATGCTGGAGAATCGAGGGTTACACAAAATGCTGGAGAAACTCCGGGTGCAGCAGCATCTAAGGAGCGAAGGAGATAGGCGACGTTTCGGGTCGAGACCCTTCTTCAGAGGACACGATACGTTGCTGGTCGACGTGTCGGGTCTGTACCTCGTCCATCCTGCGGCTTTTGCGTTGTTCTACTTGCACCTCTCGGCATACGATCGGGATGGCCCACAGCCAGAGCGTCGACTGCGCTTGCGGGCCCCTCCGTCCCGACCCACGGCCGGGGTGCCCCCGACCCACAGCAGGAGCCGCCCTCGACCATGCTCACACACCTTCTTGTAGTAGGTGTGCGTGCTCCATCCCTTTTCGACGTGTGGGGGAGTCCTGTGGCGGCACCCGGTGGTTAGGCCACTTGCTACGCGAACCCTCGGCAGTCGGGGTTGGGTCAAGTGACTGGGCAATGGCGGGAAGGAGTTTTCGCGGGATACAGGGGTGTGCCTTAGTATAAAACGAACCCCGGGTCAATCTTCCCTCTCTCTTTACCTCAGCAGGAGCTCAGCTCGAGACAACGAGGCAACGGCCTCGCAGCAGCAACAATGTCTTTGGTGTTAGAGGACTAAACGTGCATGTATATCTAACCTATAATCAGTGACTCCAACCCCAAGCACCTTCTGATCTGGAGATTCTCCCGCCTGGATCCCCTAGGAAACTGGAGACTGCAAACTCATGTGCGCGAAGCGCACATCACGAGCGCGAAGCGCGAAGTCCCTTGCGGCTCTAGGGTTCTAGATGCTCTCTGGTGCTATTTTAGGCTTATTTTTGAGACACAACGCCAGGGCGGGAGAAATTAAATCTCAAGCGGGAGAGCGGGAGATTTTGCGAAAATGGCCTTTCGGCGGGAGATCTCCCGCCGAAAGCGGGAGAGTTGGAGTCACTGTATAATGCCTGAATAAAGAAACTGTTTATTCACGACGTTTGGTGCTTCTACACGCTCACCGCTCCAAACTGAAAGGCAGACACAATGTTCCCAATGTTGGTGGACTCCGGAACCAGGAGCCACAGTTTAAGAATAAGGGGTAAGGCATTTAGAACAGAGAGTTGTGAGTTTGCGGAATTCTCTGCCTCAGAGGGTGGTGGAGGCCGGTTCTCTGGATACTTTCAAGAGAGAGCTAGATAGGGCTCTTAAAGATTGCGGAGTCACGGGATATGGGGAGAAGGCAGGAACGGGGTACTGATTGTGGATGATCAGCCATGAGACATGATCACATTGAACGGTGGTGCTGGCTCAAAGGGCCGAATGGCCTACTCCTGCACCTATTGTCTACAATCATGAGCACTAATCTTCCAAAGCAAGGGTATAGGCTATATCGGTGAGACAGGTAGGTGTACTTCTGCCTCTGTACCAGCTTCAGCATTGAATTGAGGACCATGACTAATCCAGCATAGTCCTTATCACAAATAACCAAAAGTTCAACAGTTGGAAAAGCAAGGACAGCAGAGGCTATTTACTGCAGACAGATAACAAAGTTTCACGATGTTATCCACACCGAAAGATTTTTTATAGTTACAAAACATTGAAGATGCACCTTACACAATATAACATATGTACGTACGTTTTCACTTCTGCTGCAGAAATGTGCAGAGGAATGCAGATGAGAATTTAACGCGACCAAGTGTGAGTTTAATTTAGTTTAGAGGTACGGCTTGGAAACAGGCCCTTCGGCCCACTGAGTCCATTCCAACTCCCATACATTTGTTCCATCCTGCACAAAAGGCACATCTTTTTACAGGCTAATTAATTTACAAACCTGCCCATTTTTGAAGAGTGGGGGGAAACTGAAGCATTCGGAGAAAACCCACACACTCTCAGGGAAAATATACAAACTCCGTACAGACAGCACCCATAGTCAGGATCGAACAAGAGTCTCTGGCACTGTAAAACAGCAACTCTACTGAAGAAGGGTCTCGACCCAAAACGTCGCCTATCTCCTTCGCTCCTTAGATGCTGCTGCACCCGCTGAGTTTCTCCAGCCTTTTGTGTAACTCTATCACAGAGCCGCCTTGTGAGATGTTGCAGTTTGGGAGGTCAAATGTAAGGGGAAATATACAATTAATGGCATAATCCTTGACAACATTGACAAGGAATCCTGTGATGCAAGTCCGTAACTCCCTGGAGAAGATAGAATGGTAAAGGCTGCGTATGAAATGCTTGGTTTCATGGGTCAGGGCATTGAGTACAAGAGTCAGAAAGTCATTTTGCAGATTTATAGGACTTTGGTTAGGATGCATTTGGACGATTGCATGCCCTTCTGGTCGCCCTTTACAGAAGGGGTCGGCAACCTGCGGCCCATAACCCAAAATCATCCGGACTGCAGGTGGATCTTTTTCCCCGTAATCATCTGGCCCACCGAGCGCCTTCCCCCGAGCTCAGCCGAGCGCGCGGCTGAGCTCTGGCTGTACCGCATCCTGCATGACCGCGTCCCTTCTGTGAACACGTTTAAGAAAGAACTGCAGATGCTGGAAAAATCAAAGTTAGACAAATATGCTGAAGAAAGTCAGCGGGTGAGACATGCAAGGATTGCGTGAGGCTGCCCCACCCGCTGAGTTTCCTCAGCATTTTTGTCTACGTCAGCATTTCTGTGAACACGTGATTTGATGCCTGCCATCTGGGGCGGGTTGGTGGCGGAACCCATGTGTGCGCGTGATAGATGTGGCCCGCCATCCGTTCACAGACATGCGTCCCAGCCCCCGTGCAGAACAAGGTTGCCGACCCCTGCTTTACAGGAAGATGTGGAGGCTTTGGAAAGGGTGCAGAGGAGGTTTACCAGAATGACGCCTGGATTAGGGTGTATTAGCTACAGGGAGCAGTTGGACAAATTTGGATTGTTTTATTCAGGAACACCAGAGGTTATAGGGAGGTTGCAGGTAAGATCATATGGTCACAGGGCGTGACGCACACTCAATCCTTCCGGAGTACAAGGCAGCTTCCGGATTACACTAGAGGGACACCTCCGCCCACCTATAGTCACTGACCGCACTGCACCGGCACCGGACACTGACCCCTACACTGGCGTGATTCACCCCCCTAACCCCAACCCACACACGAGGTGATTCACCCCCCCGACCCACACACGGGGTGATTCACACCCCCCCCGCCCCCCCCCCCCCCCCCGACCCCCACCACCACATGGGGTGATTCACCCCCCGGACGCTGACCCACACACCAAGTCAAGTCAAGTTTATTTGTCACATACGCATACGAGATGTGCAGTGAAATGAAAAGTGGCAATACTTACAGATTGTGCAAAAAAAAAACTACAAAACAGAATAGTAATTACATATTTGTGAGAAAAAAACAGCAATTTTAAAAAGACACAACACAACAGTAATTGGTACAGTAAGTTAGTCCCTGGTGAGATAAGAGTTTACAGTCCTAATGGCCTCTGGGAAGAAACGCCTTCTCATCCTCTCTGATTTCACAGCATGACAGCGGAGGCGTTTGCCTGATCGTAGCAGCTGGAACAGTCTGTTGCTGGGGTGGATGTTACTGGCTCTGGATCTGCAACCCACACACGGGGTTATTGACCCCCACCCCGTCCCCCGACCCACAAATGGGGTGATTCACCCCCCGACCCCCGGACACCCACACCGCGAGATTCACCCCCCCCCCCCCCCCAGCCACACACCGGTGATTCCCATCCCCGCCCCCCCCCCCCCCCCCCCCCCCGATTCCCACGAGGTGATTTCCAAACCTCCTGGGTGCCAGGCTGTCTGTAGCCCCGCCACCCGCGTTTCAGCCGCCAAACACCAGGTGTTGGGACAGACGGCCCGGGGTCCGCGCGCGTGGAGTCCGGATGCTGGAACAGAAGACGACCAGCTGTACTGGAAGTCATTGTAAGCGTTTGCCTGCAGATCAAGGCTTGTATTCCAGAAGGCGTTGCGTGGCAACAGTATGGGTCACGGGTCACCTCGACTACCGTGCAACCTCCCTATAGGGAAACCCCTCCCATTCTCTCCCACCAGAGTAGACCCGTCGTCCCTCACCCACAGTTCCCCCTCCTTCCCAAACCCCATTCTTGAGACTCATCCCCCTCCCCCCATCCCCTCCCCCCTCCTCTCCCTGATGCTCCCCTCAATCCCCTCCCTCCTGCCTGTCCCCAGCCTAGGTTCCCCCCCCTCTCCTACTCTGCCCTCCTCTCCCTCAGTCCCCTCTCTCTCTCCTCCTGCAGCCTCCTTCCCTCAGTCTCTCTCCCTCGTCTTTCTCTTCTGTCCCCCTCCCCCTCACCTGTCCGTGTCCCCTCCCCCACAACTGTCCGTGTCCGGTCCCCCTCCCCCTCACCTGTCCGTGTCCCGGCCCGCGGCATCCCTCGTGACCATCGCCGCCAACAACCCCAGCAGCGTGCTTACATCACAGGCACGTCCATGCGAGCGTATGTACGCTATTTAATCCCTCACGCGGGGCCTTGCGGCCGCCATCTTGAGTGTGGCATCTAGGGGGTTGGGGACAGATTGGCGGGGCCTGTGGGCAAGTTTGCTCAACTCCTTCCAAAGTTATTCAATTAGCCAGAGGTTCGTGAATAGGGTTGACAACTGTCCCATATTAGACGGGACATTCTGCATATTGGGCTAAATTGGTTTGTCTCATACAGGACTACTACTCGGGTCGAGCAGACTGTCGGGTCGGAGCGCCGCGTCCCGACGTACTGCAGCCCATCGTGTGCAACAGCAGCACCTCGCCCGTGGTCCCGTCGGTCTGCAGTTCGGCCAGCTGTCCGACCTTCGGACCTTCGCTTGAGTTGGATGAGGTGCCGGACTTTGCGCATGACGTCGCTCGGGCCTAAATTTCTCAGCTGGCCTGCCAGCTGGGCTTTGTGTGCAGTCCAGCACCCAGGCCAACTCATTATTCACCCAGCCATGGCCGAGTCGGTCCACGAATTGCCATCGGACCTTATTTTGACCTTTTGTTCCTTGTTTGGGAGTGAGAAAATTGGCGGCCCTATTCGTGAATTATGCCATCTCATAAACCCAAACCACAGAAAAGTTGTTCTGCACTTAGTTAAATTAAATGCAGGCAAATAAAAAATTACTGGATTGTTGAATCAATTTTTTTTTTAAATAAATAAATAAAGTCACAAACTACTCAATTCGCCCAAGGCTTCCAGATTTCCTCCACACTCACCAATGAGTTGGTTTCCCCATAACGAACGAGCAATTTAATTGTCTTAGACCCTTAAGCACACTATTTAAAATGGCGAACTGCAGACAGGGGGGGAGGGAAACACTCCCCGGGCATCACCAAGTCTCCGCTCACTCCGAATGTGTCGCCGCTTCGCTGACACACACTCTCACACACACAAGGTTTAAAGGGATATGGGCCAAATCCGTATAAACGGGACTAGCTTAGATGGGGCATCTTGATCTGCATGAACAAGTTGGGATGAAGGGCACGTTTCCATGCTGCAAGACTATGTATGACACATTGTAGAAAGGGTACAATTGCTCTGGAGAGGATCCAGGGGCAATTTATGAAGATTTTGGCAGGACTGGAATTTTTTTTTCACTTTGATGAAAGATTTGATAACTGGGATTGTATTCTCTGCAGCAGACTTAGTTGAGGTGAATAATATTAAGAGAATAGGACCCGTTTCGCTTAACAAAGAGTGTAGGAAGGAACTGCAGATGCTGGTTTAAACTGAAGATAGACACAAAAAGCTGGAATAACAGTGGGACAGGCAGCATCTCTGGAGAGAAAGAATGAGTGATGTTCTGGGTCGAGACCTTCAGACTGAAGAGGTTGAAAACCAGCCATAAAACACAATGACGAGATGTGTGTTATCCAACCAAGGGCAGAAATCAGAATCATGTGATCATCTTCATTGACGTGACACCATAATAAATATATTACAGGAAAAATAATTTAATGGGGTGGCACGTTGGCGCAGCAGTCGAGTTGCTGCCTTACAGCACCACACACCCAGATTTGATCCTGACTATGGTGCTGTCTGTACAGAATTTGTATATTTTCCCTATGACCACATGGGTTTTCTCTGGATATTCCAGTTTCTCCCACATCCGAAAGAAGTGCAGGTTAGTAGGTTAATTGGCTTCTGTAAATTGTCCCTGATATGTAGGATGGAACTGGTGTTTGGTAGATTGCTGGTCGGTGTGGACCTGGTGGGCCGAAGGGCCTGTTTCCATATATATGTTTTACATATATATCTTAATTTCATTGAACCATATACGATTGAATATGTGGCATTATTTTCGTCTTGTTTCTAGAGTCAAAGGGTAAGGTTGATTGATTTATTTGTGCAGAACAGTGATGGAAGTCCGACTCTTGCCTTGTTTCTCTGTTTTTTTCTCTGTATATATGCATAACAGCATGAATTATAATGTGATATCCATATATGAATATACTAAGGTCATTCATGTGCTGCACCTGTTGACCAGAGCCTGGCTCTACTGTGGAATGTAATTAGGAATGTAATTTAGCCTAACCTTATTCATACCTAATCCAATCTGAAGCATAAATGTTGCGTTCAAGTGTAACTTAAAAGACTCGCTACAGTATGCACCAGATTGCACAATTTCAAGTTGAAAAATGCAAAAGGGTGCTGGAGGGAAGACAGCCCCCGCCCACCCCCACCCCCCCCTGATCTTAGAGCTTAAATGGGGGCATCTTGGTCACCATGGAGAGGTTGGGCTGAAGGGCCTGTTTCCGTGCTGTATAACTTTATGATTCTACCTCAACCATATTGTGCCCCTATTCTCTTATCCTCTGATTTCCACACAGAGAGTGGTGAGTCTCTGGAACTCTCTGCCACAGAGGGTAGTTGAGGCCAGTTCATTGGCTATATTTAAGAGTGAGTTGGATGTGGCCCTTGTGGCTAAGGGGATCAGAGGGTATGGAGAGAAGGCAGGTACGGGATACTGAGTTGGATGATCAGCCATGATCATATTGAATGGCGGTGCAGGCTCGAAGGGCTGAATGGCCTACTCCTGCACCTAATTTCTATGTTTCTTTATTTTACAGAAATTCTAGTCTGTGACGTGCTGGAATGTTTGTTTCTGTTAATTTGACAATTTATTTATTATGTTTGAGAAATGTAATGAGATCTGTGACCTCGCTAAGTGAATACAGTCGCTGCAGGCAGAGGTCATATGAGTCATTTATTTAATTCTTCCAGAGAGTTTTTGGGTGTGTCGCTTAGGAAGCAAACAAAGCAGACTGTAAAATATGAGTCTCCTGAGTATTACATGGTCAGTTTATTTTACTTTAAGTTTTGTTACAAACCTCAGCATGTTCATTATTAAGAAGACACTGAAACAATTCAAACTTGCTAGACATGTTCAGTGTAAGACCAATGATACATCATTGTTTTTCACCAGAATTTGACCTCTCTATGTTCCTAAAATCAATGGAGGATATATGAAACAATAAATGCGGATATATATGAGGAAGTAGTTAAGGGAGGTACAACATCGACAATTAAAATACATTTTTAGAGATACAGCACGGAAACACGTCCTTCGGCCTATGCTGACCATCGATCGCCTGTTCACACAAGCTCGATGTTATCCCAACAATAGAGACAAGATCATCTGAAGAAGGTTTCTGACCAAAAATGTTACCTCCAGAAGTTCTCCAGAGATGCCGCCTGACTTGCTGAATTACTCCAGCATTTTGTGTCTATCTTTGGTATGAACCAGCATCTGCAGTTCATTTTTATTACATCTATGTTATCTCACTTTGCCATCCATTCGCTGCTATATAGGGGCAATTTACAGAATTGAATTAACCTACAAACCTACTCATCCTTGGGATGTGGGAGGAAATCTGGAGGATGCAGATCACAGGGAGAACATGGAAACTCCACACGGTATAATCTGAGGTCAGGATTGAGCCTGAGTCTCTGGCACAATGGGGCAGCAGTCTACCAGCTGTGCCACTTTGCAGCCCATATCTGGCAGCTCATTCTATACACCCACCATCCTTTGTGTAAAAAGCTGTGTAAAAAAGTTGCTCCTCAGATTCTTTCCTGCCTCGCCTTAAACCTTTGTCGTCAGGTTTTTGATTTCCCCCTGTTCTTCAATCACTTTGTTCTTTAGCTCAAGTCTAAACTACAATCTCAAATGTTTAGAATTATTAATATTACTAAAAGATTATTACTAAAACATTAATAAATAATATGTATTAATTAACACAGTCAGGCCCATAAACAACTTACGCAACTTATAAGATGACAATCGCTAGAGTTACCAACAGAAAGGAATGGCATGAATTTGTCTGAAAACAAAAACATTTTTTTTATTTTTCCTGCTCAATGATCAACAAATATAATTCCATATTCTGTGGCAATATTAAAGTTCAAGCGGTTAATAAATTGCCAATTTAGTTTGTTGCTATGACAATTTGGAATGTACCTTGTTAACAACCATGTTTATTCATTACTTGGACAGGTTAATCATCATCCAGGCGTGCTTGACGCAAGGATTCTCCTCAACCTAATATGTAAACTATTATATCTGAACGAATGTTACGAGAGCAGCTTTCTAACAAGCCTCCCTCAGGAGAAAAGCACAAAGTGCTGGAGGAACTCAGCGAGTCAGGCAACTGTGGAGGGAATGGACAGATGACGTTTTGAGTTGGTACCCTTCTTCAGACTGATGGAGTAGTGGGATGAAAGCTGGCAGAATAGATAGCTGGTATCTCCTCTCTACTCCATCAATCTGAATAAGGGTCCTGGCCTGAAACATCGTCTGTCCATTCTCTCCACAGATGCTGCCTGACCTGCTGAGAAACATGCACTTTGTGTTTTGCTCCAGCAATAATGTTTTCGCTGAGCAGCTAGACAAATTGGAGATCACGTGAAAGGACTATGTCAATGAATTATCCGTACATTTAAAATAAGTCATAAAGTGCTGGAGTAACTCAGCGGCACAGTGGCGCCAACGTCACCTGTCCATTCCCTCCACAGTTGCCACCTCACAGCGCCAGAGACCGAGGTTCAATCCTGACAATGGGTAATGTCTGTACAGATTTTCTGTAACTGCATGGGTATTCTCTGGGTGCTCTGGATTCCTCCCACATTCCAAAGACGAGCAGGTTTGTAACTTAAAATTGTTTGGAAAGTTGTAAAATTATCCCTTGTGTGTATATGCTAATTATTATGAGGATATTTTACCTCAGAGCCACTTTCTTGCAATAAGCCCCTTAAGATATAAATTACACAGTTTAAAGGCTTGAATGCCTAATTTAATTAATACATTTTATTTTTTAAACTTTTGTTATTACTAAATATTTGGAAATCTAGTGTTTCACTTTTTAGAGGTGCTGGTACACCATACTGGCACGTAGTGTCACAATGCAAGCACTGGCAGCCAGTCAAGTATTTGCACGTTGAGATATTAGAGGGGAACCTGTAGGCAGTGGTTGAGGTCACAGACTTTAGTTAGTCCTTACAGATACAGCGCGGCAATAGGCCCTTCGGCCCACCAAGTCCAAGCTGAACATCGATCACTTTAGAGATACAGCGTGGAAACGGGCTCTTCGACCCACCAACACCGTGCTGACCAGTGATCACCCCTCACACTAGCACTATACTACACACTAGTACAGGGAGTAAACCGGAGGACCCAGAGAAAACCCACGCTGTCACAGGGATAACGTACAAACGCTACACAGACAGTAACCGTAGTCAGGATCAAACCCAGGTCTCTGGCGTAGTGGGGCAGCAGCTTTACCACTGCTCCACTAAGCCGGCCTACAGGTTTGGGAGATGTTGTCCAAGTAACCTTGGACTCCTGGTCACTCCTGACCCTGAGTCCAGCCTTACACCTGCCCCCCTATTCTATCCTGATCATAGCTGCTTACTTGCTTAGGTTCCCAGTGCTAAACACTCCCATTGTCCCAGCTTTGACTGCAAACTTAGTACTATTCCAGATCTTGACTCCGGATGCACACTTGGCCTTGCTCCTAGCCCCTCTGCGCTGACAATATATCTGGCCCACACATAAAGCCCCATATCTGACCCCCTGGACTCAACCTATTATGTTCAAGTCCACAGGTGCTTATCAAATGCAGTAATCGTTTATGGGGCACTTCATGGACCAAGCTTATTCCATTGGCTTCCTTGTTATCTAACATGCTACTTAATTTGTCAAATAAGTAATCACTTGGTTGAACACAATTTCTCATCCATAAAATTATACTCACTCAGCTGTATAAGTATTCTGTTACCATTTCCTTCATTTTCCTAACAAACTGCCCTGAAGTCATTTTCACCCTCAATATTTTCAGTAATTTGCGGTCTTCCTCTCAGCTGGGACTTTGCCGGAATGCAAAGTCCAATAACTATATATTTAAGCAATAATATTCTATTTAATGTGATCTTGAGAGTACATATTTTCTGCGGTATTCATAACACAACAATGACAAAAAGATCTTTGTTTTGATTGCAACTACCAACATGCGTACATTTTTATATTACAGGTAATATGTGCCGAGGGCAAATTTTGGTTCCAATGCTCCCCATTCCCAGTTACTTTTACATTGCAGTGATTGAAATCCAAATGAAGTTTAAATGGCATCAGAAAAATAAAACCTCCGGAATGGATGATATTCATTACATGGTTGGTTGGAGTCAGTATCAGCACAATTACTATATTAAACTTTGAATCTTCAGATGTCCTGGTTCAAGCTAAAACTAAAGACAAATAATAACCTCCTCACACATTCCCCTGCAAGTATCTCTCTCACTCCTTTATAATATGCCCCTTCTTTGAACAAGCTCTTAACCATTGCATCTGAATCATTTTCCATCTGATTACACTCCTTGAGGATGTTCATCTACGTGTTCAATTAATAAAACAATGAGATTGGGGGTATTTCTATTCAACCTGTCAAAGGAATTGGGGGGGGGGGTTTGGAAATAGTGAGGTAAACAAACAATAGTTGAGTGGCAAATGACAATACTGCTACCTTCCCAATATTTAACTGAAGGAAATAATGGGTTATCGGGGCTGTATGTCGTGACAGACCTGACATCTTGCATGTCATTTTAATATTACATTTATCCCATCCCCCTGGATATTCCGGATTAATAAATTAAGGTTTTGTCAACTACAGTGGCTTGCAAAAGTTTTCATACCCCTTGAACTTTTCCACATTTTGTCACGTTACAACCACAAATGTAAATGTATTTTATTGGGATTTTTGTGATGTCGAATACATGGTTTTTTATAAAAACTGAAAAGTGTGGCATGCAAAAGTATTACAAAACCAATTGGCCTTCAGAAGTATTTGCCTCACATTATTTTTATGAAGCCCAAGGAACACACCAGACAGGCAGGGAAAAGTTGTGGAGAAGTTTAAAGCAGGGTTAGTTTATGAAAAAATGCTTTGAACATCTCACGGAGCAATGTTCAATCCCAAAACTGCCGTCCACCTAAAACTGACAGTGAGTGGGAGAATCTGTCCACAGGACAACTATTAGTGCACTCCACAAATCATGGAAGATTATGGAAAGACAAGAAGAAAGCCCAAAGGAAGTGCAGTTTGCCACGAGCCATTGGGGGACACAGCAAACATGAGGAAGATGAAACCAAAATTGAAGTTTTGGCGGTAAATGCACATCACCATGAACACACCATCCCTACTGTGAAACATGGTGGTGGCAGCATCATCAGCAGGGTCAGGGAATGGTCAGAGTTGATGGGAAGATAAATGGAGACAGGGCAATCAAACCTGTTAGAGTCTGCAAAAGACTTGAAACTGGGGCGGAGGTTCACCTTCCTGCAGACAACGAGCCAGAGCTACAATGGAATGTTTAGATCAAAGCATGGCCCAGTCAAGGTCCAGACCTAAATCCAATTGAGAATCTCTGGCAAGACTTGAAAATTGCTGTTCACAGACGCTCTCCATCCAATCTGACTGAGCTTGAGCTATTTTGCAAAGAAGAATATTCAGTCTCTAGATGTGCAAAGCTGGTAGAGACATATCCCAAAAGACTTGCAGCTGTAATTGCAGCAAAAGGTGGTTCTACAAAGTATTGACTCAGAATACTTTTGCAAGCCACACTTTCAATTTGGAAACCATGCACTTCACAATTATGTAACTTTGTGTTGGTCTATCACATAAAATCCTAATAAAATACATTTACGTTTGTGGTTGTAACGGACAAAAAAGGTTCAAGGGGTATGAAAACTTTTGCAAGCCACTGTAATTACAAATCAGGCTAATTACAAATCAATAACATTAGCCAACTCACGAAGCGCTGTGCATTGGGATTCACGGAGAACTGTCCTCATCACAAAGTGCTCTCCATCTGAACCAGGGGCCGCGGAGTGTTTCTGAAAGTGGGGACTGAGCGATCACTGATCACTGTCCTTCTAGAGGGAGTGGAGCAACTGAGTGGGGAGGTGTGGAAGGTGGTCTCATGGTGAACCTTTTGAAATTTGATGTATTAAATCATATTTTAGTGCATTGTAGAAGTATGTTACAAATGTGTTTTGTTTGAAGTATTTTTAAGAGGAGGGGTAACTTTTTCCACACAAAGGGTGGTGGGTGTATGGAACAAGCTGTCAGAGGGGTTAGTTGAGAGGGACTATCCCAACCATTTGTTAGACTGATACATGGATAGGACAGGTTTGAAGGGATATGGAAGCAAGTGTAGCTGGGACATGTTGGTGGGTGTGGGCAAGTTGGGCCGAAGGGCCTGTTTTCACACTGTATCACTCTATGACTACATTATACCTCCACCATGCATGAATGCTTCAAAATCAAGTGATTGAGTTTTATTGCCATATACTCAAGCATAGCAACATAGAAAATAGGTGCAGGAACAGGCAATTCGGCCCTTTGAGCCAGCACTGTCATTTAATATGATCATGGCTGTTCATTCAAAATCAGTACCTCTCTCCTGTTTTTTCCCCATATCCCTTGATTTCGCTAGCTCCAAGAGCTAAATGTAACTCTCTCTTGAAAACATCCAGTGAATTGGCCTCCACTGCCTTCTGTGGCAGAGCATTCCACAGATTCACAACTTTCTGGGTGAAAAAAGTTTGTCCTCATCTCAGTCCTAAATGGCCTACCCCTTATTCTTAAACTGTGCGACACCTGGTTCTGAACTTCCCCAACATCAGGAACATTTTTCCTGCACAGTAAGTGGAAATCTAGTAGGCAAGCAGGGTGCTTTCTCCAACCACTTCCATTTGAAGGCCACTATATTCCACCGCTTCTACCCAGTGCTTGGTACCTACTTCCAGCAGCCATTGGTTGTCCTCCAGGATGCACCGAGCCACAGCCTGGTCCATGCCGATCACCAGGGTTCAGCACAGAGACTCTCACGGCAGCGGCGCAATGCTTCCGACGAACGCCCGGGACTCTCGCACTGAGGCTGCTACATGGCTGGAGCTGCAGCGAGCGTCTCGCCAGCCCCGCGAACACTCGCCAGCCCCGGCTCCCCTTCCGCATCTGCCCCCGCCGTTCCATCCCTCCCTCCGCCCCGGCTCTCCAACACCCGCAGCCCATGCAGTTGATGTTAGCTTTGAAATTCTCGTTGATCACAGAATTTCTCAGAGCGTGTGAAATGCGTGAGAGTTGGCAGCTCTGTCTAAACCATCAGAACATTCCGGCAGTTGCTGAGACATGGTAGTGATTTAAAATCTGATGTATGATATTAACTTGTTGGTTTAGTTCCTTTTAAGAAATGATTTGCGAGTTTCAGATTGTATCCTTTAACTGTTGTGAAACGGTGTGATTTCCTGTATTTCACACCAGATTATAATTCAAGATTCACCAGTGATCTGCCAAAATGGACTGTAGCTAGCAAGCAATAAATCTGTAACTTCATAGAACATAGAAAATAAAACTGTACAGCACAGGAACAGGCCCTTCGGCCCACAATGTCTGTGCCAAACATAATGCCAATACCAACTGTTATCTACCTGCACTCAGCCACATCTCTCCATCCCCTGCACTTCCATGTGCACTTCCAAAAACCTCTCAAAAACCACTAGCGCCCCCAGCGCCACCCTTGCCAACACGTTAAAGGCACCCACCATCCTCTGCGTAAAAAGTTTGTCCTGCACATCTCCTTTAAACTTTGCCTCTCTCACCTTAAATTATTAGATATATCCATCGTGGGGAGCAGGTTCTGCATAAGATGTGCCGTCGAATGCATTTTATCGGGATGCATCACACCATGGTTTGAGAACAGCTCCATCGAAGACCACAAGAAATTACAGAGAGTTATGGACGCGGCCCAGACCATAACACAAACTAACCTACCATCCATTGACTTCATCTACACTTCACACTGCCACGGCAAAGCCAGCAGCATAATCAAGGATGAGTCTCACCCCGATCACACCCTCTTCTCCCCCCCCCCCCCCCCCCCCTATCAGGCAAGAGGTACAGATATGTGAAAAAGCATGCCTCCAGATTCAGGGACAGTTGCTTCCCAGCTGTTATCAGGTAACTGAACCATTTTACCAATAAATTAGAGAACGGTACTGAGCTACTATCCACCTCATTGGAGACCTTTGGACTATCTTTAATCAGACTTTAGTGGACATTTTCTTACACCAAACGTTATTCCCTTTATCACATTTCTGTACACTGTGAACAATAAACTAAACTAAAAAAAACAAGAAAACTGAGCACAGATTGATCCATCCCATTTCCTTTCAAGTCTTTCTCCACCCATACTGATTCATTTGCTTGTTGTTTTTGCTTGTATCTGTTTCCCACAATGTTGGTCTGTTCCTCTGTGGCAACATGACATTGTGCAAAAGTTACACCAGTTGTTTGAACCTTGGAGATAAAAACACTAAATGTTGGAGTAGCTCAGTGGGACCAGAGGGGTGGGAGATTGCAACCTTCTCGTGGGCCGCCCTGCTTCGATGAATGCAATCTACCCGACGTGCACAATCAAATAAGATCAAATAGAACAAGTTGTCCTACAATTTTATGCTGTGCATGTCATACGCAAGAAGAAGAAGAAGAAGTGGGTCCAGCAGCATCTCCGGAGAACGTGGATAGGTGACATTGCAGATCGTGACCGTTCTTCAGAATGATTGTGGGTGGAGGGGGGAGAAACCTGGAAGAGAGGTGGTGCAGGGCAGAGCCTGGTAGGTAATAAGTGGATACAGGTGAGGATTTGTTTTTGTTGATGGCAGGTGGTTAAACAAAGGCCAGAAATAAAAAGTATCCCGACCAGAAACATTACCTATCCATCTTCCCCAATGATGCTGCCTGACCTGCTGAGTTAATCCAGCACTTTGTGTCTTTTTATGAAAAGACAAAAGATGTGAGATAAGGATAGAAGTGGGAATTGTGAAACCTGAGGAAGGAATGTACACCTCTCCGTTTAATCTGCTGCCACTCCTCAACAGCGGACATTGAGAAACATCTAAAAGACAACCGTTTTCCTGTGGTGTTTTAAAATAAAATTAACCATTTTGTTTTCTTTAAATTATTTTTGAATCAAGATATAGCAAGGACAAGTTTAGAGAAAATTAGAGATCTAGAATTTTATATGTGTCCTTACTGTTGGCCATGAGGATTTGTTCAATGTCGTGTCAACTATCGTATAAACACAAGACTGACTTGTTCATATAAACTTTCATAGACTGAGAGAAAGTACACTGTTTAATCTAGACAGATTATTAGCTGGAGTAAGATATCATGACAAGGAACAGGGAACACTTTCCTTGAAAGTGGCGTCACAAGTACTAGATAGGGTGGTCAAGAAGGCTTTCAGCACATTGCCATTCATCAGTCAGAAGATCGACGAGGGAAGTTGGGGCTTCATGTTACAGTTGTACAAAACATCGGTGAGGCCACATTTAGAGTATTATGTTCAGTTTTGGTTATCCTGTTATAGGAAGGATGTTGTTAAGCTGGAAAGGGTGCAGAGAAGATTTACGAATGATGTTGTCAGGACTCGAGGGCCTTAGCTATAGGGAGAGGTTGATCTGTCTAGGAGCGCAGGAGGATGAAGGGTTATCTTATAAAGGTGTAAAGATCATGAGAGGAATAGATAGGGTAAGTGCACAGTCTTTTGCCTAGAAAAGAGAACCAGAAAACATAGGTTTCAGGTGAGGAGGGAAATATTTCATAGGAATCTATGGGGCAATTTTTTTACACAAAGGGTGGTAGGTATATGAAATGAGCTGCTGTAGGAGATAGTTGAGGCAGGTGCTATCACAATGTTTAAGAAACGTTTAGACAGGTACATGGCTAGGAAAGGTTTATATGGACCAAATGCTGCTGGACCTGCCTGGCATTCCCAGTGCTTTTAACGTTGGATTAAATTTTCATTGGCCAGATTATTTTCCTTTATATCAAGGGGAGCAGGACAAGGGGATGGCACAGTGGTGAAGCGGTAGAGTTGCTGTCTTACAGTGCCAGGGACCCGGCCTCTCTTTATAACTTCAGATCCAGTAACATCTTCCAGAATAACTTTCTGCACCCTTTCCAGCTTAATGACATCCTTCTTGTAGCTGGGTGACTAGAACTGCCCAGGGTACTCCAATGTGGCCTCTCCAAAGAAGCGTACAGAATGCCCCAACTCCTGTACTCAGTGCCCTGACTGATGAAGGTAAATGTGCCAAATGCCTTCACCACCCTGTCCGTCCGTGTCGCCACTTTTGAGGAACAGATCCCTCTGTTCTACTGCTCTGCCCAGGACATACCAGTTACTGTGTAAGCATTCCCACATCTTCTACTCGGAAACTCTGCAAATCACACGTTGAAAAGTCCCTAATGAATCATCTCCCACTGTCCTTTCAGATCATGAGACCTCACGTGAAGTCCTCCTGATGTATAAAACGTTGGTCAGACCACATTTGGAGTACTGCTTACAGTTCTGCATACATTAGAGGAAGGATATGGAGGCTTTTGAGATGGTCCAGATGAGCTTTATGAGAATAATACCCGGATTAGAGGACATTAGCTATTAGGTTAGGCAAGCTTGGATTATTTTATGTAAGCATCAGAAGCTGAGAAGCAACCTGATGGAAGTTTATAAAACTCTGAGAGGCATGGATAGGGTCGATTATAGTTACTTTTTTCCAGGGTGGAAAAGTCAAATATCGGAAGGCATGTGAGGGTAGGTTCAAAGGAGATTTCTGAGGCAAGATTTTTTTTGTACAGAGAGTGGTAGATGCTGGAGGCTGGACAAACTTGGAATGTTTTTTTCTAAAGCATCAGAGGCTGAGAGGATACATTGAGTCATAGAGTCATACAGTATGGAAATAGGCCCTTCTGTCCAACTTGCCCACACGGACCAACATGTCCTATCTACACCAGTCGCTCTATTCTCCTCCCTACCTCAAGAACTGTCTGTGTGGAGTTTTCACGTTCTTCCTATGACTGCGTGGGTTTCCTCTGGGAGCTCCAGTTTCCACTCACATTCCAAAGACGTGCGGGTTTGTAGGTTAATTGGTCCTCTGTAAATTGCCCATTGTGTGTAGGGAGTGGAAGTGAAATAACACAGAGCTAGTGTGATCGATGGCCGGATGGACTCGGTGGGCCGAAACGTCCGTTTCCACATTGTATCGCTGAACTAAACTAAACATTCTGGAGCAGGAAGGAACTGCAGATGCTGGTGTACACCAAAGATAGACACAACCTGCTGGAGTAACTCAGCGGGTCGGGCAGCATCTCTGGAGAAAAGGAATAGGTGACGTTTTGTGTGGAGACCCTTCTTCAAACTGGTGAAACATCCTAGTGAATCTTTTCTGCACCCTTTCAGCTCAATGAGGAGTATGTTGTAACATCTGACCTTGTGTAAACTCTCCAGTCAGTCCCATCTTCTGCCAGATTGCGACTGTATGTTTATTCCTTTAGAATTCCCCGTTCCAAGTTTCCATTTGGTCTACTTCCACCATGTGACTCAGGCTGTGACTCACCTAGAAACAAGACAGATTGTGTTGCAAGAGACTGTGGATGCTTGAATCTGGAGCTGTGTTAAAGGTGCTGGAGGAACTCAGTGTGTCAGGCAGCATCTATGGAGCAAAGTGAAGAAGGTACAGAGTAGGGGGTTGGTCCTGTTCTTTTTTTTTGCCCTGATGGATCCTGGTCTTTTCTTGCCCTTCATCCCTCCTCCTCCACACATCCCACAATCAGTCTGAAGAAGGGTCTGGACCCAAAAGAGGGGGGGGGGGGGGAATGAAAGGGGAAATGGGGGACGGGTCTGGGAGATGAGTAGGAGAAAGGAGCATGTTGACTGTGTAGGGAGGTAGGTAAGATGGGTGGGGGAGGGCAGGGGAAAGTGAGGGAGGGCCATTCCTCCAGCCCTTTAGTTTAGTTTAGATTATTATTGTCACGTGTACCCGAGGTTCAGTGAAAAGCTTTTTTTATTGGATGCTTTCCAGTCAGCAGAAAGAATATATATGATTATAAACAAGCCATCCACAGTGTACAGAGTCTGAAGAAGTGTTTCAACCCGAAGCGTCACCTGTTCCTTTTCTCCAGAGATGCTGCCTGACCCACTGAGTTAATCCAGCATTTTGTGTCTATCTTCAATACAAACCAGCACCTGCAGTTCTTTCCTACACGGCGTACAGATACAGGATAAAGGGAATAACATTTAGTGCAAGATAAAGTCCAGTAAAGTCCGATTAACGAAAGCCATGAGGTAGATGACAGGTCAGGACCGTTCTCTAGTTGATGGTTCAGATGCCTGATAATAGCCCTTATCGTTTTGGTCAAGATCCCAACATTTGAGTCTCTCGTGATTCATAGATATGTGGACAGGAAGGGTGGATGGATGAGGGCCAAACGCAGGCAAATGGGACGATTGCAGTCTGGAGGGAAAATGTGGTACAGCACAAAGAACTGCAGATGCAGGTTTATACCAAAGGGTAGCCACAAAGTGCTGGACACAAACAAAGTCTTAAGAAAGGTCCCAACCCGAAAGGTCACCCATCCTTTTTCTTCAGGGATGCTGCCTGACCCACTGAGTTACTCCAGCACTATGAGTCTATCTACAGCACGGACAAGTTGGGCCGAAGGGTCTGTTCCCCGTGCTGTCCAGCTGAGAGTGTGGTGACATTTCTCGCCCTCGCCGGACGCTCGCTTGTTCCCAACACTGAACGATTCTTGAGCAATGCCTTTACCATCAGGAGACCAAGGGAAGTTGCCAAACTTCCCAACATCGTTTTTTTTTTTGTTTTGACTCTTCTGAAAGTTGCTTAAACTAGAGTCTTGTGTTTCGCAGCGGGACGGGGGTGGGGAGGAGGCGCCTCGCTTAAATCCCACTCCCCTCCTTTTAAATCTTCGAGACTCGCGAATCATTGCTGCACATTTGAGCTGTGACTGGACCCGGAAGCAGAGAGTGAAGCCGCCCCAGCGCTCGGGGGCAGAGGCAGGAGTTGCAGCGATGTGTTGCCTGAAGCCTGTTCTTCACATCTTGCCAATCTTCCTGGTCATCTGGTCCTGTGCCGGCTTCATTTTAACCTTCATCATCGCCGTGGTGCGCAGGGACGTCGCCCCGTTCATCCCCTTCATCAGGTGAGATGCCTTCAAACTTTTCCGCTTCGCCCTGGAAGCGAACCCTTGTCACCTCCCGTGGCGCGACAGGTACCCATTGTGCAGCCAGCGCTAGCTTGAACTCTTCGTGCCCCGCCGTTAAGGAACACTGAGCGCTGCTTGTCGGCATTGTACAGACACTGGATGCTGGAATCTGGTGCAAGAAGCTGCTGGGGGAATTCAGCGGGTCAGGCAGCATCTGTGCAGGGGAATTGCAGATCCTCGGACTATCTTTAACTGGACTTTCTCTTGCACCAAACGTTATTCCCTTCATCCTGTATCTGCACCCTGTGGGCGGCTTGCTTGTAATCGCGAAGAAACAAAGAACTGCGGGATGTTAGTTTATACCAAAGATAGACACAAAGTGATGGAGTAACTCAGCGGATCAGGCAGCATATTTAGGCTTTAGAGTTTAGATTAGAGAGAAACGCGGTAACAGGTCCTTCGGCCCACCGAGTCAGCGCCTACCATAGAAACATAAAAACATAGAAAATAGGTGCAGGAGGAGGCCATTCGGCCCTTCGAGCCAGCACCGCCATTCATTGTGATCATGGCTGATCGTCCGCTATCAATAACCCGTGCCTGCCTTCTCCCCATATCCCTTGACTCCCTTCTCCCCATATCCCTTGACCCCTAGAGCTCTATCCAACTCTCTCTTAAATCCATCCAGTGACTTGGCCTCCACTGCCCTCTGTGGCAGGGAATTCCATAAATTCACAACTCTCTGGGAGAAAACGTTTTTTCTCACCTCAGTCTTAAATGACCTCCCCTTTATTCTAAGACCAGCGATCACCTATGCTATATGCACACCTATGCACTATCCTCTACACGAGGGACAATTTACAATTTTGCAAACGCCAATTAACCTACAACCCTGTACATCTTTGGAGTGTGGGAGGAACCCGGAGCACCCGGAGAAAACCCACGTGGTTACAGGGAGAACCTGTATGTAGAAGGGTCACGACCAGAAATATCATTTACCCTTTTTCTCCAGAGTTGCTGCCTCCACTGGGTTACTCCAGCATCTCGTGTCTATCTTTTGATTGTAATCACGTACTCGTTTGGTGACTGGATTCCACGCAACAAAAAAGCTTTTCACTCTACCTCGGTACACGTGACAAGAAACTAAATTAAACTAAATCTGTTGAATAGCAGGCATCTTCTTTCAATAACATAATTACATTCTCTCTAGTTGGGTCTGTTGATGTTCTTTCACTTTCCATTCCCCTGCTGGTCCAGCTGCAGAGCCTGCAAGGGGAACTGAAATAAGACCACGTCTGCAGTTTCTCTCCATAAATAGTGACTTTGGCCCAGTTCACCTACGCCGCCCCACATTCCCCATCTACACTAGACCCACCTGCCTGCGTTTGTCAAATCTCCCTCTAAACCTTTCCTATCCATGTAGCTGTCCAAATGTATTTTAAATGTTGTGAGACTACCTGCTACAAGTACACCTCTGGCAGCTTGTTCAATATACCATGAAAAAGTTCCCCCGTCAGTTTCCCATTAAATTTTTCCCCTCACATGAAATTGATGCCCTCTAATTCCTGATTTCCCTGCCCTGGGGAAAATATTCTGCATTCACTGTCTATTCATTTCATAGTTTTATATACCTGTAGAAGATCAATCTGTGCATTGGGGTCAGGTTGGCTTTGAACAAAGTTATAAGTCCTTGGGCTTGGATTCAATCAGACCAAGTCAACTCTGTAAATTCCTATTAAATCTTTCCCCTCTCAATTTCAACCTATTGTCCTCTGGTTTTTGACTTCCCTATCCTGGGTAAAAGATTCTGTGCATTCACCCTATCTATTCCCCTCATGATCTTATACACCTCTATAAGATCGCCTCTCAGCCTCCTACAATGTAGAGCTATGGATAAAGGGATGGTGGACTATTCTCCCACCCTGGGTAGGAGACACTCTCCAATCAATGGGAAGCATTGGGACAGCACAGTCACAGAGCTGGAACAGACACAGTGGGAAGAGTGGCCTCATGTGAGGGTCACGGTACTACGGAAATCAGTTAGGAGCAGATGGTGACCATCTAGACTCTCATACTTGCCTGGTTATTTATGATGATTATGGCTGATGTATTGCAGGGTGGCACAGCGGGTAGAGCTGCTGCCCCACAGTGCCAGAGTCCTGGGTTCGATCCTGACCTTGGGTGATGTCAGTGTGGAGTTTGCACGTCGTCTCTGTGACCACATGGCTTTCCTCCAGGTGCTCCAGTTTCCTCCCACATTCCAAAGATGCGCAGTTTTATCAGTTAATTGGCCTCTGTAAATTGTCCCTAGCGAGTAGGGAGTGGATGAGAAAGTGAGAAAACATAGACAGACAAAGTGCTGAGCAACTCAGTGAGGTGGGTAGCATCTTTGGAGAACACGGATAGGCGACCTTTTGGATCAGGACCCTTCCATCTTTGGTTAAACCAGTATCTTTATTACATTGGGATAACATATAACTAGTGTGAACACGTGTTCGCTAGTTGGCGCGGACTCGGTGGGCCAAAGGGCCTATTTCCCACGCTGTATCTCTAAACTAAACTAAACTAAAATCTCTTCTTAGCCTCTCCCATTATGTTACCCTCTTTTGTTCTCTCGCCCCGTAGTCCTGAGTCTCTTAACATGTAGAAATCTATCACAGTCTGTCTAGCCTAAACTCAGTGACTCAGCCCGCCAACTCTCTTGGATAGTCGATTCCAAAGATTCTTTAGTTTACTTAAGTTTAGTTTAATATCACGTGCACCAATGGACAGTAAAAAGCTTTTTGTTGCGTGGTATCTAGTCAGCGGAAAGACTATACATGATTACAGTGTACAGATACAGGATAAAGAAACTAGCGAAAGAGTCTGAAGAAGGATTTCGACCCAAGACTACCTATTCATTTACACCAGAGATGTTGCCTGTCCTGCTGAGTTACTCCAGCATTTGTGTCTATATAACTTTTAGTGCAAGAAAAAGTCCAGTGAAGTGTGATTGATGATAGTCTGAGGATCTCCAATGCGGTTGATGGTAAATCAAGACCACTCTCTAGTTGTTGACAGGATGGTTCAATTGCCTGATGCCAACTAAAATATTTTTGGGGTAGCACAATGGCACAGCACTAGAGTTGCTGCTTACCGCACCAGGTCTCCGGTGGGTGCTGTCATTTGTACGTTCACGCTCTTATCATGTGGGTTTTCTCCAGTTTCCTCCCACATTCCAAAGACTTTCAGGTTTGTAGGTTAATTGGCTTCTGTAAATTGACCCTAGTGTGTAGGATAGTGCTAGTGTACGGAGCGATCACTGGTCAGCGCGGCCCAATGGGTCGATGGGCTTGTTTCCATGCTGTATCTCTAAACTAAACTAAAGTGAGCTAGTGGAATTTGCCTGAGTTTGACCCATATATCTTTAAACATAGAAGTTAGACACATCGTACAGTTCAGCACAGGAACAGAGCCTTCTTCCCACAATGTCCGTTCCGAACATGATGCCAAGTTAAACTAATGTCCTCTGCCTGCACATGATCCATATCTCTCCATTCCCTGCATATCCATGTGCCTATCTTAAAGTCCCATAAACACAGTCGCTGCCTCAAAAAGGCTGCCAGCATCATCAAGGACCCACACCATCCTGGCCACACACTCATCTCTCCGCTGCCATCGGGTAGAAGGTACAGGAGCCTGAAATCTGCAACATCCAGATTCTGGAACAGCTTCTTCCCCACAACCATCAGACGATTAAACACAACTTCAAACAAACTCTGAACTATAACAACCTATTGCACTTTATCTGTTTACTGATGTGTGTATAAATAAATATTCTATGGTAGATGGACACTCTGTTCTGATCTGTATTTATGACTACAATATCCTGTTATGCTGCAGCAATGCAAGAATTCCATTGTCCTATCTGGGACACAAGACAATAAACTCTCTTGACTCTTGACTCTTGACAATCATATCTGCCTCCACCACCCTCTGTGTAAAAAACAAACTTCCCCTGCACATCTCCTTTAAACTTTGCAGAAACGGAGAACTGCAGATGCTGCTTTTCAGAATCAGGTAACATCTTCGGAGAGCACGCATATGTGAAGAAGGGTCTCCACACAAAACAACACCTATCCACGTTCTCCAGAGATGCTGCCTGACCCGCTGAGTTACTCCAGCACATTGTGTCCTTCCTTTAAACGTTTCACATTTGACAATGCCAGCTAGTCTTTGACATTTCCACCCTGGGAACAAGGTTCTGACTCTCTATCCTATCTAACGCCTCTCATGATCTTATACACTTCTGTCAGGTCTCCCGTTCAATGTATGATACTCCATATCTTTCCTATCCATGCACCTGGTCAATTGTCTTTCAAATGTTGATTTGTACCTGCCTCAAACTTCTTTTGGCAGCTCGTTCACAAACCCATCATCCTCTGTGTTGGCAAATTACTCCTCTGGTCACCTTTATTACTTTCCCCTTTCACATTCAAAGTTTACTAGTTTGCGACTCTTTGTCCTGGGGAAAAAACCTGTGAGATTCCACCTTATCTATGTCCTTCCTGATTTTATAAACTTCTCACTGCAACCATATGGGTTTCCTCCAGGTGATCCAGTTTCCTCTCACATCCCAAAGACTTGTGGCTTTGTAGGTTAATTGGCCTCTGTAAATTGTCCCCAAGTGTGTAGGGAGTGAATGAGAAAGTGTGTTAACACAGAGTTAGTCACACCTCCGTGTCCTTCACCCCAGTGAACAAATCTTAAGCCTATCCATCCTCTCCCTATAACTCAAACCATCCAGACCTGATGATATCCTCGTGAAACCTTCGCTCACCCGTTCACACTATTTCTGTGTTATCCACTTTCTCGTACACTTACTACACATTAGAGGCAATTTACATAGGGCCAATTAACGTACAGATCTGCATGTCTCTGGGATGTGTGAGGAAACCGGAGCACCCGGAGGAACCCCAAGCCGTCAAAAGGAGAAATTGCAAAATCCACACCAACACCATCTGAGGTCAGGATCGAACCTGGGTCACTGCTTCTGTAAGACAGCAGCTCTACTCGCTGCACCAAAGTGTCACTCCTAAAGCCTTTACAGCTGAATGAATGTTGCCAGTTATCTTCCATCAGAAAGCTGGCAGCAAATGTTCAGATAGCATGTCAATTCATGTTCAGCAAATAACAAACATTGCAAATAATAACGGAATGTACTGCAGATACTCAGCAGGTCAAGCAGAGTTAACTTTCTCGAAGTCATCAACAGATGCTATCGGACCTGCTAAGGATTTTTTGAATTTTCTATCTATATTCCAGTTTCTTTTTTGCTTTTGAAATAGTAGTTGAGATTATTTGTGCAGAGAAGATTCAGCCTGACTAAGCTTTTATTTTCAGGAAGTTTAAACATGAGGTTTAAAGGCTGAAGAAGGGTGCCGACCTGAAACGTCACCTATTTGTGTTCTCCAGAGATGCTGCCTGACCCTCTGAGTTACTCCAGCACTTCATGTCCTTTTGAGTTTAAACATTGGAATGTGAGCGTTGTGCTGTGCTGCATTGCTACAGCTCGTTAGGTTGGAAACAAAACCAACACATTAGCAGAGCATGATTTGCACGGAGAGACATCCCGACCTTGGATGTTGTCTGTGTGGAGTTTACACGTTCTCCCTATGACTGTGTGGGTTTCCTATGGGTGCTCCGGTTTCTTCCCACAACTCCAAGAGGTTTGGAGGTTCATTGGCCTCTGTAAATTTCCCCCTGGATGAGCATCTTGGGTAGCATGGACAAGTTAGGCCGAAGGACCCACTTCTGTGCTGTATGATTCTATGACTGTGCTAGAATCATAAGTAGGACTGACATATGACTACACAAGGAACTGCTGATGCTGGGATCTTCAGCAAGTGCTGGAGTAATAAAGAGGAACTGCAGATGCTGATTTATACCAAAAATAGACACAAGAGTATTGGGTACAGTTTTGGTCTTCTAATTTGAGGAAGGACATCCTTGTGATTGAGGCAGTGCAGCGTAGGTTCACAAGATTGATCCCTGGGATGGCGGGACTGTCATATGAGGAAAGATTGAAAAGACTAGGCTTGTATTCACTGGAGCTTAGAAGGATGAGGGGGATCTTATAGAAACATATAAAATTATAAAAGGATTGGACAAGCTAGATGCAGGAAAAATGTTCCCAATGTTGGGCGAGTCCAGAACCAGGGGCACGGTCCTAGAATAAAGAGGAAGCCATTTAAGACTGAGGTGAGAAAAAACTTTTTCACCCAGAGAGTTGTGAATTTGTGGAATTCCCTGCCACAGAGGACAGTGGAGGCCACGTCACTGGATGGATTTAAGAGAGAGTTAGATAGAGCTCTAGGGGCTAGTGGAATCCAGGGATATGGGGAGAAGGCAGGTATGGGTTATTGATTGGGAACGATCAGCCATGATCTCAATGAATGGCTCGAAGGGCCGAATGGCCTCCTACTGCACCTATTTTCTATGCTTCTAAGATACGGAAGTATCTGCGGGTCAGACAACATCTATGGAAGGTAATGACAGATGACATTTCAGGTCTGGACCCTTCAGGCTGAAACAGATTGCTAGGCAGGAACAGATGAGGAAGTAAGAGCTTAGAAAAAGCAACAAGGTAGTCGGGATGAGTGCAAACTTAGGAATGGTCAAGAGAAAAATTGGTGTCTTGCTAAGTTGTAGAGTTTTTGTGGCAAAAGTAACCAGGGACCTTGGTCAGATCTTAAGAGACTCAAGAGTGTTTAATTGTCATATATATTGGCAACAGAACGATCTTAGTTGCTGCAGCTTAAGAGGCCCGTTAATGAAATAACACACAGTAAATGTACAATAATACACCAATTTAGTGATTGTAATAGTAGATAACCATAACAGTATGAGCAAAGACACAGCCCACCATGATTTATAGTTGTGTTGGTTTGTGTTAATCAGTATTTGCGGGCAGCATAGTGGCACATCGGGCGGTAGAGCTGCTGCCACACAGTGCTGGAGACATGGGTTTGACCCTGACTTTGGGTGCTGTCTGCAGGGAGTTGGTACGTTCTCCCCGTGACCGGATGGGTTTTCCCGGGTGCTGGATCAAACCTGGGTCTCTGGCGCTGTGAGGCAGCAACTCTACCGCTGTGCCACTGTGCCGGCATTGTTCTACAGAGATGCTGCCTGACCCATTGACTTAGTCCAACACTTTGTGTTGAATTTTATTGTAATCTTCTCATGGCTTGGGTTTAATGGATGTCTGTGTTTTGAATTGACCATTGTCTCAGTGTTTTCTTCCAACAGTGATCCGAATCCTTGAAACCTGGTGGTGTTCCGTTACATTCTTTCTAAAATATGTTTTCTTCTTTCTCTACTATATTTCTTTGCAGTGACACTGGGACGACGCCGCCAGAGAGTTGTGTTTTTGGATTAATGATCAATATCTCATCTTTTCTGGGTAAGCGCAGAAACCTCTTCTATTTTTGACCGTAGATGCTGAATGATGGAGTCTTTAGACTTTAGAGATACAGAGCAGAAACAAGCCCTCTGGCTCCGAGTCCGCGCCGACCAGCGACCATACACAAACACTATCCTGCACACTAGAGACAATTTATAATTTACTGAAGCCATTTAACCTGCAAACCCGCCCGTCTTTGGACTGTGGAGCACCCGGAGAAAACCCACGCAGTCACTGGGGGAACGTACAAACTTCGTACAGACAGCACCCATACTCAGGATCGACCCCGATTCTCTGCCTTACAAATCTACCGCTGTGCCACACAGTCATATAATTGTTCTCTACAGAAACAGGCCCTTGAGCCAGCCTTGAGCATGCCAACTAATGAACTTGTCTCATTTGCCTGCATTTGGCCCATTACCTCTAAACGTTTCCTATCCATTTATCTGTCCAAATGTCTATTAACAATATCCACTTCTACAGCTTCCTTTGGCAGCTCATTCCAGATACGCACTACGCTGAAAAAGGTGCCCCCAACGTCCCTCTTAAATCTCTCCCCTCTCACTTTAAACCTGTGCGCTCTTGTTTTAGAATCCTCTACTCTAGGGGAAAAAAGACCGCGAGCATTCTCTTTATCCATGCCCCTCATGAACGTACATTTCAATAAGATCACCCCTCAGCCTCATACGCTCCAAAAAAAAAGTACCAGCCTATCTAACCTCTCCCTACAACTCAAGATCACAGGTCCAGGTAACATCCTGGTGAATCTCCTCTGCACCCTTTGCAACTTAATGACATCCTTCCTGTTGCTGGGTGACCAGAAATGCACATAGTGCTCCTAGTGTGGTTGCATTTCTATTATTTTGAAGCCTCTATTTGATCTTGGCATTTCACATCCTGGTTTCCAGCTGTCCACATAAGACCACAGTGTGAAAAACGCTGAGACATTAAACCGGAGGTCCTCAGTGTTTAGAATTACAGCATGGAAACAGATCCTTCAGATCACCATGTCCACACCGGCCATTGATCGCCTATTCACACTGTTCCTAAGTAATTGGAGCAGAATTAGGTCGTATGGCCCATCCAGTCTACTCCACCATTCAATCATGGCTCATCTATCTTTTCCACTCAACCCCATTCTCCTCCTGCCTTCTCCCTGTATACCTTTGACGGGCTTACTAATCAGGAATCTGTCAATCTCCGCCTAAGAAAATACCCAGTGACTTGGCCCCTATGGCCTCTACTCCCTGTTATCCCATTTTCTCATCCACTCCCTACACACTAGGGACAACTAACATAGGCCAATAAACCTACAAACACACACGTCATTGGGATGTTGGGGGAAACTGGAGCACCTGGAGGAAACTCACCTGGTCACAGGGAGAACGTGCAAACTCCGCACAGACCACATCCAAGGTCAGGATTGAACCGGAGTCTCTCATTCTCTCTCTCTCTGTCTCTTTATCTGTGTTTCACACTGTCTCTCTCTCTCTTTTTCTGCTTTATTTTCCTTTTTCAGAAGTTACAATGTATCAAGTAATCATTATTGTACAATAATGCATTCATTATTTACAATACTCTCAACCCCACGTGGTGACCAGCGCTCACGGAAGGCCTCCAGAGTCCCTGTGGACACCGCGTGTCCCTCTCCAGGGACACGCGCGCACGGACGCAGGCCCGAAAGAGGGGCAGGCAGCCGACTCTAGCATAACCATCGACCGCCCACTGCCTGAACCCACGAATGGCCATCTTGGCCAGGCCCAGGAGCAGGGAGGTATTGATATTGGTACAGGGGCAGTAACCTCTCACACTACATATACGAGTGGAACACGGTCTCCTCCTCACCGCAGAAAATACAGGCGGCCGGCGAGCCTTTGAACCAACTCAAAAGTTTATTACATGCCACCGCTCTGTGCAACACTCTCCAACCCAGGTCCCCAATGTAAAGGGGGACAACTCACTTGTAGAGAGACCCCCACTGAGGACGGCCCCTGCCTTAAGGTGGTAACACCGACTGCCATGGATCTCTCTCTCTCTCTCCTCTCTCTCTCTCTCTCTCTCTCTCTCTCTCTCTCCCAATCTGCCTCTGCCTCTCTCGATCTCTCTATTTCTATGTCTCTCTCGCTCTCTCATTCGCTCACAACCGCATCACCATCTCTGCGTGGATTTCATTGCTCCCTGTCCCAACATTTGTCATGGTCTCATTTTCCCATGTGTGCAACACAAGAGTTCCAGTGTTATAATAAACTGTCCTCATCATCAGAATTCAGACCCTGATATGAAGTGGCTGTAGTTGTTAATAAAAGTGCTCTTGAAAGAACAACTGTTCTGTGAAAGATCTATTAACTCCTCACCTATGCCACAGTTTGACTGCTCTTGTGCTCTTTTATAGGTGCGTTCACCATCTACGTTCGATACAAGATACTGCAAACCCTAAACGAGGCAAACCCCTTAGTGAAGTCCCGTCTAAACTGTATTGCGTTTCTGTTCGGTATACTGGCCTGCCTTGGGATGTGCATTGTGGCCAACTTCCAGGTAGGTCTAGTCTCGCAGAATCCTAGTTTTGCACAGCACGGAAACAGGCCCTTCAGCCCACCTTGACCATGCCAACCAGGTTGGCATTCTGGGCTGGTCCCATTTGCTTCCATTTGGCCCCTATCCTTGTAAACCCTAGAGAGGCACAAAATGCCGGAGGAACTCAGAGGCAGCATCTTTGTAGAAAAGGATAGGTGACGTTTTGGGTTGGATCTCTTCTTCAGACTGAAGAAGGGTCTCGACCCGAAATGTCACTTATTTCTTGTGTCTCTCTTCGGTATAAACTAGCACCTGCAGTTCATTCCTGCTCCTTCTAAACCCCTTCCTGCCCAAATATCTGTCCAAATGACTTTTAAAAATCACAATTGTATCCGCTTCTATAGCTTCCTCTGGCAGCTCGTTCCAGATATGGACTACCCTGTGAATGAAAAAGGTTGCCCCTGAGGTCCTCTCTTAAATCTCTCCCCTCTCACCTTAAGCCTATGCCCTCTAGGTTTTGAATCCTCTGGCAAAAATACTGTAAATGTTTACTTTTACACCTCATGATACACTCCAAAGAAAAGAGTCCAAGTCTATCCAACCTTTCCCTATAAGTCAAGCCAACAAGCCCAGGTAACATCATGTTTCTTCAGAGTCTGAAGAGATGTCCCAGGGGTGTTGGAGGAGGCAGATATAATAGTAGTGTTTAAGAGGCTTTTGGATAAACACATGGATATGCAGGGAATGGATCACATGCAGGTAGACAAGTCAGTCTTGGCATCAGGCTTGATAAAAAAATATTGTGGGCTGAAGGGCCTGTTTCTGTGCTGTAATGTTCTATGACATTATGGGCAGAAGGATATGTTCATGTACTATTTTATGTTCTATTTTCTATGATATTGTGGGCCATAGGGCCTGTGTTGCGATGTGATGTTCTTTCTTCTATGCCATTGTGGGCTGAAGGTCTGTTTCTGTGCTGTACGGTACTATCTTCTATGACATTGTGGGTTGAAGGGCATGTTCCTGTACTGTACTGATCTATCTTCTCTGACATTGTGGGCATCCTGACCTTGGGTCCTGTCTGTGTGTGGAGTTTGTGGAGAGTGCAGAATATAGTTCTCAGCATTGTAGCACGACAGTTCAATAGACAAAGGCTAATGTGCGCAATCGGTAGATGTGAATCAGACAATACCCTAGCTTCTGGAAGGGCCGTTCAGAAGTCTGTTAACAGATGGGAAGAACCCGTTCCTGAGTCTGGTTGTGAGCGCTTTCAAGCTTCTGTATCTTCTGCTGGATGGGAGCAGGTAGAAGAAGGAATGAACGGGGTTGGACAAGTCTTTGATTATGTTGGTTGCTTTTCAAAAGCAGCATGAAGTGTAGATGGAGTCTGTGGTTGTGAGTGTGGTCTGTGTGATAGACTGGGCCACGTCTACAACTCACTGCAATTTCACACGATCTTGTGAAGAGCTGTTCCCAAGCCAAGCTGCGATTAGTGCGTCCATGCGGTTATATCCTTTTGTCTGTGAGTAACTCCTCTTGTATATGTGACATAAAATTGTGCAGCACAGAAACACCCTTCAGCCCAACTCTTCCATGCCCACAATGATATCTATCTTCGCTAATCCCATTGGCCTGCATAAGATCTGGATCTCTATATTGCCTTCATGTGTTTGGCACGCATCCATCTACGCTCCTCCTATTTATGTACCCATGTACTTGCTTTTTCAATATTGTAACTGTACCTGCCGCTACCACATCCTCTGGCAGCTCACTCCATATAACCACCAGCCTCTGTGTGAGGCAAGATGTACAGACGTGTACCTCCATACCTCCAGATTTAGGGACTGCTTCTTCCCAGTGTTATCAAGTGATTGAACCATCCTATCAACTACCAGAGAGCGGTCTTGACCTGCCATCTACCTCATTGGAGACCCTCGGACTATCTCTAATTGGACGTTACTGGCCATAATCTTGCAGTAAACGTTATTCCCTTTATCCTGTATCTGTACACTGTGGATGGCTTGATTGTAATCATGTATAGTCTTTTCACTGACTGGATAGCAGGCAACAAAAAAGCTTTTCACTGTACCTCGGCACACGTGATAATAAACTAAAATATATATTTTTTAAAGTTGCCCCTCAGATCTCCTTTAATTTCTTCCCATGCATCCTAAGCCTGTGCGCTCTAGTTATAGACTTGCCAACCCACAAAATATAATCTATCACCCTAGCTAGGCACGTCATAATTGTTAAACCTCCGTAAGGTCACTCCTCAGCCTCTTACCTTCCAGTAACTATAAACCCATCCTATATAGTCTTTCCTTATATTGATAGCTCCCCACTCCGGCAAAATCCTGGTGAATCTCTTCTACACTCCCTCCATTGTTGCCGCCATCAGAACTGTACACAATATTCCAAGTGTGGTCTGACCAATGTTTTGTACAACTTCCAACGGGTGTGTGTTCTGTTCCAACAATCCGAGAGTGAATCAAAATATCCAGAGAGCGACCCAGAGATGTTGCATAAATATTGGTACGTTGGTTGAATGATATGATGTTTATTGACACTGGAACTTCCAATAATGGTGTTTCCACTAGTGAGAGAGTCTAGGACCCTAGGCAACAGCCTCAGAATAAAATGACTTACCTTTAGAAAGGAGATGGGGAGGAATTTCTTTATCCAGATGGTGCTGAATCTGTGGACTTCATTGCCACAGATGGCTGTGGAGGCCAAGTCATTGGGTATTTTTAAAATGGAGACTGACAGGTTCTTGGTTAGTAAGGGGGCCAAAGGTTACAGGGAGAATGGGGTTGAGAGGAAAAGATAGATCAGCCTTGATTGAATGGCAGAGTTGACTCGATGGGCCTAATTCTGCTCCTATGACTTCTGAACATGAATAATCTTACATTTTCTATTCCCTATCTTGTGTCCAGGAAACCGCCTTGAGGGAAGTCCATGATATCGGGGCATTGCTGGCTTTTGGCATGGGAACCGTATACCTCATCTTTCAGGCTGTGATTTCCTTCAAGATGTTGCCACTGTGTAACGATCGCTGGGCATTTGGCTTCAGGACTTTCATTGCTGCACTATCTGTTATAGTCTTCTTCCCCAGTATCCTTTTTGTCGCAGAGTCTTGGTAACACACTACACCGATCTCTAGTATAACACGTGGGTGGGGGTGGGGGTCTACAGTCATGGAGAGCGGCAAAGCTACAGATTCAGGGACTGTTTCTTCCCATCTATCATCAGGCAACTGAACCATCCTTTCAGCAACTAGTGAGCGGTCCTCAGCTACCATCTACCTCATTGGAGACCTTCGAACTATCTTTAATTGGACCTTATCTTGAACGAAACGTTATTCCCTTTATCCTGTATCTGTACACTGTGGATGGTTTGATTGTAATCATGTATAGGCTTTCAGCTGACTGGTTAGCACTCCGCAAAAACGTTTTCACTGTACCTCGATACACGTGGTAATAAACTATACTAAACTAAACTAAACTAAACCTCCATGGGCAACTTCATAGGTAAGGTTGGACATAAAGTGCTGGAATAACTCAGGAGGTCAGATAGCATCTCTGGAGAAAAGGAATAGGTGACGTTTTGGGTCGGAACCCTTCTTCAGACACAGCCTGAATCTCAAAAAGGTCCCGACCCGAAGCGTCACCTATTCCTTTTCTCCAGAGATGCTGCCCGACCCGCTGAATTACTGCTGCATTTTAGACTATCTTCAGTATAAACTAGCATCTGCAATTCCTTCCTGCACATTTCATGTGAGGTTAGTCCCTTCAGAGTCATGGAGAAAGAAAGAAACAGGCCCTTCAGCCCATCAAGTCCTTGCTGACCATCACCCAACCATTTACACCAATCCCAGTTCCCTCTCAATCGCACCATATTCCACCCCTCACTTACTGACTTGGGGCAATTAACCCATAGACCCACACGTCCTCGGGATGTGATGGGGGGGGGGGGGGAGGAGGAAGACTTAATAGGAACCTGAGGGGCAATGATTCTCACACAGAGGTTGGTAGGTATATGGATTGAAGATCCAGAGGAGGTAGTTGAGGCAGGTGCTATTACACCATTTAAAAAGTGTTCGGACAGGTATATGGATAGGAAAGGAAAGGTTTAAAGAGATATGGGCCAAATGCAGGTAGGTGGGACTGGCATAGATGGGGCATCATGGTTGGCGTGGGCAAGTGGGTTGAATGGCCTATTTCCGTGCTGTATGACTCTATGACTAATCATAAGGAGAGCATGTAAACACCGTGCAGACAGCACTGGTGGTCAGGATCTAACCCATTTCTAACCAGTCCACCTGTTGACAGAAAGAATAGAAATGCAAAATATGATTTCAATGAAGTGTAACGTTGTGAAGTGTCAAGAGTGTTTAATTGCCATGCGTGTCAGGAATGGAGCCATGAAATTATTCCTTGCTACAGCCTTACAGGCACATTAACGCAATAGCAACAACAATAAATGTACAATACATGATTCCGAGTATCGCTAGCCTTAGTAGATGGAGCAATTATAGCTTATTTTAGTTTAGTTTATTTATTGTCACATGTACCGAGGTACATTGAAAAGCTTTTTGTTGCATGCTAACCAGTCACCAAAAAGAATGGAATGATATATATGATTATCATGTATATGAATCATGTGTCAAAACATACATGATTCAATACACATGATGACACCAGTCCACAGTGAACTGGGATAAAGGGGATAACGTTTAGTACAAGATAAAGGCTAGCAAAGTCCAATTAAAGGCAGTTTAAATTTCAATGATTTAATGATACTTTATGTTTAAGAAAGAACTGCAGATGCTGGAAAAATCGAAGGTAGACAAAAATGTTGGAGGAACTCATCGGGTGAGGCAGCATCTCTGGAGCAAAGGAATAGGTGACGTTACGGGTCAAGACCCTTCTTCAGACATTTTATTGTCACATGTACCAAGATCCAGTGAAATTCTTTGTTTTTGCATACAGTACACAAAGTGCACAAAAGAGTCGCCATGTTTCAGACACCGACAATGTTACAAATGTAAGTCTGAAGAAGAAGGGTCTCGACCCGAAACGTCACCAATTCCTTCTCTCCAGAGATGCTGCCTGTCCCGCTGAGTTACTCTAGCATTTTGTGCCTACTCATTTTGTGCCTACTATGTTCTCTGTGTCCCTCCCCCCACCCCACCCCCCACCCATCCCCCACCCCACCCCACCCCCATGCTGGGTCTCTCTTTGTTCTCGGAGTCTTCCCTCAGTCCTTGCGATAATCACAAATGGCCACGTTCCCAAATGCAGGAAATTTAAGCCAGGATGACGTGAACTTCATCCTACCCTGGAAAGTGACATAAATTGAATATGTGCTACTTTTGAAATTGAAAATCACCTTCTTCGATTATCAACAATGATATTTAAGAAATGTCTTTGAGACCCAGAGGCCCAGTGTTGGTGTTTGATAGTCACTTCCATAGCTATGGTTAGGATTCTGGGAAATGGCTAAATATCCTTAAATATCCAATCGTTAGGGATAGCTGATAAGAGAATAGCGAGATGTTTCCATCAGTGTTGATTTCATGAAGTCATAGAGTGTGAGTTCATGGAGTCATGGAACTGCACAGCATGGGAAAAGGCCTCACCAGGTCCAATTCATCAAGTTTGGATCTACCGGAGATGTTCCCAATTGAAGAGAGATTAGTTTAGAGATACAGTGTGGAAATAGGCCCTTCAGCCCACCGAGTCCGTGCCAACCAGAGATCCCCGCACATTAACACTATCCTACACACACTAGGGTCAATATACAATTTTATTGAAGCCAATTAACCTACAAATCTGTACATATTTGGAGTGTGGGGGGAAACTGGAGCTCCCGGAGGAACCCAACGCAGGTCAAAGGGAGAACGTACAAACTCCGTACAGACAGCACCCGTAGGCAGGATCGAACCTGGGTCACTGGCGCTAAAAGGCAACAACTCTACTGCTGCGCTACCAGGGTGGGAGGTTCGTGTCACCAGAGACTTAGCTCAGACGAATCATAGAGCTGTACAGCATGGAATCAGGCCGTTCGGCCCACCAAGTTGGCATACTGGGCCAGTCCCATTTGCCTAAATTTGGCCCACATCCCTAACCTCGCCATATTCCCCACAGGGGCTAGAGCAATAGGGTGGAGGAGCTGAAGGGGATTTACAAAGATGGAGTAGGGTGTAGTGAGCAATCGGGGTTACAGAGACAGGATGGGGTGTAGTAGCCAGAGGGGGTTACAGGGACAGGGAGGGGAGCAGGGGTCGGATGGGGTTAGAGCGATGGGGAGTGGTGTAGATGTAGGAAGAGATTACGGAGATGGGGTGGTGTGTAGGGGGCTGGAGGGGTGACAGGGATAAGATGCTAGGACCTAAGGGGTACAGGTGAAATTATTTTGGGGAATCAGCCAATCCCCCGAGGTCCGTCAGTCCTTAGACATGGATGAGGTTTGGATCCCAGCAAGCACCGTCACTGTCAATGGTGAAATTTTACTGGTCTCCCTGTGACAGTCACAGGTCCTGTCCTCAGCTAAATGAAATCACTTTAAAATCTAACAGAAATATTGTTGACCTTCCTTGACCTTTGCCTGCTCCAGTGATCGCCTGCTATTTTGTAAGCGGGGAATCAACATTAAAATGGGATCCAATGGAAAAGGTAAGGATATGTCGTATGGGGAGGGGGGGGGGGGTTGATGGAGAGAGGGAAGGGGGCGGGGAAGGAGGGATAGGGAAGGGGAGATGGGGCAAGAGGCAGGGGGAGAGGGATTTGGGGGTAGGGAGGTGGGAGGAGTGGGAGAATGGGTGAAGAAGGGGGCAAGAGGGAGAGGGTATGGGGAAAAGGTGGAGGGGGAAGGGGAAAAGGGTGTGGAAGGGGAAGAGGGAGAGGGGAATGGAGGGGGTAGAGGGAGGAGGGAGGGGAGAAAGAGAGAGGGGAAGAGAGGGGGGGAGAGGGAGAACGTGCAAACTCCATTCAGACAGCACCCAAGGTCAGGGTTGAACCCTGCTCTCTGATGCTGTGAGGCAGCAGCTCTACTGCTGCGCCACTGTGCCACCCATAAATGAGTATTTAAGTCTTGCTTTCTCCTTTCGTTTTCACCAGGGGTACAGCAGTCACGTGACCAGTGCCGTTTGCGAGTGGATTGTTGCATTCTGCTTTAACATCTTCTTCCTGACTTATATCAAAGAGTTTCAGGTATGAATTGTTCTGAACTGCTCCAAATTTCAGTAACTTCATAGAGTCACACAGCCTTTGGCCCTCACCGACCAACATACCCCATCTACACTAGTCTCACCTGCCTGCCTTTGGCCCATAGCCCTCTAAACTTGTCCTATCCATGTACCTGTCCAAATGTCTCTTAAATGTTGAGATAGTACCTGCCTCAGCTACCTCCCCTGAAGGCTCGTTCCATATACCCACCATCTTTTGTGTAAAAAAGTGACCCCTCAGGTTCCAATTAAATCTTACCCCCTTTCTTTTAAACTTTTAGCTTCTGTTTCTCGATTTCCCTACTCTGGGCAAAAGTCACAATTTCAGTTTCCACTCGTAGTGGATTCAAGACCCACATCCGTAATTACAGCTCTTTTAGTACAATGTGACTTGGGTATTGGCATTGGTTTATTATTGTCCCGAGTACCAAGATACAGTGAAAAACTTTGTTTGCATGCTATCCAGTCAAATTATATTGTACGTAAGTATAACCAAGCCATAGACAAGTACAATCGTAGTACAAAGAGAAAAATACCAGAGTGCATAATATAGTGTTACAGTTCTAGAGAAAGTGCAGATAAAAGAAAAGTAGCAAATCTGCACTGAGGTAGGTTGGACTACACCCTGGATTATTAGACTTCTGTTCAGTGGTCTGATAACAGTGGGGAAGAAGCTCTTCCTGTATCTGGTGGTACATGCTTTCAAGCTTTTGTATCTTTTGCCTGATGGGAGAAGAGGGAATGACTGGGGTGTGAGTGGTCCTTGATTATGTTGGCTGCTTTCCTGAGGCAGATTGAAGTATAGATGGTGTTGATGGTGGGGAAGCTGTATGATGGACTGGGCTACATCCACAACTCTCTGCAGTTCTTTGCGGTGTCCCGATAGTCATATGGTGTGGAAACAGCCCCCTTTACCAAACACACATGTCCCATCCACACTTCAGAATCAGAATCAGAATAGTACTTTATTAGCCAAGTATGTTTTGCAACATACGAGGAATTTCATTTGCCAAGTCAGTCATACAAATAAAAAGCAAGAGATCACCCGAAACACATTTTATCATGAACATCCACCACAGTGACTTCTCCACATTCTTCACTGTGATGGAAGGCGAAATAAAGTTCAAGTCTCTTCCCTTTGTTCCCCTGCGGTCGTGGGCCTCGAGCCCTCCGTTGACAGGACGATCTTGACTCCCGTAGCCGGCGCCGTTTTGGCCCTCCGCATCTAGGCGATCAGCTCCTGCAATGGGGGGGGGGGGGGGGGTTTCCCATCGCGCTGGGCGATCAGACCTCGCATCGGGGCATCGAACCTTCCGCGACGTTGGAGCTTCCCGACTTGGCCTCTCCCGAGACTACGAGCTCTTGATGGTAAGTCCGCAGGCTGAGGTTGGAGCGATCCCAGGCAAGGGATCAGCTCTGATCACGACAGTCCGAGGAGGCCTCCAGCTCCATCGATGGAAGGCCGCAGAGCGCCCAGAGTATGTGATGCGAAAATCAATCGCATCTCCGGCAAGGTAAGAATCTGAAAAAAAGTTTCCCCCATCCCCTCCCCCTCCCCCTCCCCCCCACATAAGACAAACCGAAGACATTAATATAAACTTTTAACAAACACTAAAAATAAAAATTAAAATTAAAAAACGAACAGATTGCTGGCGGAGCTGCCATTGTACGGCGCCCCTGGTGGTACACTTGCCCACACATGTTCCATCTATACTAGTCCCACCTGCGCGCATTTGGCCTATTTCCCTCTAAACCTGTCCCATCCATATACCTGTCTAAACCTTTCTTAATCCGTACCTTCATCAAAGCACAAAGTACTGAAGTAACTCTGCGGATCAGGCAGCATCACTGGAGGGAATGCACAGGCCATGTTTCTGTCGGGTCCTTTCATCAGGCCTTTATTGTGAACACACCAAAGCCTGGGGCCCTGAGAATTTCACACAGCGAGTGGTAAGTCTCTGGAATTCTCTGCCAGAGGGTAGTTGAGGCCAGTTCACTGGCTATATTTAAGAGGGAGTTAGATGTGGCCCTTGTGGCTAAAGGGATCAGGGGGTATGGAGAGAAGGCAGGTACAGGATACTGAGTTGGATGATCAGCCATGATCATATTGAATGGCGGTGCAGGCTCGAAGGGTCAAATGGCCTACTCCTGCACCTATTTTCTATGTTTCTAGTGGAAACTCTGCATTAATTAAGGCTAAAAATGCCTTTGTAAATCAATGTTCCTTTCTGTCCAACAGAAATTTACTCTACACATTAAAACAGAACTACATCCAGACTTCCAGAATGACGTTTTGACCCCTATTCTCTCCTGACAAGTGAATCTGCGACCTCTCTCGGGAAACGCAACGTATACCATCACAATCCTTGCCCATGTTTTAAGACGGTTTACTCTTTCAACGCAATGTTATCTGCTCGACACTTGACTCCTGAAACAGGCACACTACTACGAGCAAGGGCGACACGCCATTTTCAGGAGGGTGCAAGATATAATCTAAGGATCTCCTGTAAACATCATTGGAAGGAAAGAATGTAACATCCTCACCAGCCTGTGGGAGTCGAGACCATGACCATAGAAAGGACTGTCGAAGCAAACGGGAAGGGTGAGGCCCTCAATATTCTTCAACAAAAGCATGAGGAAACCTTAGAAGGGTCTCGACCCAAAACGTCGCCTATCTCCTTCGCTCCTTAGATGCTGCTGCACCCGCTGAGTTTCTCCAGCTTTTTGTGTACCCATGAGGAAACCAAGTTCAAATCAAAGGAACCTACAAATTACTCACACAACTGTTCTGCCAATTCCCATCTCGTTGAGTCGTAGTTTAGAGAAAAACAGCGTGGAAACAGTTTTTTTTTAAACTTTAATACAAATTTAACCAAACCAAAATTCTCAAAAATGCTGCGTGATTTCTAACTCTTGTCTGTGCCTAGTGGCACCAAAGAAATCGGTTTACTGTAAAGTTCACAAAAGGGGATCAAATATAGCAGTCTGGGCTTGGACAGTTAAATTAAGTTGCTTCTTCCAATCTGTGGTTTCTCGTCCTGTCTCGTAACACCGCCTACAGATTCAGAACCCGTTGCAAAATCCACCAGGTTAGAGAATCAGTCATCTCTCTGTGGTAGCAAGGAACTGCAGATGCTAGTCTATACTGAAGATAGACACTATATACTGAAGTAACTCAGCGGGACAGGCAGCACATCTGAAGAGAAGGAATAGGTGATGTTTCGGGTCGAGACCCTTTTTCCGACATAAACCGATTCCTTCTATCCGTAGATGTTGCCTGTCCTGCTGAGTTATTCCAGCATTTTATGTCTATCTGTGGTTACAACCAATGCTCATTTTGTGACGACTGGTGCCTCTAAAATCTTAACAACTAGATTCAAATGTTTATATGTTTTCATAATTGTATTTTTATGTTTCATTTTTTAAACATGAAGTTCATACCTTTATCTATTCTACATTAATAGAAAAATATTGTAAATAATAATTCATATGCGTACCAGCTCTTTTTTGTCTACGGAAGCAAAAACACTTGCAACAAAGCAGCATGTAATGGAAACCCAAAGAACAGCAGCTGCTGGTTTACAAAAGAAGGGCACAAAGTGCTGGAGTAACTTAGCGGGTCAGGCAGCATCCCAAAGCAATTCATTTCTTTAATCAGGCCATTAGTGACTAATTGATAGAACTTCATTTCAAATGGTTAAGGGAACTTACACATACGTCTATTTTAATGTATTAACATTTCATTACTATTTGATACAGATTATTTTATTAATAAAAGTATACTTTATTAAATTGTGTTTACTATTTTGTATTTTCAATCCTTCCCACCATCCAAATGCTTTTGTGGAGTTCCCGACCTGGGTGGACAGTAGACACATGGAACTGTAGGTGATGGTTTACCAAAAAAAAGACACAAAGTTCTGGAGTAACTCAGCAGGTCAGGCAGCATCTACTGAAAGCATGCATTGGTGATGTTTTTGGTTGGGACCCTACTTCAGGCTAAGTGGACAAAGAGTTGTCCCTCTTCCTGACTCTAATGCAATGGGTAGTGAGACTCTTGAGGTGCATCAGACAATCAGAATAATATAGGTTTACAATGGAGGCCATTTGGCCCATCAAACCACTGCCTAACCACAATAAAGCTGCCAGGTCTAGTCTCCCTTCTACAGTCTACATGTACAAGCTTGAGTCTTCAGAGGTATTTGTCCCAATGCTTTCCCAAATGTGCAGAGAGCATGTGCTATTCAGGCAGAGATTTAGGTACCAACCAGTCATTTAACTTCTTTCCTTCTATCTAATCTGTCTGATAAATCTTGACCCCTTAGTGATTGGCCTCTCTGTGTGCAGTTCAGGTCACCCAGCTCTAAAATGAATGTCACTAAGTTGGAAAGGATGCAGAAGCGATTCACCAGGATGTTACCTGGGCTTGCGAGAGGTTGGATAGTTTGTGAATTTTTCTCTTTGGAGCTGAGAGATAACCTTTTGAATTGTACAAGATAAGGAGGGGCATGAATAAAGTGAATGCCCACAGTCTTTTTCCCAGGGTAGAGGATTCTATAACTAAAGGGCACAGGCATAAGGTGAGGAGGGAGAAATTTAAGAGGATCTTGAAGGTACCTTCTTCCACTCAGAGGGTAGTACGTATCTAAAACGAGTTGCCAGAGCAAGCTATAGAAGCGGATACAATTACACCTTATAAGAGACTTTTGGGAAGATATGGATAGGGAGGGTTTAGAGGGCCCCCTCACATTCCTGAGTGGTTAGTCATTTATCTCAAAAGGGAGAAAGTTATGGATTTAAATTCCCAATTGGCCAGAGTGTGGAGGAACAGCACCTCATATTCTGCTTGGGTAGCTTACAACCCAACAGCAAGAACATTAAATTCTCCAATTCAGATAACACGTCCTCTTTTTCTTGTGGACCACCTATTTCTCTCACTATCCTGCCCAGCGCACCATTCTCTTCTAGCTATTCCCCTGTCTCTTGCTTCACATTTCACTCCTGTTCTACTTTAGTTTAGTTTAAAGATACAGAACGGAAACAGGCCCTTCAGCTCACCGGGGGTTACATAAAAGGCTGGAGAAACTCAGCAGGTGCAGCAGCATCTAAGGAGCGAAGGAGATAGGCGACGTTTCGGGTCAAGACCCTTCTTCAGATTGGTCAGGGATCAGGGAAACGAGAGATATAGACGGTGATGTGGAGAGATAAAGAACAATGAATGAAAGATATGCAAAAAAGTATCGATGATAAAGGGAACAAGCCATTGTAAGCTGTTTGTGGTGTGAAAATGAGAAGCTAGTGCGACTAGGGTGGGGGAGGGAGATAGAGATAGAGGGAATGCCAAGAGGATGCAGACTCCCCAAGCGGAATATGAGGTGCTGTTCCTCCAACTTGCGGTGTTGCTCACTCTGGCCGCGGAGGAGGCCCAGGACCGAGTGGTCGGATACGGAATGGGAGGGGGAGTTGAAGTGCTGAGCCACCGGGAGGTCGGGTTGGTTATTGCGGACCGAGCAGAGGTGTTCGGCGAAACGATCGCCAAGCCTCCGCTTGGTCTCACCCATATAGATCATCTGGCATCTGGAGCAGCGGATGCAGTAGATGAGTTTGGAGGAGGTTCAGGTGAACCTCTGTTGGACCTGGAAGGACTGCTTGGGTCCCTGCCATTCCGTATCCGACCTCTCGGTCCTGGGCCTCCTCCATGGCCAGAGTGAGCAACACCGCAAGTTGGAGGAACAGCACCTCATATTCCGCTTGGGGAGTCTGCATCCTCTGGGCTTGAACATTGAATTTTCTCAATTCTGTTAACCCTTGCTGTCTCCTCCCCTTCCCACCTCTCCCTCAGCCCTCGGGCCCTGGCATTCCCTCTATCTCATTTTCCCTCCCCCACCCTAGTCGCACTAGCTTCTCATTTTCACACCACAAACAGCTTACAATGGCTTGTTCCCTTTATCATTGATACTTTT
Source organism: Okamejei kenojei (assembly GCA_035221665.1). NCBI lineage: Eukaryota > Metazoa > Chordata > Chondrichthyes > Rajiformes > Rajidae > Okamejei > Okamejei kenojei. The sequence goes on along the minus strand of CM069149.1, from coordinate 26,863,258 downwards.
TTGCATATCTTTCATTCATTGTTCTTTATCTCTCCACATCACCGTCTATATCTCTCGTTTCCCTGATCCCTGACCAGTCTGAAGAAGGGTCTCGACCCGAAACGTCGCCTATCTCCTTCGCTCCTTAGATGCTGCTGCACCCGCTGAGTTTCTCCAGCCTTTTGTGTAACCCTCGATTCTCCAGCATCTGCAGTTCCTTCTTTAACACTTCAGCTCACCGGGTCTGCTCCGACCAGCGATCCCAGCACATTAACACTATCCTACAATTAACCTACAAACCTGTATGTCTCTGGAGTGTGGGAGGAAACCAAAGATCTCGGAGAAAAGGTCACGGGGAGAACATAGAACGTAAAACTCTATACAGACAGCGCCCGCAGTCGGAATAGAACCCGATTCTCCTGCGCTGCGCCCCCATGACCACCGTTATCTGATACCCCTTTGTCTCCCTTTGGAAGATGATTGAATGACGGAATAGACTTGATGGACTGAATGGCCTAATTCTGCTGCTATGATTTATGAACAAGTACTCTGGCCTTTGTCCACCCATCTGTCAATCACCCCTCCCCCTAATCTGAATCTACATATAATTTGCCTGTCTTTGGCCCCGCCACTCTCCTCCAACTTTCTCCCCCGACCTCCGTCATTTAGAAGAGAGGGCTCCGGCCCAAAACGTCACCTGTCCTGTTCTCCACAGGTGCTGTCTGACCTGCTTAGTTACTCTACACTTTGGGGTTTACTCAGGATTCCAGCATCTGCAATTCCTTGAGTCTACTCTACATACTGCAAGCTCCCACTTCAACACAGGGCTGGCCAATGTGCCTTTTAAAGGTCGTCTGTTCCCAGTGGACAAGACTGCCCTCAGGTGGTTCATAGTGGAAAAGCGGAACCAGGCTCGTGAAGACAGCCAGAGGTTTAAAAGCCCCACGTCAAGAGCCAAGAGTGCTTTATTGTCATTTAGTTTAGTTTAGATTAGATATATAGTTTGGAAACAGGCCCTTCGGCCAACTGAGTCCGCGCCAGTCCAGCGATCACCCGTTCACACTAGTTCTGTCCTAGGGACAATTTACAGAAGCCAATTAACCCATAAACCCGCACGTCTTTGGAGTGTGGGAGGAAACTGGAGCCCCCGGAGAGAACCCACAGGGAGAACATGCAAACTCTGTACAGACAGCACATGTAGTCAGGATGGAACCCAGGTCTCTGGCGCTGTAAGGCAGCAACTCTGCCACTGCGCCACTATGCCATATGCACGTAAATGGAACAATAAAATTCTTATTTGCAGAAACAAAACAGGTTTGGAATCACAGTATTCCATAGATTATATAATAAATAAACATTAAAAAGTTCGGTAAATAGAAAAAATAGTGTCAAAAGAAAAAAACAAAGCAAAGCCCCGAATGTTAGCCCAGGGCAATTTGTAGTTTAGTTAGTGTTCATAGTGTTCAATAGCCTGAAGGTTGCTGGGAAGAAGCTGTTCCTGACTCGGTGATACCAGTTTTCAGGCTCCTGTGCCTTCTTCCTGACGGCAGGAGTGAAATGAGAGCGTGGCTAAGGTGGTGGGGGTTTATGGGTTAATTGGGCAGTGTCCATCACTTTTATAATCTTTGTTCCTGGGCGTTCAATTTTCCAAACCAGGCCATGGATGATCCTTGATTAACACACGTTAAAGGCCCATCACAGCATCTCACATTTACATTGCACAGTGTAAGAAAATATCCTCCCTTCATGGGAAAACAGAGGCAGAGGGCAGCACAGTGGTTAAGCGGTAGAGTTGTGGCCTCACAGTGCCAAAGACCAGAGTTAAATCCCGATTTTGTGTTCTGTCTGTGTGGAGTTTACATGTTCTTCCTGTGGGTTTTCTCTACAGTAGGTGCTTCAGTTTCTTCTCACACTTCAAAGACATCAAGGGTGTCAGGGGTTATTCAGGGTTACCAACTGTCCCGGATTCGCCGTATTTCGTCCCGGCGAAACAACCTAATTACGGTGTTCCGGCAGGCAAACATGTCGTTACGGAGAAGGGCGGGAACGAAAAATAATCAAAACAATAAACGGGAAGGGCGGGGGCGGGAGCGGGAACGAGCGGCGGTTGGACACGTGCAGCGGGAATGAGCGGCGGTTGGACACGTGCAGCGGGAATGAGCGGCGGTTGGACACGTGCAGCGGGAATGAGCGGCGGTTGGACACGTGCAGCGGGAATGAGCGGCGGTTGGACACGTGCAGCGGGAAGGGCGGGAACAAGCGGCGGTTGGACACGTGCAGCGGGAAGGGCGGGAACGAGCGGCGGTCGGACACGTGCAGCGGGAACGAGCGGCGGTTGGACACGTGCAGCGGGAAGGGCGGGAACGAGCGGCGGTTGGACACGTGCAGCGGGAAGGGCGGGAGCGGGAACGAGCGGCGGTTGGACACGAGCGGCGGTTGGACACGTGCAGCGGGAAGGGCGGGAACGGGAACGAGCGATGGTGGGTACAGGATGATGCTACAGACAGAGATGGTCAAAAGGCTGTTAAGACATTCATGTGCAAGGAACAGAGGTAACATTAGCATTGTGGGGCTAAGGGCCCATTGCCTGTGTTGTATGTTTCAATAGACAATAGGTGCAGGAGGAGGCCATTCGGCCCTTTGAGCCAGCACCACCATTCACTGTGATCACGGCTGATCATCCCCAATCAGTACCCCGTTCCTGCCTTCTCCCCATATCCCCTGACTCCGCTATCTTTAAGAGCCCTATCTAGTTCTCTGTTGAAAGCACCCAGAGAACCGGCCTCCACCGCCCTATGAGGCAGAGAATTCCACAGACTCGCCACTCTCTGTGAGAAAAAGTGTTTCCTCGTCTCCGTTCTAAATGGCTTACTCCTTATTCTAAGACTGTGGCCCCTGGTTCTGAACTCCCCCAACATCGGCATTGTCATTTAGACAATTGAGTTTATGTGTATGTGTATACTAAAGGATGTTTATGTGTGTTTAATGAGTTTGTATATAGTACTAGTTGAAAAAAGGAAGGTTGGATTCAACGCGCGTTGCAGATTTTGGGTCGTTGCCATACATATTTCTGGTGCCGCAACATGTTACTGAGAGAAATGCATTTACCCCCATTTGTTACTGACAAATGGGTTGAATGTTACTGTGAACTAAATTTAGGGTTGGCATCTCTGGTTATTGGAATGCCAGAGAATGGGTTGAGATGGAAAGACAGCATTCAATCAGCCGTGGGTACACAAAAAGCTGGAGAAACTCAGCGGGTGCAGCAGCATCTAAGGGGCGAAGGAGATAGGCGACGTTTCGGGTCGAGACCCTTCTTCAGCCGTGATTGAATGCTGTGGACTTAATAGGAGCAGAATTATGCCATTCAGCCCATCACATATGAACGTGCAGGTTTGTAAGTTAAATGGCTTCTGTAAATTGTCCCTAGTGTGTAGAATAGAAGTAGCGTACAGGTGATTGCTGATCGCAGTGGACTCAGTGGGCCGAAGGGCCCGTTTTCACATTGTATCTCTAAACTAAATTAAACCAACTGCACTCCACCCGGTCAACTCCTGGCCCAGTTCTTGCCCTTCATGTGGTTCACTGGCGTGCATTGGAATAAACAAATATTTGATCAGTCGACCCACAAATACATTTTCCTGCCCATGTTCCTTTTGTGCAATCTTTGAAAACAGTGAACCCATTTAAAAAACTCAGCCGAAAATATATTCTGACAAAAGAATGAAGACCGTTTTTAAGCAAAATGTCTTTACCACACAATTATGAGCATAGTGTAGACAGATCTTTTTTCTTTAGGTGGAAATGTCCAACATTAGAGGGCATTTAGGTAAGGGAGGGAAAATTTAATGACGTGTGGGGCAAGATATAGATAGGAAGGGTTGTGGAGGCAGATACGATAGTGGCATTTAAGAGGCTTTTGGATAGGCAGGGAATGGAGGGATATGGATGAGATCAGTTTTACTTGGCATCCTGTTTGGCTCAAACATTGTTCCCGTGCTGTACATTTCTATGTTCTATCAGCTTTCTAAATGTTCCTCAACAGTTCTCAATAGACAATAGACAATAGACAATATTCTCCTTTCACTATACTCTAACTACCAACTCTGTCTCCCCACACTGCTCTGATCGCCCGCCTTGTGTTCTCTTCTGTAAATCACTAACATTGATAGAAGATGAGAAGAAAGAGAAACTTTATCAAGAAATCTTTCATCACAATGATGCAGCAATACCCAGGAGGTGCTGAACGCTGGTGGAGTGGGTGGGTACACGAATGCCTTGTGTTGCACTTTTCTTCCTTGAGATGGGCTTTCATTTGTTTACGGCTCTTTTGGCTGCTGCTCTCTCATTACAATGATACAGCAATCCCCAGGAGCTATAAGGTTGGTGGAGTGGGTGGGTACGAGCATCAGGGTAAAGTATTTTGGCATTGTCAGTCCACCACTAGCTGCTGGCATTTAACCATATCTGGGAACCTCGTGTTCCTCGTAAAATGAGACACAGAACACGTCAAGATTTTATTTTCAGTAAAACCCAAAGAAAACAGAATTACTGAGAGCCAGAGGTTATAGCCCCATGAAGTAAAAATAGTTTAAAGATTTATTAATTAAATCATATGAAATAAGACAGTTCACAAAAAGAAAGGAATGCAGTTACGGGTCATTTAAAATGAGTTGCCTATGTAATATTAAAGGAAGGACTGAGGGATATCTTCATCAAAAGTAGAGATGGACCACTTGTAGGTGCATACATATACACACAACATTTTTTTTTCTTGTTTATTATATTGTTTACAGTGTTCAATGTTTACATATTCTGTTGTACATATTCATATTTTTCGGCCCACTGAGCTCATGCCAACCATCAATCAACCATTCACACTAGTTCAATGTTACCTGCACGTCTTTGGGATTCGGGAGAAAACCAAAGCACCTGAAGAAAACCCACAGGGACGCAGGGAGAACATGCAAACTCCATACAGACAGCACCCGAAGGTCAGGATCAATCCCGGGTCTCTGGTGCAGTGAGGCAGCAGCACCTCCAGCAGCACCACTGTGTCACCCAAACCACGAGAAGCGGATGAACGGTGAATATTACGTTGGAAGGACTGCTCCTTTTGAAACAGCTGGCTGTTTTTAATAATTTAATAATTGCAGCATTTATATAAGGGATTTCTATCAGTGTTAAAGCCAGAGGCGTCAAGATGAAGTCTGGCTCAAACCCCAGCCTCTTAACGTAAAGATGAATTTGGACTTGATATCAAAACCCACTTGTCATTTTCATAGTTCCGTGAAAGGAAACTTGATAGTGGGTAGTAAATACTGATGGCAGACACATCAATCGAAACAAAGACTTTAAACTGTGCAATATTAAAGATTCAAGTGTACCTCTTTTTAAAGCAAGCTCTTTAAAGCATTCACTTTCAAGCAGTATTGAGTTGCAGCTTTATGTTAAAAATTGCTTGATTTAGGTGGGCATCCCAACGTAGAATCTCCTCCCATCATAAACGTTAACGAGACTACATTCAGAATCGCGTCAGTTTTGAGGAATGGCATTATCATCGGGCTTGGCAATGTTACTTTGAAAACACGGAATGGTGCAGAAACAAAACCATGTGGAAAGACACAAAGTGCTGGAGTAACTCAACAGGTCAGGCAGCATCTCTGGAGAATATGGATAGGTGCTATTTTGGGTTGGGGCCCGTCCTCAGACTGAAAACCTGTGTGGCCTTGGGGGCATCACCGAAAGCTGAGCAACCGATCCGTCCTGTTCCATCCACACCCACTGTTTATATGGAGCCTGAGAATGGTGCCACCAGGTTCAACAGCTTCTTCCCGGCAACCAAAATGCTCTTGAACACTGCACAACACTAACCTCAGCAATTATGATCTTCTATGGACTGTGTGTTCGGTTGCACTATAGACTTCAGTTTTTGCACAATTGTGGTTATTAAATTATTTTGTTTAGTTTAGAGATACAGCATGGAAACAGGTCCAATGCGTCCATGCCGACCATCGATCACCCGTTCACACTAGTTCTATGATACCCAGCTTTCTCATCCACTCCCTATAAACTAGGGGTAATTTACAAAGGCCAATTAACCTGCAAACCCACACGTCTGTGGGTGTGGGAAGAAAACAGCGCACCTGGAGGAAACAGAGTACATACAAACTCCACACAGACAGCAGGATCGAATCCAGCTCTCTGGCGCTATGAGGCAGCAGTTCTACCAGCTGCCCATATTGTATTTTTGACCATTATGAAATTATCTGTGTGTTAATGTGTTTATGGGCCTGATAAGCTGCTGTGTGAGAATTTCATTGTTCTACCATTGGTATTTATGAAAATTAAACGTTATTGACGCACGAGGAACCAGTTCTTTACCAGCATTCATTATGGAGCAGTCTGGAGATTAGGTGTACACTTGGCTGTGCATTTCTCTTGAAATAACTTGGGTCAAGGAAAGGTATTCTTCAACAGCTACTTGAACTGCTGCAGAATACATAGAACAGGACAGTGCAACACAGGAACAGGCTCTTTGGCCAACAATGTCTCTGCCGTACATGATGCCAAGATAAACTAATCTCATTTGCCTGCATATCCCTCCATTCCCTGCATATTCATAATCCTGTTTAAAAGCCCCTTCCTTAAATGCCAATAAGGTGTGATTTGATCAAAAGGCGAGCAATGTCTTCACGTTTACCCACTTTGGTGCTCAAAAATATTGAACAAAGGATTGTATTTATCTGGTAGGGTGTTTATTTATTCCCCCAAGATAAATGTGCACATGACCCATGAACTAATATAACGCCAGGGAGAATAGAAATAACATTCCCTGAGCTCTGAACTGTGTAGATGCACAGTGCAAAAGAGCACTAGAATTACAGTAGAATTATGTTCATACATAAATCAAAGTGGAACAGACCAAGACTTGATTGGTCATGGGTATCTCCAGCTTTAAAACCTATCTGTCCCAGTGACATAGTTGCAAACAAGAATAAAGCTGCTTTCAAACAAGCAATAGAAGAGGCACATATAATCCAAGCTCAATCCTTCTCCATTAAATAAATAACCTGCAAACTCTGCTCTCCACGTGCTCCAGTTTCAGAACCAAAATTTCCCCTGTCAGTTCTCAGTCACTGAATGACGATTCACTGCCAGAACTGTCCCCATCATCCTCCTTAACCCCGTCTGGGACCAGGGCATTTGGGGTCCTGTAGAGAGAGGCAAGAAGTACATAGAATCAGACTGCTCAAACTTCATTAGATTTTGAAACTTGGTATGCAGCAACTTAACTCACTTTAAAACTCAAACTCAACAATGCCACGGTCATAATACATAGGAACAAAATTAAGTAATTCAGTCCATCGAGTCTACTCCGTCATTCTATCATGGTTGATCTATTTTTCCCTCTCAATCTCATTCGTCTGCCTTCTCCACATAACCTTTGATGCCCTTAAAGTAAATATTAGTTCCCTCAAGTAAATATTGGTTATTGTAATTAGCATAGACATATACGGACTAATTTTAGGAGTTTATGACTTTATTCCCAAATCTGCAGGCATACCAAGTGCCAGGACAAATTTGGGAATAAAAAATAAACTTGGGTTGGGTTGCCCCAGTAATCAAGTAATCAATATTAAACCAGTAAAGTCCAGTAATGTCCAATTAAAGATAGCCCGACGGTCTAAAATGAGGTAGATAGTAGCTCAGGACTGGAGGTGTGCGTTTTCACACTTCGATACCTATACGCATCACCGTCTAGTCTGACTAATGGTCCTGACCTGAAACGTCACCTGTCCAAGTTCTCCAGAGATGATGCTGACCTGCTGAGTTACTCCAGCACTTTGTAACCCCTTATGTATTAACCAGCATCTGCAGTTCCTTGTTACTACAGTACGATCCCTGCAGTTTCTACATACTGCCACTTGGGCGTGGAACATCGGCAACATTTCATTCCATCATGGAGACTCATGGAACTGGGAACAAGAAACACCTCCAGATTCAAGGACTGTTTCTTCCCAGCTGTTATCAGGTGACTGAACCATCCTACCAACAACTAGAGAACAGTCCTAAACCACTATCTTCCTCATTGGAGACCCTTGGACTATCTTTTATCAGACAGTACTGGCTTTATTCTGTACCTCGGTGCACGTGACAATAAACTGAACTCAAAATGCAGATAGACAAAAATGCTGGAGAAACTCAGCGGGTGAGGCAGCATCAATGGAGCGAAGGAAATAGGTGACGTTTCGGGTCGAGACCATTCTCAAAATGCAGGTGCTGGTTTACAAAAAAAAGACACAAAGTGCTGGAGTACTCTGTGGGTCAGACAGCAACTCTGGAGAATATGGATAGCTTACAGTTTTCTTCCTCCCCCCATTCACAATCAGTATGACGGAGGGTCCTGAACCGAAATATCACATATCCATGTTCTCCAGAGATGCTGACTGACCCGCTGAGCTACTCCAGCATTTTGTGTCTTTTTTTTATTCAATCATACCCTGATCAGAGATAGACCATCTGAGCACAAAAGCTATAGACTCTCTAATTTAAACAAAACTTGCATCCCTCTATAGGGATGAGACAGATGAAACAATAAAAGCATTTGAAAATCTTTTAGGAAAAATCATTTGGCTCTGATTAGAGGAAACTCACTCCAATAGAACAGGGTTGAGTCCTTCAGAAATCATCTTGTTCCTAATTGCCATTACAGGAACCCCCTGAAATAGAGAATAAATGAAGCATTCTGTTAGTATTGAATTGCTGAGAGGCTGACAACTAATATCAACAAAATATAACTTTATATACTTCTATCGGGGAGAGAAATTATGAGAAGCAGAGGGTAGATAGTCAGAACATTTTACCCAGGGTGTCAATGACAAAGACTGGAGAGCATAGCTTTAAGATGAGAGGGGCAATGTTTAAAGGAGATGTGTGAGGCAAGTTTATTTTTTCAGATTGGCAGTGGGTGTCTAGATCGCGCTGCCAATAGTGGTGGAGGAGTCAGATCGATAGTTAACTCACCACTTGCACCATCTTCAGGTATCTTGCATATCGAGGGTCTTTGGCTACAGTAATAGCATTTTCTGTTGGTGAATCTGCTTTGATTTGAATTGACGATTCAACATTTTGTTGGTCCTGAAAAATAAAGTTGCAATTATAGATTTATCATCTTAAAGATAAATGTGCACATGACCCATGAACTAATATAATGCCAGGGAGAATAGAAATAGCATTCCCCTGAGCTCTGAACTGTTTAGATGCAGTGCAAAAGAGCACTAGAATTACAGTAGAATTATAAGTTCATACATAAATCAAAGTGGAACAGACCAAGACTTGATTTATAAATAAAGACTGAAAAATAAAGATGCAATTATAGATTTATCATCTTAAAGATTAGATGCTCAGGACATAATATATTATGATCCCAATGCACAACAGAGGTATTTTGAGTTAATAATGCCTATGTGCAGCTCACATCTAAGAGAGGACTGTGACAGGGGAGTATTTAGCAATTTTGTACCAAGGATGGCTTAGGATATCTCACACCAGCCTTTAGTTGACAATTGCCTGAATACCCAGTACAATAGAGGAATTATGGATGGCTGATGATCTTTACAATCTTGGAGACCAAAAGCCAGGACCCTGCACTGCTTTACTCAATACAAGATCATACAGGAAGGTCCTTCAACCCAACTTGTCCATGCTGATCAAGCCCAGCCATCTAAGCTAGTCCTATGTGCTCGCACTTGGCCCATATCCCTCTAAACCTTTCCTATCTATATCCCTGTCCAAACCTCCCTTCCATTGACTCTATCTACACTTCATGCTGCCTCGGCATGGCCACCAATATAATCAAAGACCAGTCTCACCCTGAACACTCCCTTTCCCCCCCCACTCCCATCAGGCAAGAGATACAGCAACTTGAAAATGCATATCTCCAGATTCAGGGACAGTTTCTTCCCAGCTGGGCAAGCCCATCACTTACCTGTGTTGGAGACGGATGGTTCTGGTTTGAATTTGGGCCATTTGAAACATTGTGACTCTGGATTGTTGGCTCAAGTGTAACGTCTTCCAGGCCAGGTATTGATGAAAGCTGAGGTGTACAAACACAAAAGTTAGAGCAAAACTTCTCATGAGAAGTAGCCCTGTGCAATAAAGATGCACATCATCTTTTGCACCCATGCAAGAGGAATGCATTAAGGTCTCATCCAAATAAACACAGCACTTGTTTAAACGTTTTACACCAATATTGCAATTTCTCCCCTCTCCAGTCAGGCAAGAGGTACCGGTGTGAAAATGCTTTCGTTCAGATTCAGGGACAGTTTCTTTCAAGCTGTTATCAGGCAAATGAGCTATCTTATAACCACCTGGAGAGTGGTCCTGACCTACCATCTACCTCCTTGAAGACCCTCAGACTATCTTTAATCAGACTTTACTGGTCTTTATCTTGCACTAAACATTGTTCCCTTTACCCAAATGTATTTGTATACATTGTGTATGCAAGCAAAGAATTTCACTGAACCTAGTCACATGTGACAATAAAGTATGCCTATTCCTATTATCATGTATCTGTACCCTGTGGACAGTTTGATTGTTAAAAACTATGTTAAAATGTAGTCCCTGTTATGACCTACACCAAACTCTTCTTGGCTTTGCAGAAACAAGAAATATCAAATGCTGGCTTAAACATAAAAAACATAAGGTGCTGGAGTAACTCAGATCAGGTACCTTCTCTGGAGAACATGAAGAAGTGTCCCAACACAAAATATAACCTATCCATGTTCTCCATGGATGCTACCTGACCCACTGAGTTATCCAGCACTGTGTGTCTTTTTTACTTCTTTGCTATGCTCCCTTGCAATTCAAAAACAAGTTTCCATTTGCTTTTCTTAAAAAAAAAATCAAGCATTCTTGAAAACCTTTCTATTTCCTCCACCGTGCACTCTAACAAATACATGGAACTCTTGGATTTCCTGGGGTCCATTGAGTAGACACCTGCAAAACAACCGCCTACCCACTAGTGCACACTCTATCTGGTCAAACGTTCCAATTTTCCTACTTGCCCCAGCCTTAAGCATGCTTTTTTTCTCATGTATCTCCCTTGTGTCGGTGTAACTTAGCAAGTGAGGCAGCATCTCTGGAAAACATGAATGGGGTGAAGTTTAGGGTTAGGACTCTTCTCCAGCATTTTGTGTCTTTTTTCATAAAGCAGCACCTGCAGTTTCTTGATTCACCCTTGTGTTGGTGTTTTCATTTAACCATTGACTGGATAAAACACTAAATGCTGTTAGTTCTCTGGAGAGTCCACAACCAAGAATAATAGTCGGGATAAGTGGTCGGCCATTTAAACTGAGATGAGAAAATTCTATGTTCGGAGGTTGTCCATCTTTGAAATGCTATACTATTCAGACTACCGTCATGTTCTTAAGTCACTGGAGCAGAATTAGGCCATTCCGCTCCACCATGGAATCATGGCTGATCTCTCTTTCCCTCTCAACCCCATTCTTCTGCCTTCTCCCTATAACCAGTGCGAACTCCATCATCAAGTTCGCTGATGACACCACTGTAGTGGGACGTATCACTGATGGGGATGAGTCGGAGTACAGAAGAGAGATCGAGTGACTGTCCATATGGTGCCAGCACAATAACCTGGCCCTCAACACCAGCAAAACCAAGGAACTGATTGTGGACTTTGGAAGGAGTAGGATGGGGACCCACAGTCCTGTTTATATCAACGGGTCGATGGTTGAAAGGGTCAAGAGCTTCAAATTACTGGGCGTGTACATCTGTGACGATCTTTCCTGGTCCGAGAACACAGATGCAATTATTAAGAAAGCACATCAGCGCCTCTACTGCCTGAGAAGATTACGGAGAGTCGGTTTGTCACTGAGGACTCTCTCTAACTTCTACAGGTGCACAGTAGAGAGCTTGCTGACCGGTTGCATTATGGCTTGGTTCAGCAACTTGAATGCCCTGGAGAGGAAAAGACTACAAAAAGTAGTAAATACTGCCCAGTCCATCATCGGCTCTGACCTTCCTTCCATCGAGGGGATTTACCGCAGTCGCTGCCTCAAAAAGGCTGGCAGTATCAAGGACCCACACCACCCTGGCCACACACTCATCTCCCTGCTACCTTCGGGTAGAAGGTACAGGAGCCTGAGAACTGCAACGACCCGGTTCAGGAATAGCTACTTCCCCACAGCCATCGGGCTATTAAATCTGGCTCAGACAAAACTCTGAACATTAATACCCCTCCATCTGTTATTTGCACTTTATTAATTTATTAATGAATGTGTGTATTTAAGTATATAATTGTAGTCGATGCCTACCATGTTCTTTTGTGCTATGCAAAGAAAGAATTTCATTGTCCTGTCAGGGACACATGACAATAAACTCTTTTGACTTTGACTTTGACCTTTGAAACCATTAATCAAGAACCTGCCAATCTCCACTTTAAAAATACCCAATGACTTTGCCTCCCTAGCAGTCAGTGCAAAGAATTCCACAGATTCACCACCCTCTAACTAAATAAATTCCTCATCTCATTTCTAAAAGTACGTCCCTTTATTCAGAGGCTGTGCCCTCTGGTCCTAGACTCTCCCACTAATGCACGTATCCTCTCCACGTCCACTCTACCCAGGCCTTTCACTATTCGGTAAGTTTCAATGAGGTCCCCCGTCATCCTTCTAAAGCAGTATTGGATGTTTTTGAGTGAAATAGACAGATGCAATCCGAGATGAGGCACAAGTCAGGCACGATGTTGGTAAATAACAGAGCAACAGGCAGAGGTTGAATTGGCTCCTCTGCTTCTATTTCTGTTCTTGAAATTCGAGACCCATCCATCTTGAGTCCGTTTCAACTCACCTTTGCCTCCAAAATATTCAGCGTTGTTTCAATCTGCTGAATCCGAAGGGAAAGTGTTGCCAGTTTCTGGGAGAAAATAAATCTTTGAATAAGTAAACTTTCACAGGATATAGTGGGTTGGTTTAACATGCTGAAAGACATTTATTAACATTTAATCGGATGTTATAATCAATGATCTGCTCTTGAAATGAAATGTTTTATATTGAAGAAAGGAATGGGCATATGATTGGATTAAATGCTAAAGTAACTCAGCAGGTCAGGCAATATATGTGGAAGGAATGAGTGACTATATTTACCTATCTGTTGTGCTGCTGCAAGGTAGAATTTCATTGTTCCATTTCAGGACATATGCCAATAAAACACTCTTGACACTTGAATGCATTTGAAGAAAGATCCTGGCCGAAACGTTGTATGTCCATTCAATCCACAGGGATCCTCTAACAGTTTATTTTTTGCTCAGGGTTACAACATCTTCAGTCTCTTGTGTGTCTGTCCAGATGATTTATTTAGTCTCATGTGGAGACATGTAACACAGAATGGGTCTTTCAGCACATTAAACTGATATTATCCACAATAATACTAAATTAATCCCATTTTTATTTATTCTTGCCTCAATCTCAATTTCAAGAGAGTTAGATTTTAGCCCTAAGAGTTAGCTCTTAGGGCTAAAGGAATAAATGGATATGGGGGTAAAAGCAGGAATGGGCAACTAATTTTAGATGATCAGCCATGATCATATTGATGGTACACAAAAATGCTGGAGAAACTCAGCGGGTGCAGCAGCATCTATGGAGCGAAGGAAATAGGCAACGTTTCAGGCCGAAACCCTTCTTCAGACGGCCATGGCTGATCAATATGATCATGGCTGATCATCTAAAAGTGCTGGCTCGAAGGGACAAATGGCCTAATCCTGCACCTATTTTTCTATGTTTCTATTCTCATCAGCTCGGAGGACCCCGTGACTGTGGCCTGGAAAGGAGGAGTCCATCAAGCCGCCGCTGCTCATCCCCCGAAGATCAGGTATCGAGAGCGACAATGGTCGCGACGGGAAAGGAGAGAGTCCAGTAGTAGAGGAGAGGGATCCAGGATCTTGCCTACCGTGCCCTTGAGGTCGACTGCTGGAGGCAGCTCCGGGGAACATTGGTGGACAGCTGAGAAGAGGATGTCAGTGCTGGACATTCAAGGGAAGGCAGCAGCCTGGGGTTTGAACTGGGCACTGCCAACAACTGGAGCATGGACTGGACTTGGAAAATGATGTCAAACATTGTGCCTCTTGCACGTTGGCTCAATAGGCTATTTCTGTACAACTACTGATCGGGGGTGGTATAGTGATCCTCTACTGGACTGTTTGTAAGAAAACAAATAGGTCGGGTCGGGGGGAGTTCCTCCCGCCACGGGTCCTATGTAATCCCTCGCTACCTGCTCCATGGTCGGATAGTCGGCGAATAAACCATCTCCCCCACCTGGTTTGCGTGATGAGGAGGGGGCTGTGGACCCCCAGCAGGACCAAAAACAAGACCTGTCAAAGGGCGGATGAGCTCCTAGCGAGCCAACGGCCATCCACGCTTCAGTAGAAGCTGCAATCACTGTCATACATAGCATTGTAAGGAATGATGATAAAGCACACACACCAAAATCCTATACTTCTAGCGGCGGAAGTCCGCAGGAACTGGGGGACAGAGATGTGTGATTCCGTCACCATTCCCGTCGGAAACCAGCACCGCTGTGCCGCTAATGTTTTCACTGTGCGTTTGTGACAAGAAAGCACCATTGAACTCCCAAGATCCAACCATACAACAGCAATTTACAGTCGCCAATCAAGCTACAATCATATGGAAAATGCACAACTCCACACAGACTGCACCAGAGATCAGGATTGAACCTGGATGACTGGAGCTGAGGCAGTGTCTCACCACTTACAGCTTGGGGAAATGTTTAATCTTAAACTTGCAGCTTAAACTCATTATTTATCACATCAAATTAGGTACTTTAAAAACATAAGAGAGAATATCATGTGAATAATTACACCCAACATAATATGCAAATGAAAAATAAGGTCACTCAAGGGGAGAAATACAAAATGCTGGAGTAACTCAGTGGGTCAAGCTGCAGAGTCTGAAGGGTTCCAACCAGAAACAGCACCTATGCATGTTTTCCAGGGATGCCGCCTGACCCGCTGAGTTACTCCAGAGCTCAGTGTCTTTCTTTTCTGTAAACTGACGTCAGCTCAAGGTCTGAAGAAGGGTGCCGACCTGAAACGTTGCCTATTTCCTTCGCTCCATAGATGCTGCCTCACCCGCTGAGTTTCTCCAGCATTTTTGTCTACCTTCAGCTCAAGGGGAAATCTCTCAGAATGAAAACAAGATTAAATTGTTAAGTACCTCTTCGCAAACTGTTGAGAAACGATTCAAAAACTGAACAGTGTGTGCAATAAATTGATTAAGGAACGCTACTGTCCTCTTCTGCTGAATGGCTGGGACCTGCAGTGACAAATACATTGATTAATTGCATTTATTAAGAAAAAAAAATCTTGCATTTATTTTAAATGTAAAATATATGTCTGTGAGGGATGAGTGGGGAAAGGGCCTGGGGAATGAAATGGGAGAGGAATTTCTTGAAGGGCAGCCTACTGATGAGGACGAAGCTAGAGGGAGGGGGGGAGCAACCCAAGGGAAGGAGGGAAGGAGGGAAGGAGGTAACCCGAGGGAGGGTGTGGTCAGCTCGGGGAAGGAACATGGCCCAGAAGGAGGGAGAGGGGGACAGCCCGAGGGAAGAGCTCAGCCTGAGGGGAGGAAGCCGAGATGAAAGGGTGGGCAGCTGGAGGTAGGGTGAAGAGGCGATGGGGTGACGGAAACCCAACGGAGGGGGGAGGGATGAGGGGGGAAAGGGGGTTATTTGGCATATTCGTAGACTAGACCGTTCTGCCCTATGTATCGATGCTATCCCACCGCATAGCTAACCCCTGCCCACAAGCTGGGAAGAAATGCCAGCCGGCCGTGGCCTTCCAGAACATTCTACATCTGGGCGAAGGGGGGTCGGAGATGTTCCATACGGAAGTTTCCGGAAACCTCGATCCGCCAGAGGGAGGATTGGATGCAATGTTGCAGGCAGCAGTTAGTGAGGTTGGAGGAGAGGAAGTAAGGGGAAGGGGAGGCCGGAGGGGGGAAGTGGATGAGGGGTTGGGGGAAGGAGTGAGAGCAGCCCCAGGGAGGGAGAGAAGGAGGGTGAGTAGGGTTGATATACTCTTTGCCTCCCTCACCCGGGTCAGGTCGATGCCGGAGCCGACCAGCGGCAGCCCGTCCGCGTCCATGCTCCTCCCGCCGGAAGCCGTGCGGCGCGTGATGGCAACGGCCGCCCTCCGACCCGGAAAGGGCCCCGGCCCGCCGGCACCATGGCAACGGGCGCGGCCTGTAGTCCCTCCGCAGGCGCTGCCGGACCCCGACCCCGACCTAGAGCTAGACCCGGACCCGGACCCGGACCCCAGACCCCAGACCCCAGACCCCAGACCTAGACCCGGACCCCAGACCCAGACCCAGACCCGGACCCCGAACCCCTACCCGGACCTGGACCCCAGACCTAGACCCGGACCCAGACCCCGACCCCAGACCCGGACCCAGACCCGGACCCCGGACCCCAGACCTAGACCCCGACCCCAGACCCGGACCCAGACCCGGACCCCGGACCCCAGACCTAGACCCGGACCCTAGACCCGGACCCCAGACCTAGACCCGGACCCTAGACCCGGACCCCAGACCTAGACCCGGACCCAGACCCCGGACCCTAGACCCAGACCCTAGACCCGGACCCAGACCCGGACCTAGACCTAGACCCTGACCCCAACCCGGACCCAGACCCCAACCCGGACCCAGACCCCGGACCCCAACCCGGACCCCAGACCCGGACCCCGGACCCAGACCCAGACCCGTACCCAGACCCGGACCCAGACCTAGACCCTGACCCCAACCCGGACCCAGACCCCGGACCCCAGACCTAGACCCGGACCCTAGACCCAGACCCCGGACCCCAACCCGGACCCCAGACCCGGACCCGGACCCCAGACCCGGACCCTAGACCCAGACCCAGACCCAGACCCCAGACCCGCCGCGCTCTCCCACCCCGGGGGCTGGCAAGTGGCAATGCGCTAGTCCACAGGCAGCCTGGTCGTAGGTCATATTGTGAAATTATCCAATCCCTTGGATGAAAATAAAGCGGTGTGCTGATTAATAAATCTAGAGATGGCACAAAAACCGACGGTGGTGATTGTAAGGGTGGTTGCGGGATATGGATCAGTTGGAGATAGAACGCAGTTGGGTATAGAAATGGCAGATGCTGTTTAAACTTGATTGAGCAATGGGATTAAGACCTGCAGCAAATGGCCAGCATTAGATTACATACATGAATCTCAGAGTGGTAAATATAAAACAATCACCAACTATACCAACATTTGAGAAACAGTTAGACAGGTACATGGATAGGACAGATTTGGAGGGATATGGACCAAACGCAGGCAGGTGGGCCTAGTGTTGCTGGGACATGTTGGCCGGCGTGGGCAAGTTGTGCCGAAGGCACAATTATTATAATGTTATAATGTAATAACATTATTATAATGTTGTGCACATGATTCCTGTGTATGAGACCAAATTTAAGAGAAGTAAGCCAGAAAAGAAAGTGATAAGGACATGGACAAATGAATGTAGGGAACAACTGAAAGCCTGTTTTGAATTGACGGACTGGGAAACCTTTCAGGAGGGTTCACTAGATGAAATAACCATAGTTACAAACAATTATATTGATTTTTGTGTACAGTTGGTTGTGAGGGATAAAGTGATTAAACCCCACTATTGTAAGGGGCTTTAAAGAGGATTCAAACCGATAGAGGACAGGGAGAGGGTTCTGACACAGCTGTGTATAAAAGTTACCAGAGCCATCCTTGAGTAAGAAGTGATAGCATTGTATAGCGGTAGAAGGGAGTGATGTAGATATACCCCTATCAGTAGAAGGGAGTGATAGATGGGACCCTTGTCACTATAGCTTAGCTTTAGTGCTGATATAGGAGAACTGAGAGAGTTCAGTTGGAGGTGAGCAAAACTAGGGCAGGTCATAGACAACTGAGCATGCTTAATAAAATAAATGAATATTACAACACACCCCTGGTCAAGAAACTGCTCATTACCATGCACAAGTCTGGACATGCGATGTATGATGTGGGAGGTACTGGGGGGACGTACCTACAGATTGTCTGATTGGAGGGGGTCAAAGAAGGGGAGGTTGGATGTAGAATTGTGTGTATAAAGGGGGTTTAACCTTCTGACTTCGGTGCGTCTCTACTTGGAGAGGCACCCGACTCTGCAGACTCGCAAATATAATAAAGAATCTCTTGCTTCCACGATTTAGTCTCTGAGTAGTGATTGTGAGCACAGTGCATATCTCTCAAACTGGGGGCTCGTCCGGGATCGCCACTCCGGCTGCTTGGTGGAGGCAAAGAAGGAAGGGAAGGTGCACCCTGCTGATTTCAGGAGTCTCTGATCTCCTTGCTTGCCATCAGCGGTTTGAGCGAGTGATATTCGGCCCAAGAGACTCAGGAAGCAAGAGGGAGTGTCAGATAAATAAACAAGGGACGGTCGAGCGATTCTTGTGCACAACACCCGGGTAAGAAAACTGACCATTAACTATTGCCTGGGCGACCGAGGGTCTGTCGGACGGGAATAGTCTGATAAGATAAAGATAACCGGAACGGGAAAAGTAAGAGTCCGGGGGGGAAAGAGGACAAGGCTCACACTGGTGAAGAGCCGCACATTCCGCCTGATAGTCCATTGGGGCGAATGTGGCAATCTTGGGGAGATGGAAGCCCCGGGGGTAAAAGATAAGGAGACTACGATTAAGTTCTATTATTTTGATTAACCAAAGGAACCAATAAGGGGGAGTTCAGTCTGGTGGCACTGGACTGTACAGAATATTCAGGGTATCACTCAGACATTGCAAAAATCTAAGGAAAATCACAGTGCCAAATGTTTTGAGTACGAAAAGTTAAAAAAGAAAGGAGCAGCACATGAAAGAAATATTGAGTTGTTTCACACAATCTCATTGAAGTAAGAAAGGAACTAATGTGATTTGTGTGTATAAACCGGTTTTGTATGAATGAGGAAGTTTATATATGTGATAGGTTTGTTTGCTGTAGGCCACATGCTGTAGGCCACATGCTGTAAGGGTAGGTGTGTGTGTTCCTTTAAGAAATTGTAAGCAATGGGGAGGTTACAAACAGCTGTAAGGTAACAGACAACGCTTTGTATCATCGCAACTTAAAAGGGGAAAGTTGGAAAATGTAGGTTGCTTGGCTTCTATAGATTTCTTTTCAGTAAAGTTAATTTGGAAAATTGTTAGTCATATGTATTTAAACTAGGAATTGGAATTTGGGAATTGTAGGGAAAATGGTTTGAACAAAATTAGAAATAAGTTAATTGCTGAACAACAAGCAGCTTTTATGGTTTGTTTAGATAAACATTCTGGTTGGAGAAGGGTAATAAATTAATGGGACCCAGGGGGGAAAAAAAAAGGAGTTGGCAGACAATTATGTCAATAATGGGAAGTTTATTTACTTCAGAAGAAAATCAGATGGTCAGACAAGCAGGAATAAAGATCTGGGAAAAGGGGTTGCAGGCTCCGGGGGTAGCAGCAGACGCAGGTCAGCAGTTACTAAAGGTTAATTTCGTAACCAAGTCATGACCAGATATTATAAAGATACTGGAAAAATTGGAGGATTGGAATGACAAACCATTAAATCAATTGTTAACAGGGGCTCAGAAAGTATGTGTACGACGGGATGAGGAAAAACAGAAGGGAAAGGCAAAAATGATGTTGCAGGCAGTACTGCAAGGGGTAAAGAAGAGGGGAAACGAAGGTGACAGAAGGCCGGGTGCTCATGGAGACCGGGGAAGGGGAAGCGGCAGAGACAGAGGACAAGGAAGAGGTGAATGGAGGGACCGAAGTTGGGGTCCCCGGGAAAACAAGGAACAAGGATCAGGAGGGTGGTACACGGTGCCATCCCGGTGTTTTCATTGTAGCGAGGAGGGTCATTTCAAGAGGGAATGTCCCAGGCTACGACGGGAGGTGCAGTCGTACGCACTCATGGAGGAAGAATAGGGAAGTCAGGGGTCCCGCTCCCTGGGGTGTATGGGATACACACGGGAACCTCTGGTAAACTTCAAATTAGGACCACAGGGAGAGGATATGGTATTTATGGTAGATTCGGGAGTGGAGAGATCAAGCGTAACTAAGGTACCGGAAGGAATGGAATTGGGTGAAAAACAAGTCAGAATCTCGGGGGTAGGGGGGAAAGTGATGACTGCCCCCGATGTACAAGGGGTGGTGGTAAAATATGAGAATCGAGAAGTCAGTGGATTTTAAAAGGAAGGTGAATAAATTTGCAAAGGAGGATAAACTATCTGAGAAGTAAGAAATTGAGTTTAGAATGAGAAAGAAGGCAGATCAGAAAGGATTAAAGTGGGAAGCAGAGGGATAAATTGATGCGACTACTTTAAACAGATAAGAGCAGGACAGACACAGATTATCCTTTGTGGCACCCATAAACTGAGAGGGCTAAGAAATACCTTACCCAATATTCCTGATGGGGCAGGAAATGGATTATGGCTTTGGAGGACGATTATTGACTCTGGGAGATTTGAAGGAACTGACAGAACTCCTGAAGATGGCTGGTATAAAAATGCTGTGAACAAAGCAATAAACAATGGCATGCTGTTTGACACAGTCAGGCAGAGGATATGGGAGGCCCTCGGACAAAAATCCAGCAGCCTATCTGGAGAACAAGCTGAAAAGGTGGAGACTGGAAACTGAACAAAAATAGAAGGCAGCCAGTTAATGAACACTATATTTTGAACCACTGTGGTGGATGTCATTCCTCCTAAAGTCAAGTCTAGATTGGAGGAGGTGGTGGGATTGTAATCTATTTCCCACCCCTGATTCAGTGATCATTTGGTCAATGAGGTTGAGAAATATCGCAAAGATAGGAAAAATACTTGCAGACCAGCAGGAAGAGGTGCAGAGAAAAATGATGCAAATGTAACTTGAAGAGCTCAAAAAGAAAGAGTATGAAAAAGGAAAGACAATGTTGTCAGTAACAACAGACCTGGTTGAAAAGTCTGAAATAAGTGATGCACCGACACACAGTGAATCATATGACAGAGCCAAACAGGGGCCAGAGATTCCATGCCAGTAATAAATGTATTTGGGAGAGTGTTTCCTCAAATGCCCTATCAGGAGTGAAATAAATCTGGATATAAGCCCAGACAGGACTGGGGTCCCCAAGGCAGGAAGGGATCTCAAGGAAGGCTAGTAAGGAGATAGGTAATTGATAAGGTGTGTTGGGGATGTGAACAGGTACGGTAATCAGGAAATAATAATAATAATATTAAGATAATGGTGAACATATCTATGGTAAGAACATTAAGAAGAGGTATTAAATACACCTAGGCTAGGATGCGACAGGGTTTTAAATACTAGCACCATGTTTTTAATCAGATGTTGTAGGCACATTTGGAAGGTGTTGATTTAGTATGTGGATGATTTGTTGGTTTGTTCCACAAGTGAGAAGCAATGTGGGAGACATTGTAATTATCTTGGAAAAGATGGCACAGGAAGTCATAATGTTTCAAGGAAGAAGTTGTTGTTTTGTCAGCAGCAGGTAGAATATTTTGGACGAGTAATATCTAAAGGAGTAAAAGCTATAGCACAGGATCAAATTGAAGCGATAATTGAAGTTCCCAAACCTCAGACAGTAGAACAGATGATGATGATATTGGGAATGGCAGGATATAGTTCAGACTAGATTGGGAAGTATGTTGAAATTGTGATGCCATTAAGGAAAATAATAAAGGAAGAAGGACACACAAGTGTGAGAAATGTTTTACAGTCAGATCTTTGAATGAAGGGGACAAAAAGGTTTTGCTTGTGGATGTTTCTTGTTAAAGGGATCATAATAGCAAGTATGCAGGGTTTGAAGTGATGCATCAGGATGAATTAGACTTTAAGGTAATCAAATTGGAAGCTTGCCTGCAATCTTGCTTAGCTCAATTGGCAGAAATTAAGGCTTTAAGAGCAGCATATGTACATGGAGTCTGGCACATGTTTGGAGCAGTAGGGAAACAGAAAGGCTTTGAGAAAAGCAACGGAGACCCCATGCAAAGTTAGCAGTGTCCCCCTATGAAATGTTGTTTGGGTTACCTTATTTGGGAAAGATAGAAGAAATACCCACCATAGAGGGCAGTGATGTATTCTTAACGAACTATTTACTGGCAGTATCCCTTACAGAATTAAAAGTTAAAGGGATTATTGGCTCAAAGCCCACCACTCGACTTTCCAATACATGCTGTAAAGGCCGGCGACTGGGTACTGGTCAAGAATTAGAAGGAGGAGAAACTCCAGCCCCAGTGGACCGGCCCATACCTAGTATTACTTACAACCGAGACAGCAGTACGAACAAAAGAAAAAGGGTGGACCCACGCAATCCGGGTTAAAGGACCCGTTGATTCACCCGCTCTTGATAAGGAGGAACAGTGGATGGTGAAGCCAGGAAATAAACACCTAACATTAACTTTTAGAAAAAAATAAATGTATAACTAACAATATGAAAGGAGCAGTCATGGTATTCCTCTGCATGTAATTATGGTAAAAAGTATTAATAACTGTGATAAATGTTATCATCCTATCAGATACGGAGGGCGGACAACCAGATCATTTACTTATCATTCCCATGTGAACGATGATTGCTATAACCTGAGGACTAGAACTATTTGTGAAGACGGGGGAAAGAAGTATTATAGGGTAGAGAATAGAGGATATGTAGGGAGGTTTGGGTACGTTACCTGCCTAAAGGTGGAGAGATGGGTTTGTATGACTAGGACAGGACAGTTAGGTCTCCCTTTCCATGCCTTAAGATGGACATTAGACAAAATGAAGGAGGAAGTAATAAAAAGGTTAACGAAAGTAGTAGTCACCAAGCCTCCCCCTCCCCCGCCTACTCAGCCTCAATTGCACCAGACACTGTACGAAGAAATAAAGAAGCAGATTGAGATCCCTGAAGGAGGAAAAAACCTGTTTGTGGACTTGGCCCTCCGAATAGCTGGAACCGTGAATGTGCTAACTGTTGGGTCTGTGGCGGACCACTGATGAGCTCACGTTGGCCGTGGAGAGGATCCATTGTTGAAGTATGGGACCTGATGGAGTGGAACCTGACAGTTGGACAAGACCGAGATCCCCAGGCATGGGTCCTGACAGACGCTCCGGTTGGGACTGAGTGTATCGCTAGGCCCTGGGTAAAGGATGCCGTCCTAGTAGGCAGCAGCCCCTGCCAGCGCATCGTCACCCAGTGGCCAAATCAGTCCCGAGTGTGGTGGCCAGAGGAGCCTAAATGGTATCCAACTAAGAAAGACGGGAGAAACTGCACTATCTGGATGAAGACCGATGGAATTGAATTGACTGGACTATGGAAATGCACCGGGAACAACCCTTATCAAGGAATCCTGGTGTTGCGAGACATATGGAACAAGGTTACCTCTAGTGGACCGACCTCTGAAGGACTGTTATGGATATGCGGACACAAGGCATACTCGGTGTTAAACAAATTGGAGCGGGACTTGCTTTATTGGACTGGTACAACCGGGATTTTTCCTGTTAAACACCGAAGAAGGGCGGTCGCTAGGAACACCTGCATTTGACGACCTATATCGGTAGAAGAGGAAAATAGACATTGGAGAATGGGAAGATGATGAATGGCCACCCGCAAGAATCATCTCATACTATGGACCAGCCACTTGGGCACAGGATGGATCCTGGGGCTACCGAACCCCGGTATACATGTTAAACCGGATCATAAGACTTCAGGCAGTACTGGAGATAATTACCAACCAAACTGCAGGGGCATTGGAGATGCTGGCAAAGCAGCAGACACAGATGAGAGCAGCAATATACCAGAACTGGCTGGCCCTAGATTACCTCCTGGCAGAAGAAGGAGGGGTATGCGGGAAATTCAACCTCTCTAATTGCTGTCTAAACATCGATGACAATGGACAGGCAGTGATGGACATATCAGAAGGAATCCGTAAGTTGGCACATATTCCAATACAAAAGTGGAATTCGATTATGGGTACCCGATGGTGGGATTCCATCCTCGGAGGAACATGGTGGAGAACAGTGGGCCTCATGTTTCTATGTGCAGTGGCTGGACTGATCTTTATCCCCTGTTGCATCCCTTGTTTTAGGGAACTTATTACAAGTCAGATGCAGGCTGTAGTCGTGCCTATGGGAGAGAAAGGGGTAATACAGAAAATAATGATAATGCGGCCAGGGAAGGTCCAGGATCCACAGGAAAAGGAGATTAGGACAATGTTACGTCAATTCGAACTGAAGGAGCTTGAAATTAAGGTTTAATCAATAGATGCGTAGCAAAAGATAAAGGGTGGATTGTGAGGGATAAAGTGATTAAACCCCACTATTGTAAGGGGCTTTAAAGAGGATTCAAACCGATAGAGGCCAGGGAGAGGGTTCTGACACAGCTGTGTATAAAAGTTTCCAGAGCCATCCTTGAGTAAGAAGTGATAGCATTGTATAGCGGTAGAATGATGTAGATATACCCCTATCAGTAGAAGGGAGTGATAGATGGGACCCTTGTCACTATAGCTTAGCTTGAGTGCTGATATAGGAGAACTGAGAGAGTTCAGTTGGAGGTGAGCAAAACTAGGGCAGGTCATAGACAACTGAGCATGCTTAATAAAATAAATGAATATTACAACACACCCCTGGTCAAGAAACTGCTCATTACCATGCACATGTCTGGACATGCAATGTTTGATGTGGGAGGTACTGGGGGGACGTACCTACAGATTGTCTGATTGGAGGGGGTCAAAGAAGAGGAGGTTGGATGTAGAATTGTGTGTATAAAGGGGGTTTACCCTTCTTCGGTGCGTCTCAACTTGGAGAGGCACCCGACTCTGCAGACTCGCAAATATAATAAATAATCTCTTGCTTCCACGATTTAGTCTCTGAGTAGTGATTGTGAGCACAGTGCATATCTCACTAAGATAAGATAACCCACTAAGGATCTATCCCAACAACAAATCATTTGTAACTAAGGACATAAAAAAGTAATAAATACAAGGAAAGTGACTTTCAAAAACAAAGATTCTGGAGCACTTAGACAGAAAAAGAACTGAAAATAAGATTAAGCAAAGCAAAACTGGCACACAGACAGCATCTGAAAGAATAAGCCAATAACTCCAAAAAGGTATGGGATACAATGAAATCTATGACAGGAATGTCAACCCCATCTAAATCTATTGTGACAGATAACGAACCCTTTCCAATGAACTCAATACTTTTTTTGCCAGATTTGAATCCCTAGATAATTCTACCAAGTGTACCGACATCCTTAAATCTGTTATACCTGCTGTCTCAGACAGAATTGTCATCACTCTCAGAAAAACATTTCAGCGTACAAATACACGGAAAGCTGCTGGGCCGGATGGATGCAGCGCCTTCCTCTTGAGGAACTTTGCAACACAGCTGGCTCAAGTGTGGCAACAAATCTTTCAGGCCTCAGTAGACACACACACTGTCCCTCTTGTTATGGAAAACTTCACATATAAAACCTTTGCCCAAGAATACATGTCCCAAAGAATATAAGGATTTCAGACCCAAAGTCCTCACATCGGTGATTATGAAATCTCTCGAAATAATTTTGCTCCCACATTTCATCAGTACCACAAAAAATAAACTTGACCCAAATCAATTTGCCTATAAGCAGGGCTGTGGCATGGAAGATGCTGTTGGCTCCTTAGTTCATATTATCTCTAAACACTTAGACAAACCCAACACCTATGCAAGAGTCCTCTTTCTAGATTTTTCGTCAGCTTTCAACACAATTCAATCATACATTTTGGTGTCAAAAATGGTCCAGCAGGAACTTAATCCATATCTGATTCACTGGTATGCTTCCTTTCTCACTGACAGAGTACAGATAGTAAAGGTGAATAAAACCCTTTCATCTGCCATCACAACCAACATTGGGTCACCCCAAGGTTGTGTGAGTTCACTATGCTGTTTCCTTTTATACTGATGATTGTCGTACAGATACACCAAATCAATATATTCTAAAATACTCAGATGATACAGTTCTATTATCTCTTTTAAGTAACTCAGACAACCCCGGGCTGCACCAACTCGGCATAAACAAATTGGTCGAGTGGACTTGAGATTAACATAAAGAAAACAGAAGAGATTGTATTTGGCTCACCATCTGACTCTCATAAAGTTTGACTTGTTACCAATAACGAAAAAAGCAAGCAGGTGTCTTCATTTAAATACTTGGGGGTGATGATAGACTATCAGTTATCATGGAATAACCACATTGATAAGATTTGCAATAAGACAAAACAAAGAATCTGATTTCTCCACCGACTAACATCATTTGGAGCAAGTAAACAAATCCTTTTATTATTTTTTACTGCCGCGATAATGTTTTGCAGTATTATAACACTACTTGGTACAAGAGTCTGCCTGCCACTTCTAAATCAAAACTGCTCCAACAAATAATAATTTGCTCAAAGGTTGTAGGTCAACCACTACAAAAATTGTATCTATCATCCTACCTTAAAAACATACTAAGGATGGGCATTAACATTTCCTCTGACACCAACCTCTCGGCCCTTCCAGTCCGTGCCGACCATTTGTTTTCCCCTAGTCCCATCTACCTGCACTCAGACCATACCCCTCCATTCCCTTCCCGTCCATATACCTATCCACTTTATTTTTAAATGTTAAAATCGATCCTGCCTCCACCATTTCTGCTGGAAGCTCATTCCACACAGCCACCACCCTCTGAGTAAAGAAGTTCCCCCCCACTTAACCCCTAAACTTCTGTCCCTTAATTCTCATGTCATGCCCTCTTGTTTAAATCTTCCCTACCCTCAATGGGAAAAGCTTATCCATGTCAACTCTGTCTATCCCTTTCATCATTTTAAAGACCTCAATCAAGTCCCCCCTTAACCTTCTGCGCTCCAAAGAATAAAGACCTAACTTGTTCAACCTTTCTCTGTAACATAGTTGCTAGAACCCAGGCAACATTCTAGTAAATCTCCTCTGTACTCTCTCTATTTGGTTGACATCCTTCCTATAATTAGGCGACCAAAATTGTACACCATACTCCAGAATTGGTCTTATCAATGCCTTGTATAATTTTAACATTACTTCCCTACTCCTATATTCAATGCTCTGATTTATAAAGGCCAGCACACCAAAGGCTTTCTTTACCACCCTATCTACATGCAATTCCACCTTCAGGGAACTATGCACAGTTATTCCTAGATCTATCTGTTCCACAGCATTCCTCAATTCCCTACCATTTACCATGTACGTCCTATTTTGATTTGTCCTGCCAAGATGTAGCACTTAACACTTATCAGCATTAAACTCCATCTGCCATCTTTCAGCCCACTTTTCCAAAAGGCCCAAATCTCTCTGTAGACTGAAAATCTACTTCATTATCCACAACACCACCTATCTTAGTATCATCTGCATACTTACTTATCCAATTTTCCACCCCATCATCCAGATCATTGATGTACATGACAAACAACAGTGGACCCAACACAGATCCCTGAGGCACCCCACTGGTCACCGGCTTCCAACCTGACAAACAGCCATCCACCATTACTCTCTGACATCTCCCATTCAGCCACTGTTGAATCCATCTTGCTACTCCGCCATTAACACCCAAAGATTTAACCTTCTTAACCAACCTTCCATGGGGAACCTTGTCAAAGGCCTTACTGAAATCCATATAGACAACGCCCACTGCTTTACCCTCATCAATTTCCCTAGTAACCGCTTCAAAAAATTCAAGAAGGTTTGTCAAACATAACCTTTGCAGGCACAAATCCATGTTGACTGTTCCTGATCAGACCCTGTTTATCCAGATGCTTATATATATTATCTCTAAGTATCCTTTCCATTAATTTGCCCACCACTGACGTCAAACTAAGAGGTCTATAATTGCTAGGTTTATTCGTTGATCAGCTTTCTATCTAGGAAGTTACTGATACAGGATAGGTGACAGTGGCTCAGTAGGTAATACATCTGCTACTGGCAATTGCATTTTCAAATTCCACTCCAGAGGTTTGATCACACTGATATTTTCAGGTCTCCACAGAGAGTGTTGGACACCAGCGATCCTATCTTTCTGATGACATTTGACCCAATAATTCTCACTTTGCCTTACTAGGTTTAGGTTTATTATTGTTACATGTATTGGGTACAGTGAAAAGCTTTGTTTTGCATGCGATCCAAACAGATCAGATATACCATACATATACTATCAAGTCAAACTCAAGTGCAATAGGAATAGCAAAGAGGTAGGAGAGTGCAGAATATAGTTCTCAACATTGTAGAGCATCAGTTGCACAAACAAAGTCCACAATGAGGGAAGAGGTGGATTAGACATTACCCTAACTTATGAAAGAACCGCTCAGAAGCGTTAAAACGAATCTGGTGGTGTGCGCTTTCAAGCTTCTGTACCTCTGCCTGACAGCAGCAGGAATGGCCAGGGTAGGACATGTCTTTGATTATGTTCTCAGCTTTTCCAAGGTAGAGTGAAGTGTAGATTAGTTTATAGGTGTTTAGCATGCACATTGGTTGTGGTGTTTCCGACAATGGTGACTGAACTTTAGAGTTAGTTTCTTGAGTGCAAAATATTCTGGAAGTCATAAAAGGTGCTCTCAAAATAAATACTGTACTCTTTCTTTACTACATCCAGTTGCTCTCCCTTTATCTCCACCAATGAGAAAGGAATAATTTTCTGAATAAATGAATTATTGATTTTTAAAATGGTCACAAGTCTTTGATTTTTAAAGATTTAATAGCCAAATCTCCTACATTTCTGTGAATTTGCTTGTGTTTATTTGGATCATTCCTCAAAGTAAAGAGATCAACAAATGGCCTTTGGCAAAGTAAACAGTTATGGATGCATTCTTGCTAGACAGAAATCTTTCATTTTTAAACCAAACGAATATGTTTACCAAAGATAAATAACAGAAGATACTAAAGGGTAAACTTTCACCTTCATCAGCTGTGGAGTTGGATGAATGCGGATACTCTGTCAGAGTTGTAGTGCACAGAAATGGGCCCTTCAGCGCACCATATCTATACTAATCCTACTTGCCTGTATTAATTTTAAATGTGTTTGGTGGTGCCACAGTGGCGCAGCGGTAGAATTGCTGACAAACAGTGCCAGAGATCCAGATTTGAGCCTATCTATGGGTGCTTGGCTATACAGTTTGTACATTCCCCCTGTGCCAGCAGGTTTGTAGGTTAATTTTCTTCTGTAAATTGTCCCTAGGATAGGATGGAACGTGTACGGGGATCGCTGGTTGGTGTGGACTCGGTGGGCTGACGGGCCTGCTTCCACGCTGTATCTCTAAACTAAATTCCATGCCCCGAATGTCCTGCTCTTTCTAGTGCCTGTCAAGATAGTAGCTCATTCCAGATACCAACACATCTTAATCCTAAACCTTTTATTTTCAGATACCTCTCCCATGGGAAACAGAGACGGGCCATTTACCCTATCAAGGCCTCTGATAATTTTATATACCTCTATCATATCACCTCTCAGCCTCGTTCACTCCAAGGAAAACAGATCCAGCCTATCCAATCTCCCCTTTATAAAGGAGGAGGCATAGGGGTTAGAGATAACTGCACACCGTCAATTCCAGCCTCACGCATTGTTTTAACTGTTCAAACATCAGTGGCTGTGTATTCAACAACCTAGAACTTAAATTCCATCTATAACCTCTTCAACGTCCTTTAAGATTTTGCTTAAAACCTACTTCATTGTCAGAGATGAACACTGAGGGAGGAACAGTCCGGAAGAAGCATCATACTGAAGAGGGAGCAGCAGCACATAGCTGGAGAGGTTAAATTGACAGCTGAACCAGTGGAGGGGCAGGACAAGAGAGTGTACACTTATAGAGAGGCTTTCACAGGGAGTGCCACACTGGTGGAGTGTCTGGGCTGAGGGAGTGCTATACTGTCAAAAAGAAGGACTGAGGGAGTGTCACAGTGTCAAAGGAGAACGGCTGTGGGAGTGCCACAACCTCTGAGGGGAAAGACTGAAGGAGTGTCACACAGTCAGTGAATAAGGACTGAGAGAGTTGCCCTGCCAGGAGAGGGGGGGGGGGAAAGAATATGAACCGTATCCCAGGGCTTCCATACTCACAAATCACCACAGAATGCAAGGATGATTCTTGATGTGTTCAATTGGAAACTCCCTCCCCCAGACGACCTTCTACCCAACCAGTGCAAAAAGCTCACAGAAGTCAGAGGTGTCCAGACCAGAATCTTCCACAGATGCTGCCTGGCCTATTGTGTTCCTCCAATATATTGTGTTTTGCTCAAGATTCCTGCATCTGCAGTTCCTTGTCTCAGAGGCCTTTGTCACTGAGGCTCAGATTATTGGATCAGCTGACTGCCTTTTCACTTCCTTTCCTACTTCCCCAATCCGGCCTCAAACTCCTACCTCTCCCTAGATTCCCCTCTCTGAAACCATCTCCCCCATGAGATCCATCTCCTCTTCTCTCATTCCTATTCTTTCAGTGCCAGAAATTCCTCAGGAATCTATTTGGGTGAAGATCAGTGGAAATTCCATTTGGTCATCCATCTGGAATTATCCCCACTCCGCCCCCACCAATTTTCTGTCCAGCTGATCAGGAACCAGGGACAGAAATCCCCACAATATCTTTCCAATTCAACATGTCAAATAAAGGAAAACATTGACACCAAGTAACATTTAATACGCACTCAGCTTAATTGCAACCTGACAATGGTAATGGAAATGTATTCATTTCTTGAATTTAGCCAAGCTGTAATTTGTATACAGAACTTTATCATTGGTGACTGTTTAACAGTTTAAAATGAATGGAAAAGTACAATGAGTGCTACATTCTGCACGGATAATCACCATTTTTGGCTGACAGATGTTATGGTTGGATCACATCAAATTGCATATGGAAAAATGAACAATCTGACCTCAATATACTTAACTATCGTCCCACTTAATCTAAGAGCTCTCCAGGACTTTGCTAATCTAATTGGACCCCAGTGTCCTAAAGAACAGAGAAGCTAATGGTTCTTTTAGGGATGCAGTAAATTCCTTCACCAGGTTTAGTACCAGAACAGATTGTGCTTTGTGGGAGGTTTCATGTTCTCGTCTCATTTGTTCCAATTTTTGCTTGGATTCCTTTGTTTAACAGAAATAAAGTTATAATCACAATTAACAATTATCAGAGAAATTCCAGGCACCCCACATTTTACGCCAGGTTTACATACGTGCAAATTAAGCATATCCGCGACCAGCAGTAAATTTGAGCACGTTAATCAGAAAATACCAGCATGTAAATCAAGCTTTGTTATTAAAGGAACAAGTGTGTTATTTAAAAAATACGTAAATCAAACGTGTAAAATGCAAGGTGCCTAGATTTGCACAAACATTTTGCAATTCACTGTACCACGTTTCTAATCTGCTCATATCTGTATTAAACATATCTAGCAGAAATGGTAGGGGTGAGTACAATTAAAACATTTAAAAGACATTTGGACAGATGCATGGATAGGAACAGTTAAGAGGGAATATGGGCAAAATGCAATCAAGTGGGACCTGTCCAGGTAGGCAATTTGGTCAGCATGGATGAGTTGGGCCAAGGGACCTGTTTCTGCACTGTATTAATCTCGCACTTCACCCACTTTGAAGACTTGAAAATACCACAAATGTATTAGAAACTTATTTCACTTTCCAAAATATAAAATCAATCCCATAAATGGATACATTCCTCAGCTACTCATTTCCATTTCAGACTTGTTGGACAACACACCAAACAGGATGTGACAAATTCACAACGGTTCAATGGCGCTTTATTTACATGCGCACTTCAAGGTGAGATTCATTTTGCACAGATACACAAGTCGCCATATTCTGGCGCATTTACAAAAAGGTCCACCGTCTGTTCCACATGCTCGATGTACTGGAGTGGCTCCCGATCCAGGTAAGCTCCAGGCTGCAGCAGGGCCTCCTCCGTCGCCCTCGACCGCCTCGGCACGTGAACCAACGTTCCTCTCCTTGCCCGACCCTCTGTGTCCCGGGGATGCCTCCTGCAGATGGCCTTGAAGGCATTGGAGGCAATTCCCCAGTCCCTTTCCTCCCGGCTCTCTCCTCGTGTCCGTCGTCACCCGTGGTTCCTTCCACCTCGACCCGGGTCTTCTGGGTGGAGCTCGGTGGCTTCTGAGCTTCCTCTCTGCAGGCCAAGCCCTCCGGCTCGGTTTTCACGACGGCGAGCCAGGCCAACCAAGTGCCACGTGTGGACCAGCACCCAGTCGCACAGGAACACATCACAATTAGTGTAGGAAGGAACTGCAGATGCTGGTTTAAACCGTAGACACAAAAAGCTGGAGTAACCCAGCAGGCCAAGCAGCATAGTTGGAGAGAAGGATGTTCCTTCTCTCCAGAGATGCTGCCTGTCCCGCTGAGTTACTCCAGCTTTTTGTGTCTAACCTAGCAAGTAGTAATGTTCACAAATGCCGTCAGCTGGGAAAGCTCAGCCTGTTGGTCTGACGTTTCATGGGCAGCATTCTTGCTAAGTGACAAAACTGTGGGCTCAAATCCCACTCCAGATATTTAAAAAATCCAAGCCGAAGGTCTCCAGTGCGCCTCTCATTTGTACAATCTTTTCTCTCGGATATCAAAGAACCCATATTGGTTTGTTAAAGAACAAGTGTTTAAAAAAATATTTACTGCTCACTGAGGGTCACTAAAATCGATTCTCTGGCTCTCTGTCATAGCTGTGTGGGTGCTTGCTATACGTGCATTAGCCTTGTTTTTCTTACATTTGTAACTGCACTGTAAAACTTTCCTTTTTCTAATGCCACCAAGTCTTCAAGATTTTGAAGGAGCCATTGCTAGTGAGGCGCTTAACTCTCAATCCTGGATTCACTATTAATTTTTATAAATGGAAATACTGACTGATTCCAATATGCTATTTGTTTAAGAAGGAACTGCAGATGCTGGAACAATCAAAGGTAGACAAAAATGCTGGAGAAACTCAGCGGGTGAGGCAGCATCTATGGAGCGAAGGAATGGGTGATGTTTCGGGTCTGAAGAAGGGTCTCGACCCGAAACGTCACCCATTCCTTCGCTCCATAGATGCTGCCTCACCTGCTGAGTTTCTCCAGCATTTTTGTCTACCTCCAATATACTATTTAATATCATCTGAAGAGAGCTCAGTGAAGTTACGACAGAGGGGGATGATGAGATATCTAGCACATCAATTCTGCTCCTCTTCGCCTAGTTTCTTTGAGAGGGTGATAATGGGAACTTGAAGTACACACAAAAAGCTGGGTCAGGCAGCATTACTGGAGAAAATGAATAGGTGACGTTTCAGGTCAAGATCCTTCTTCAGACTGAGAGTCAGGGGAAAGGGCAACAAGATAGATGGTGATATAGAGAAACAGAACAAACGAATGAAAAATATGCAAAAAAATGTAACAATGATCAAGGAAATGGTCCTTTGTTGGCTGTGGGCTAGGTGATAACGAGTTAGTCATAGAATCATTCAGCACAGAAACAGGTCGTTCAAACCAACTTGCACATGACGACCAAGATGCCCCATGAAAACTAGTCCCACCTGCCCGGGAGTTTGGCTCATATCCCTCTAGATCTTTCCTATCCATGTATCCATCCAAATGTCTTTTGGTCAAATGTCAAAGGTCCAGCTTAGATTGGGCATCTTGGTTGAGTTGTGCTGCAGAAACTATTTCCATGCTGTATGACGCTGAATCAGGTCTCATCAGGTTTGCGTTGCGGATCCAGACTGTGTCCTGCGTGACACTGTTTCTGGGCTCTCGTGAACACCCTAGAATGTGTCACTACATTAAAGGTGCGATACAGATACAAGTTATACACATGAGAATCAAAATGAACAAATCTTTAATGTTGAGCTCGAGGCCCTCTCAGATGAAGTGATCATGATGCTTTGGTCCAGGCACCACAGGGACAGTAGTGAAGCCAACATTTAAAATGTTCGGTAGTGCGAACAAGCTGTTAAGGGGAACTTCTTTACATTTCCGTCATCCAAAATAAAACCTTGCGATCTCCGCCAACGGCACATAACGGGAGTGTCCGGTGCCAGCTCAAGCCTGAAGCTACGGGAGCAGAGCCAACCATGATAGCCTGTCAAGGGAAGAGAGGTTTGTTAACCGGACCACTACACCCATACCGCAGCCTGCCTGCACCCAACTCACCACAACCCACACAGTCGATGAGGTACTCACTCGCCTGGTGCCCAGGCCAATGCTCAACTGATAGTTTAGTTTATTGTCCAATCTGCAACATTTCGTGAAATCAAATAAGATAGGTGAAATAAGGACTTGCAGGGCAAGATCGAACGGGTAGAGCGGCCCAACCAATGTATTGTACACCCGCAACATGTCAATATGAACTATTTGGTGAATGCTTCTGTGATTTCCTAATTCTACTTTCTCCTGCCTTTGCCTCAGGGGCTCACATTAGTTTTGTTTTCTGAATCCAAGCTTACCTGGGGATGGCCCAAGTGGTGTACAAGCAGTTGACTGTTCATCTTGCCTGGGTAGCCAGTTGTTGCAAAAAGATTTTCATTAGCTTTTGACCATCTGCAAAACCAAAGAAGAATTGTAATTATATGAAAAAAAGTTGGCAAATCACCTTTTAATTTTCATTGCAACGAATGGGTAATACATCAATACACCATTCAAATAGAAACTTTCAACATCGACTGCTTGGAGGAAGGAGGATTGAAATCCAGGTAATTGGAGTTATAAGGCAGCTGCACTACCTGAACAAGGAAAGATTCTCGGGTTGCACAGTGGCACAACTGGTAGAGCTGTTGCCACATAGCCCCAGAGACCCAGGTTCGATCCTGACCTTGGCTACTGTTTGTGTGGAGTTTGCACAATGATGTGGGAGCTCATCCAATAAAGCACAGATTTCCTCCCACATCCCAAAGATGGCAGGCTTGAAGGCTAATTGTCCTCTGAATTGCCCCTGGTGTGTAGGGAGTGGACGTGAAAGTGGGATAACATAGCACTAGAGTGAACATGTGATCGATGATGTGCGTGGACATGGTGGGACGAAGGGCCAGTTTCCATGCTGCATCTAAAAAACTAAATTTGAAAAATCCTCATGGGGCCCATTTTCATTGTCAACGGGGGAGAATGAAGGAAGATTTAACTGAGGTGTATAAAGTTATAAGAACCCCACGTTCCAATGAGAATAAACCCAACCTCCAAATAACTACAGCCCTCCAATCCAGGGCAACATCCTGGTGAATCATATCTGCACTCTCCCTATCGCTACAATTCCATTCCCATAGTGAGGCGAGCAGACCTGTATACAATGCTCCAAAAGCAGCTTGACCTACGTTTTGTACAACTGCAAGATGTGCGGGATAAACACGGGTAAATGTGATAATTTTAAAAGGGGCATCTTGGTTGGCATGGATAAGTTGGGCTTGTTTCAGTGCTGTATGGCTCTAAGTCTAGTAAGGATGAAACGAGTGGGATAATTTCTCTGAGCAGAGGCCAGTAACTGGGGGGCACAGAATTAAGTTATTGAAGAATGTGATAGAGGCCAAGGAAAAATATTTTTATCTAGACAGTACTGGGGATCTGGAATTCTCTGGCAGAAACCCCTAACACATGGAAATGGTACACCAATGTCAATCAAGATTATAGACCAAGGTCAGGAAAGGGGCATTAATGTGGAAAATAGCTTAGCCCATGGCAGAAACTAGATTCCCCACCATCAACTCCATCTACACTTCACGCTTGGGAAAGCAGCCAATATAATCAAGGACCATTTACCTCTCCTCTCTCCTGTCAGGATAAAGATTCAAAAGCCTGAAAGCACTTGGCACCAGATTCAAGAACAGCTTCTCCCCTGCTGTTATCAGACTACTGAATGGTCCTCCCAACAGCTCGGGTGCAGTCCCTGTTCTTCCAATCAACCTCATTGCGGACCATGAACATTTTCTCTACAAATGTAATGCTGTGGCGCTAACATTATATTCTCCACCCTGATAAATGTGTCTTTGCACCACATGTTGTACATGTGTATGGCTTGATATGATTTGATTGCAAAGAAATACATGCAAATAAAAGCTTTGCACTGTATCTTGACACGTGACATTCTTAAAGCCAAGCCAACATCAATACTACTTAGGCTGGCACAGATCCAAGAGGCTGAAAGGCCTCAATTTTCTAGAGCTCCCATTAGAATCCTTTAGATTAATGGTGATGTTCGTCCATCAAATCAGTTCCATGACCAGCTTCCACAAACTGGAATTTAAACTACAACAAGTTGAGAATCTGAAGTACATTTGATAGTCCGGAGGGTACTAGGACAGCATACTCCCTTCCCCAACAGCATTAGGGAACCAGCTGGGCTTCAGTGGTTTTAAGATACCGATATTTAATACTAATATCAGCAGTCCTAGCCCTATGTGGGAAGTGTCCCACCCTTGTGCTATTTCACAGGGAACTTCCCAACAACCAATATTAGCTAGCAATGTTCTTGAACATTGCACCACACCAACCTCAGCAAAGGGCGGCATGGTGGCACAGCGGTAGCTGCTGCCGTACAGCGCCAGAGACCAGTGTTCGATCCTGACTACGGGTGCTGTCTGTACAGAGTTTGTACATTCTCCTCATGACCAGGTAGATTTTCACCAGGTGCTCCGGTTTCCTCCAACAAATGTATTGGTTTGTGGGTTCATTGGCTTTGGTAAGTTGCAAAAATGTCCTTAGTGTGTAGTGTTTAAGAAGGAACTGCAGATGCTGGAAAAATCGAAGGTAGACAAAAATGCTGGAGAAACTCAGCGGATGAGGCAGCATCTATGGAGTGAAGGAATAGGTGATGTTTCGGGTCAAGACCCTTCTTCAGACCCTTAGAGTGTAGGATAATTTTAGTGTCTGGGGAGATCGGTCAGCAAAGGCTCGGTGGGCCAAAGGGACTGTTTCCACACTGTATCTACAAATTCTAAAATTATGTTCATCTATGGACTGTTCCTTTGGTTGCACAACATACTTTGGTTTTCGTACTATTATGATTTACCTGGTATTATGGTTTCTAATTTGTTGTATTATTGATTATTATTGATTAGTACGGGTGTCAGGGGTTAGGGCACGAAAGCAGGAGATGGGGTTGAGAGGGAAAGATAGATCAACCATGATTGAATGGTGGAGTAGACTTGATGGGCCAAATGGCTCAATTCTGCTCCTATATCTTAAACATATATTTATTTGTGAGTTATTGCATTATTGGACTGTTAAGATTCACATGTAGTAATTTCATTGTTCCATTAAATACTCTTGACTATATCATTAAATAAATTCCATCTTACCGAAATCTCTGGGCTCCATCCAAGTGTGATGGTCTCTTCTCCTGGGGATAACTGTGGGCGAGAGACAGAAAAATCACAACTACTAAAATTAAGTTTATACACGCAGGTCTTGATATTTATTCAGATCTAATGAAGGGAACAGATTAGATATTCTTTATTGGGAAGCTTGGAAGCCATATATTTCAGGAATTAACACACCCCAGTAATCAGACTGTTCACCTGATCACCACATTACCAGCAAGTGAGTACATTTGTTGCTACAGATGTCAGCATCTGCATTCTCTCATGCTTGAACCCCTTTATGTTTTCAATTATTTTTCAGCCTTCACTACTAAAACGACTTTTATCTTTCCGATAGATGAGAGCTCAGTATTTTGCATCTTCTCTATATCCCCAATATAATGTGGAGACAAAAGCAGGCAGGAAATTCTCCAGATGCAAGGAACTGCAGATGCTGGTTTACAAAAAAAGACACAAAGTGCCGAAGTAACTCAGCAGGTCAGGCAGCAGGTCAACCAGGTACAGCAAGAACCCTTTTAACGGGATAGAAATGTCAAAGACTAGAGGGCATAGCTTCAAGGTGAGAGGGGCAAAGTTTAAAGGCGATGTGCGGGGCAGGTTATTGGCACAGAAAGTGGTGGGTGCCTGGAACGAACTGCCTGGGGTGGCGTTGGAGGCAGATACAAATGTGGCATTTAAGAGGCTTTTAGATAGTTCTGTACTGTTCTGTGTGGCCCACCCCACTCCCTGAACCTTGGAATAGATAAGGTAAATACACAGAATGTTTTTACCAGAGTAGGGGAATCAAGAACCAGAGGACATAGGTTTAAGGTGAGGGGGGGTGATTTAATAGGAAAGTGAGGGGCAACTTTTTCCACCACAAAGGGTGCTAGGTATAAGGAGTGGACTGCTGAAGGCAGGTATTATCACAAGGTTTAAGAAACATTTGGAAAAGTACATGTTTAGGATAGATACTTGTCTGGATAGTTTTAGAGGGATATGGGCCAAACACAGGCAGGTGGGACACAGGCAGGTGGGACCACCATGTAATGTTGGTTGCAGGGCCTGTTTCCACGCCGTATATCTCTGACTCTAACCTCGATGAGAGCCAACGGCCGTGTACGCCAACTGCCAAAGGAGATGAGGAAGAATTTATTTAGCCAGAGGGTGGTAAATCTGTGGAATTCATTGCCGCAGAAGGCCGAGGAGGCCGTCAATGGATATTTTTACGGCAGAGATTGACAGATTCTTGATTAGTACCGATGTCAGGGGTTGTGGGGAGGATGCAGGAGAATGGGGTTGAGAAGAAAAGATAAATCAATCACGATTGAATGGCCGAGTAGACTTGATGGGCCAAATGGCTGAATTCTGCTCCTATAACTTATGTACCTGGAGCGAGTGATGTCCCAGATCAGCCAGTCATTGCCCGCCACCGCACCAACTTTGATGGTGTTGCCCAGGCACCAGTCGGCCGACAGCAGCGGCATCTGGCCACAGTCCACGGACAGGATAGCCTGCAGAGTAACCAGGTCGTAAAAGCGGATGATCCCATTCTTCTCTGCCACCATCAGCTGCAAGAAACGAGAGAAGAGTCAGTATCCCAAACCGCAATGGGCTGAATGGCCTCCTCCTGTCCATTTAGTGAGGAGGTGGTCAAATCGATTCTATGAACATCAGTGGAGGGAATGGACAGATGACGTTTCAGGTCAGATCCCTTCTGACCAGAACTGACCTGTTAGTTACCTTCCCTCCACAGACACAGCCTGACCCGCTGAGTTCCTCTAGTATTTTGTGTTTTGCTCAATATTCCAGAAGTCCTTGCACATGACAAGCCAAAACCAATTTGTTCGTAGTCCCTGTGAAACATCCATTAAAGACATTGCAGGGTTTAGACTACAAAATATGGTCCCAATTCAGGGCCTTCACTGGTGTAAAAGAAAATAACTTTTTTAAAGTTAAAGGCCACCAAGTCTGTTTTCTTCCCCCAGTTATTATTGGCAGTAAATGAAAAAATTCCAGCCCTAGATCTGCCCTGCTGCTCCAGTGCTCCCAGCTTGTGGTTCAAGTCTCCCACAGACACAAACAACATAGGATTTAGAAAAAAAATTACAAGTGAACCTTGAACACGTCCTCAGGATGCCAACACAAGCTCATTCCCGGAGAGTGAAGCAGAAACGAAGTCTTTTGATTTCCATCGAGGTCCCAGATACTGAAACACATGTAATCACAATGCATTCATTTATGAGCAATAGCTATGCAGCTTAGCTTATAGACGTGCTTCACGAATACTCAAAGATACATAATTGAGTCATGCAGCCCTGAAACAAGCCCTATTACCCATAGTCCACATCACCTTTACCCCGGTCCACATCAACCATTAAGCACCCGTTTGCACACTCTTTGCTCTCCAAGTTTCTCAAGTCCTCCACAGATTTGACAGCTCACTCAGAGTAAGTTGATGGGCCGCTGTAAGTTACCGACCCGCATGTCTTTGGGTTGTGGAAGGAAACTGGAGGACCTAGAAACCTAAGCAATCACAAGGAGACTGCGTCATGTGCATGAGTGCAGCGAGGTACAGGAACAATGAAAATCTTTTGTTTAGAGATACAGCATGGAAGCTGGTCCTTCGGCCCACCGAGTCTAGGCCGACCATCGATCCGTACAAACTTGTTCCATGTCATCCCACTTCCCGATTCCTCAAAAGGTACGTCCTTTTATTCTGAGGCTGCCCCCTCTGGTCCTGGACACTCCCACTACTGAAAACATCCTCTCCACATTCACTCTATCTCGGCCTTTCATATCTGATAGGTTTCAATGAGATCCCCCCCCCCCCCCCCCCCCCCTGCTAAACTCCAGTGAGTACTGGT
Organism: Okamejei kenojei; assembly: GCA_035221665.1. Taxonomy (NCBI): domain Eukaryota; kingdom Metazoa; phylum Chordata; class Chondrichthyes; order Rajiformes; family Rajidae; genus Okamejei; species Okamejei kenojei. Next base: position 26,823,057 of record CM069149.1, on the reverse strand, counting down.
CCAGACCCATGAAAATCTCCCCATACATTAATCCAATCATTCCCGGGATCATTCTCGTAAACCTCTAGGGCCTCTCCAAAACCGGCTCATCCTTCCTCAGATACGTAGCGCAAAACTGCACACAATATTCCAAATGTGACCTCACCAGCGTCTTATAAAGCCTCAGCATTACATCCTTGCTTATGAATCGTAACTTTCTGTAGGTAACAGAAAGTTACGATTCAGCTCTATAGGATTTGGGTTAGGCTACATTTGGAGTATTGTGTGCAGTTCTGGTTACTCCATTACAGGAAAGTTGTGAAAGCTTTGGAGAGGGTGCAGAGGCGGTTTATCAGCATGTTGCCTGGATTACAGGGTTTCAGCTACAGGGAGAGGTTGGATAGACCTGGACTGGAACGGAAAAGATTGAGGGGGAGACGATAGAAGTGTATGAACTTATGAGAGACATAGATAGGCCAGAACCTTTCCCCCACGGGAGGAAATATCCAATACTAGAGGGCATTGGTATAAGATGAAAGCGGTAAAGATAATGGAGTGTGCAGGATAAGTATTTATTAAAGAACCACAGAGACACAGGTGCTTGGAACGCGCTGCCAGGGGTGGTGGTTGAGGCAGATGCAATGGCGTTGATTAAGAGATTTCTGGATAGGCAAACGGATATGCATGGAATGGATCATGTGCAGGCAGATAAGAGTTGGTCTTGTGTCATGTTTGGCACAAACATTGTAGGCCGAAGGGCCACTTCCTGTGCTATATCATATGGTATGTTCTAGTTTACTGTCTCATCTTGAAGACAATATCTCTTCAGGTACCCCGAGCCCCTCATACCGTGATGTACCATAGCCCCGATACCTCGAGCCCTCAGCACTACATTGGGCAGAACAGTGGAGTAGCAGTAGAATCGTTGCCTCACAGGGCCAGCATTCCGGATTTGATCCTGACTACGGGTGCTGTCTGTGCAGAGTTTGCGATGGGTGCCGGACTTACCATCGCCCGCCGGGTGCTTTAACATCGGGAGAAGAATAAAGTAGAGGGGAGAGACAAGACGTTGCCTTCCATCACAGCGAGGAGGTGTTTGGAGATTCACTGTGATGGATGTCTGTGTTAATTGTGTGTCTTGGTTTATTTTTCTTGTTCGTATGACTGCAGAAACAAAATTTTGTTTGAACTTGGGTTCAAATGACAATAAACGGTATTGTATTGTACATTCTCCCTGTGGCTGCATGCGTTTTTTCCGGGTGCTCCAGTTTCCTCCGACATTCCAAATGTATGCAGGTGTTTAGGTTAATTGGCTTCCGTAAATTGTCCCTACTGCGTAGGATAGGACTATTGTACGCGTGACCGAAGGGCCCGTTTCCACACTGTATCTCTAAACTAAACTGGATAGGTCCAATCGCATGCTCCCAGCTCTGAAACAGGACCCAAGCCCACGACCTCCTGGCCCAGAGGTGAGAAGGCCTCCCACTGGGCCCTGGCTGTGTGGCTGACAAGCCCCAGGTAGATGAAAGCAAGTTCATACAGCGGGATTCATCGAGGCCCAGCTGCACACAGCTGGGAGAGTGGAAACAAACTTCTCCTCCCCACTCCCCACCCAGATGTGTTTCATTAAACTTTCTCCAAGGTTACATGGTCAACCAAGGTCAACCAGAGCAGAATTCAATACCACAAACCCAAAGGCCTCGTTTTCGTTTTGGAAGATTTCACAATTGCAAAAGGATCAGATTAAACGGTTGGGGCGGGGGAAGCAAGGGAGGGGGGCAGAGCAATCCACACCCTTCTTGGAATAGAGAGGAAGGAAGGAAATGTAATTTATATATATGTTTTAAAATCGGCTTCAGCTGTTGGCAAATGAAGAAAGAGACAAGGAGGTACTAAATCACTCCATCCATCTGCAGCTATCTTTCAGCAGCTAAAATGTAGAAACTGCAGATGCTGGTTAATACACAAAAGGACACAAAGTGCTGGAGTAAATCAGCGGACATGCAGCATAGCTTTTCATTGCACCTTTTACAGGTGACAATAAAAAAACGACAGCAAAATTATAATTTGTCTGATAGAAGCTCTTTGCCTGCAACATTAACTCAGTTTCTCTCTCCACTGATGCTGCCTGACCTGCAGAGGTTATTTCCAGCACTGGCCAATTTAACTCGGGGTTTTAGCATCTGCATTCGTAACGGAATTTCTGGACCATTCACGCATGTTCCGCCGTTCAATATAAACGTTAGATCTTTCACCTCAATGCCACTTTCTGCACTAATCCTATATAATGCTTCCCTTAACATCCAACATATCAGTCACTATCTCTAATATATCCAGTGCTTGCAGAGTTTTCCTGGAGATTGTACTGGTCCGGATCCTTCTGCAGATTGCTGCTACCTTCTGCAGTTCTTCGGGAAGAACCCACCCTGAACACAGTGGCACATCACGGAGCCCAGGGGTTTCCCATCACCAGATGTGCGCCAGTGGCCACCCGTCTCCTTCGAGCAGCAATGCGACAGCCGTTTCCCCGGGGAAGTTAAAGCATCGTCTTGCTAGCTAACATTACTTTGGAAAGAAAGTCCGTGTGAACCACTGCCAAAATTAGCTGGCTTCAGAGCAAGAAAAACAGGTCAGGAAAAGGCTGAGCGTACTCGAGGCAGCTGCAGCCACCAGGAGGAAGGATGCTGCCGGATCTATACGCCTCCTTAGGGCGGGAGATCCCAGGTTGCTGCACACCCAGAGAATAGTTCGTTGGAAGATGAAGCCGCCAATTATTCACGGAACGAGATCACAGAGCAATTTGGCCAAAGCTGCAGGGAGAGCGTTCCATCAGGAGATCTCTCTACTCTTCTACACTGTCCGGGGATCATTTACACCCACCCGAACAGATGGTTCCATGATTTTTTTTTAAAAAACAGTTTTGACTGTTTAACAACACAAAAACAGTTTGACAACACTGACATTATTGGATTTCTGTTCAATTCATTGCTGTTACTCTTCCAGGAGTTTCCATTTGTTCTGATACAGGCTCTTTGCTTCAGCCACTGATGCTGCCTGGGAACAGCGGTGCAGCGGGGAGAGTTGCTGCCTCACGGCGCCAGAGACACGGGTTCAATTGTCCCCGTTACCGCTTGGGTTTCCTCCGGGTGCTCTGGTTTCCTCCCACATCCCAAAGACGTGCAGGTTAATTGGCGTCTGTGAAATTGCCCCTAGTGTGTAGGGAATGGATGAGAGAGTTTGAGACCGTACAACTGGCGTGAATGGGTGATCGACAGTTAGCATGGACTTGGTGGACCAAAGGGCCTGTTACCATGCTGTATCTCTAATCATGGATGAACTCAAATAATCCCATCCCCACAACCCACCCCCCCAAAACCCTACACTGCTACCCAGCTGAATATAATCTGCAAACCTGGATGAAGTAGGAGAGTTTACTCATGGATTGATCCACCAGAGAACAAGCCCTACGACCCACTGGATCCGTGCTGAGCTACAACCATCCATTTATACTGATTTTTCTCGAACTGCTATTTTATTTAATTTAGTTTAGAGATACAGCACACCAACAGGCCTTTCGGCCTACCGAGTCTGGGCCGACCAGCGATCTCTGTATATTAGCTCCCTCAGAGGGCAAGTTTTACCAAAGCCAATTAACCTACAAACCTGTACGTCTTTGGAATGTGGAGGGACACCGGAGCACCCGACGAAAGCCCACACGGTCACAGGGTGAACGTGTAAACTCTGTACAGACAGCACCCGCGTTCAGGATCAAACTCCGGTCTCTGGCGATGTAAGGCAGCAACTCTACCACTGTGCCACCCGTAATTTCACCCCGGATTCCCATTAACCTTTCAAATTCTCTCATTCTCCTACACACTGGGGGTAATTTACAGCAGCTAATTAGCCCACCAACCCAAAAGACATAGGAGCAGAATTAGGTCATTCGGCCCATCAAGGCTCTGCCATTCAATCATGGCCGATTTCAGTTTCCCCTCTCAATCTCATTCTCCTACCCTGTAACCTTTGAAGCGCATACTAGTGAAAAAACTATCGATCTTTGCTGTAAAAATACTCCTCCATGTCCATCTATGGCAATGAATTCCAAGATTCATCATCTTCTGGCTAAAGAAATTCTTCCTCATCTCCATTCTACAGGTGTCCTTTCATTCCGAGGCTGTGTCCTCTGGTCCTAAACTCTCCCACTACCAGAAACATCCTCTCCAATCCATTCTATCCAGACCTTTCACACGTTGTGCATCTGTACGCATTTGGTAAAGAGGATACCACCATGGTCCTGGGACGAGCTTGTAAACTCCACAATGACATCGCTAATAGTCACTAGAGCTGTGAGGCGGCTGCGCTACTAGCTTAGCCACCAAGCGAAGAGGGAGATGCGGTTTTAGTTTATCTTTCATTCCCTCAATTAACAGCAAGCACGGTTTGCCGTTAAACCAGGAAAACAGAGCGAGTGCTGGTGCAGGAAGCAGCTGATTATTTTCACTCACTGCCTGATACAGGCAACTACCCGTGTCGAGTCTGGGTCTTGCCTCCAGCACCCTTGACTTCCTGGCCAGCTCTTAACTTGCCGAGGCAGCAACCTAATCAAGTTTAACTTGGCAGCGGTTTATTTAACCTGGCAAGAGGAGGCCGAGAGGAAGAAAAATAAACAGCCTAGAGCAGAGTTTGCTTCTCATGTATTTAACTGCAGCAAATATAAAAGCAATACTTTACCCCAAGATTTTGTCTGCATCCCTGGTTAAGACTTAACATAGAACAGTACAGCACAGGAACAGGCCCTTCGGCCCACAACGTCCGATGCCAAGTTGCACTAATCTCATCTGCCTGCACGTGATCCTTATCCATGTGCCCATCTGAAAGCCTCTTAAACGCTACACTCACCTGCACCACCACCCCTGACAACATTTTCCCGGCACCCACCACTTCTCTGAGTTTTGCCCCACACATCTCCTTTAAACTTAGCCTCACTTGACTTAAAGGTATGCCCTCTACTCTTTGATACTTCTACCCTGCAAGTAGGGTTCTGACTGTGTACCTTATCCATGCCTCTCAGAATTTTATGTACTTGTAATTTTCTTTTTAGTAACCATTTAGTGCCAATTTTATAATCTACTCTTAATTAATTAATTAATCAGTTAAAGCCCCTCAATATTGTAACTTCTAACAAGTCTCCCTTCAACCTGACCTGCAAGACAAAACAAACCAATTTTGCCCAACCTCCCCTTATCGCTAATACCCTCCAACCCAGGCAGCATTCTAGTAAAATGCTTTCAATTCCACGATAGATAAAACTAAATACTAGAGGGCGTAGCCTTAAGGTGAGAGGGGCAAAGTGTGAAGGAGATGTGCGGGAGAACTTTTGTTTTACACGCAGCGGGTGGTAGATGCCTGTAACATGCTGCCAGGGGTGATGCTGCACGCAGATTCTTGGCGTTTAAGAGGCTTCTGGATAGGCATATGGATGTGCAGGGAATGGAGGGATATGGATTATGTTCAGATAGGTAAGAGACAGTCTTGGCATCATGTTTGGCACTGCATTGTGATTTAGTTTAGTTTATTGTACTGTGGAAAGCTTTTGTTGCGTGCTAACTAGTCGGCGGAATGACTATACATGTAGGCCGGAGGGCCTGTACACTATATTCTAGGATCCAAAACCTAAACCACGCTGCAATCCCAAGGTCGACCTACCGACACGTGTGATCATCGCTCACAGACGCAATCTGTTTCCCGTTGATGGGCTCGAATACCAGATCGTTAATATAGTCCGTGTGGCCCTCAATCACCTGCAGGGAATCATAAGCAAGGAAGCTTCAGTTCAAACAACTGCCTTTTTTCCAACTTAGCTGCTTCATATCACGTTTCAATGACATTTTTGCACTTGGAAATGACTGACATAGAAAGTTCATCTCAGTCCATGAGCTGAGTGGAGGGGAGATTGCAAAATGATCTCCGCCATGTACTCTAAGGCAATGAACAAAACCGATTTGAACAATGCTGTCAATTTAGCAGCAGATCATAATGAGTAACATTGAGAAAAGGAATACATGCACCAAACTAAGAATTTCTTGCGGAAGGAATTGCAGGCTCCGAGAACGCTTCCGGAAATTTGTAGGAATAGCACCCGGGAGGATTTCAGCCACACAGAGATGGAGGAGCCAAAAATGTTGTCGTAGTGGAGTTTAAACTGAGAGCGTCGAACATGAAGAGGCATGATAAAGCGTTTCATGAGGAGAGATTGGACAGGATGGGTTTGTTTTCCATGCAGCAGAAGACCCTTAAATAGCCTTTAAAGTGTAATCACAGCAAGGATACAGGAAATAAAATGTAGAACAACGGGTGACCTACCTGCCACGTGGTATTGTCTTTGAGGTCAGATGTTAGCAATCGCAACTTCCTGTCTGCATCTGCTGTGCATAGCCTGTGAGGATCGAAGAAAATTCTGTTAAACATAGAAGAAACACTCAAATCACTGGTCTAGTGGCTTTTGATTATCACTCTCTTTGTATTTCACGGTGAGATACAGAACGGTAAAAGGCCCTTCAGCCCACCCATGCTAACCATCGACCACCCATTCTCATTGATTCCCCTTATCAGAGACAAAGATGTGCAGCACAGAAACGGGTCCCTTGGCAAACACCAACCACGTTGACATATTGGCTGGTCCTATTTGCTTGCATTTGGCCTATGTCCTTCTAAACCCATTCTATCCATAGATCTGTCCAAATGTCTTTAAAAATATATAACTGTATTAGCTTCTACAGCTTCCTCTGGCAGCTCATTCCAGGTATGGACTACCCTCAGAGTATAAACGTTGCCCTGAGGTCCCTCTTAAACCTAGCTGGAATATAGCTTGGCAAAGTGTGGAGTCATGCATTTTGGTAGTCGGAATAAAGACGTAGATTGTTTTCTAAATGGGGAGATAATTCAGAAATCGGAGGTGCAAGGGGACTTGGGAGTGCTGGTGCAGGATTCCTAAAATGTTAATCTGCAAGTGGAATTGGTAGTAAAGAAACCAAACGCAATACTAGCATTTATTTCGAGCGAGCTTGTGTACAAAAACAGGGATGTAATGTTGAGGCTATATAAGGCACTGGTCAGACGACATTTGGAATATTGTGGGCACCATATCTCAGGATGGATGTGCTGGGCTTGGAGAAGTTCAGAGGAGGTTTAAAAGAATGATCCCATGAATGAGTAGGTTAACATATGATGAGCTTTTGACGGCACTGGGCCTGTACTCGCTGGAGTTTAGGACCTCATTGAAACGTACAGAACAATAAAAGGCTTGGACACAGCGGATGTGGGGAGGATGTTTCCACAAGTGGGAGAGTATAGGACTAAAGGTCATAGCCTCAGAATTAAAGGACATTCTTTTAGGAAGGAGATGAGGAATCTTTAGTCAGAATGTGGTGAATCTGTGGAATTCTTTGCCACAGAAGGCTGTGGAGGCCAAATCTATGGATATATTTAAGGCAGAGATAGATAGATTCTTGATTAGTATGGGTGTCAAAGGTTATAGGAGATGGCAGGCGAAGGGGTTTAGGAGGGAGAGATAGATCAGCCATGATAGAATGGCAGAGTAGTCTTGATGGGCCGAATGGCCTAATTCTGCTCATATCACTTATGGTCATATGATTATGATCTCTCCCCTCTCACTTTAAGCCTGCACCCTCTAGTTTTAGAATCTTCTACCCTGGGAAAAAAACCTGAGCGTTCACTTTTACCATGTCCCTCATTATCTTTATATCACAGCAAGAAACCCTTCCCGATGAAAGTGCGAGTGCCAGAGGCCATCTTCACCACACTGTCCACCTGAGTCGCCCAGACAAATAAGAGCAACAATTTGCTAAGGCTTCATCAGCAAATGATGAACCCTCACCACCATCTTCTCGACTTACAACTGAAGCTGGGAAACAGTAACATCTGCAATGTAGGGGGTGAAATGCCAATAGGTGCATGATCAAGGCCACAAACCGGATGTGATAGTGACCAAGCCATCTGCTTTGCTGATATTGATTATTCATAATCATAAACATGGAAACTGGCCCAATTTGCTCCTGCCAACTAAGGTATCCCATCAACACTAGTCCCATGTTTGGCCCTTCTGCCTCTAAACCTTTCCTATCCATGAACCTGTCTAAATGTATTTTAAATGTTGTTTTAATACCTACCTCAATTACCTCCTCTGGCAGCCTATTCCATATACCTACTGCCGTGTGGGAAAGATGCCCCTCAACTTTAAATCTTTCAATCAAATCTATGAATGTATTAAATCTGTTCCCTCACGTCTTAAACCAATGACTTCTGGTTCTTGATTCCCCTACCATGGCTAAATCTGGTACTCTGGGATTAGATGATAAAGCGCTACAGTGGCTCAGCAATAGTGTCGTTGCCTCCAGTGCCAGATAATGGGTTCAATCCTGACCTTGAGTGCTGTCTGTGTGGAGTTTGCACGTTCCCATGGGTTCCCTCCGGATGCTCCGGTTTCCTCCCACATCTCAAAGATGTTTGTGCTAGTAGGTTGATTGACCTCTATAAATTGTTCTCAGAGTGTAGGTGCCTGGGGCTCATAATCTGGGAGTAGTTGATGAAAATATGTGCAGAAATGAAAACAAAAATGCTATTAATGTAATGGAGGATTGGTGCAAATGGATGCTTAATTATTGGCACGGACTCTGCAGGGCATCTTTATCATGGCACAGTAGCACAGCTGCCTCACAGCACCAGACACTTAGGTTTGAATCTGACTATGGGCTGTCTATATGGTGTTTGCACATTTGCCCTGTGTGGGTAGTCCAGTTTCCTCCCACATCCCAAAGACGTGCTATTAATTGGCCTCTGTAAATTCCCCCAACAGTGTAGATGGGAAAGTGGGATAACATAAAACTAATATGAGCATGTGATCAATGGGCTGAAGGGCCTGTTTCCATGCTGTATCTCTAAACTAGACTTTACCATATAAACCGATGCCTTGAGATGGTCACGATAACTTTCAATGTCAAATTACTCTGACTGACCTCAGCTTGGATTTATTTCAAAACAATTAAACAAATGTCAAATAAAAATATTTTTTTAACCACTTATGTACATTTCGCAGAAATCCTCCGAGGAAAATAACTCAATTGATTTATCATTTCCAGTACAACCTGTAAAGCTAAACAGAAAACGTAAATGGAAACAGGTCTCTGCTCCATTAACATCAAGGGCGGAGAAATTAATCCAAAATTCTGGGCAGATACTCCAAAAACAAGAGTTGGAATTCCAGTGTAGATTTCAATCCACTTTACAAAAGCTACAATACAAACATCTATGTAGCACACTCCCATTGCATAGAGTTGTAGATGTAGCCCAGACTATATGCTATTCAAGGATCTATATTTTAGACATGTTTAAAAAGTCTGCACAATGGATTAATGAATAATCATATTCAGAGTCAATAGACAAAAGGTGCAGGAGTAGGCCATTCAGCCCTTCGAGCCAGCACCGCCATTCAATGTGATCATGGCTCATCCCCAATCAGTACCCCGTTCCATCCTTCTCCCCATATCCCCCCACTCCACTATCTTTAAGAGCCCTATCTAGCTCTCTCTTGAATGTATCCAGAGAACCGGCCTCCACCGCCCTCCGAGGCAGAGAATTCCACAGACTCACAACTCTATGTATGAAAAAGTGTTTCCTCGTCTTCGTTCTAAATGGCTTGCCCCTTATTCTTAAACTGTGGCCCCTGGTTCTGGACTCCCCCAACATCGGGAACACGTTTCCTGCCTCTAGCGTGTCCAAACCCTTAATACAAACCAACTGATTCCCACGGAATCAGCAACCCATGCCCGTCCATTGACACCCTCCTCCGCCTAGCAGACTTGGTCCTTACCCTCAATAACTTCTCTTTTGACTCCTCCCATTTCCTCCAAACACAAGGCGTAGCTATGCGCACAAGCATGGGCCCCAGCTACGCTTGCCTCTTTGTTGGGTACGTCGAACAATCCTTGTTCTCGGCGTACCAGGGCCCCATCCCCCGACCTCTACCTCCGTTACATCGACGACTGCTTTGGTGTCACCTCCTGACCGACGTCCACTGCGAACCAACTGACTCCCACGGCTACTGGACTTCCTCCACTGCTTCCATTCCATCCCCCAACCTCCCAACATTTGATTGTCAAAATTCATAATACAAAATTCAATTCTGTCCATTCGGGGTCCCATGTCACAAATTCTAAATTGTGAAGAAGTATTTTTCCTGAAACACTTTATACCATTCCTTGGCACTAGATGCGCCTGCGCACTGGTGCAGATCATGCCGGCGGGCGGGTCATGCGCACTTGGCCATTGCGCACGGGTGGGGGTGGGGGGGGGGAGGCCCGGTGATAAAGAAGGAACTGCCTGGAGAATCGTACACAAAAAGCTGGAGAAACTCATCTAAGGAGCCTGCAAACCAACTGCCGCTGACTCCCACGTGGCTACCTGGACTACTCTGGCTCCTGGGGCCCGGCAGTGCCGCTGATCGCGCGGGCGGCCCCATGCTACAAATCCGGGAAGGGAACCTAAAAAGGGTAAAAGGAGTTGGGAGGTCCATCCCCTATTCTCCATCTACGCCGCATCTGCTCCCAGGATGATGTGTTCCACACCAGGTCATCACAAATGTCCTCATTCTTCAGAGAACGGGGATTCCCCTCCCCCACTATAGATGAGGCTCGCACCAGGGTCTCCTCCATATCCCGCAACACTGCCCTCTCTCCCCATTCCCTCACTCGCAACAAGGGCAGAGTCCCCCTGGTCCTCACCTTTCACCCCACCAGCCGGCACATACAACACATAGTCCTCCGCCAGTTTCGCCACCTCCAACGTGACCCCACCACTCGCCACATCTTCCCATCTCCCCCGTCTGCCTTTCCGCAAAGACCGTTCCCTCCGCAACTCCCTTGTCAATTCTTTCCTTCCCCCCGCTCCACCCCTTCCCCGGGCACTTTCTCATGCAACCGCAAGAGATGCTACACTTGTCCCTTTACCTCCCCCCTCCACTCCTTTCAGGGACCCAAGCAGTCCTTCCAGGTCCGACAGAGGTTCACCTGCACTTCCTCCAACCTCATCTACTGCATCCACTGCTCTAGATGCCAGCTGATCTATATCGGTGAGACCAAGCGGAGGCTTGGCGATCGTTTCGCCGAACACCTCCGCTCGGTCCACAATCACCAACCTGACCTCCCGGTGGCTCAGCACTTCAACTCCCCCTCCGTATCTGACCTCTCTGTCCTGGGTCTCCTCCACGGCCAAAGTGAGCAACACCGCAAATTGGAGGAACAGCACCTCATATTCCGCTTGGGGAGTCTGCATCCTCTTGGCTTGAACATTGAATTTTCTCAATTCTGTTAACCCTTGCTGTCTCCTCCCCTTCCCACCTCTCCCTCATCCCTCGGGCTCCTCCTCGTCCTTTTTCCTTTCTTCTCCCCACCCCCCCCCCCCCCCCCCCCCCCCACCTCCCATCAGTCTAAAGAAGGGTTTCGGCCGAAACGTTGCCTATCTCCTTAGATGCTGCTGCACCCGCTGAGTTTCTCCAGCCTTTTGTGTACCCTTGATTTTCCAGCATCTGCAGTTTCTTCTTTAACCTTTAATAATCTTATATGTTTCAATAAGATTCCCTCTCATCCTTCTAAACTCCATAGTATACAAGCCCAGCTGCTCCATTCTCTCAGCATATGACAGTCCCGCCATCCCGAGAATTAACCTTATAAATCTACACTGCACTCCCTCAATAGCAAGAATGTCCTTCCTCAAATTAGGGGACCAAAACTGCACACAATACTCCAGGTGTGGTCTCACTAGGGCCCTATACGACTGCAGAAGGAGCTCTTTGCTCTAATACTCAACTCCTCTTGTTATAAAGGCCATTGTGCCATTGGCTTTCTCACTACCTGCTGTACCTGCATGCTTACTTTCATAGACTGATGAACAAGAACCCCCAGATCCTGTTGTACATCCCCTTTTCTCAACTTGATACATTTAGATAGTAAACTGCCTTCCAGCCTTTGCGACCAAAGTGAATTATCCACATTAAACTGCTTCTGCCATGCATTTGCCCACTCACCCAACCAGTCAAAGTCACCCTGCATTCTCATAGCATCCTCTTCACAGTTCACACAGCCACCCAGCTTTGTGTCATCTGCAAATGTGCTAATGTTACTTTGAATCCCTTCATCTAAATCATTTACGTATATTGTAAATAGCTGCGGTCCCAGCACCGAGCCTTGCGGTACCCCACTAGTCACTGCCTGCCATCCGTTAATCCCTACTCTTTGTTTCCTGTCTGCCAACCAATTTTCTATCCATGTCAGCCCTCTACCCCCAAAACCATGTGTCCTAATTTTGCCCATTAATCTCCTATGTGGGACCTTATTGAATGCTTTCTGAAAATCCAGGTACACTACATCCAATGGCTCTCCCTTGTCCATTTCCCTAGTTACATCCTCAAAAAAATCCAGAAGATTAGTCAAGCATGATTTCCATGCTGACTCAGACCGATCCTGTTACTGCTATCCAAATATCCTTCTATTTCATCTTTTATAATTGACTCCAGCATCTTCCCCACCACCGATGTCAGTCTAACTGGTCTATAATTCCATTTTTCTCCCTCCCGCCTTTCTTAAAAAGTGGGATAACATTAGCTACCCTCGAATCCACAGGAACTGATCCTGAATATAGAACATTGGAAAATTATCACCAATGCGCCCACGATTTCTAGAGCCACTTCCTTAAGTAACTTGGGATGCAGACCATTAGGCCCTGGGGATTTATCAGCCTTCAGTCCCATCAGTCTACCCAACACCATTTCCACTTGTGGATTTCCTTCAGTTCATTCCGTCACCCCAGATCCTCTGGCCACTAGTATATCAGGCAGATTGTTTGTGTCCTCCTTAGTGAAGACAGATCCAAAGTACCTGTTCAACTCATATGCCATTTCCTTGTTCTCCATAATAAATTCACCTTTTTCAGTCTTCATGGGTCCAACTTTGGTCTTAACTACTTTTTTCTTCATGTACCTAAAAAAGCTTTTACTATCCTCATTTATAGTCTTATTGGCTAGCTTACCTCCATACCTCATCTTTTCTCCCCATATTGCCTTTTTAGTTATCTTGTTGCTCTTTAAACATTACCCAATCCTCTTGCTTCCCGCTCATCTTTGCAAGATGTACTTCTCTTTTATTTTTATACTGTCCTTGACGTCCATTGTCAACCACGGTCGCCCCTTCTCGCCTTGGAACCTTTCTTCTTCTTTGGAATGAACTTATCCTGCACCTTCTGTATTATTCCCAGAAATACCTGCCATTGTTGTTCCACTGTTATCCCTGCTTGGGTCTCTTTCCAGTCAACTTTGGCCAGCTCCTCCCTCATGGCTCCATAATCCCCTTTATTCAACTGTTACACTGACACCTCCAATTTACCCTTCTCCCTCTCCAATTGTAGATTAAATTGACCATATTATGGTCACTACCTCCTACAGCACATAAACAGGCTCTTCTGCCCAACTTGTCCATGCTGACCAAAATGTCCAACTAAGCTGGTCCCAATTGCCAGCACTCAAAATCAATGATCCTTTCTTACTTTACCAGGTGTGTCACTGTGTCAACTGTAGTCTCTGGGCTCCAGGCAATAGCACATACACGCACTCCTCGATGAAAGGTCTGCAGGGTCTTGTATTCCATGCCTTTGATGTCTGCATCTTCTTCCTAAAAGACCGTGGTGAAGAGATTGTGATTTAGATGAACCTCTCATGTGCTGGACAGACAGACGTTTGGTCTGCCAGTGATCAAAGGGTGTGGAGGAGAGGCAGGGAAATCAGGCTGAATCCACACACAGATCAGCCGCGACCCTACTGAGAGGACGAGCCACCCGATGATCCCTGTCACTGAGACCGATGAAATGGATCTAGCGTTGAAGGGCGTCTTGGTCAGCACAGATGAGTTGGTCTGAAGGGTCTGTTCTCTCTCTCCTCCCTTCACCTCAACCCCCCCCCCCCCAAATAAACTCAGTGGGTCTGACAGCATCTCTGGAGAACACGGATAGGTGACGTTTTATTTCAGCTCCCTTCTTTAGACTTTATATATAGATAGAAACAACCAAGAGATGCATTTAAAAGACGAATCCCTGTCCAAAGGAGAACATCTGATCTGAATAAAACGACAGGCAACTCTTTTGGCCTGACCCCAACCTACAAGGCCACTTATCCCTGAAATAGTTGTCATACATGGAATGTATGCACTACCAGGGGATGTATGATCCGCTACCAGGGAAGTATTGGAAGCAAATAAGAGAGCCACTAAGTGAAACATTAACATGGAGTGAATTGACCATGGCAGTTTAAAGTGGCATCATGGTCAGCACAGAGCTGGTGGATCAAACGGCCCTGTTGTGCTGTGCTGTACTGTTCTATAGTCTAAACGCTCTAGATAGGATTCGCCTATGCAATTCTCGGGGGTAGTATGGACATTAAGAGCCGAGTGGCCGACACACAGCACCCACCACTACCGGCCCACCTGGAAACGGCAGTTGCCCACCACGACGTAGTTGTCGCCCCCGTAGGCGATCAGGCTGCCGGCGCCACAGTTCTCGAACGGGCTGAACTCCACGGCAATCACCGTCTCCTCGCTCGGCACCGAGTGTGTGGCGCTGCGGGCCGCCGCATCCTTCTTCATCAGCAGCATGGCCGAGGCTCCAGGGACCCGAGGTCCGGGATTGGACTCGTGGGGCAGTCAGGATCCGGAGGCCCAGCCCTAGGGTCTGGGGGTCGGGGCTAGAGTTGGAGGCCCGGCGGTGGCTTGAGTCCGGGGTTGGTGGTCGGCGACCCGCCACTGGTTGCTGGGACTGGGGTCCGGACGGTCGGCGCTGGCGGCTGGGTCTGGGATTAGACGCCCGGTGGTTGGGTGCTGGGTCGGGGGGGATCAGGACTGGGGGGGTCGGAGGCCCGGCGTTGGAATTGGTCCCGCTGGTGGGGGCAGCGTCCGGGGGGGGGGGGCTCGGTGCCGGGCGGCGCTATCTGGGTTCCTGGGACTCCGGGGGTTTCCCGCTTGGAACGTTGAGACACGCTCCCGCTCGCCGTTCATTGGCTGCGGCCGCTTGGCTTCCGGGTGGAAAGTGCAACATTTCGGTGCCGCGGCTCCCATTGGCTGCCGCAACACTGGCCGGGACTTTTAAACAAGCCGAGAGTCGCGGATAGAGAACAGCTGGGGAGGTATGTGTCTGTTGCAAGCATTTTATGTGATGGGGAAAAGAAGGAGTAGGGGCTGAGGGAAAATAGAGGCTGCTTGGTCGCTAAGACTTCCAGTAGAGAGCTTGCACTGGGCTCCGGATGGTACTTCCATCGAATGAAGGAGACCATCTAATCTTTCACTCAAAGGAGCGGGGCCAAACCTATCCCAGATAACCGGCAACTGGGGGTGGGGAGGACTAGCGTGAGCCAACCCTGATGTGACTGTGAAGTGCTAATGTTTAGGGGCAGAGTGGGAGGGACCTGTCGTCACTGACGGTTGCTCTGTTTAAACTGCCCAGCTGCCGGGTGATTGGATCTCAAGTGCAAAACTCGCATTTGCACAAGGAGGGACTCGTTCCAAGTTGACAGCGCCCGACCAAGCAGCCTCTATCTGTGGAATTCTCTGCCACAGAAGGTAGTTGAGGCCAGTTCGTTGGCCATATTTGAGAGGGAGTTGGATGTGGCCCTTGTGGCTGAAGGGATCAGGGGGTATGGTGAGAAGGCAGGTACAGGATACTGAGTTGGATGATCAGCCATGATCATATTGAATGGCGGTGCAGGCTCGAAGGGCCGAATGGCCTGCTCCTGCACCTAATTTCTATGTTTCACCTAATTTCTATGAAAGAGGTTTATCTCGGAGACATTTTGTCAGATGGCAAATGTGTTCTTTAATAATATATCACACAACTAGCATTTCAGAGTGCCGGTTCCGGTGATTTTTAAGCTGGTGAGGTTTGAGTTCTCGCTTACACTGATCTGAGGTTAGTTTCTGTGATGGGGCGGAGAGTAGGATGTTGTTGAAGTCAAAGGGAGTGTGATGAATTCGAGAAAGACGTAAATAGGCAATATACAGCCCCAGCCCCTTCAGCCCAACTAGCTGATGGAGGCTGAGCAAGCTGCCTATATTGATTGATTGATACTTTTTATCACATATTACAGTGAAATGCTTTGTTTTGCATACCATACACAAAGTATGCAAAGAGTTGCCACATTTAGGCCACTGACAAAGTTACAAAGTGTTCAATGTTATTCACATTTGGCCCATATCCCTCTGAACCTTTCCTATCCAAGTACCTGTTCATATTCTGTAGTTGTGCAAGTAGGAACTACAGATGCTGGTTCACCCCAACGATATTCACAAATACTGAAGTAACAGAGTCACTTCAACATTTTGATTCTATCCTGGATGTTGTAGTTGTCTGTCCAATTGATCCATATACCCACTAACTTCAGTGTGGGAAACCTGCCTTTAGATCCCCTTTAATTGTTACATTTCTCACTTTAAGTCTATGATCTCTAATTTTAGACTCCTCTCCTGGGGGGAAAATGACTGCCCTTATTTATGTTGTCATGATTTTATCTACCTCTGTAAGGTCACACCCCAACCTCCCGTGTTCCAGGGGGAAAGTCCCAACCTCTCCTTGCAAATCCAAGCCTTCTGGTCAAGAAACATCCTGTGACTTGACTCTGCATCCTTTCCAGCTTAATTACATCTTTCCAACAGCTAGGCAATAAAGACTGCACACACCCAGGTATTGGCAACCTAATTCTTGTACTCGGTGCTCAGGCTGATGAAGGCAAATATATTAAATACTTTGAATCCTTTTTGTTTTGCACCTTCTGTTTTAATCTCTGGCCTTTATCAAAGCATCTGCCTATCAAAACACCCTTGTCTGTCTTGACCGATCATATATAAACGCACGCGCGCACTCACCCTCTCTTAAAGTCAGCACCTTGCGAGTTTGGAGTTAAGAATCATACTGCATTTTGGTGAGGTTCCACTGCAACTTGGCTGCCGTGATGATTAACATGTTCTGCACTATCTACTCTGAAGTTTCTAAGTGTTTACATGATTTATTGTGGTGTTTTTGTGTCATCTCTTAGGGTCATGGATTGTCTTCAGCAGAGGGTGTTACAGCTGTTAAGGAGATTTCGGAGGGAATGGTGCCATTTACCTGAGCGAGAGAGGACTACAGTCTGTGGTGCCGACAACATGATCTTGGTTTTGCAGCTTGCCATGGCTGAGGTGAACAAAGAAGTAAGTTGTGTATCTCAACGGGATGGAAGATGATCTCAGTCCCCCTGCTTTGGTTATAAATCTTTGTTTAGTGCTAACCAACAAGAGAAGATTCCAAGGATAGACACAAAGTGCTGGAGTAACTCAGCGGGCCAGGCTCTGGACAACATGAATAGGCGACATTTCGAGTTGGGACCCTTCATCAAACTTTCCAATTTGAATGTTCTTTTCATTTTGTATCTATTTTCTTTTAGTTTAGAGAGACAGCATTGAAACAGGCCCCTTTGGCCCTCTATGTCCACACCGACCATCAATCAGCCATTCATGCTACTTTTGTCATCCCACTTTCTCATCCATAACCTACAAACTAGGGGCAATTTTACAGAGGCTAATTAATCTACAAAATCCACAAGTCTTTAGGATGTGGGAGGAAACCGGTGCACTCGAAGGAAACCCACGTGGTCACGGGGAGAACATGCAGACTCCACACAGATAGCACCCAAGGTCAGGATCGAACCAGATTCTCTGATGCCGTGGGGCATCAAATCTACCTTCTGTGGGAGAATTGAACACTTCTATCACCCTTGACATTTTCGAGGTCTTCCTAACTAAACCCCTCAGTAGTTTGACCCTGATCGAACGTGCTTGGGAGTGCTCACGGCTGTGACAGCAGGCAGTTAATTTAATGACCTAGGAGCTAAAGGGTCAGGAAAACCCATTGAGAAATATACAAACTCTGTACAGACAACACCAGTAATCGGGATCGAAATTTCTGACTCTACTGCTGTGCCACCGCGTTGCCCGCCTATTTGGATTCCTCTATGTAATTCGGTTTGCAATATTATGATCTGATTACCTAGTATTACTGATAATTTATTTGCTTCAAAATAATCCAGTTGCTGTAAAAACTGATGGTTCATTAATTTGCTATCCTTGCTCTGATCCGACTAGTTTAGTTTGGAGATACAAAGCAGAAACAGGCGCTTTGTCCCACTGTACTTATGCTCCACCATGCCGTTGTGGGGACAATAAATTCCTGTCTAGCCCCTTAGTTTAGAAATTATTGTGTTTGGGTATAAGGTCCTGGCCTTGTCAACAAATTATCTTTTTAAAAAAAAAACCAAAAAAAACCCTGACAGTCTAAAATTCCGAAGTTATCAATCAAACTACCTACAGCTCCAGTATATTGGGAACACAAGGAACTGTAGAAGCTGCTTCACAAAAAAAAAGACACGAATTGCTGGAGTAACTCAGTGAGTCAGGCAGTATCTCTCGATAACTTAGATGGGTGATATTTTGGGTTGGGACACTTCTTCTGACTGAAACATCATCTACCCATGTTCTCCAGGAATGCTGCCTGACCCACTGAGTTACTCCAGCACTTTTTTTTGTAAGCCAACACCTGCAGTTCCTTGTGTCTACTATGGGCTTTGTATAGGTTGCTCTATTTACTTGGATTACGCTATTACAATCTGGTTATTTACTATTAGAGTAAATAATGTTATTATTGATTATTGTATGTTTATTTATTGCGTTGGTGCATTTAATGTGCCTGTAAAGTTGCAGCAAGGAAGAACTGTCCGGTTCCTGCTGCATGTGACATTGAAACACTCTTAACTCACAATCTGCGGTTTCATTTGAATCATTTTATTTTTTATGTAGAGCGTGAGTTTTCTGATTTGAATTTTGTTTATTTCTTTTAGTCTTGTGGGGAATTTGCTGTAGACTTGAGTGATCTGCTCCTGATGTGGAAGTATTTACTTCGGGAGAAACTGCAGTTGCTGAGTGAACCCAAAGAGGTGCCTGAAGGATACACCAGAGTTCGAGAAACATACCAGTCCTTTCTGATGAGAAGTAATTCGGTGGATCTGATTGATGTGTACAAGATTTGTGCTGATCTCCATACCGAAGCTGATCTTGGGGAGATGTTGACCATGGTAAGGAGAAGTTAGAAAGTCACATTGGGAAATGAGGCATCTAACGAGGGAGTTCAAATACGATCTCACTGGGCAGAGAATGTAACTTGTTAATTCATTAAATTCCTAGTTTTTGGGGAAAAGTCATAACAAAACGACCTGAACCAGTGCAGGTCTGGACACAACAGCTTTTAATTGTTTTAGATTTTATTTGACTGGGCGCACGGTAGAGTCGCTCCCTCACAACGCCAATGACCGGGGTTTCACCCTGACTATGGGTGCTGTCTGTACGGAGTTTGTACGTTCTCCCTGTGACTACGTGGGTTTTCTCCGGGTCCTCTGGTTTCCTCCCACATTCTACAGACCTGCAGGTTTGTAGGTTCATTGACTTTGGTAAGAATTGTGAATTCCCCCTAGTGTGTAGGATAGTGCTAGTGTACGGGGATCACTGGTCAGCGCGGGCTCGGTGGATCAAGGGGCCTGTTTCCGCGCTGTATCTCTAAACTAAACTAAATGCACTTTGAAGTGCTGCCGATTCGAGTGATCAGTGTTACTACATGTAGAATCTTTCAGGTTGAAATGCTGGACTTCCTAAGTGGTTCATCATTGGAGAACATGACTCCCTTGGCACCCTCTTCTCCAGCCAACGAACAATACCGGTCCACTCCCAAGGTAAGGAGATCAACTTTAAGTGAAATGTTGACCTTTTTTTTAAATTTTGTGTCTGGTTGCACTGTTCAAGTGAACCTTGGAATGAAATGAACATAGAACTTAGAAAGTACAGCACAGGAACAGATCCTTCAGCCCACAATGTCTGTGCTGAACATGAAGCCAAAATAAACCAACCTCTGCTGGCAAGTGACCCACGTCCCTCCATTCCCAACATACCCATGTGCCTATCTAAAAATGTAAGGAGGACTGAAGATGCTGGTTTGAACCAAAGATAGACACGAAATGCTGGAGTAACTCAGCGGGATACGCAGCATCTCGGGAGAGAAAGAATGGGTGACGTTTCGGGTCGAGACCCTTCTTCAGAATATCTAAAACCCTCTTAAATGCCACTATCGCATCTACTTCCACCAGACCTGGCAGTGCATTCCAGGATCAGGATCCAGCCACTTTTTTTAAAAACTTGCCCTGCACATCTCCTTTAAACTTTGCCCCTCTTGCCTAACGCTGTGCCCTGCATCTTTGATATTTCCACCTGCGGGGGTGGGGGGGGGGGGGGGGTGAATGTTCTGACTGTCGTCCCTATCTATGCCTATCATAATGCTGTATAACCCACGCAGTTACAAGGAGAACATCCAAACTCCGTATAGACAGCACCCGTAGTCGGGATCGAACCTGGGTCTCTGGTGCTGAGGCAGCAACTCTACCGCTACGCCACCGTGCCGCCCCGCATCCTGTATCAGGATGAAATGGGGACCGTTTTGTGTGGGTGCTTTGCCCACTTTAACGCTGCTGTGTAATGCTCTGTTGCAGATGGTAGCATGTTGGAGGAAGATCCTTTGTGATTACTTGACTTTAATGGTAAATGCGAAGAGTGACCTGGCAATGGCGTGTGTGTTCAACATTCCCGAGCGGGGACTAGGGAGCGATGCTTTCACCCACCTCCGGCACACAGCGCGCAGCAAGCAAATGTCCTTGTACCTGGTAAGTCTGGAGTCTGAGTCACTGGGCCTGTACTTGCTGGAGTTTAGATGGATGAGGGGATATCTCATGGAAACCACCAAAATAGTGAAAGGCCTGGATAGAGTGGAGGTGTAGAGGATGTTTCCACTAGTGGGAGAGTCTAGGACCAGAGGGCACAGCCTCAGAATAAAAGTGCATACCTTTTAGAAAGGAGATGAGGAAGAATTTCTTTAGCCAGAAGGTGAATCTGTGAATTTAATTGCCATAGATGGCGGTGGAGGCCAATTCGGTGGAGGTTGACAGGTTCTTGATTAGCAAGGGTGTCAAAGGTTATGGGGAGAAGGCAGGAGAGTGGGGTTGAGAGGGAAAGATAGATCAGCCATGATGGAATGGCGAAGTAGACTCGAGGGCCGAATGGACTACTTCTGCTGCTATGATTAATGAACTTTCGTTTTAGTTTGCAAAAGAACACAAAGTGCTGGACTAACTCAGCAGGTCAGGCTGCGTCTCTGGAGTGTTTAGTTTAGTTTAATTATTATTGTCACATGTGCCGAGGTACAGTGAAAAACCTTTTGTTGCACTCTATCCAGTCAACAAAAAGATTATACATGATGACTATCAAACCGTCCGCTGTGTGCAGCTACAGGATAAAGTGTAGATCATTTAGTACAAGTTTAAGTCCAATTTTAAAAAAAAAAAAAAAAAAAAAAAATAGTTCAAAGGCCTCCAATGAAGTACTGAACTCCAGCTGATGAAAGGATGGTTCAGTTGCACATGGGTAGGACACATTTTGGGTTAAACCTCTTCTTCAGATTAGCTTAGTTTAGTGATGCAGCAGGGAAACGGGACCTTCAACCCACCGAGTCCATGCTGACCATCGATCCCCCGTTCACACTAGTTCTATGTTATCCCACTTTCTCATCCATTCGCGACACGTTAGGGGCAATTTGCAGAGGCCAATTAAACTACAAACCTGCGTATCTTTGGGAGGTGGGAGGAAAACGGGGCACCTGGAGGAAACCCTCGTAGCCACAGGTAGATCGTGCAAACTCCGTACAGATAACATTAAACCTGGGTCTCTGGCGCTGTGAGGCAGGAACTCTACAGCTGTGCCGCTGTATGTCCCTGTGGGACCGTTTGCATGGATCCTGCCTGTGGTTTGAAGGGTTTGTTAGTTTAGTTTATTGTTACGTGTGCTGAGGTACAGAGAAAAGGCATGTGAACCAGTCAGCGGAAATATAATATCTGATTACAATTGAGGCATCCACAGTGTACAGATACAGGATAAAGGGAATAACGCTTATTTCTATAGACAGTCTGAGTATCTCCAATGACATGGTATAGTAGCTCAGGACCGCTCTCTAGTTGGTGATAGGATGGTTCAGTTGCCTGATAACAACTGGGAAGAAACTGTTCTTGAATCTGGAGGTGTGCATTTTCACACTTCTGTACCACTTGCCTGATGGGAGATGGGAGCAGAGGGAGTGATCGGGGGTTATGCTGGTGGCCTTGCCGAGGCAGTGTGAAGTGGGGGGGGAGGTCTCTCCACCACGTAAGCTAACACAGCATTTCTCCCATTAAAGGCTGTAACGTCGTTCGTGAGATGCTTGGAGCTCAGCAGAAATAGCTGTACCCCTTCGATTGAAGATCCATTGATGCAGTATGCCAAAGGGCTGGTGGATCTGGTGCACTTTGTGGACAAGTTGCAAGAAATAGTGGGAGAGACCTCCGACCCCAGGTACTGGCACTGGCTTGAGCTCCTGAATAAAATCAGGCGGGCTGTATTTTTTTTGCAATAAAGAACCTAGCAAGATCGCTGAACTTGTATTCAAAATAAAGATACAGGGAATCTAACAATGCGCCGAATCCTGGCGACTCTTTGTGTGCTGGTCACAGAAGTGGATCTATAATCTACAATCATACATTTAAGGATAAGGGGGAAGTTTTAAGGATAAGGGGGAAGTCTTTTAGGACCGAGATGAGAAAAACATTTTTCACACAGAGAGTGGTGAATCTGTGGAGTTCTCTGCTACAGAAGGTAGTTGAGGCCAGTTCATTGGCTATATTAGGAGGGAGTTAGATGTGGCCCTTGTGGCTAAAGAGATCAGAGGGTATGGAGAGAAGGCAGTACAGGATACTGAGTTGAATGATCAGCCATGATCATATTGAATGGCGGTGCAGGCTCGAAGGGCCGAATGGCCTACTCCTGCACCTATTGTCTATGTTTCTATGCATTACAATCGCTCTTGTTTAAATCTCTCATCTGTGAACTGTGGATAGCTCGATTGTAATCATGAATTGTCTTTTCGCTGATTGGCTAGCACGCAACAAAAGCAACAGTTAATGTTTCGTGATGAAGAACTGGGGAAGGAGTCTAGTTCATTAAGCTAGGGGGCACAGCGGTAGCGTTGCTGTCTTGCAATGCCAGAGACCTGGGTTCCACCCTGACTGTGAATGCTGTCTGCATGGAGTGTGTACATTCTCCCAGTGATCGTGTGGGTTTTCTCTGGGTGCTCTGGTTTCCTTCCACATTTGAAAGACGTGCGGGTTTGTAGGTTAACTGGCTTTGGTAGAATTATAAATTGTCCCTAGTGTGTATGATAGTGCTAGTGTACGGGGTGATTTCTGCTCAGTACAGACACGATGGACTAAAGGGCTTGATTCTGCACTGTATCTCAAAAGACTAAAGCCCAAGGAGGAGTGGGGGCTTCCTCTGATTGGTTAAAACCCAGTGACCCAGGGATAAACTGTAAACCAGGTTTACAAGCATTGTGGGCCAATGGGCCTGTTGTGCTACTGTTCTATATAACAAACAGTGATATTTACTTGACATTGCAAAGGGGTAGCATATGCTGAAGGGCTGAATTCCGTTCTTCTACAGCGCATGATTCCAAAACATGACACCAACACGTGTGCCGTTCATGTGTTGCTCCACATGTGACTCCCTCACACGATTGCAACACGTGGTGGTGTGCTGCATTCCCTCCTTTTACACTGCATGGTTCCAGCACAGTTTGAGGTCCTGTTTCACTACCAGACGGTGGGTGATTTTCCTTCCTGAGGCTGGGTAGTCTGGAAAGCAATTGCGAACTGTGTCTGCGCAGAGTGGGAAAGGGCCATGGGGGGGGGGGAGAACAACACTGGACCTGTTTATTGTGTTGACGGCCAAGGTGAAAAGTGCTGAGCTTGCATTGACCGCCTCGTCCCTTGTTCTTGGAGTGAGGATTGAACAGCTGCACGTTTCACTATGACCACTTCGACTTACCGACAGATTTCCAGGCGTTTAATCAATCAGCTACGCCACGAAACGCAGGCAGCCAAGTAATTGTAACTAATTAACTTGCGGCTAGTACTGTGTGAGAACTGACCACAACTGATCATGCCTTTGTCATCTCCTTTGTAATACAGACTTGCCTGTGTATCTGAGCCAGTCCTAGAGGGCCAGTTCTCTCCAGCTATTGCAGAGCACAACATCTGTATAAGGGGTTACGCTGTGAGCTGAACTTGGCCAGCTGTTGTGAACACACCCTGGGCCTCAACGTTCCCAGTGAACTGGTGTCTGAGTTTGGGATGAATAAATTTAAAAGGCTAGTGCTGTGGTGATCTGAAAACGCAATTGGAGTTTAAATCAAGGGCATTTAATTGTCAATCTGAGTCATATAGGCAAAGTTACCCCAATGCAGGAAGGATGTGGGATTTTGGAGAAGATGCAGAGTGATTCTGCCTGAATTAGAGGGCATTGGCTATAAGGAAAAATGAAACAAAGAGATTATTTTTTCTGGTGCATGAGGCTGATAGAAGCATATAAAATTATGAGAGGAAATGATAGGGTAGGCAGTTAGAACCTTTTTCTGTTCTCCAGCGTGTTAATGTAAAATAATAGTGGGCTCAACTCCAAGGTCAGAGGAGCAATGTTTGTTTTTATACTGAGTGTGGTGGGTGCCTAGGAAGCACTGCCAGGGGTGGTGGTGGAAGCAGATAGATTAATGTCATTTAAGAGGCTTTTAAATAGGCACATGGATATGGATTACATGCAGGCAGCGGAGGTTAGTTTAACATAGAAACATAGAACATAGGTGCAGGAGTACGCCATTCGGCCCTTTGAGCCTGCACCACCATTCAATATGATCATGGCTGATCATCCAACTCAGTATCCCGTACCTGCCTTCTCTCCATACCCCCTGATCCCTTTAGCCACAAGGGCCACATCTAACTCCCTCTTAAATATAGCCAATTAACTGGCCTCAACTACCTTCTGTGGCAGACAATTCCAGAGCCTCACCACTCTCTGTGTGAAAAATGTTTTCCTCATCTCGGTCCTAAAGGAATTCCCCCTTATCCTTAGACTGTGACGCCTTGTTCTGGACCTCCCCAACATCGGGAACAATCTTCCTGCATCTAGCCTATCCAACCCCTTAAGAATTTTGTAAGTTTCTATAGGATCCCCCCTCGGTCTTCTACATTCTAGCGAGTACAAGCCAAGTCTATCCAGTCTTTCCTCATATGAAAGTCCTGACGTCCCAGGAATCAGTCTGGTGAACCTTCTCTGTACCCCTTCTATGGCAAGAATGTCTTTTCTCAGATTTGGAGACCAAAACTGTACGCAATACTCCAGGTGTGGTCTCACCAAAACCTTGTACAACTGCAGTAGAACCTCCCTGCTCCTATACTCAAATCCTTTCGCTATGAATGCTAACATACCACTTGCTTTCTTCACTGCCTGCTGCATCTGCATGCCTACTTTCAATGATTGGTGTACCGTGACACCCAGGTCTCGTTACATCTCCCCTTTTCCTAATTTGCCACCATTAAGTTAACTTGGCAACATGTACGCCACGGACAGTGTGGGCTGAAGGGCCTGTTCCTGTGCCGTACTGTTCTATATTCTTCAACATCCTGGTCTACTTGCCAATATCGACATCTCATGAAAAGGGTACATAGAAAGAATCGAAAAGGCTGATTTTCGAAAAAGATACAAAGTGCTAGAGTAATTCAACAGGTCAAGCAGCATCTCTGGAGAACATGGATAAGTGACGTTTCGGGTCGTGACCCTTCTGCAAAGTGAAGAAGTATCAGATTCAACTTCCTGCAGTCTGAAGAAGGGTCTTGACCCAAAACTCCAGGAATTGCTGCCTGACTGGCTGAGTTACTCCAGCACTTTGTGTCTTTTTATCTCCCCTCCATCATGAATTGACAATAATGTGAAGATTCAACTCTGAGGGGTGTAACTTGTGTTTGCAGCGCTGCGGGGAGTCGGATTCTGACCGCCATCACGAGACAGCTGACGAAAGGACACTGTAGTGAGAGCCCGTTTTGTCGTGCTGGTGGGGAGGTCCAACAGGAACTAACGACTAGGATTGCCAATGCGGTCAATGCCCCAGCCCACGTCGCAGGGGCGAGTGCGGCAAACAGCAGCCCTGCACAGGTGAGACTCCTTCAGCTTTAATCCCTCTCATCCGTAGTGATTCTGCGCGTCACTGAGCACCCACTTCACACACGCCGGGAATCATATAATCCACAGATTAGACCTAAGTATCTGACTGAGTCGGTGATGAGTTTTCTTAATCTTAATTGGTATTCTAGTTCTCATTGCGTGAAATTGTAGTGTTGTAGATATAGCCCAGACCATCACACAAACCAGACTGCCCACCATCAGCTACATCTACACTTCACGCTGCCTCCGGAAATCAGCCGACATAATCAGGGACCACTCACACCCCGGTCATTCCACTTCCTCTCTCCTCCCGTCAGGCAAGAGATACAAAAGCTTGAAAGCACAGCTTCTTCCCCCTCTGTTATCAGACTACTGAACGGTCCTCTCATAAACTAAGGATGTTCTTCCCAATCTACCTCTGTCTACCACATTGTGGCCCTTGCACTCTTTTTATCTCCACTTTCTGTGTAGGTGTAACACTCTGTTTTATTTTCTATTTTGCACTACCTGTTGTACTTGTGTATGGTTTCATTGTAATCGTGTATAGGTTGATTTGCCTGAAGGACACTCTGTTTTGTAACTGTATCTTCGTACACTCTGTGACAATAATAAACCAATATCAACCAATGCCACTACCAATACAAATTAGTTAGTGAAGCGTTGCAGAGATTGTTTTAACTTGGCATTGTGTCTGGCGCAGACATTGTGGGGTGAAGGGCCGATTCCTGTGCTATGTTCTTCAACACTGCTCACCCTCAAAGGATAGAGTCCATAGAGTTTTTTTTCACAAACCCAGCACAGACGCAATGGACTGAATAGCCTCCTCCTGTACTATACCATTGTACAGCCGTTCAGTGGATTTCCTCCTTGTGAAAGACAAAGTGCTGGTGTAACTCAAGGGGTCAGGCAGCATCCGTGGAGAATGTGAACAGGTGTCGCTTTGGGTTGGGTCCCTTCTTCAGACTGACTAAAGGGATGGGGGAAACGATAGCGAGAAGAGCGGAGGAGCAGGGCAAAGAATGGCAGGTCATGGGTGCAGAGGCAAGGGCTTTTTTTGATAGGCAGATGGTTGCACAAAGATTGGCCAGAGATTTATAGAGTGGCGCAGCGGTAGAGTCACTGCCTCACGGTTCCTGAAACACTGGTTCGATTTTGACTATTGGTGCTGTCTGTACAGAGTTTGTACGTTCTCCTTGTGACTGCGTGGGATTTCTCCGGGTGTTCCGATTTCCTCCCACGCTCCAAAGATGTGCAGATTTGTAGGCAAATGCCCATTGTATAGGACAGAACTAGTGTACAGGGATCGCTGGTCGGCGAGG
Organism: Okamejei kenojei; assembly: GCA_035221665.1. Lineage (NCBI taxonomy): Eukaryota > Metazoa > Chordata > Chondrichthyes > Rajiformes > Rajidae > Okamejei > Okamejei kenojei. Next base: position 26,795,501 of record CM069149.1, on the reverse strand, counting down.
ACTTGGCTGGCCGACGGGCCTGTTTCCAGCTGCTTCTTCATTGCTTCCTCTTCCTTATAGATCCATTGTGACCTGATCACAATGAGCTTCAACTGGACACACTGGGGAAGAAACCAACCTTGACCGTAACAGAAACAAACGGGTCTGGCCTTTGCATTGTGTAGGAAGGAACTGCAGATGCTGGTTTACACCAAGTATAGACACAAAATGCTGGAGTAACTCAGCGGGACAGGCAGCAGCTCTGGATAGAAGGAATGGGGGACATTTCGGGTCTGAAGAAGAGTCTTGACCCAAAACGTCACCCGTTCCTTCTATCCAGAGATGCTGCCTGACCCGCTGAGTTACTACAGCATTTTGTCTATCTTCTGGCCTTTACATTCCTCCCTGTAACGAGCACTCTTGGTTTTCATTGTTAGCCCAAAGTGTACGCCATCAACCACGCCACAGCTTATGGAGGGAGACGGACAGTCAAGGCCTTCCTCGCCATTCTGGATGAAGAGGCGGCCAAACCTCCGAGCCAAGGCAAGGCGGAGCTGCTGGATGGATCGGCGGAGCAGGTCGGACTTCTCGGCCCACCGTGCATGCTGACTCTGTTCAGGTAGGGTGTGGGACACCACAGCTGGGGTGTGACTACTGAATAACATGCCCTTTGTGACCTTGGAGACCCAAGGAACTGCAGCTGCTGGTTTACAAAAAAAAACACAAAGTTTCATTAATCCCATTTTATTCTCCCGCACTTTAATTCTAGATCCCCAAAGCAATCGAGTGGCTCCTCTCCAAAGGCCTTGTGCCATCGCATTCAGAGACGGCTCCAGCAAGGAAAACCCACTCAGGTAATCCTTGGCAATTCACAGGAGATTAGCATTCTGTTTCATCGGCTGTTTCCGTCTGGTCAGGGGATGTTTAGTTCTACACTCCACGGCTGTCGATTAATCTTTTCCAGCTTGCTTTTGTTTGCAATCAGTCATCGAGCCATATAGCATGGAACTAGGCCCTTTGGTCTAATGTGTCCATGCTACCCATGTTGCCAAACTGAGCTACTCTCATTTGTCTGAGTTTAGTCAATATCCCTCTGAACTTTCCCTATCAGTACCCAGTCCAAATGCCTCAACTACCTCCTCTGGAAGGTCGTTCCATATACCCACCACCTTCAGTGTGGGAGAAAAAGTTACCGCTTGGGTTCCTTTTAAATGTGGGAACTGTTTCAATAGTTTTTCAAGGTTGAATTTGATCAGATATTTGCCCTGCGCATTAGAGATCCAGCACAGAAATATGCCTTTCGGCCCATCGGGTCTGTGCCGACCAGCGATCACCCCGTACACTACTTTTATCCTGCGCACTAGGGACAATTTACAATTTTGCAGAAGCCAATTAACGGGCAAACCTGTATGCCTTTGGATTGTGGGAGGAAACCGGAGCACCCAGAGAAAATCCTCGAGGTCACAGGGAGAACTTACAAATTCCACACTGACAGCACCAATAGTCGGGATCGAACCTGGGCCTCTGGCGCTGTAAGGCAGCAACTCTACCGCTGCACCACAATGCTGAGCCAAGTGTGTACTATGGTCCGCAGTGATCACACCCAGGACTGCAGCGCCACACCTTCCCTGTCAGTCACTAATAATGACGGGCATGGATAAAGTGCAGATACAAGAATCTCCAGATGCTTGTTTACCAAGGAGAGACACAAAATGCTGGAGTAACTCAGTGGGTCAGTCAACAACCCTGGAGAACATGGATAGGTGATGCTTCAGGTTGGGACCCTTCTTCAAACTGAATAAGACTGGATAAAGTGGACGCACACGGCTTTTGCCAGGGTAGAGGATTCCAAAACTAGAGAACTTCGGCTTAAGGTGAGAGTGCAGAGATTTACGAAGGACCTCGGGGGCAGCTTTTTCATGCAGGGTATATGGGACGAGCTGCCAGATTAAGTGGTTGAGGCAGATAATACAACAACATTTTGATTGTTTGAACAGCGGAATGGCACAGTGACACGGCGCCAGAGACCCGGGTTCAGCCCTAACTATGGGTGCTGCGTGTACGGAGTTTGTGCGTTCTCCCCATGACTGCGTGGGTTTTCCCCGGGTGCTCCAGTTTCCTCCTACTTTCCAAAGACTTAGAGGTTTACTGATTAATTGCCTCTGTAAATTGTCTCTAGTGTGTAGGATGGAACTAATGTACGGGCGATCATTGGTTGGCACGGACTCGGTGGGCCGAAGGGCCTGTTTCCACACTGTATCTCTAAACTAAACTAAAGTACATGGATAGGAAAGATTTGGATGGATACTGGTCAGACGCCATAAAATGGGACTTACTTAGATGGGGTAGGCACGAGTTAGGCTAAAGGGCCTGTTTCTCTGCTGTATGACTCAATGACTATATGTACCCGTTAAGTGTAGATCATCACTGATGGTTCCTTTCCCTATGTGTCCAGCTGGAGTCCATTGGGATCAGGTCACAGTTTGCTTGCACGTATAATGAAGAGGATGCAACAAAGAAGCCACCCAGTCTCTGCCAGATCCCAGTCCGTGAGCATCTCGGAACAAAGCTCGCTCCAAACATCTCATGTGGCAGCAATTCATCAACTGATGGTAAGCAAATGTGTTGTCTGCGCAGCTCTTATTCACTCTTGGGACAGCACAGTGACACAGCCACGCGGCGCCAGAGACCCCTGTGCAATCCAGACCTCGGGTGCTGTCTGTGTGGAGTTTGCACGTTCTCCCTGTGACCGTGTGTGTTTCCTCCGGGTGCTGTGTTTCTTCCCACATCCAAAAGATGTGTAGGTTTGCAGGTTCATTGACCTCTGCAAATTGTCCCTAGTGTGTGTGATAGAACTAGTGCACAGGAGATTGCTGGATGGTGTGGGCTGAAGGGCCTGTTTCCAAGCTGTATCTCTAAACTACAAACTAAAAAAACATCTCCCGTGATGCTGCCTGACACGCTGAGCTACTCCAGCACTTTGTGTCATCGGTGAATCGTTCCTGAAGTATGGAGAACAGCTTTAACCTTCGATAAAACAAAATGAAGTACTGGCTATAGATTGCACTGAGGATTCACCAAAGTGGTTCCTGGGATGCTGGGCTTGTTGAATGAGGAGATGTGGATGGTTCTATTCTTCAGAGTTTAGAAGAATCAAATGGGACGTTGTGTTGAATGTACAAAAATCATAAAGAATTTGACCAAGTAGATGGAGCCAGGATTATTTGAGATGCCTAGTCCCTTATGCTGAAACTGTGACATCTCAGGACAGAGATGAGAAGTTTCTTTACACTGCGTGCGGTGAATCTTGGGAAGTTTCTGCCCCAGAGTGTGTGGAGATACCTGCACGGAAGAATGCGAGCACTAGATTTCTGTTTGCAGGATGGTTTGGGGATGGTGCTGAGATTGTACATGGACGAACGTCAGTATGGGTGACAAATACTGACTCCTGCCTCCGTTTCCTGTCTTCTATGGTCACAGGGAAGGCGGAATCCGAGCCAAAAAAGCGGGCGCACGGACCGAGCCTCGGGAACGCTGCAGGAACTGGGAAAGGCAACGAGTTGGAAGGGAAGCGGAGACGGATGGAGGTGGATTGTGGGGGTGAGAACCGGGAACCGGATGGTGCAGATGGGAGACCGGGCACCCTGGGGGGACGAGCATGCAAGAAGAAAGCACCCAGAGGTGTCAAGTACAACAAAGCTAAGAAGTTAATCCCCGGACAATTAAAACTGACAAGTTTCTTCAGAGTTTAAAAAGGTTCTTCTTGTTTTAATACCTTTTAGATGTTAAATCCACGAATTCCACACAATCAGTTTGTTTGAATTTATTTTCAAAGTATAATCTTACAATTATGGGTGCAGAATATTCGATCTTAGTTATTGTAAGTACAGTGGTTGTCACAAGTTCAATAACACACAAAATCGCATTAAAGCTTTCACCATTTGGACCATGGAGGACAGACTAGAGTAATAATTGTGATCGCATTAAATGCAGGAACCATGCAGATGTACTGAGCTTTCTGGTTCTGTGTGGCTTGAAGCAGTCGTCATTTTTGCCAGCAGGGTCTGTACACTCGTCCTAACATGCAGCGGAAAACTGCGAGACAAGAAAAACATAACTCGTTATTGAGGCTTTGCAGATCTTAATATAAAATGTCGTATTGGAAGGGTTGGTGGTTCTCACTGACTCAGTGAGTGTATCTCTCTATGATTTCTAATATTAAAGCTGGCTTTTGATTCAACAATGTCCCAACCAATTCTTTCCTGCAACTCAAAACTTACAAAACCCACTTCCTACTTACAAAATTCTTAAGGGGTTGGACAGGCTAGATGCAGGAAGATTGTTCCCAATGTTGGGGAAGTCCAGAAAAAGAGGTCACAGTTTAAGGATAAAGGGGAAGCCTTTTAGGACCGAGATGAGAAAATCATTTTTCACACAGAGTGGTGAATCTGTGGAATTCTCTGCCACAGAAGGTAGTTGAGGCCAGTTCATTGGCTATATTTAAGAGGGGGTTTGATGTGGCCCTTGTGACTAAAGGGATCAGGGGGTATGGAGAGAAGGCAGGTACAGGATACTGAGTTGGATGATCAGCCATGATCATATTGAATGGTGGTGCAGGCTCGTAGGGCTGAATGGCCTACTCCTGCACCTATTTTCTATGTTTCAATATTCCTACCTGATTTTTTTTAAAAAATTTTTTTAGAGTTACAGCATAAAAACAGGCCCTTCAGCCAACCAAGTCCACCCTGACCAACATTCACCCCAAACACTAGGAACAATTTACAGTAGTCAATTAGCCTACTATCCTGAAGATGGACACCAAATGCTGGAGTAATTCAGCAGGATGGGCAGCATATCTGGAGAGAAGGAATGGGTGACGTTTTGGGTCAAGACCCTTCTTCAGTCTGAGAAGGGTCTTAACCAGAAACGTCACATATTCCTTCTCTCCAGGGATTCTGCCTGTCCTGCTGAGTTCCTCCAGCATTTTGTGTCTATCTTTGGCTTAAACTAGCATCTGCAATTCTTTCCTACACATTTAATGTACTATCCTGTAAGTCTGCAGAGTGGGGAAAATGATGGGTGGTTTCGAGTCGGGACCCTTCTTCAGACTGCACCGAGTCGAATGTCACCCATCCTTTTTCCCCAGAGACGTTGCCTTTGTGTCTCTCCAAACCTTCAAACTTGGAGTGTGGGAGGAAAGCTCGGAGAAAACATGTCTGGTCACAGGGAGAACATGTAACCTCCACACAGACAGCACCTGTAGTCAGGATCGAACCCAGGTCTCTGGTGCTGTAAGGCAGCAGCTTTGCTGCTGCACCATCTCCATATCTCCTAATTTGCCTCGGACATCAATGCAACCTCAGCCAAGGAGTGTAATTTAGGCTGAGAGTATTCAGTCTTGAATAAACTTAAAGAAGAACATAATAGTATTGCACCAAAACAGAGGCAGTTCTGAACATGATGCCTTGATAAGCTAATCTCCTCTGCCTGTATGTGATCCATATGCTGTATGTGATGCCTATCAAAAATGCCCTTCCAGCTTGGTCATGTCAGATCTGATTTCAACTTCAACTCTGCATTCCTGTTTACCCACAATACACTAGAGTGTACAATAGTTTAGTGTACGGGTTGGTGTGAAATCGGCGGGCTGTGGGGCCTGTGTTCGCGCTGTATCTCTAACGTCACAGGTTGTAGCCCAGATTCATTGTTTTGGGCATTTGGAAGTTGCCTTGGGTGGTGGTTTGAGTCTGACCCAAGTCATTCATGAACCCACGGGTAAGATATCACCTCCAAAACTTCCCCACTGACCCCTGTCCACCTTTGCCATCAAGTTCAATCAACATATTTTGTTGTACAATGTGGGAGAATTGGGCTCGGACTATTGCATGGAGGGCCAGCATAGACGTGAAGGGCTGAATGACTGCCTGCTGTGCTGCATGAATTTTCTGTGAGAGATGGTATGGTTGAAAATTCTTTCACTCAGTTTAGATCAACGATTCAACAATCTTCCTCTGCTGTGTAGTAACAAGGAATTACAGATGCTGGTTTATACCAAAGACACAAAATGCTGGAGTAACCTAGCAGGTCAGGCCCAATCTCTGAATCTCACTCGAAGAGGGGACCCGAGCTGAGTCGTCACCTATCCATGCGCGCCAGAGATGGTGCCTGACCCGCTGAATTACTCCAGCACCTTGTGTCTATCTTTGTGAATCTTCCTCTGCTCCTCTCCAGGATTGCAAATCCCCACTCAACATTCACGCCTCAACAATGACTTACCGTCAAAGGTTCTCCTACCCATTGGAAACATTGCCCCACTTTCTTCATTGTCGGGTTCTCTCTGCATCTCCGGCAACTCGAGCTCTTTCCCTTGGTCAGACGCCTGGGAGGTTTCAGTCCTCTTGGCTAAGATGCCAAGTTGTCCTTTCACTAATCTGAAGCCTGGAGAGGGTTTGGAGAACCTCTGGAATTTAAAAGGTTGTTGAACAGTTTTTGGGTCCACCTTGAAACCCAAATCCTAAACGGAAAACAAGAATAGATTTCAATGAGAATCTGCATTAATGCATAACTGTAAAACATCTCAAAGCTGCTTCTTAGTTGCATGATCGGACAAAGATTAAATGAATGTCCAATGCTCGGTTGAGGTTCATTGAGTCCATTGAGGTTCATTCATGCCAACCTCAATGCTAAAGAGGTTGGCATGAATGAAGCTAAATTGGAAAGAAGAGAGTGGTGGAGAATTTAAGAGAAGGAACTGAGTGACCCCAGTTATATACATGAGGGAAGTTGGGATTGTTAGAGCCCTACAACATGGAAAAGGCCCTTCAGCCATTGAGTCCATGGCAACCTTCAACTGCCCCTTGACAACCATTTAGTCCTTTCCCATCAACTCCCCCTACCGAGACGCTATCGCTTGACTTACATTGGTCAATTATCCAACCTGTTTTCACAATTACAAGAGAATTTAAGAGGATAGCTGAAAGTTCTGAAGGGTTGGTTAGGATAAGGATGGAGGAAACATTGTTTTCAATGCTGGTTGAACTATAATCACAGAGAGAGAGATCCAAAGAATTGCGCAAATCAAACGGAGGTAAAGTGAGCAAACTTACTTTACATATGTAGTTATTATGAAATGAATAAAAGAAAAACAAAGCAGTAGTTAATGAAGGATAAACCCGTCTTATGAACGCCCATCTTACGAACGCCTCACACAATATTATTCAACTGAAAAGTTTAACTTATGCAGATACATTCTTCCCTACCAATGGCAGAATTAATTTATTCCCTTTGTTCACTATTAGTAATTCTTTTCATTGTTATGTCCTTTTGATGTTTGTTCTCACACTGGAGATGACCATATTGCTTATCGTAGATGCTTACTGATTTTCCAAGTTATGGACTAAATCAACTTAAGGGGGTTTGTAAAAGCAAAACTCAGTCATTTTCCAGGGATGATTTGTAGCGACTTCCAAAAAGAGAAAGAAATTGGTTAAATACTTGAACTGCAAACAAATTATCTGGGTGTGGGAGCATTGAAGGGAACAAAGGCTAAGATGATGCTTTGACAAAGTGCCAACAAATGAGGACTAGTTTCTATTGAAAATTCCCTGTGACGAGATTGTAAAGTAGAGAAGTGAGTTTCACACCAATCCCAGGAGATGGGAGGTCTGGAGAAACTCCAGCTACTGCCAATATACATTAAGTTTATCCATCTGTATTAACTGCCTTAAAATGGAGAGAGCAGACGGATTTGTGAAGATTAAAACAGTGAGTTACACACATGGAGATAACTTACTGGAAAGAGGAAGACTTTGGGGTCTACTTGGCCCGTCTGAAGAAGTTGGTTGGTCTTATACGATCCTGGGGACCTTCCGTTCTCTGGGTATTTCCCAACAGCCACCATCATCTCCTGGCTATAGTCGTTTGGGGGCACATTAACTTCTTCCAATTGTCCAAGAGCTCTGACGGATGAAGAGGAACAGTCTCTGGAGAAGAGGACAGAGATGATGAGAGCACTGTAGACAGAGGAAAGCATTCTACTACCAGTTGCAGGTCGCTTCAAGAGGCGGAGAAGGTTTGCAGTGAAAACCGAAGCGATTAAGAAAGAAGAAGCTAGCCGTTTACTGTTGGGTAACTCTCACACCTACCTTTATATCCTTGAAGATCACTAACAAACTTCCTACCAAACGCATCTGACAGATTAGAGATGCCATTTACTGAAAGTAATATCTCCGATTCATCACTACAGGAGCTGACTTGGTCATTTGCTTTAATGTAGACCCGCTAATGTCAAAAACAGTGGTGGTCTTAATTAATTATTTGAAGAGAAGAGGTGTCCTAAGGTGCAAGATAGGATGAGACAATTTCCGGTGAACAGCAGTCAAATTTAAGATGCCAAGCTTTAAACAATTCTTGAAGAGATCAGTCTTCCTCCCTTAATCTTCACTCCTTCCAAGATAATGTTCTCATACAAAATCCCAGCCCAGCAAATTAAATTTCTTAATTAAATATTTCTAATCCCCGAGAGATCATTATTCAGCGGAGAAGCTTTTCTCTTGGAGAACAAATTCCGAGCTGTGACGAATCTAATTTAAAACACACGAGTTTAACAATTCCTCAGGAGTTTCAAACTTTAATTAAAAACCATTAGAGCTTTTATTTGCATTGAATTATTCAAACACTAGAACTATTCACAAATATCAACAGTGACGATTTCTGTTGATAAAGTGCTCTAATGTCAGAAAGATCAGGAACTGTTCAATGTATTATCTTCCTCTTTTAAAAGTAATTATTTCAGAGTGTTCTAGTTAATCTCCGGTCTATTTATTCACATAATATTTATTGAATATGATTTTTGACCAGTAAAGTGGCAGCGACTTCTGATTTGTTACTCTACAGTTGGAAAAAGTGGACTTTGGGAAACAAGAAATATTTAAGCAAAAGAAAAGATACAAAGTGCCACCAATTTATGAATTAGAATTGGAACTTTGTACACTATTGGCAAGTCAACCGTTTTTACAGAAGGCTTTTGCTAAAATATTTGGAGTCGCAAGGAACAACAGATGCTGGTTTACAAAGAGCATGGAGTAACTCAGTGGGTCAGGCAGTATCTCTGGAGAACATAGATAAGCGATGTTTTGGGTCAGGATAGTTTCTTCAGACTCTTTTTAGACTAACTTCCAGTCTGAAGAAGGGTCCCGACCAAAAACGTGACCTGTCCATGTTCTCCAGAGATTCTGCCTGACCTACTGAGTTACTCCAGCACTTTGTGCACTTTTTTGTAAACTAGCATCAGCACTTCCTTGTGTCTGAAATATTTAACAAATCTTTCTGTGGAACTATTGACTTGCCAATGGTGCACAAAGTTTCAATAGTGCAAAGTTTCAAGGTTTCAATAGTGCACAAAGTCGGTATGTCAAGGAGAACTCTCTCGAACTTCTACAGGTGCACAGTAGAGAGCATACTGACTGGCTGCACCGTGGCCTGGTACAGCAACTTGAACATCCAGGAGCGGAAAAGACCGCAGAAAGTTGTAAACACTGCCCAGTCCATCACTGGCTCTGACCTCCCCACCATCGAGGGGATCTATCACAGTCACTACCTCAAAAAGGCTGCCAAAATCATCAAAGACCCACACCATCCTGGTCACACACTCATTTCACCGTTGCCATTGGGAAGAAGGTACAGGAGCCTGAAATCTGTAACATCCAGGTTCAGTAACGACTTCTTCCCCACAGCCATCAGGCTATTAAACATGACATCAAATAAGCTCTGAACAATAACAATCTATTATTTATTATTGCACTATATCTGTTTATTTATTGTGTATATATGGTCTATGGGTCTATAGACACACTGAACTTTTATCTTCTCTTTTGTAATATGTTTACATATTCTGTTGTGCTGCAGCAAGTAAGAATTTCATTGTCCTATCTGGGACACATGACAATAAAACTCGCTTGACTCTTGAATTAAAATTCATAAATCGGTTGAGAAAGCAGCAGCACAGAGTTGCATTGTCGAAGCAACATTCCAGAGCTTGCATCTCGATTTACACCTGCTAATCGTACCTCACCTGGCCGATACTTCCAGCCTTCCTGATACAGCGCGCCGTGAATGTGGACTGGATGAGAGGAAGTGCCGATACCGCGATGGACTTGGCTTTGTTTACCACTCCCTGCAGGTTCAGGTGGTCAAGAGCAGAGCAGTTGCCACCCCAGGCTGAGATGCATCCCGTCAGAATACTTTATGTAGCGTGTCTGTAGAGGTTTGAAGAAATCCTTGTGGACATACTGAATCTTAGTTTCGTAGATAGTTTAGTTTATTGTCACACGTACCAAGGTGAAAAGCTTTTGTTGCATGCTAACCAGTCAGTGGAAAGACTATACATGATTACAATCGTGCCATCCACAGTGTGCAGATACAGAATACAGGGAATAATGTTTAGTGCAAGATAAGATCCAGTCTTCCGGTGGCACTATTGGAGGGCTAGAGAGCAACCCCAGCCAGCTCCTTGGAAAAAACGTTGAAAAATCGGGGAGAAAGTGACCTACCTGCTGCCTGTTGCGTCTGTACCGATTGCCGTGAGTGACGTCATCAGGCGCGCGACTTACTATGTCTACACAGCGCAGTCCCCCCACGGATAAACCGAAAAGTCGTGTTACTAGGCAGAAACTGGTGGAACAAGAAAAAGGCCCGACTGAAGCCTCGGGCTCAGGTAGGACGCTATCCCTAAGTGTCAAAAAAAATGATGACAAAATCGCAAGGTGAAGATCTTAAAACTTTTATTGCAAGTTAAATTGTTGGCTTAAAGGAGGAACTAAAGAGTGAACTTGCAAAAACGAACGAAGAATTGAAGAAGATGAATTTTGGGGAAGAAATAAAAAAAATCAAGGAGGAAATGATGGAGTTAAAGCTTGAAATTAATATCACGGCTATGAATACATCGGATAAACTGAGGAAAAAAATTGCAGAAATACTGACTGAACAAGCTGCAAGTATGACAAACGAGACAAATGTTAAAATCAGAAAAGTGAAAACTGATCTTGACGAAAGGCTGAATCCCGTGGAGGGAGCACTGAATCAACAGACGTCAGCCATAAAGGACCTTGAAGAACTAGCCGAAACAAGTGCTCAGACTACGGCAAAGCTTATCACAGAAAACCAACGTCTAACTGAACTACTGTGCAAAATAACTGAGAAATGTACTGAATTGGAAGGTCGCCAGAGAAGACAGAACCTAAGAATTGCGGGTATTCCAGAAGGGAAAGAGGCGGATCAAGATCCCCGAGAATTTACTGCAAAATTTACTGCAAAAAGTTTTATCTCTGGATCAAAAGCCTTTACTTGATCGAGCACACAGAGTGATGAGACGCCAGACAAGACAAGGCACTCCCCCAAGACAAATGGTAATAAAAGTCCAGTACAACTATGTCCTGGAGAAGATAATGCAAAAAATTACAAGAAACAGAAATCTTACGTTTGAAGGATACGGGATCAGTATCTATCGAGACTACCCAGCAGAGGTCTCCAGCAATCGAAAAGCGTTTAATGAGACCAAAAGAATCTTGAGGGAAGTGAAGAACTTGAAATATGGTCTGAGGTATCCAGCTACCCTAAGAGTTACCTACAATCAGAATGAACACTTTTTCACCAACCCTGTGGAGGCACTGGACTTTGCCCAGAAGATTAAGGTTCGAGAGGAAGCTTGAATAATACTTTTAAAACTGAACTTCTTCATTGAATAAACTGACTTTGCAGGACTGAATGGAACTAAAGTCGTGTCTAAGGAAGCTGGAGAAAGATGTGGATCAGAAACTCTCCCATGGATACTAATAATTAGTATAACTGCACTACTAATACAAATAACTAATAAATACTAAAACTATAGCGTGATATTTTTACTAATCAGAGTTAATAATTATCACTAATGACTAATACTTACCTATAATTGAATGTTTAGAGTCAAATATAGAGTTTGATTTTGTTTGCCCTCCTTGGAAACCTTTTTTTTCTTTTTTAATTAATTTTTATTTTTATTTTCTTTCTTCCTTTTTTTCCGTTTTTTTATTATATTCTTAAACAAGTTTTAAATATATGTAACCTCATATTCCTGCTTATTGGAACCCGAATATTTTAAAATCCAATATCCCCGGTAAAATACTGCTATGGAATAAAAATTCCAAGAAACCAGGGAGCTGGTTAAGTTGGTAACATCAACTAGGGAAGTCGGTAGATGGTTAGACATGCTAGTATGGCTAGCACTAACTACACTAATACTAGATGTAGTTTTTTTCCTTCTTTGTGCACATTACTAATTTCTTAATCTATCCTCTTTTCTCTTCTATTATAATCTATCGTTATTATTTTCAGTTTGAATGGAGTTACAAATTGGATCAAAGGAGATCTACACGTGAGAGACATTCAAGGGTCTTAAAATTCGTCTATTCGGAGTTCGGGTGTAAGGTCGGGTCTGTCGAACTGAACCATTGGCTCTGTTATAGACCTCCATAGACAAAAGATGCAAGATTTAAAAATGAATACGGGGAATGAAGGAATAACGTTTTGTAGTTGGAATGTTAAAGGTATTAATGAACCAATTAAGAGAGGTAAAGTACTAGCTCATTTAAAAGCAATTAAAGTTGATGTAATTTTTATTCAAGAAACACACTTAAAAAAAGATGCCGAGCACAGGCAGAAAGCTAAATGGATAGATAAAACGTATCATTCTTTTACACGCAAATCCAGAGGCGTAGCAATATTATTTCGTAAAGGCACTTTATTTAAACATACATCAACTATAACTGACAGTGATGGTAGATACATTATTGTAATAGGAGAATTAAATGCACAAAAAATGATTTTTGTTAATGTTTATGGACCAAACTTTGATAATCCACTGTTCTTTAAGAAAATATTTAATAACATTTAATAGCACAACATAACTTAATAATTAGAGGAGATTTAAATTGTACACTAGACTCTTATTTAGATAGATCCACAAGACAAAGGGAAACCAAATCCCATTCCAGTGACTTATTAAATGCATACATGGATACTAGTAATATTAAAGATGTTTGGAGAGTAGAAAATCCAACTGGATGAGAATATTCATTTTATTCACCTGTACATAAAACCTATTCAAGAATATATTATTTTTTGGTAGACTCTAAACTTATCTCACTTACTTACAATTCAAAATACCATAATATTACAATCTCAGATCACGCACCTTTAACATTTATGTTTAAAATAAATGGTAAAACGGAAAAACAGGGACAATGGAGATTTAACCCACAAATTTTAAAAGACAAAGTAACTCAGGAATATATTATAGAACAGATCAAGATTTTCTTGAAATAAATGATAAACCGGAAATATCTTCTTCCCTATTATGGGAAACTTTTAAAGCATATTCCCGTGGCATTATGATTTCTTCTCAAGCATTTTATAATAAAGAGAATCGGAGAGAACAACAGGAATAGGAAAAGGAGATTAAACAATTAGACACAGAATGCTGCTAATCCATCCATGACAAAACATAATAAAATCGCTGCACTGAAATATAAATTAAATAAAATATGCTCAGATCAAGTTGTAAAACTCTATCAATACACTAAACAATTACAATTTGAATTTGGAGATAAACCTCAAAAATTATTGGCTCGTCAATTACGGAAAAAATAATCCATAGGATTAAATCATACAATGGCGAACCATTAGTACAACTCAAAGATATTAATGAGAGATTTTTGCAATATTCTAAAAATTTATATTCAGCTAAAACGACAGAAAACAGGATAGGAATAGAAGCATTTTTTTAAAAATGTAATCTAAATGGGTTGGATTCACAAAATAGAGAATCACTAAATGCTGAAATATCAGTAAAAGAAATCGAAGAATCTATCAGATCATTAAAAAATGGTAAAACACTGGGACCAGATGGTATTGACATTTTATGATCTGATTGCACCACGTTTGAAGATACTCTATGAATTCATCTATACCCACCAGAAACTACCAGAAATGTTAAATGAATCTATTATAACACTTATACCTAAAATAGACAAAGATCTGGATGACCCAGGATCATATAGAGCTATAGCTCTTTTAAATACTGATCAATAGATACTAACCAAAATATTAGCACAAAGACTAAGCACAGTTATTAATAAATTAATTCACCCGGATCAAACAGGATTTATACCAAAACGATATTCCTCATATAACCTGAGACGATTATTCAATATTATATATTCGAAAAGAGGTATTAATAAAGATCTAGTAATTATATCGTTAGATGCGGAGAAAGCCTTTGACCAGGTGGAATGGTCTTACTTGTTTTCGGTCATGGAAACTTTTAAGTTGGGAGAGAAGTTTATTACTTGGGTTAAATTATTATACACTAATCCAACAGCCAGAATACTAACAAATCAAATGTTATCAACTAAATTTAATTTATTCCGAGGCTGCAGACAAGGTTGTCCTTTATCCCCGCTATTGTTTGCACTTGCAATAGAATCATTAGCTCAACGTGTGAGATTACATCCTGAAATATATGGGTATGACACCAGAGATACTGAAAATAAAATCTCCTTATATGCGGATGATGTATTACTTTATATTACAAAGCCGGAAATTAGTATTCCAAATTTATTAAAATTAATAACTGAATTTGGCTTATTTTCAGGATATAGTATTAATTGGAATAAAAGTGAACATGCCAATAATGGTAAACAACTTACATATATTACAACAATTTCCTTTTAAGATAGCAAATGAAAAAATCAAATATCTTAGAATTTATGTAACAAAAAGATTTGATTCTTTATTTAAATCCAATTTTCCACTTTTATTGAATAAATTAAATAAGAATATTTTATATTGGAAAACATTACCTATTTCAATGCCAGGTAGAATTAATGCAATAAAAATGATTTTTCTCCCGCAATTACTATATCTCTTCCAATTGATACATCTTCCTAAAAATTTCTTTAAGAAGGTTGATTCTATAGTCACCAACTTTATCTGGGATTATAAGAGCCATAGAATAAATAAAAAACATTTATGTAAATCAAAAATAAATGGAGCCAAACTTTATGTTTTATGACTGGGCAGTTAATATTAAAAATATGAATTTTTGGTTAGTAGAGACAGATAAACAACCAATCTGGTTAAAAATAGAAAAAGAAGATTGTTCGCCTTTTGAAATTAGCTCGATTTTATTCGCTAATATTAAACTAGGTAAGAAAATCTATAGTGAAAATCCTATAATAGAAAGTGGGATATGTATCTGGAAACAAATAAAAAAAACATTAAAATTGGAATGTATACCACTAGCCCTTACCATTGTAAATAACGTTACATTTAAACTTTCAATGATGGACAAAGGTTTTTTACAATGGAGAAACTATGGAATTAGTAAGATGGGCGATCTCTATAGGGAAAACACCTTCCTGTCATTTCAAGAATTACAACAAATTTATGGATTACATTCAAAAGATTACTTTAAATATTTACAAATTAGAGACTATGTAAAAGCAAACACACAGGAAATCAGAAATAGAAAGACAGAAATTTTAGATGAATGTCTAAATAAACACCCGAACACAGAAAAATTGATATCATATATTTATAACATTTTATTGGAAAACGATATCCCAATGACAGAAATATATAGGCAATAATGGGAAAACGAATTAGGTCAATTAATCAGACTAGAAGTATGGGATGAAAGTTTACAACATATACACCATTGTTCATTAAATGCTAGACACTCTCTTATACAATTTAAAATATTACATAGATTACATTATTGAAAATCCAAATTACATAGTATTTTTTTCAAATGTATCTGCCATATGTGATAAATGTGAACACTTCGAAGCCAACTTAATGCACTCATTTACAAATTGTATAAAAATTACTAAATTTTGGACAGAAATATTTAAGATAATTTCGAATGTTGTTAATACGAATCTGATCCCTGGCTCAAAATTAATAATATTGGGAATATTAGAAACAGATCAATTAATAACGACGAATCAAAGAATTTTTATTGATTGCAGTTTAATAATTGGGAAAAAATTAATATTGAAATTCTGGAAAGTCCTACATCCCCCACAACCAAAATGTGGATTACAGGAATGTCGGAGACACTTCATCTGGAAAGATTAAGGCTTGTCCTACTGGACAAGTTGGATCTTTTCAGAGGGATATGGTCTCCATTTATTGAATATTTAAAGGGTCAAAATGGCTCGGTGCGAGAACCTGACTGAAGCCTGAATAAAGGAATAGATGAAGAATCATACATCACAAACCATGGATATATCTCCAACGATGGATAACCTGTTTAACACTCCACTCATCTTTTTTTTTTGATTTTCTATTTTTACTTTATTTTTCTCTATTTTTTCCTATCTGCAATAAAAACAAAAAAATGTATAGAAATACAAATAAGACATAACTGTTAATATTAATAATATTAAGAATGTATGTGACAAGTATATTCTTTTAATATGTACTTATGTCTAATAAAAATATTCAACAAAAAAGATAAGATCCAGTAAAGTCCAATTAAAGATAGTCTGACGGTCTCCAATGAGGTAGATGGAAGTTCGGGACTGCTCTTTAGATGTTGATAGTATAGTTCAGTTGCCTGATAACTCTGTACCATTCTTCTCAGATATGCAAGAAAATAAATACACTGATGCGCTTTCACACAGAGTGGTGAATCTCTGGAATTCTCTGCCACAGAAGGCAGTTGAGGCCAGTTCATTGGTTATATTTAAGAGGGAGTCAGATGTGGCCCTTGTGGCTAAGGGGATCAGGGGTTATGGAGAGAAGACAGGTAGGGGACTGAGTTGGATGATCAGCCATGATCATATTGAATGGCGGTGCAGTCTCGAAGGGCTGAATGGCCTACTCCAGCACCTATTTTCTATGCTTCTATGCTTCTTCATCACCGCATCAGTGTGACCAGTCTAGGTTGCTGGTGATATGGATGATTGGGAACTTGAAGCTATCGACCATCTCTACAGCAGCGGCGTGGATGAGAACAGGATTGTGTTCGCCCTTCTACCTTCCTTAGGTCAACAACCCAAGGGAAGAACAACTTTCCTTTGCCAGAGGGTGGTGAATCTGTGGAACTCATTGCCACAGATGGCAGTGGAGGCCAAGTCATAGGGTATTTTTAAAGCGGAGATTGACAGATTCTTAATTGGTAAGGTGACGGGGAGAAGGCAGGAGAATGGGGTTGAGAGGGAAAGATAGATCAGCCATGATTGAATTGCATGGGCTGAATGGTCTAATTCTGCTCCTATTACATGAACTTAAGAACCAACTTTTTAGTCTTGCTGACGTTAAGGATGAGGCTGTTGTCCTGATACCATAAGACTAGGTTCTTGATGTCTTTGCCTGTGCATCATCTCACAGCTGTAGATCCAGCTGCCAACAGTGGTATCATTCGTAAACTGAAAGTTGCCATTGTACTTGGCCACAGGGCCATGGGTGTACAGGGGGTAGAGCAGGGGACTGAGCACACAATCCCTGAGGGACAATGGTAATGAGGGTCAGGGAATGTTATGACCGGTTCTCCTCGACTGAGATCTCCTGGTCAGGAAGTCCCCAAGCCAGTTGAAGATGTTGTCATGTCGGGAGGCACACCTGAGCGTTAGACGTTAGACACACCAACTCCGAAACACGAAGCGCTGAGTATTAGGATCCAGACATCATGGACAACTGACCGCAGTTCCCCGCTCACATCTGGCAGTGCTCTCCGTCTGAACCAGGGGCCGTGGAGCTTTTTTGAAAGTGAGGGGGCAGAGCAATCACTGATCACTGGCCTTGGGGGTACCCGGCGAGAGAGTGGAGCAACTGAGTTGGGGATGGGTGTGGGAGGGGTGTGTCCCCCCTCCCACGGTAGGGCCATTTTGAAACTTGATGTATTAAAATCATGTTTTAGTGCATTGTAGAAGTATGATTTCAATATTCTTTGTTTGAAGTATTTTTAAGAGGTAACTTTTTAAGGGGTAACTTTTTCCACACAAAATGTGGTGGGTGTATGGAGCAAGCTGCCAGAGGAGGTAGTTGAGGAAGGGACTATCCCAACATTTAAGAAATAGTTAGACTGATACATGGATAGGACAGGTTTGGGGGGATATGGACCAAAAGCAGGTAATGTAGCTGGGATATGTTGGCGGTTGTGGGCAAGTTGCGCCGAAGGGTCTGTTTTCACACTGTATCACTCTATGACTACATTATACCTCCACCATGCGTGAATGCTTCAAAATCAAGTGGTCGAGTTTTATTGCCATATACTCAAGCATAGAAACATAGAAAGTAGGTGCAGGAATAGGCCATTCAGCCCTTCGAGCCAGCACTACCATTCAATATGATCATGGCTGTTCATCTAAAATCAATACCTCTTTCCTGTTTTTTCCCCATATCGCTTGATTTCGCGAGCCCCAAGAGATAATGTCAGTGAATTGGCCTCCACTGCCTTCTGTGGCAGAGAATTCCACAGATTCACAACTCTCTGCGTGAAGAAAGTTTGTCCTCATCTCAGTCCTAACTGGCCTACCCTTTATTCTTAAACTGTGACCCCTGGTTCTGAACTACCCCAACATGGGGAACATTTTTCCTGCAGTTACAGTAAGTGAAAATCTAACAGGCAAGCAGGATGCTTTCTCCAAGCACCCCTATTTGAGGGCCACTATTTTCCACCGTTTCTACCCAGTGCTTGGTACTTGCAGCAGCCAATGGTTGTCCTCCAGGATGCACCGAGCCGCAGCCTGATCCATGCTGATGGCCTGGGTCTCTCGCACTGCGGCTGCTCCATGGCCGGAGCTGCAGCGAGCGACTCGCCAGCCCGACAGCGACTCGCCTGCGCGGCATACACTCGCCAGCCCCAACTACCCGTCCGCATCTGACCCCGCCGCTGCTTCTGCTTCCATCCCTCCCTCAGCCCCGGCTCTCCAACACCCGCGGCCCATGCAGTAGATATGAGTTTTGAAATTTTCATTGATCACAGAATTTCTCACGACAGAGCGTGAGAAATTTGTAATCAGCGTGAGAGCGCGAGAATTTGGCCAAATGCGTGATTCTCACGCTCAATGCGTGAGAGTTGGCAGCCCTGTATTATACACACACTGCGCACATACACTCTGCCCCATACACACACACACACACACACACATTGCCCCATATACACACACTGCCCTATATACACACACACACACACACACACTGCCCCATACACGCACACACATACACTGCCCCATACACACTGCCCCATATACACACACACTGCCCTATATACACACACTGCCCTATATACACACACACACACACACACACTGCCCCATACACACACACACTGCCCCATACACACTTCACCATATATACACACACTGCCCCATATACACACACACACACTGCCCCATACACACACACATGCTGCTTCATATACACACACACACACTGCCCCATTCACACACGCGCACTGCCCCATATACACACACACACTGCCCCATATACACACACACACTGCCCCATATACACACACACACTGCCACATGTACACACACACACTGCCCCATATACATACACAGACTGCCCCATATACACACACACTGCCCCATATACACACACACACTGCCCCATACACACACACACACTGCCCCATATACACACACACACTGCCCCATACACACATGCACACTGCCCCATATACACACGCACACTGCCCCATATACACACGCACACTGCCCCATACACACTTCCCCATACACACACACCCTGCCCCATACGTACATGCACACTGCCCCATACACACACAGCCCCACACACACACACTGCCCCACGCACACACACCCCACGCACACACATACCCACACACGCAAACCCACACAGACCCACACAGACAAATAGACACCCACACCCTCACACACACACTCTCATTCACCCACCCACACACTCATACCCACCAACACACACACACAGCCACACATGCATACCCACACACTGCCCCACCCACACAAGTCCACACCCTTTAACCCCATTTGTTTCAGTCAATCAATGGCTGTGAAACAAAAACTTTGGAATAAATATCAGATGTGATATTTCCCTCATTGTTTTCCAACACTAAGGGATTGAAGACACCAGGCCAGCCAAGTGCAGGTCTCACACAGGCCACTTGACCCAACAGACTCACACCAACCCAGCTCTCTCCAATTTCAAGTAACTAACCTACTAACACCTCACCCCCCCCCCCATCTGTTCCCTGTGGCCCCGCCTGGATTTGCATAAATTTCTTCCCATCCTCTAGCACCTAAATTCCTTCCTCTGGCTCACAATTTGCACCTTATTTATCCTAATCTCACATATTGTCTCTTCATCTCTGGCCTTTGTCCACCTATTACTCACCAGCCTTTATTCTGCCCCAACCTCCCTTCCAGATTTCTCCTTCTCCCCCCCCCCCCCTCCCCCCCCAGAATTTGTCTGAAGATGGGTCCCGATCAAAATGCCACCTATGCATGTTCTGCAGACCCTGCTTGACATGCTGAGTCACTCCAGCACTTTGTGTATTTTTTTGTAAACCGGCATCTGCAGTTCCTCATGTGTCTCACTTGTTTCTTCCAGCTTTCCTCATCTAGATCAACTCCATGCCGAGTTCTAGCCTTTCCCCCTCAAACACGTATCCAGCCTCCTCTGAAACATATTGACACAGTTGTCTTCCTGTGTGTTCGTGACATTTAAAATACTATTGGATAGGCACATGGGATATGGAGGAAATTGTTGACAATAGACACTAGGTGCAGGAGTAGGCCATTCGGCCCCTCGAGCCAGCACCGCCATTCTCAGTGATCATGGCTGATCATCCACAATCAGTTCCCTGTTCCTGCCTTCTCCCCAATATCTTTAGGAGCTCTATCTAACTCTCTCTTGAAAGCATCCAGAGAATTGGCCTCCACTGCCTTCTGAGGCAAAGAATTCCACTGATTCACAACCCTGATGACAACATTAGACAGGTACAGTGTAGGAAAGCTTTAGAGGGATAAGGACCAAGCATGGCCAAACAAAACATGCTTAGATGGGGCATAGTAGTTGGCACAGATGTGGCAGGCCAAAGGGCCTACATCTGTGCTGTATGACTTATTGGGAGGTCCACCACACATACTGTTCCCTCCTGTGGAGCGGCGCAGAGGTTCAGTGGCAGAGTTGCTGCCTTACAGCGTGGGAGACCTGGGTTCAATCCTGACCACAGGTGCTGTCTGTACGGAGTTTGTACGTTCTCCCCGTGACTGGGTGGTGTTTCACCCAAACTTCAAAGACGTACATGTTTGTGGGTTAATTTGATTCTGCAAATTGTAAATTGTCCCTAGTATGTAGGGTAATACCAGTGAATGGGGAGATCACAGGTCAGCGCGTGCCTATTTACACGCTGTTTCTCTAAAGTGTAAAATCGCCCCTTTTGCGGAGACCTTCTCAACAAGAGGACTGAAACATCTTCCAGGGACCAACGGCAACATGGCTGTTAAGCCGTATCCCAGGAATGATCTGGCAAGGTAATTGAAGTTAGTTCATTCCTCAGCGGTGGGCAATATTGAGGAAGGTATTTCACAACCCGGGCCCCTGCAGTGAGGGCGAACAGTTATACGGCAGTATAGGAGCTGATGTGTACCAGAACGAGGCATCGCTGGCTAAACCTACACAAGTCTTCACCAACATTGGGGCGGCAGAGCTGCTGACTTACAGCGACAGAGACCCGGGTTCGATCCCGACTACGGGTGCTGTCTATAGGGAGTTTGTACGTTCTCCCCGTGACAGCGTGGGTTTTCCCCGGGTGCTCCGGTTCCCTCTCACACTCCAAAGGCGTGCAGGTCTTTTGGTTAGTTGGCTTTGGTAATTGTAAAAATTGCCTCTAGTGTGTAGGATAGTGCTAGTGTACGGGGTGATCGCTGGTCGGCGCGGACTAGTTGAGCCGAAGGGAATGTTTCCGCGCTGTATCTCTAAAATCTAAAGACTAAAGATCTCAAAAGAAGTTTCAGCATTTTGTTACATAAAACGTATTACTCTTACATTCAAGTCAAATACATTCTCAATCAAACAACACAATAGCACCTTTGTACTGAACAAGTTGAATATCCCACTACAAATCAAATATGGCCCCTTGTTACATAAAATGTACATATTTAAAACAAGCAGACTCTTATATCAGCCCCATCTATGAATTGTTAATGTTTAGGTTAATGGCTATACAAACTCCACCCCGTTTATCCTGTGCCAGGACATCAGATTGGACCTCTTGTGCACTCTTGAAGGTTGCTACAATAATGTCAAGAACATGTATTCACAAAAGGTCTCAGGCACTGAAAAACAGAGACATGAACACAGTGCAAATGCCTTCTCTGGTCGGCTGCCAAAGTTGCACCCCTTATTGTAACCACCTCACGTATGGAGGTGACATCTGTCAGGGTGTGTGTTGTCAGTTTTACCCCACAGTGAGATGGAGACTGGAGCTGAAGAAAAGTGAATGTCATGTAAAACGAAGGAATGAAGATGCACTAGCCATCTTCTGCCAGTTCAATTTCACCAACAAACCCCCCCCCCCAACCCCCCCCCCCCCCCCCCCCCATCCTCAACCCTCACACTTTTCTACATCCATGCCCCAAATTAGCTTCAAATTAGTGGACAAAAATCCAATGTGTCTCAAAATTCTGATGGCCCAATTGTAAAGACACAATGGAAAGGTTGGTGACAAAAAAAAAGTTAGATCAATTTGAGTTGCTGCCTTTATATTCTCCGAGCAAGGGTATGAGGGGCCAGAATCAC
The DNA here is from genome assembly GCA_035221665.1 of Okamejei kenojei. Classification (NCBI taxonomy): domain Eukaryota; kingdom Metazoa; phylum Chordata; class Chondrichthyes; order Rajiformes; family Rajidae; genus Okamejei; species Okamejei kenojei. The sequence continues at coordinate 26,772,692 of CM069149.1, read as the reverse complement.
ACCAGATTGAAGGTCAGAGTCTCTGGCTGCAGAATTGAGTTAGAAACTTATCTTTTGGATACATGTTCAGAGAAATCCAACTTAACAACGATTCGGATTAAAGGTCAACTCCTTTCACTTTTTTGGCAGGGATTTGGGTTATCAGCAGAATGATATCAGATTGTGCCCTGTAGCCTAACAATATTTGCTGTTACTAAAATCAACAGTCCAACTTATACTGCAAATATTTAGAAAATACCTGGAGCTAGGTCTCCATTTTCTGTTTTGGTGCTAGCACATTGCCATGTGTATATGTCACCTGGATAGATTGGCAGCACCCCAAACTTGATCTTCAAGCTTATACCCCTAGTCAATTATGCCTCATCCCATTCTATCACCTCCCCCCTCTAAAGCAGAGATCAAAAGTAGTCATTTCTTTATCAACTGTACTCCTAACTGGAAATGAATGCTTTTCAAAGTTGCAGCTGTCATAAAAAACGGTTTTGCAGTGCCAAGTGTCCTGCATGACTCGAGTTCAATCCATAGATAATGTTAAAAAGAAAAGCTGTCACAATAAAAGGGCACGGGTTAAAATGAAGTCCACATCGCTACCACCTTGTGCAAGGTGGGTACGGTAACCGTCCGGGCACCGGCCATGAACGAGAAACTGCTGGGAACTCTTTTAGGAACACAAAGGCATTGTTTGTCCAGTCCTGCACTTTGCCCCAGGAAACAGTTGTCCAGGAACGGGGATTACTTGGTAGAACGTTCACGCTCGACTGAGAGAGTTCTGGTGTCGATCAGTATCCTTTCATAACTAGTAACCCGATGGCGACTCCAATCGTTGGTGACATTTACACCGAGCCCACTGACCCATCCACCACCAGCAGCCCCGGGCACGTGCCCTCCCAGCTCAGATTCGATAATTCCTGTTGACGGCACTGGCATTCGCTCGGCTGGGGTTTCTCCAAATGTTCTCCTGTAACACCAGAGGAATGAGAACGATTTTAGCTTCATGAACGAGCGCTGGCTGTCTTAAGACACTTGCAGCTTCCCTGCTGTACCAGACCCTTGAATCAACCACTCATAAGCCAAGGATGAATTCCTGAACTCAATCTTCCAATCTACCTCACTACAATCCTTGCAATGTTTTTTTTATGATCTGCATTTTCTCTGCAGCTGAAACACTATATTTGAACCCAATTCTAACAGTGATTGATAGTGGATCAAATTTAGGTTGTGTCTTGGCAATAGATATCCTGAGACCTTAGAGGGCGGGCTCAGTAACGCAGCAGTAGAGTGGCTGCTTTACAGCACCGGAGACCCGGGTTCGATCCTGACCACGGGTGCTGTCTGTGTGGAGTTTGCACATTCTCCCTGTGACCACATGTGTTTTCTCCGGGTGCTTCGGTCTCCTCCCACCTCTAAAAGACATGCAGGATTGTGGGTTAATTGGCCCTCAGTAAATTGTCCATGCTGTGCCTCTAAACTAGAATAGATGTTCATAAGTCATGGGAGCAGAATTAGGCCCATCAAACCTACTCCACCATTCAATCCCGGCTGATCTATCTTTCCCTCTCAACCCCATTTTCCTTCCTTCCCTTCATAACCCTTGACACCCCTATGAATCAAGAACCTGCCAATCCCCGCCTTAAAAATACCCAATTACTTGACCTCCAACGCTATCGGTGGCAATGAATTCCACAGACTCACCACCCTCTGGCTAAAGAAATTCCACCTCATCTGCTTTATAAAGATAGGCACAAAGTGCTGGAGTAACTCAGCGGGTCCGGCAGCATCCCTGGAGAAAAAGGATGGGTGATGTTTCGGGTTGGGAGCATGCATTACCAGCATGTGTAGTTCTTTGTTTAATTTAGAGGCACAGCAGGGAAACAGGCCTGTCGGCCCACTGAGACCGCGCCGAGCAGCGATTCCTGCACACTAACACTATCCTACACACACAAGTGACAATTTTCAAATCTACCAAGGCAATTAGCCTACAAAACCTGTACGTGTTTGGAGTGTGGGAGGAAACCAGGAGAAAAGAACAGCGGTGCTGGTTCGAAAGGCCGAATGTCCTACACCTATTGTCTAATGTCTAACAGACAGCACCTGTAGTCAGGGTCAATCCTGGGTCTCTGGCGCTGTAAGGCAGCAACTCTACCGCTGCGCCACAGTTCTGCATCTCCATGTGCCCATCTAAAAGCCTCACATGCCACTATCCTATCTTCCCCCATCACCATCCCCGGCACCATGTTTCTTTCTATCCTTTCTAAAGGTACGTCCTGTTATTCTGAAAGGGGGTGGCAGGTGGCAGTGTGGGAGGAGGGACGGCGAGTGGGTCAGGACCGGCTCTTACCCTCTGTCCTTTCTCTGTGTGCCTCTGGATGCGGAGGGAACTGTCTGGTCGTTGGGGCTTTGCACAGTACATCTCCAGCAGCTTGAGGTCACAGCTCTGGAAGCAGCACTCGTCCACGATCCCTCGGTGTGGCCTCCGCACATTCGACCTGTAGCCCGTGGGTTTGTCTGCAGGGGGAGGATGGGGCAGGGTGAAAGCACACGCCTTACAATCCAGTCTGCACAGTGACGGATAAAGGTTCACCATCAAGAGCGTTGATACGAGAGATACAGTACAGGCCTAACAGGAGGGGCTGAACAAACTGCAGTTACTCTAGAAAAGTTGCAGGGAGGAGCGGGTTAGGTTAGTGTTAGTATTACAGCACGGAAACCGGCCCTTCGACCCACTGAGTCCGCACCGACCTGCGATCACCTGTACACTAGTTCTATCCTACTCACTAGGGACAATTCAGAGAAGCCAATTAACCTACAAAACTGTACATCTTTGGAACGTGGGGGGAAATCAGAGCAGCTGGAGAAAACTCGTGCGGTCAGAGGGAGAATGTACAAACTCTGTACAGACGGCATCCATAGTCAAGATCAAACCTGGGTCTCTGACGCTGTGAGGCAGCAACTCTAATACTCCACCACTGTGCTGCCCCGTATAGATTCATGCAACACAGAAATTTGTCCGGGCCAACCAACATGCCCCATCTACACTAGTCCTACCTGCCCGCGTTTGGGAATGGACAGACAAAGTTTGGATCAGGAAATTTCTTTGGGTCTGAAGTAAGTTCCCGACCCAAAAGGTCACCTATCCATTCAATCTAACGCAGGGTCCCGACTTGAAATCTATCAATTTAGCTTGAAGAAAGGTCCTGACCTAAAGTGTCACCTGTCCATTCAGTCTGAAGAAGGATCCTGATCCAAATATCATCTGCCCATTCCCTTCACAGATGCTGCCTGACCCGCTGAGTTCCTCCAGCACTTTGTGCTTTGCACAAGATTCTAGCGTCTGCAGTTCCTTGTGCCTCCACGTAAATAAGATTAGCAGCAGTGAAGGAGGCAGCGAATTCAGACAAAACCTCTTTACCCAGAGAAGCAAGAGAATGTGGAGCTGGGTCCATGGAGAGTGCTTGAGGGGAATAGTGTAGATCTATTGACTACTAAAGGAAGAAAGGAAGAGAAGCTGTTGGAGGCTGGGAGATAACGCAGAGCAGAAATAAAAGGGTCCCAACCCAAGACGTCACCGATCTATGTTTCTGGATATGCTGACTGACCCACTGAGTTAGTTTAGTTTAGAGATAGAGTGATGAAACAGGCCCTTTGGCCCACCAAGTCCGCGCCAACCAGCGATCCCCATACAGTAACATTATCCTACACACTAGGGACAATTTACAATTTTTACCAAAGCCAATTAATCTACAAACCTGTGGAGAATTTGGAGTGTGGGAGAAAACCCACATGGTCACGGGCGAGAACATACAAACTCCGTACAGACAGCACCCGAGTACCCGGTACTCCATCACTTTCTGTCTATCAACAGTATGAAATGTTTGGGCTGAATGGCCAGTTGTTCCCACTGTTCCCACTCAACACATTGTTTTATATCTCAAGCCACAAGTTCCTTCGAAGGCCAAAGGCACTGATGATTTGATGCATCATCTGAGAGTCTGGCAGTGCATCTGAGACCCAGGTCCCTGCCAGAATCCCTAGCCTTGATTCAGGGCTGGAGCCCCAGCCTGAGGCTTGTGCCAAAAAAATAATTACTTGGAAGAAGAATCGCTGTGTTGTACAAAACCTATTTCTGGACAGGAAGCGCATGTTTTTGTCAAGCTTTTGGCTTAAATTGCCCATCCAATGTTAGAAGGTGGATGTTCACGAGATCATTTACTACTCAGAATCAACAGGGCTGGCAAATTTATTAATCGCCAGATGTGACAGATTTATTCAGTGTAGAAGTCTGCAGCTTCAAACCCCCCCTGGAGATTTTAATCAGGGTCTTAAACTTATTATAATTATCAGTGCTAACTATCTGTGAGCATTATCCTTTATCTGTGCACCATGGACAGCTTGGGTATAATCATGTACAATCTTTTCTTTAGATAGGCACAAAGTGCTGGAGTAACTCAGTAGGTCAGGCAGCATCTCTGGAGAAAAAGGATGGGTGACTTAACTTTGCTTTGACTGGATAGCTCCCAAAAACAAAAGCTTTTCACTGTACCTCACTATACGTGACAATAATAAACTAAAGTAAACATATCACTTTTCAACTTTTTTATTCAAACCATCAGTGTGCAAAGTTATGAGGTTCTGTAGCAAATACTTTTATAAAATTAATTCACAGGATGTGACCGTGACTGACAAGGGCCACAGTTTGTTTGAAAGATACACGAGGGAAACAGGCCCTTCGGCCCACTGAGCCCATGCTGACCACTTGTTCACACTAGTTCCATGTTATCCCACTTCCACATCCACTCCCTACACACCAGGGGCAATTTACACAGACCAATGAACCTACAAACCCGCATGTCTTTGGGATGTGGAAGGAAACTGGAGCATCCGGAGGAATCCCGCACTGTCACAGGGAGTTTAGTTAGTTTAGTTTAGTTTATTGCCACGTATGCTGAGGTACAGTGAAAAGCTTTGTGTTCCATACTATCCCGTCAGCAGAAAGACGATACATGATTATAATCAAGTCACCCACAGTGTGCAGATACAGAATAAAGGGAATAACGTTTAGTGCAAGATCAAGTCCAGTAAAACCGCTTAAAGTTATCCTGAGTGTCTCCAGTGCAGTAGATGGGAGGTGAGGATTGTTCTCTCGGGAGAACGTGCAAACTCCGTACAGACATCACCCGAGTTCAGGATCAAGCCCGTGTCCCTGGCACTGTGGGGCAGTGGCTCTACCAGCTGCGGTGCTTTACGGTGGCAAATCAATCACTTGCTGAGTTGCTTCCACGGAGTGGTTGAGATAATGGAAAGGCAACGTCTCCAGAAGAGGCAAGTTCACATGTGCCCTCTTGGTGATAAAGGCCACAGGTGTGGCAGACTCTGACCAAGAATCTGAGGCTTGTTACCGCAGTGCATCTCAACCAGGTGGATTTCAGACCATTTGTTCCCTTAGAAACAGGCCAATTTTCTCACGGATCTACACAGATGAACAATAAATAATGAGTAGGAAATTCATTGTGCAGGAAGGAACTGCAGATGCTGGCTTACACCGAAGATAGACCCTGGAGTAAACCTGCGGGACAGGCAGCATCTCTGGAGAGAAGGAATGAGTGACATTTCGGGTCGAGATCCTTCCTCAGAATTTCAGAAATTCACTGTGACTGCTAAAGAGTTGTTTCATGAAACATAGAACAAGACAGTACACGATCAGACCCTTTGGTCCACAATGTTTGTGCTGAACATGATGCCAAGATAACCTCCTATCTTCCTGCAAACAATCCACATCTCTCCATCCGCTACATATCCACAGGCCAATCCGAACATCTCTTAAATGCCACTATCTTATCTTCCCCCATCACTACCCTTGGCAGCACCCTTCAGGCACTCACCACTCTTTCTGTAGTAAAAAATTGGCCCTCACATCTACTTTAAACTTTGCCCCTCTCACCCGAAAGCTATGCATCTGGTATTTCATTTTTCCATCTATGCCTCTCAATTTTATGTACTTCTATCAGGTCTCCCCACAACCTCCAGTGTTCTAGATAAAACAATCCAAGTCTGTCCATTCTCTCCCTGCGGCTAATGACTAACCCAGGCATCATTCGAGCAAACCTTCTCAGCACCCTTTCCAAAATGTTGTCAGATGAACATGCCTTGATCCAGGGAGCAGAGTGTCAATGAAGCGTCAATGAGGAGATGGCATAGCTTTGGAATTTTCTAGATAGACTCATCTCCTCTTCTCTCCCACGCGAAGAAGTGTCTCAACCCGAAACGTCACCCATTCCTTCGCTTCAGAGATGCTGACTGTCCCGCTGAGTTACTCTAGCCTTTTGTGTCTCTCTTTGGAAATTTCTACGCTGGAGGCTGTGGATACTAACAAGATGCTGAGGCTTTGAAGAGGGTGCAGAAAAGGTTTAGCAGAATGATGTCTGAATTAGCAGGTTTTAGCAAAAAGGTGATGTTGGAATGTTTTGTCTACAAGATCAGAGGTTAAAGGAGATTTGATAGAAGTATATAAAATTATGATGGACATAGAAAGGGTAGAAGATTGAAAATATCAAAGACTAAATGGTGTAGGTTTAGAGGGATATGGACCAAACAAAGGCAAGTGGGACTAGTATAGATGGTTCACCTTGGTCAGCATGGGCAAGTTGGGCCAAAGGGCTTGTTTCCATGATGTACGACTATGATTTTATGATATAGCATTAAGGCGAGGGGACAAAGTTTAAAGGAGATGTATGGGATGTGGTAGGTGGGACACGCTGCTGGGGGGGGGGGGGGGGGGGGGTGGGGGGGGGGGGGGGGGGGGGGGGGGGTGGTGGAGGCAGATACAATAGTGACATTTAAGAAGCTCATGAGAATGGAGGGATCATGTGTAGGCAGAGGAGACCGGTTTAACTCTGCATCATGTTCGGCACGGATATTGCGGGCCGGAGGGCAGGCTACTGTGCCGTACGATGGTCTTTGTTCACCACTGAGTTTATTCAAGACTGAGAATACTAATCTCAGCCTAAAATAGACTGAATGGCTGGCCTTCCATCGATGTTTCTTGAGGCAAATCAGGAGATGTGGAGATCAAGTAGAAATGTCGGGTTGCAGGAAAGGATAAGTCGGGACGTTGTGGAATCACAAGCCAGGATTTATCTTGAAACTCATACAGAGAGGTACTCACCGAGTCTGTACTGACCACCAACCCTGCGCTTACACCAACACTACATTAATTCCACTTTTTTATTCTCCTCACATTCTAATCAACTTTCCAAGATTCTGAAAAGTAGACACAAAGTGCTGGAGTACATCAGTGGGTCAGGCAGCATATCTGGAGAACATGGATAGGTGGTGTTTTGGCTTCCGGACCCATCTTCAGAAGACACCCTTCTCAGTTTGTACGTTCTCCCCGTGACCTGCGTGGGTTTTCTCCGAGATCTTTGGTTTCCTCCCACACTCCAAAGACGTACAGGTTTGTAGGTTAATTGGCTTGGTATAAATGTTCAATGTCCTTAGAATGTGTAGGATGGTGCTAATGTGCAGGGATCGCTGGTCGGTGTGGAATCGGCGAGCCGAAGATCCTGTTTCCGCTCGGTATCTCCAAACTAACTAAACTAAGCTCGCACAATACCGACACACACACAACTGACTCAAGTTTAAATGCCATGAAAAGAACTTAATGATAGGACAATCATAGGTCAGGCTCTCTATGAACATGCCTTTAACCTACAAGAGAAGACAACATTGAACCTAGGGAAACAGTAATTGTAGAACATAGAACAGTACAGCACAGGAACAGGCCCTTCGGCCCACAATGAACATGATGCCAATATAAAACTAATCTTCTGTACCTTGACGCAATCCATATCTCTCCATTCCCTGCATATCCATGTGCCAATCTAAAAGCCTCTTAAACGCCACTATCGTATCTACCCCCACCACCAACCCCGACAGCACGTTCTTACACCCCCAAAAAAAGCTTGCCCCGCACATCTCTTTTAAACCTTTTAAATTTTCCCCGTACATCTTTTTCAAACAGCTAAAAGCTAGAAAATACATAACATGCTGAAATAACACAATGGGTCAGGCAGCATCTCTGGAGAATATGGATAAATGAGGTTTCGAGTCAAAACATTTCTTCAGCCCCAAAACGTCACCTATCCATGTTCTCCAGAAATGCTGCATGACCAACTGAGCTACTCTAGTGCTTTGAGTCTTTTTTAATGTAAACCCGCATCTGTAGTTCCTTGCATCTCATCTTAAAGTTATGCCCTCTAGTTTTTGACATTTCCACCCTGGTAAAAAAGTCTAGGGGTTGATGCAGGTAGATCTAACTGACAAATTGTGAATGCAGTTGAATAATGCAGTGAACAGCTGACTTCTCAACCAAACCGCAGGGGTGTAAATGTCAAAGACTAGAGGGCACAGCTTTAAGCTGACTGGTCACTATCTTTGCCAAATACCCCATGACAAAGTAACCCTTTGAGTATCTCTGCATCGTGCAGCACAGAATCAGGCCCTTCAGTCCAACTTGCCCATGTCACCAAGATGCCCCAACTACAGTAATGTCACCTGCCCATGTTTGGCCCATATTCCTCTCACTTTTCCTACCCATTTACCTAAGTATCCTTTAAATGCTGTTATAGCACAGCCTCTGCAGGTCATTCTATATACCTAGCACCCACTGTGTGAAAACGTTGTCCTGTTAAAAATTGTCCTACTAAATCTTGAATCTGTATGTAAGAAGAGAGAGAGGGGGGGGGGGGGGGGGGATTCTCAAGCACGGCGACTGATGTAGGAAGGAGTTGAACTTACTGAAGTAGAATCCTCGTTCGCCACAGACGAACTGTAGAGCGTCCACGAGCTCGGCCCCGCACAGGGTCTCTGGGCTGGCTCTCGCCCCGCTCACGGCCAGTGCACACAGCATCAGGTAGAGCAGAGAGGGGCAGGAGTGCAGCACCATCCTAGCGGCCTGTGGAGATAGGAGACAATTGTCACTGCGCACCACTGCGTCGTCCAGCAGACAATGTTTGGCTAGCGTGGACTGCCGTCAGAGCATTTCAGCCGAAACCTTGAGCTCATCCAAAAGACAGGCAGTGTCCTAACATGCACTC